>CM070570.1:1758648-2958648 GCA_036346355.1 Rhipidocladum racemiflorum
GCTTCTATGGACCTTATCAAGTGCTTGCACGTATTGGTGATGTGGCTTACCGTCTCCAACTCCTCCGTGCACCCATTTGTACGATGTCTTCCACATCAGTCTACTAAAGCCGTACAAAGGAGAACCACCGGTATCTCCTCAAACACCAAAGGCCGTGCTGCAAGCACGTTGTCGACGGGATGTTTGGGAAGTCCTCATTCATTGGGCCAACAAGCCAGTAGTGGAATCCTCTTGGGAATCTCTAACTGCGTTTGGTGCTCGCTACTCGTCATTCCAGCTCGAGGACGAGCTGTTTGCAAGGCGGGGAAGGATGTCATGTGGGGTCTTAGCTAAAGCCGGTGCAGTAGCAGGCATGCACTAATCATGGCATTTGCGCCGGCTGTGGCAACAGTCTCCTCATCCACTTAATTAGTTGTTAGTCTTTTAGTTAAGTTGTTAGTCAAGTTGTTGCTTTGTTAGATAAGGTTGTTAGCAAATTGTTATCAAGTTGTTAGGCTAGATCTTCATTGTTATAAGAAGATGAGTAGATTATGGAATAAAGTAAGAAAAGAATTATCTCTAATCCCTCTCCCTTTCTCCTCCGCACCCCCTCCTGCACATTCTCTTACTCTCCCTCTCTCATTCAAACACGACCTCCACTAGCCTAAAGCCACGGCATCCACCAGGAAGCTGGGAATTAGCCCCCCTCATTATTGGTTACAATCCTCAGATCGTGACAGCTAAATGTCGAAACTTTCTTTGTACAACAGATGTTAATTGGATGCTGAAATTTGCTAAAACTCACACTCAAATCTCAATAAAGTATGTTTTTATACAGTGTTGCATTTTTCTCGCTTGCATCTGCTGAATCATGCTGGTTTTATGAGAAGCTTGTATAATTTATGAAAAAGTCATGTACATTGAAGATATGTTGAGTATTGTATGATTTGTTGGTACTTGGTTGATGTGTTGTTCCTCTACTATTTAAAGTTTTCATTTCTTATTGGCGGTCCATAATATTGGCCAAGTTGATTAAAATACTGAAATTATGTTCTTTTGTTTATTTATCCTCTAGGTTACTGTGTTTTTCCCATCTTTTCAAAATGGGCTCTAGTTCAGAAGAAGATTATGAAATCAGTGATTCTGAGACTGATGAGTGTGAAGCGGAGTTTTATGCGCGGCTGATATCAGGAGATATAAAAATAAAGGATGGTGAGACCTACTGTTGTCCATTCTGCAAGGGCAAAAGGAAAAAAGATTACAGCATAAATAACCTACTTCAGCATGCCACTGGAGTAGGTTCAGCTACTAATCGGCAGGCAAAAGACAAGGCAACCCACCGTGCAACCCACCGTGCCCTTGCCAAGCATTTGAAGAATGAATTGTCTAAGTCATCTGAGCCGCAGCCACAGCTGATGGCTATGGAGCCTCAACCGCTTCAAAACAGAGATGATGAGTTTGTCTGGCCCTGGATGGGTGTTCTAGTTAATGTACCTACTGAATGGAAAAATGGGCGCCAGGTTGGAGAAACTGGAAATCGGTTGAAGGAGCAACTCTCGCGCTTTTGCCCACATAAGGTTATTCCTTTGTGGAACCATAGAGGTCACACAGGGAATGCTATTGTTGAGTTTGCAAAAGACTGGACTGGTTTCAAAAATGCCCTCGACTTTGAAAATCACTTTGAGGCAGAAGGATATGGCAAAAGGGACTGGAAGGAGAAGAGGTATCGAGGGTCAGAGATGTTTGGATGGGTTGCAAGGGCTGATGATCACAGATCTCAAGGACCGATAGGGGACCATTTGCAAAAAAATGGTGATCTGAAAACTGTTGGTGATCTTGAAAATGAGGGAACACGTAAAACTGACAAACTTGTAGCCAATTTAGCTTGCCAGATTGAGGTAAAGAACAGGCATGTGCAAGAACTTGAATGTAAGTACAATGAGACGACTGCATCACTTGACAGGATGATGGAGCAAAGGGAGCAGCTCCTCCAGTCTTACAATGAAGGTTTGTGTTGATCTTTTGCTATTCATATGTTCTGTTATGGTCTTAGTTATCAGCATATACAAATCTCTTCATAGCATACTTGGAGCTTTCGGTTGTTTAATCGTCCTTTGAACATTTTTTTTACCAGAAATTCGCAAGATGCAGCAACTTGCTCGCAAACATTCACAGAAGATCATTGATGAGAATCAAAAGCTCCGTTCGGAATTGGAGTCCAAGATGCAGGAGTTTCACTCAAGGTCCAAGCAGCTTGATGAGCTAGCTGCGCAAAGTGACTCTGATAGAAGGAACCTTGAGCAAGAGAAGGAAAAGGTGTGTGATGTCTTGTTTCTATTCTTGAATTTTCTCCCGTGAAGGATTATGAAGGCTTATTTTCTCTTCTTTTTCTCTTCTGTTTTAGGGAGGATGGTTGATTGTTTCTGCTCTTCTTTTTCATAACAGCATTATGTTTATTCGTAGTGCCTATCATTGTATTTTCTTGTTTTGTTGTCACTCCACATTCTGTTTTAAGATAATGTTTATCAATAGGGGAACTTGTTTTTTACTAGTTTACTTTGTAGGTAGGTAATGGTGCTAGTGACAAAATGCTGGGTGCTGTTAAGTGATTCCCCTTCAGTGTATTATGCATACAACTTATGCCATGCTGTTGTGGTTTATATACAGAACAAAATTAAAACAAAGCATCTTAAGATGGCAACATTGGAGCAACAGAGGGCTGATGAAAACGTGCTGAAGCTTGTGGAAGGACACAAGGTTTGTGTCTCGGTCAAATATATATTGCTTCACTTAAGCTCTTGAGAAGCTAGTTTATATGAGTGTCTTACTTTTTGTGGAAAATGCAGAGGGAGAAACAAACTGCTCTAGATAAGATTCTCAAGTTAGAACAGCAATTGAATGCCAAGCAGAAGCTTGAGTTAGAAATACAACAGCTGCAGGGCAAATTGGAAGTAATGAAGCATATGCCTGGTGAGGAAGACTCTGAATCAAAGAAGAAAATAGATGAACTTAGTGAGGAGCTACAAGACAAGTATGATGAAATGGATGCAATGGAGTCGCTCAACCAGACTCTGGTTATCAAGGAAAGAAAGAGTAATGATGAGTTGCAACATGCTCGGAAGGAGCTGATAGATGTAAGTAACCTGATTGGTTGACCATTTATCCAGCATTATGTTATGTTATGCATTATCAATGATGACACCTATGTTTCTATTGCTTTTGCATAACATATCATGATCATTCTTGTTTTGATCTGTTGCATGCTCTGCAGGGCTTGGGGGAACTTACAGTTGGCCGAGCAAATATAGGCATCAAGAGAATGGGCGAACTTGATCTGAAAGCTTTTGCAAATGCTTGCAAGCAGAAATTGCCAAAAGAGGATGCGGAAGTTACTGCTGCCATTCTTTGTTCAAAGTGGGAGGCTGAGATTAAAAATTCAGACTGGCACCCTTTTAGGGTTGTCATGGTTGACGGAAAAGAGATGGTACGAACCTCTTTACTATTTCTTTTACATACTTTCCTTGCTCTGTTAGCTTGTAATCTATGGTGCGTCTTTCTATTTATTAATAAATTATGGTGAAAATAGAGGTACCAAGTTTAATTTGCTCCCTAGAAATTCCTACATTAATATGAAAAATACAATAATATTAGAAATTCCCACATTATAAAAAAATTATCTAAGCCATTGATCAAATTTTATCAATGGCACATAACAACAGAGAATACTGCCATAATACAAACATTGGACTTATGGTAAGTAAAGGGCTCGATTATAAGCTATCCTATCTGAATCTTGTCATACTGAGTCCTTCCCAGAAATATTACCAATCCAGATCATTGTCCCTTTCCTCCGTCAAATACCGATCCATCGAGAGGAAAAAAAATAAACAGTGCTCTTTCCTGGGTCCTCAATCAACATGCAAAAAGAAAAAAGAGTTAAACAAGGAACCGTCAGCCACCAAAATATCCGCCTTGTGAATGGCACACGACAGCCCTAGCCGTGCCTGTCACCTTCTTTGCCAAACACGTGCCCATCCCAGTGGCTATATTGTAATGTTCTGTTAACTATTGTTTTCTCATGGCATGTTGCATTGTAAGCTACCACAGGCAGGTTTTACAATTAATTAGTTATTGGCTCTGTTAGGTTCTCTAACACATAGCTCAATGCCTCAATTAGCTTTCTGTTTTCTACAATAGATAATTATTCAATGGATGCTCGACTACTGTATCTGAAAGTTAGACACATATGTCTATATCAATAGTACCATGCTACCTAAGGTACATTCACTGGAAATTTGATCACACGAAAAACTTTGGTACCTTGTGCAGTGTTCAACTAACGCATAGCTTCTTCGCACTACTCCAATGCTGGGAAGCAACGCTATGAGTCGTGGAGTACAGGACCTTACGTTAATGTTAGCTTCTCTTGGTTGAGATCTATAGTGACGAGTACCCATACCATGGGTACCCCCATCAGCCCGGAAGCACGAACGGGCTGACCTACCATGGCGAAGGCTCAAAGATCGCCGAACAAAGACTTGGGCCACGGAGAGCGAACCCCGACCTATGCAGGACCGACCCTAGACGGTCGGCGGACACCGATCCCGAGCGGTCGGCGGGCTCCAACCGCCTAATACCGATGCTCACGGTCAGCAAGCCCCCCTCCCGCGCGAGCGACAGAGGGCCCACGCCCGATGTCCAGGCTGCCGGCGCGGCATCCCTCTGGCATCCGTGCCAGGGTAGGCGGCTCCTTCCCAAGATCGCCGGAGGAGCTACGAAGAAGTCAAGCCTCGTCACATCGCTCGGGCGCACCCGCGAAGAATGCGCCACTCCGAGGCCGAGGCAAAGTCAAAAGCGCCATTAAAGCCACCGAGGCCGACAGAACACCACGCGATACGCCATCCAGACAAAGATCAGACAAGACAGCCAAAGATGAGCCACCAACCCCGCCTCGGACGGCAGCGGTGGGTCGGTCGACAAGACAGAAAATGCAGACTCAGACATGCGGCCCCCTTTTCTCATGGCTTTCCCGAACTCCCGTGTAACCTGCCTCCTCCGCCTATATAAGGAGAGGCAGGGCTCCAGAAGGGGGGGCGACGGACGAACGGAACGACAACGAGAGGAAAAAAGACTGATCTCTAGGCGACCCACGAATCCCTAGCGAAAAACCTCAGGGGGGACCGGTCAGTGAGCCCACGCTTTGCTTGTATTCCTCTTGTTCATCACCTAGAGATCAATACACCCACATCGAGCAAACTGGAGTAGGGACATTCAGCCCGAACCAGTATATATCGTTTGGCTCCTTGAGTCGACCATTCGGGGAGAGGGAGCGCGCGACCCCATTCGACCATAAATTCGTATTGCGATTGCCTGGCTGCACGAACGGTTGGCGCGCCAGGTAGGGGCCCTCGCGCGTCTTCACCGACATCCTCGTCTTCGGATTCCCATTCTCCTCCCTGATGGCCTCTTTCCACCACGACTCACCGATGTCGAGGGGCTGGATCCGTTTCGGTACCCTCGACTTCATCGCTACCACTGGCGGAGAGCTTGTCCTCATCCCCGCTGCCATCCGGACCGGGCGCCCTCGCAAGCCTGGAGTGCGATTGTCGATGTCTCAGCAACCTCCGCCTCGAGGCCCCCGCGAGGCTCGCGCGGGCGGGCCCATCGCACACCGACGCTGCTCCCTGCGACGTCGCCTACGAGCTGCGACGGGCGGCGGCCCCAACCTCCACGGGTTCTCAACTCGTGGCCATGGCCGGCTTCCCTCCACGATCTGCTGGCGGATTCCTCCAGCCACGGCTCCAGCTCCGACAGAGAGTATCACCCCCGCAGGGTGCACTCCCGCGAGTGCAACATGACGGGTGCTGCGGAACCGTCCTCCACCCCCGCTACCCTCGGGACCCTACTCCCGCGCGACGAAGCGCGGCAGGAGGAATCCCGGCGGGAAGACGACGCGCAGCACCTGCAACGCTTCGCTGACCTTCGGCGACAGCGAGAGGAGCTGGAGGCCCGGAAGGCCGAGCTCGATAAGCTCCAGGCCGAGCTGGAGTGCCGTCAGCCTAACCCACCACTCACCTCCGGCGCGCGCACGCGCGCGCGTCAGGTGCATCAGCAGCTGGCTGAGGAGACGAACGACCTTCCGTTCTTCCCTCACGCCAACCAGAACGTTGCCGCGGCGGCAATGTTGCTCCGAGGGCTGCCTGAGCCAACGGAGCCAGAGGCCAAGGCCACCTATCAGAACCTCCGGGGACTGGTAGAACGTGCTGTCATTCAGCACGCCCAAAGTTCCGGCTCCCGACGGGCTGGCACCACCTCGGGTCGCCTGGGCCACTCCCCCTCACGGGGCCGACGGAGTCCAGTCAAGACGGCCCCGCTCCATGAGCTCCCCCAGGCATCATACACCCCGGTACGCCACCGCCTGGGGGACAAGTATGACCTTCGCACCACCCTCGAGGCGCCGGGCGAGAGCCACCGATGCAAAGAAGACCTCGCAGGTCGCTGATAGCGGGCGACGCGACCGTGCCGACCCGGGATTCGACGGTCCCGGGCCGCGTGCGTTCACCCGCCTCATCCGCAACGCCGACTTCCCGGCCCGATTCCGGGCCCCGACTAACATAGCCAAGTACACAGGGGCCACCAACCCCAGCGTCTGGCTAGAAGATTATCGGCTCGCCTGCCGAGCTGGGGGAGCAACGGACGACTCCTTCGTCATCCAATACCTCCCCATCTACCTTGCGGACTCGGCCCGAGCCTGGCTCGAGTACTTGCCCGCGAACACCATCGGCGGTGGGCCGACTGGCCGAACCTTTTAGTCGGGAACTTCGAGGAGCACCTACAAACGCTCGGCAACTCTTGGGACCTGAAAAGCTGCAGCAGCAGGGGAAACCCTCAGGACTACATCCGCCCGTTTTCCCAGCGGTGCAATGAGCTCCTCGACATCCGCGACGCCGACGCCGTCGTGGCGTTCATCTACGGCACCACGGCGAGGCCCTGGTCCACAAGCTGGTCGCGGGCCGGACCACCAAAGAGCTCCTCGACATCGCCACCAATCACGCCTCGGCGAGGAGCGCGGGGGCCATCTTCGAAAGAAAGACGGCCCACAAAACCGCCTGGGGCGAAGACCCTCCGACCGCCTACGACAAAAGGAAGCGGAAGGGGAAGCAGAGCCGCTGAAGGCCGAATCGAGTCGCTGGCACGCCGACCGACCGCCAAACAACAGCGGCTGCCGGCCACTCGACCGATTCGAGAAATCGATGGATAGTCCGCGTCGAACCACGACTATCCCGTCAAACACAAGTATCGGAGGCTGCGAAGTCTTGAAGCGGTTTCTCTCGGAAACCCCACGACATCGCGGGGCAAGGAAAGAAAGCGACCGGCGGCCGAAGCCAGCGGGCGGCAAAGGGCGATGAGCGGCCGACGAAGTTCCGCGGCTCGACGGCTGCCTCATGATCTTCGGAGGGGAAGCGTGCTATGCCGACAATCAACGGTTGTAGCTCTCCCACCGAGAGGTCCACACGGCTACCCCCGCCGTGCCCTCCTTCTTATGGTGGTCGGATTTCCCTATCGCCTTCGATCGGACCGACCATCCCGACCACATCCCGCATCCAGGGCGCTACCCGCTCGTCGTCGACCCCATCGTGGGACGGCGCTGACCAAGGTGCTCATGGGCGGCGGCAGCGATCTCAACATCATGTATGTTGAGACCCTGGATGCCCTGAGTCCTCGCTCCGCCCTTCGGCCGAGCAAGGCGCCTTTTCACGGCGTCGCACGGGTCAACAGGCCCACCCCTGACAGTCGACCTATCCGTTACCTTTGGGAGCCCGGATAACTTCCGCGACCGAGAACCTCACTTTCGAGGTTGTGGACTTTCCGGCTCCTACCACGCCATCTGGGGCGACCATGCTACGCGAAGTTCATGGCGGTCCCCAACTACACCTATCTCAAGCTGAAGATGCCAGGGCGCAAGGTGTCATCACCGTGGCAAAGATCCTTCCAGCTTCGCCTACAATCGCGAAAGCAAAGCGATTGCGAACCGGCCTCGGCGGTCGCCGCTTCGCCGAGCTCGCTTGACTCCAGGAAGGCCTCGACTCCGCCCGACTCAAGCAAGCCGGGGCCAAGCTCCTTCAAATCCGCGGAGGACACGAAGGAGGTCGCGGTTGATCCCGAAGATCCCGCCAAGACCGTGAGGATCGGGGCCGCCCTCACCGCCAAATAGGAAGGCGCGCTCATCGGCTTCCTCCGAGCAAACCGAGACGTCTTCGCTTGGAGACCCTCGGACATGCCAGGAGTTCCGAAGGAAGTCGCCGAGCATTCCCTGAACATCCGACCAGGCTCCAGGCCGGTCGCCCAACGCCTGCGCCGTTTCGACGAAGAAAAGCGTCGGGCCATTGGGGAAGAAATCGCCAAACTCTTGGCCGCCGGCTTTGTGAGGGAGGTACGTCACCCCGAGTGGCTTGCCAATCCCGTCCTTGTAAAGAAAAAGTCGGGGCAATGGAGAATGTGTGTTGACTACACGAGCCTCAACAAGGCCTGTCCAAAAGACCCGTTCCCATTACCCCGCATCGACCAAGTCGTAGACTCCACCGCCGGGTGCGAGTCCCTTTCTTTTTTGGATGCCTACTCGGGCTACCACCAAATTGCGATGAAGGAATCCGATCAGCTCGCGACCTCCTTCATCACCCCGTACGGCTCGTACTGTTACGTCACGATGCCTTTTGGTCTGAAAAACGCAGGCGCCACATACCAACGATGTATGCAGGCGTGTTTTTCAGACCAAATTGGCCGTAACATCGAAGCCTACGTCGATGACATCGTCGTCAAGTCCAGGAAGGCCGATGACCTCATCGCCGACCTGGAGGAGACTTTTGCGAACCTCCGACGATTTCGCATAAAGCTCAATCCCGAGAAGTGCGTCTTCGGGGTCCCCAAGGGAAAGCTGCTGGGATTCATCGTCTCCGAGCGCGGCATCGAAGCTAGCAGTGATAAGATCTCCGCTATCGCAAGGATGGGGCCAATCAACAACCTGAAGGGAGTTCAGAGGCTGATGGGGTGCCTTGCGGCACTAAGTCGCTTCATATCCCGCCTCGGTGAACGCGGGATGCCACTCTACAAGCTGATGAAGAAGTCCGACCACTTCACCTGGACCCCCGAAGCTCAGGAAGCCTTTAGTCGACTAAAGGCTTTCCTGACCTCACCTCCGGTCCTGGTCGCCCCGGAGCCGCGGGAGCCTCTGCTCCTCTACATCGCCATACGACCAGGTCGTCGGTAGCGGCACTTGTTGTGGAGCGAGTGGAGGAAGGCCGCGTCTTCAAGGTGCAGAGGCCGGTCTACTTCACCAGCGAGGTGCTCTCCGAAACGAAGGTCCGATACCCCCAGGTACAGAAGTTGTTGTACTCAGTGCTCATTACCAAAAGGAAGCTTGCCCATTACTTCGACCGACACCCCGTCTCCGTGGTGACCTCCTCACCACTCGGAGAGATCGTCCACAACCGCGACGCTACCGGAAGAATCGCCAAGTGGGCCCTCGAGCTCAATGGTCTCGACATTTCGTACGTCCCCAGGACGGCGATCAAGTCCCAGGCCTTGGCGGATTTTGTCGCCGAGTGGACCGAGGCGCAAGTCCCTGCGGTGGTCGAGGACCCCGAGTACTGGACAATGTACTTCGACGGGTCCTACACCAAGAACGGAGCCGGCGCGGGGGTCGTCATCATCTCCCCACTCGGCAACAAGCTCCGGTATGCCATCCGCCTACTCTTCGACGCCACCAACAATGTCGCCGAGTACGAAGCCCTCGTCAATGGCCTTCGGATCGCCGCCGATCTGGGCGCACGACGGCTCTACGTTCACGGCGACTCCAAGCTGGTCGTCGACCAGGTGATGAAAGCCACCGAGCCCCGCGACGCTCGGATGGCCGCCTACTGCCTCGAGGTCCGCAAGCTCGAAGAGAAGTTCAAGGGTTTCGAGCTCCATCATAGCTACCGACGCTATAACGGTGAAGCCGACTCCCTCGCCAACCTCGCCTCCGGAAAGGGGCCGGTTCCCCCCGGAATCTTCGTTTTCGACCTCAGCAGCCCATCAATCCGGTTGGACCCGAGTGCTGAGGGCGCCACCGACCCCCCGGAGGCAGGCCCTCCCGCTGATCTTCGGCCAGATACTCACCCGCCTGGGTCGACTGGCCCCGGAAGGCCGAAACCGACTGGCGGCAACCGTTTGTCAATCGATTAACGAACGGATCACTCCCCGCCGACTCCACCGAGGCTCGGCGCCTCGCTCGGCGGGCTAAGTCCTTCGTTATGGTCGAAGGCGCCCTCTACAAAAGGAGCCCGTCCGGAATCCTTCAGAAGTGTGTTCCGACCGACCAAGGGAGGCACCTTCTGCGGGACATCCACGACGGGGTGTGCGGGCACCACGCCGCGCCACGGTCCCTGGTAGGAAAAGCCTTCCGACAAGGTTTCTACTGGCCGACCGCCGTGGCGGATGCGACTCAAATCGTCCGCACCTGCGAAGGATGCCGATTCTTCGCCAGACAGACTCACTGCCGCGCAAGCCTGCGCAGACAATCCCCATCACGTGGCCCTTCGCGATGCAGGGGCTCGATCTGGTCGGGCCCTTCAAAAAGGCGCCCGGGGGCTTCACTCACTTACTCGTCGCCGTCGACAAGTTCACGAAGTGGATCGAGGCCAAGCCACTGGCAAAGATCACATCGGCGCAGGCAGCAGGCTTCTTCCGCGATATTGTCTACCGCTTCGGGGTGCCCAACTCCATCATCACCGACAACGGGACGCAATTCACAGGGAAGGAGTTCCTCGAGTTCTGCGACAACTTCAATATCCGAGTCGACTGGGCGGCAGTAGCACACCCCCGGGCAAACGGCCAGGCCGAGCGAGCCAACGGCATGATCCTCCAAGGACTCAAGCCGCGAATCTTGATCATTGAAGAAATTCGCGGGACGATGGTCCGCCGAGCTACCACCTGTTCTTTGGAGTCTACGAACCACGCCAACCCGGTCGACCGGGTTCACACCTTTCTTTTTGGTGTTCGGGGCAGAGGCTGTCCTCCCGACCGACCTCGAGTACGGCGCGCCAAGAGTGCAGTGCTACGACGGCGCGCGGGGGACCGAGGAGCAGCAGGACGACCTCGACCAACTCGACGAGGCTCGAGATGTCGCGATCTTACGGTCGGCTAAATATCAGCAGGCACTACGTCGCTACCATAGCCGACGGGTCCGAGGCCGCTCTTTCGAAGTCGGCGACTTAGTGCTGCGTTAAGTCCAATCCACGAAGGACAGGCACAAGCTCTCCCCGCCTTGGGAGGGCCCTTTTACTATCGCTGAAGTCCTCCGGCCCGGCACCTTCCGCCTCAAGGACACTGAAGGGAATCTCGTGACCAACGCGTGGAACATAGAGAAGTTGAGAAAGTTCTATTCGTAATCAATTTCTCCCCTCTTTGTTACCACTTGTACTTAAGCGCAGGAAGCCGCAACTCTCGGACGAACAACCGAGTTCTCTCTCTCTCTCTCTCTCGTCCTGCACCTACCGCAAGTACTGCGATCTCCGCCCCGGAAGCTGAGGTCCCGAAGCAGTACTCTGCCTATCGCAAAGACCGCGAACGCAAGGACAACCGACCTACAGCAGGTCGGGCCGTCCCATTCCAGCAACAAACTTGCATTCCGGCACAACGCAAGGAGAAGCCTGGCTGGCGGGGAGGCACGAAGAAGTCGAAAAGAAACAAGGAGCCAACAAGGCGCTTTATTCATTCATGGGGGAACGTCGCCCCAACCAAGAACAAACTGCCCGTTGCGGTCTTGGTGTGCGCCCGCCCAGCCGGACTCCGCGCGGCGCCCCTCGACCACCGCCGCGGCCGGCCGAGCCCTCACTTCCCGAAGCCGGGGGATGCCCACGACGAGGACGCCAACTCGCCGGACGTCCTCACGAACTGCTTCAGCCTTGGCCTCCACCACCTCCCGCAGCCAGGCCTGATGGGCGGCGACTTCCTCGTGGGGCTGAATGTTGCGATCCGCCATGGCGCAAAGGAGGAATTCGTTTGGTTGCGGTCCCTGACGAAGCAGCAAGCACACCGGCGCCTCTCCTTTTATAGCCAGCGATGCGGGAAGCGGAAGGCGGCGCCTTGGGGTCACGCTTCTGGCGCGGAAAAGGCAGCGCAACATCAGTTCCGAAACTAGCACAATCCCCCAGGCGAGTTAATCCGCCCTTATCTAAATCCTTTTTTCAAAAATTCCTGTGCGGACTCAAGCGGTGCGTGGCGACTGCACCCTCAGTCCCCACGCACCACTCGGGGGCTGCCCTGTGACCTCAGGGTCAGCGACCTAAATCGATGACCGGTACCCACTCCGACCGAACTACCCTCCTCATAGTGACCTCCTCTAACCCAAAACGCTACAGCCCACGCCTCCATGGCTACGGCTCCGAAGTAGCACTTTGCGCAAAAGGGAGGCTACCTGAGCAAAAGGCCAGTAGCGGTCGGATAGAGCCTTTCGATTTAGGTCGGACAGTCGACCGATCAAACAATCTCCCACGTGGCAACACCCGGAAATTAGCTTGATCGACCAGGGCAGAACAACCCCGGTCGTCGCGCGTGAGTGCTAACCTAAGTCGTACTCCGACCGACCAAGCTATCTATCTCGCGGCTGTTTCCCCTGGCTCAAAGTGTCACGGCCTACGCCTCCGCGGCTACGGCTTCGAAGTGGTACTCTGCGAGGGAAATAAGTCCTACGAGCAAGAGATGCTAGAGACGGTCGGAGCACCCTTACTCAGGTCAGCACTCCGACCAACCGAGCTCGTACTCCGACCGACCGAGCTGTCTATCTCGCGGCTATTTCCCCTGGCTCAAAGTGCTACGGCCTACGCCCCCGCGGCTACGGCTTCAAAGTGGTACTCTGCGGGGAAAATAAGCCCTACGAGCAAGAGATGCTAGGGACGGTCGGAGCACCCCCACTCAGGTCAGCACTCCGACCGACCGAGCGCCTACGGTCGTAAGATTGCCCGTTTTCACAGAAGAAGCACGGGGTAAACGGGCAAGATAACTTAAAACGACCCGATGCATCGAGCTCGGTCGGGGCAATCATGTTCATTACATGCACTACAAAAAAAAAAAAAAAGCAAAACAAAACTAATCATCTTCCCCCTTCCGATGGAGGACTTCTCGCGGCGAGATACGGCGGGCAATCTCTTGGGCGCATGGATCGACCCGGGCCATGAACGCGTCGACTTCTTCGTCACTCCGGTCAGCAGCAACGCCGCTTCCGACCGCCTCAAGGTCGACGCCGTCATAATAAGAGACGGTATTGACCAAGGCCGAGGAAGCACCAAGCACCGCCGCTTTCCGCACCGACGCCTCGACGCGCTCAGGAATCCATCCAAGTATGGCAGGAATGGCGCTGGGGCCCGGAGTAAGCCCGAAACGGCCCGGTCGCAGATGGCACAGGCGCCTACATGGAGGACCGTCGGCTCGGCGTCGTCGGCCGCATCCCTCTCTGCCACCCGTTTGTCCATACGGGCCGAGTCACGTGACTCGACCGCCGCATCCCGTGTCTCCACCGCCACCCTTCGCGATTCCAGTGCGTCGCTAAGGCCTTTTTACCTCCGCGCCCAACCGACGCCTTCTCACGCGGACCAGCGCGATGCCGGCCGTCGGCCGTCACCACGCCCGCTTGCTCGTGCGTGCCGCGGCCCATTTAAATCCCACTAAGCATTAATCGCTCCGACAGACGGCCGCCTCGCAAGACGCCGCGCAAGATCGCACCACGCCCGGCCAGAACGCCAAGCGCCCACGCCAAAAAGGATTTAACGGCCATTGGGCCGCCCCGCCTCGGGAGAGCAAGCGGTTCACAGGCCCGCTCCGAGGCCCGACCGTGTTGAGGGTTCTGAAGGCCGAATCCGGCCAGTGGAATGAAAGCCGCCCACCACGTAAAGAAGCGGCGGGTCGCGATGAGCCCCAGAGGGCCTCTAGTTGGGTCGGCGGACGACCCAATCACTGTGGCCCGCGTCGAGACCATACCTCACACTCTCGCCGGAACTCATCGATGAGTGGCGGCCGGTAGCGCTTCGGGTCGTGAGACGACCGGCAGCCCGACCGGGATGAGTAAGGAAAGGTTTCTATGGAAAGCGCCCACGTAGTCGGGCGCCGCAGCAGGGAGCTACGTCGCTTGGAAGCGATCCTCGAGGAGTCGCCAAGGTTCCACTCGGATTACCCGACAGCGGCTAAGACGAGCACGACGTTCAAACCAAGCGAAGGTAAGCGTCGTTCGCTCAACCGACTCTAAAGGCACCTGAGCGGTGTGGCTGCGGAAGTCGGCCAAGACTAAACCCCGGCCGGCTCTCAGGCCGCTCGGGGCTCGGGGCTACACCCACCGGTGCGCTCGCCTTGCCGGGCTCTTTCTTAGGTGGCACGGCTCCCAAGTGGTCGCGCAGGCCAAGCACCGCCGACCTCCGGGACCGGCCGCCACCAAGCCAGGGGCTAAACCCCGGCCGGCTCTCAGGCCAGCTCGGGGGCTCGGGGCTACACCACCGGGTGCGCTCAGCCTTGCCGGGCTCTTTCTTGGTGGCACGGCTCCCAAGTGGTCGCGAGGCCAAGCACCGCCGACCTCCGGGCCGACGGCCGCCAAGCCAGGCTAAACCCCAAGCCGGCTCTCAGGCCGCTCGGGAGCTCGGGGAGCTACACCAAGGTGCGCTTTCCTTGCAGGGCTCTTTCTTGGGCGGCACGGCTCCCCAAGTGGTCGCGCCGAGCCAAGCACCGCCGACCTCGGGCCGACGGCCGCCACCAAGCCAGGGCTAAACCCCGACCGGCTCTCAGGCCAGCTCGGGGGCTCAGGAGCTACACCACCGGGTCTTCCTTGCAGGGCTCTTTCTTAGGTGGCACGGCTCCCAAGTGGTCGCGCCCGACCAAGCCGCCGACCTCGGGCGGCGGCCGCCAAGCCAAGGGCTAAACCCCGACCAGGCTCTCAGGCCGCTCGGGGGCTCGAGCTACACCAGGGTCTTGCCTTGCACCAGGGCTCTTTCTTAGGCGGCACGGCTCCCAAGTGGTCGCGCCGAGCCAAGCACCGCCGACCTCCGAGACGGCGGCCGCAAGCAAGGCTAAACCCCGGCCGGCTCTCAGGCCGGCTCGGGGCTCGGAAACTCTTGGCAGTACCCATACCATGGGTACCCCCATCAGCCCGGAAGCACGAACGGGCTGACCTACCATGGCGAAGGCCCAGCACTGCCGAACAGCACTTGGGCCACGGAGAGCGAACCCCGACCTATGCAGGACCGACCCTAGACGGTCGGCGGACACCGATCCCGAGCGGTCGGCGGGCTCCAACCGCCTAATACCGATGCTCACGGTCAGCAAGCCCCCCTCCCGCGCGAGCCAGTAGGGGCCCACGCCGGTGTCAGACGGCTGCCCCGAGCACGGCGTCCCCTGGCATCCGTACCAGGGTAGGCGGCTCCTTCCCAAGACTGTCAGAGGAGCTACCGAAGAAGTCAAGCCCCCGTCACATCGCTGGGCGCATGAAGAGGAGTACGCCCACTCGAGGCCGAGGCAAAGTCAAGCGCCATTAAAGCCACCGAGGCCGACAGAACACCACGCGATCGCCATCCAGACAGCCTTTGTACAAGACGATTCGACGCAGAGCCACCAACCCCGCCGGGACGAGCAGGGGTCGGTCGGACAAGACAGAAAACAGACTCCGAGACATGCCGGCCCCCTTTTCTCATGGCTTTCCCGAACTCCCGTGTAACCTGCCTCCTCCGCCTATATAAGGAGAGGCAGGGCTCCAGAAGGGGGGGCCGACGGACGAACAGAACGACAACGAGAGGAAAAAAGACAGTCTCCTAGGCAGCCACGAATCCCTAGCGAAAAACCTCAGGGGACCGGTCAGCCGACCCCCTGCCTTGCTTGTATTCCTCTTGTTCATCACCTAGAGATCAATACACCCACATCGAGCAAACTGGAGTAGGGACATTCAGCCCGAACCAGTATATATCGTTTGGCTCCTTGAGTCGACCATTCGGGGAGAGGGAGCGCGCGACCCCATTCGACCATAAATTCGTATTGCCGGTGCACGAAACACCGACATATAGTATCTAATTGAACAAATAGTTATTTGATTTTCACTCTAGACTTGGTCTCTTACGTTTGCTATTTTCCTCTGAAGCTAATGGTCAGTTTATACCAGTTGTCTGTAATAGTGTAATTCGTCACCTTTTGCAACAGGGTGCATATAGCATTTGCTAGTGGAGTTATATGTGGGGCAATCAAACTTCTAACGATAAAAGACTTATCAGTTATCACATGCACATTGGATCTACTGATATATCTCAAAGTTTTCACTTGGTATTCATACATTGTTGCGTGCTAATTACTCCCTTCCTTTAAAAACTGATGACATTTTACAAAGTGTGAGTCAAACTTCTTTAATTTTAACCACTAATGGACAGAAAATTATTTAGATTGGTAATGTGAAAATGATATACTTTTTCAATTTCATAATATGTTTTTTTTGCTAGCATATTGATATGAAAAATAATGGTCAGAATTATATGTTAAAGTCCATACTGTGAGAAGGTAAGGTCTGGGATGAATTGGAATAATTCATTGATAGAAGAATCACATACATATATAGACATACATGCATTCTAGCTATGGTAATCTATCTCTAAATATAGCAACAATCTCCTAATTATGGTACAATGGGATGTGTATGCATCGCTTTGGCCAAGAGATAAGCGAGGAGAGGATGGCGCATGCATGATTGGATGTTTGTCCAAATATGGGCAGACCATATATGGTAGTCTAACATCCCCGCAATCTCGTGGGAGCTGCACGACGGTGAGATTGGTCTGAATTCTGGAAGATGGAAGACGGAAGGCCTTTGGTGAAGATGTCAGCATATTGATGTGATGTAGGCACATGTAGAACGCGAGCTTCGCCAAGGGCAACGCGCTCACGGACGAAGTGAAGGTCGATCTCCACATGCTTGGTACGTTGGTGCTGGACCGGATTGGTGGAGAGGTAGACAGAGCTGACGTTGTCGCAGTAGACGATGGTAGCCCGGCGAAGAGGTTGGTGTAGTTCGTGAAGAAGTTGGCGGAGCCAGCAAGCTTCGGCGACACCATGAGCCACCCCTCGATATTCGGCCTCGGCACTAGAGCGGGACACAGTGTGTTGTCGCTTAGAGGACCAAGAAACGAGGTTGTGACCAAGAAAGGCACAATATCCAGAAGTAGACCGCCGAGTATCAGGACACCCGGCCCAGTCCGCATCGGTGTAGATGGTGAGATCATGAGGACCGCCGCGAGTGAGCTGAACGCCATAGTGAAGAGTGCCCTTGAGGTAGCGAAGGATCCGCTTGATCAATTGAAAGTGGTGATCGCGCGGGTCGTGCATGTAAAGACATGCTTGTTGGACTGCATGAGAAATGTCCGGCCTGGTGAAAGTCAGGTACTGCAGTGCACCGGCCAAACTCCTGTAGAGAGTTGGGTCAGGGACGGGTTGTCCTCCATCAGCCGAGAGCTTGGTGCGGGCTTCAATGGGAGTGGCGCAGGGATGACAATCTGTCATCTTGCAAGGCCGCAAGATCTCTTGCGCATACTTAGCCTGGGACAGAAAGAGGCCAGCCGGATGCTGAGAGACTGCAATGCCCAAGAAGAAGTGGAGGGCACCTAGATCACTCATGGCGAACTCATGCTTGAGGATGTCGATGAAGTGCCGAAGAAGAGCCGGTGTAGAGGCGGTGAGGATGATGTCGTCGACGTACAGGAGTAGGTAGACGATGTCGGTGCCGGAGCGGTAGATGAACAGCGATGAGTCGGTTTTGGAGTTGATGAAGCCGGCGGACGTGACGAAGGCGTGAAAGCGGCTGTACCAAGCCCGAGGGGCTTGTTTGAGGCCGTATAGTGACTTGTTGAGGCGGCAAACATGATGAGGCCGGTCGGGGTCGACGAAACCAGATGGTTGTTGAGCATAAACCGTCTCGTTGAGAGTGCCGTTGAGGAAGGCGTTCTTGACATCGAGCTGGTGAATAGGCCATGCATTGTTGACGGCGATGGAAAGCACGGTCCGAATGGTAGCGGGTTTGACCACCGGACTGAAAGTCTCGTCGTAGTCAATGCCGGGCTGTTGGGAGAAGCCACGGAGGACCCAACGAGCTTTGTAACGGGCGAGGGAGCCGTCAGAGTTGAATTTGTGCTTGAAAATCCACTTGCCGGAGACGATGTTGGCGCGGGGGGGAGGCACCACTAGTTCCCAAGTGTGATTGCTGACAAGAGCAGTGTGCTCATCAAGCATGGCCGCCTTCCAATGAGGGTCTTTGAGGGCACTGCGGTAGGTCTTTGGTTCGGGAGAAAGACCGGGCGCAGTAGTGGCGTGAAGCTGGTACAGTGGTGGAGGAAGGGTGCCGTCCCTGCTCCTCGTCACCATGGGATGGGACGACGCCGGTGGAGTATCATCTGCAGCATGATGCTCCACTAGCTGAGGCGCGACAGCCGTGCCGTCGGGAGAGGCTGTCCTGGTGGACGGCTGTGGCCGGCGGGTGAAGACATGGCGCAGAACCGGAGTGGGGAAGGACCGGGCAGGCGGAGAGCCCACGCCGGCAGCACCACGGGCAGAGCCGGCCACCTCTGTTGTGGCGGGACCCTGGGGCGCGGCGGCTGGAGGATCGGCGTGGCGCTTGAGCGTCCGCGGCCAGGCGTCTTGGTAGTCGGAGGTGGCGCAAAAACAGCAGGCATGCTGTCGGAATCGTCAGTACCTGCATCCAGGAAGAAGTATTCCGAGGGAGCAGGGGAGGATGACCTGGCAAACGGAAAGGTAAGCTCATCAAAAATAACATGCCGTGAAGTGATGATGCGATTGGTAGCCAAGTCAAGACATCGATAGCCCTTGTGATGGGAAGAATAGCCGAGGAAAACGCACTCGGTGGAGCGAGGGGTGAGTTTATTGGGTGCGGTTGAAGAGAGATTAGGATAACAACGGCAGCCAAAAACTCGGAGTTGAGTGTAGGATGGTGGAACACCATGGAGGGCGTGGTAAGGTGTGCGATAGTTGAGTGTTTTGGTGGGGAGGCGATTGAGAAGATATGTGGCTGTGTGGAGAGCCTCGGCCCAATAGGGAGGAGGCATGGAGGCTTGAAAAAGGAGGGTGCGGATGATATTATTTGTGGACCGAATAATCCGTTCGGCTTTACCGTTTTGTTGGGAGGTGTAAGGACAGGAGAGACGCAAGTGTATGCCGGCTGCAAGAAAGAAGTTTCTAGTGGCAGTATTGTCGAATTCACGCCCATTATCGCACTGAAAAGAGCAAATAGTGGTGGAAAACTGAGTGGAGACATAAGCGTGAAAATGGCGCAAGGTGGTAAAAGTGTCGGATTTGAATTTAAGAGGGAAAGTCCAGAGATAATGAGTAAAATCATCAAGACAGACTAAATAATATTTAAATCCAGACAAACTATGAATTGGAGACGTCCACAAATCACAATGAATAAGCTCGAACGGCTTAGTTGTGTGAGACATAGAAGTGGAGAATGGGAGACGGACATGTTTGCCTAATTGGCATGCGTGACAAACATGTGGTACTAGTTTATTGGACAAATGTAAGGAGTCAGCGAGGTGGGACAAAGCTTGATCGCCAGGATGCCCCAAACGCCGATGCCAAGCAATCTGGTTGGAGAGGGCAGCAACGAAGGTGATTTGCGTGGTTGGAGGTCGAAAGGGGTAGAGGTCACCCGAACTATTGCACCTCTGAATCACGGCTCGAGTGCGAAGGTCCTTCACAGAAAAACCAAGGGGATCAAACTCGATAGAACAGTGATTATCTGTAGTGAATTTGCGAACGGAAATAAGGTTAGCAATTATATTGGGGGAGACAAGTATGTTGGACAAATGAAGCGGACGGATGGTGGTAGGAAGACATTTATCCCCGGTGGCAACCACGGGAAGAGAGGATCCGTTGCCGACAATGATTTGAGTAGGAGGAGAGGGTGTGGAGTGGATAGTGGAGAGGTTACCGGAGTCGGAAGTGAGGTGGGAGGAGGCCCCGGAGTCCATGTACCAGCTGGTCGGGTCAGGTTGTTGGAGAGTCATGGTGTTCATCGCTTGGATGAGAGACGCTTGATCTCAGGAAGGGTACTGTTCGCCACCGGAAGGAAGCGGGGTGGTCTTGCCAGGGCGCCGGTTCTTCTTGCGAGGAGTGCGGAGGAGTTGTGGGCAAAAACGTCGGAGTCTTTGCATGCCGTATGGCGAAGAACGCCTGCTGCGGAACCTGCTGCTGAGGTCGGGGGCCAAGGATGCCGGGCGCGGAGGGGGCAGCCGGCCAGACTGGAAGAAGCTGCGGTCCGAGGATTGAAGGCGATGCGGGCGCTAAAGCGGCGAGCCGGAGGGCGAAGCGCCGTAGAAGGTGGGGCCGCCCTGAGTGAAGCCGCCTTGGCCAGGAGCGCCCTGGTTGTTGCGACCCTTCCCCTTGCCTTTGTGCTTGCCTCCTTTGTTGCTGTGGTTGGTGGATGAGGAGTAGGACTGACCATGGGCGCCGGTGAAAAGGGCAGTGGCGCCAGAAGTTTTGTTGGTCTTGATCTCGGCCTCTTCGAGGAGAAGCATAGATCGAACCGCCAGGAAGGAAGGGAGAGGCTCCTTGGTCTTGATGATTGCAGCAATGTGGCGATAGGACTCGCTCAATCCTCGGAGGAGCGTGAGGACGAGCGTGTCATCTCGGACAGGCTGTCCGACATCGGCAAGAGAATCAGCATAATTCTTGAGGCGCTGGGAGTAGGTGAGGACGGAGAGGTCTCCTTGCGCCAGGGTACGAAACTCGGCCTCGAGAGCCAGAGCTCGCGATGTGCGATTATTCCGGAAGAGCACCTCCACGCTCTCCCAGATGTCGCGGGCGGAGGCACCATGATGAAGCACAATGCCAAGGATCTCCTCGGACAGAGAGGCATAGAGGAGAGACTTGACAGCGAAGTCGGTGGTTGTCCATGTGGCGTCGGGCATGGTTGGCGCGGCAGCAAAGAGATGATCTGTGGCGCCAAATTTGCCGACGAGGATCTCGAACAACTCGCGCCATCGGGAGTAGTTTGGTGGATCAAATTGTAGACAAAAGGGTATGTGGGTTTTGACATTGATGGTGGATAAAGCGGAAGCAGGATTGAAAGGAGGAGGGCCGGCGGCTACTGGGATGAGGGCGCCGGCAGTGGGGTTGGGAGGGGCGGCAGCGGCTGGAGGTGGGATGCTGCCGTCGGGAAGAGCAGGAGCTTCGGCCATGGATGCCGCGTGCTCTGATACCATGTGAGAAGGTAAGGTCTGGGATGAATTGGAATAATTCATTGATAGAAGAATCACATACATATATAGACATACATGCATTCTAGCTATGGTAATCTATCTCTAAATATAGCAACAATCTCCTAATTATGGTACAGCCGGATGTGTATGCATGCGCTGGCCAAGGATGGCAGGAGAGGATGGCGCATGCATGATTGGATGTTTGTCCAAATATGGACAGACCATATATGGTAGTCTAACACATACCATTATCCAAACATGATATATTTTAGAACAGAGGGAACACTAAGAAAGTTATCTAGTATTTTACTTCATTAATACATATCGAGTTATTGCATGGTATTTAACTATTTATGTGTTGTCGCACTGTAATTAAGAATATATCTTGGACTCTATTTCTTAGTGATTAAATCAGAAAAGTTTTTGTGTTCTCTACTTGGTCTCAGTTTAGGCAGGTTTGTTTCATGTCTTGTTATCAGTGCTTGGCTAAATTGGATAGGAATAAGTCTACTTTACCCCCCTGGACTTTGGGGGTGCGTCTAATCTACCCCCTAAACTACAAAACCGTCTAAATAGCCCCCTGAACTATGGAAAACCTTCTTATTAACCCTCTAACGCAGTTTGAATGGTGTTTTGCCATTGTGGCGGTGGTTTTGCCACTGTATCAGATGCCGTGGCTGACAATCATTGCCACATTGTTAGCCATGTCATCCGTCACGGTAGCAAAACCATTGTGGCATTGCCGCATTCTCAACCACGTCACCCGCCACTGTGGCAAAACCACGTTAGGGGGTTATTTAGACGGTTTTGTGGTTCAGGGAGCAGATTAGATGCACCCCCAAAGTTCAGGGTGTGAAGTAGACTTATTCCAATTGGGTATATCTTGGATCTTGGCTGTTGAAATTATGACATGTACATGGAAAGCTCTTCTGCCATCTGCAAAGATGTTTTTCCTGAATTTTCTGTAATTTAATGCTCACACGCACATGGAAAGCTCATGGTGTAAATTTGCTATAATTTTCTGCAATGATGTATTAATGAAGCGGATTTCAATTCAAAAAAGATATATAATGAGGCAGGTGTATCTTGAGTTAATTAGAAGATGCATAAACATTTTTGTTTCAAAATTCATGCTGTTCTGTGGTAGGAGTAGGATCACATTGAAGGTTTGGAAAACATTTGGAGATTGTGCAAAATGGTTTGTGCAATTCCCTGTATGTATTATTGGATCATTGTCTTAGTTATTTGCGAGGAATGCAAGTTTTTAAGCTGTTAATTATTTGTTTGTCTTGCATTTTTAGAATTGGAAAATTGTCATTTATCTAATGTTGCATGCTCTGGTGTAGGAAATTCTTTCTGAGGATGATGATAAGCTTAACAAATTAAAAGAAGAGCATGGTGAAGAAATCTATGCTTTGGTAACAAAGGCACTTCTCGAAATTAACGAGTACAACCCTAGTGGCCGCTATGCTGTAAAAGAGCTGTGGAACTACAAGGAGGGCAGGAAAGCAACACTGAAAGAAGCCGTCCAATACGTTCTGAAACAGTGGCGGACGCACAAGAGGAAGCGTTGAGCCCTAGTGTGTTTGCTGTGCTGAGCTAGACACCTGAATTAGACATGATGTTATTTTAGCACTAATGGGTTAGAGGTGTGTAACTCTTGACGATGAGGTGGCTAGACTGGTTAACTGTTATTATCATTTAGTTGTCGGGTTTCAGTGGGATTGTTAGGCCTGTTGTAGCATCGACATGAATGCTGATAATTTCAGATTGTGAACGGTCCCTTTTATTGTGTATGTGGTTGTTAGGCCTGTTTAAAGCTTGCAGTTCCTGTATCTTGATGTGATCTGCGATATTTGGCCGATACATGACTGCAAGTGTTTTGGACTACTGCTAAAACATTCTGTTAGATGAATTGGAGGTGAGTGGTTTGGTTTGGACTACCGGTATGCTTTCCAGGTGCTTGCTAGTTAGGTAGTCAGGGCAATGTGCATCAGCAATCAACAGTTATCAGACTACTCTTTCTCCTATACGACCTTTTTGTTTTCTTGTTCAAGTAACCCTGAACATGTGTGCCACATTAACTGCATGAGAGTAGGAAACAGAGCCACACACAGAGAGCAGAATGGAAAAGAATGTTTATATATGTATTTCACTTCAAAGAATCATGTATATTTGTAACAATATATGCTTGTCATGTGTCAATCATTGGCACGCCAGAAACTTATGGCTCGGACACTTGCAAAAGGAATCAAATAAAATTTGGATCACAAACATACGCTCATGCAATTGGAAATAGAATAATGAATACTCAAATGTATATATTTTTCATGGACGCTTCTACTCGGAATTATTAATTCCTCTTGAGGCAACTCTCATCATCAATCATCACTGGGTCTCGTCGGTTGTCTTTCATGGAAGCAGCTTCAATGGCCGGGTCATGGCGTTGTCTTCGTGATCCACAGCATGACGCGCATTACAATATTAAAATGAAAGCGTACTATCAGGAGTACGTAATCCATACTTCCTGTTTATTAACTGATGTTACATTGTTGAAAATATATTCCATAAATGGAAGTTGTTAACCGATTCCTCCTGATTATGAATTGTTTTTAACCAAATAAGGGCAGGGAGCACACATAACCCCAATCAAAGTATGGAAGGACTCTATCTATCAGTGGATAAATCTGAATCTATCTATAGTTGGTTCTGCTATATATTGAGCACCCTCCTCGTGCGGAAAGATCAATCTAATAGAGAGAGAGAGAGAGAGAGAGAGAGAGAGAGAGAGAGAGAGAGAGAGATAGAGAGAGAGCTTTGCCTCCCTTACTTTGTGTGTTATTCATATTTATATTCTTGTGATTTCGTTGGTGTGATGTTGATTAATTGTGGGTGAACGACTACGTTTTACAACATGTTATTAGCATGAAGCTTTACAAGGCTGAAGCCCTAGATCAATCTGCAAGCAGCATATGTCGTTCTATATTCTTTGCAAGTAGACCAATCTTGTTTTCTTGATATTAATCACGGATTGATCTATAGTTGATTTGCATACTGCTCGCACGAGAGATCGATCTCATCAACACAAAGAAGGAATTGCACGCATGAACGAATGCACGAAGCTCCGTCGAGGCCAATTGAGATTATCTGCCTGTATCAATCAACACTGCATCGAATTTGACCGGCAACACGCAATTAAATCTACTACAAGCATATGTAAGTTTGTAGCATGGTGTTCAATCGCATCAAGCAAAATATATCAATCTAGGAAGGTTCGATCTTGGATTGAAACAAATGGAAGGTGCCAAAATCAGATCAAGAACCTGCCACGCTAGTCAGCCCAAAGCCGCGCCATGCTCCTAAAAACACGCCGTGTACCGTATAGCCGCCCTGCAAGAGCACCATATAGTGGGTGACAATCACACTGAGAAGAGAAAGCACCCAATAGTTGTGACAAGGTATACCACAAAAAGGATAGCCCCATCCAAAGAAAATGGGAAGTGTCCCACATAAGTCGGGGTGACGACTCCACTGATAGCAATACTGGGGACCATTGAAGCCCACCGTACCAAGAGTTCAATGATAGCAGCTCCAAATCGGACAGCGATGGGGGTGAGCCTGGTGACGATGCCCCTCTCGCTCTCACTTCCCACTCAAAAGGACAGCGACCTATAGAATTTACAGGGGAGTCGCAAGTACACTCATGCTACACAAAGACAGAGACCATGGCGCTCTTCAATCACAAAGGACGACTACTGCACGAAAGGATCATCTACATAGCCATGATGCACCACATGATAGCTCTAGCTTATATAGCGTCATAGAGATGCAAGGGAGTTATAGCTCATATGGCGGCTATGACTACGCCATCCAAATGCTCATACACAACCTCCTACCTGATGGATCTATGAGTGGCGGGACCCCGACTTTTATGCCTTGTTGTACCAATAATAGGAAACAACTAGCCTATGGATGGGTCAAAGCTGGCACAAATATAAGACAGAGTTACTAGCTACACGATGATTGCTAATGATGTCCATTGAGGAGTACAACATGGCCAACCAAGTATACACTCAACAATACTACCCGTAGCCCCAAAGGTAATGTTTCATTTGTATGTCTTATTTCATTGCAACTTCATTTTTACTAATATAGCATTCATGTAGATCCAACATGACATTTATGTGATAATGGAAGGATGACAAAGCTATGATAATTGGGAACTTTCATTTTCAGTGAGAAATATTGATTTCAAATGTCATATGCTATGTAATTTGACATGTGGACTCGTTGGATTCATTTGTGTATGGTATTGACATGAAATATTATTTGTTGAGATATTATTGCTATATGCCTACTTTACAACTTAAGATTGTTTAAAATATAGCAAAGATCATGACAAAATTTTTCATACTTACCATCGTTGTGCTACTCATTTCTCCTTTTTATATATTTTTTATGTATTGCTTGTCTTTACCGTGTTTTTATAAAATTTTTATATTTCTTAGATTTTTTTTGACATTTTCCTTAAAAATTTTTCAAAATTTTCCATTTTTCCTTCACAGCCATGGTTTCCCACTGTTTATCGTCGATAATCGCCGCATATCGAGCGATTTTCGCTCACGCCTGGGCAGGCGGGCGCTCACGCACGGACAAGCGGCAGCGGGCTCGGCCGATCGCATGGACGTGTGGGCGTGTGCCCCTTGGCCGAACACATGGGCGCCTTCCCAGGCCGCGGGTCCCTCGGGTGATCGCGTGGATTTTTTTTATTTAATATTTCTTTTAAATTTTTTTTCAAAAATAATCAACAGAAAAAATTACAAAAATAGGTTCCCGTCGCTCGGATATGGGGCGATCGCCCCATATACAGGCGATAAAGACCTGAATGCAAAAAACGCCGTCGCTAGGCATCTATGGCCGTCAATGGCTGTCAAGGGCCACACTGTTAACGGGCATATTGCCCCAATATGGGATGATCGCCCCATATTCGGGTGATAGAGACCCGAATGCAAAAAATATTTTACATTCAGGTCCCTATCGCCCCATATTCAGGCGATAAGGGCCCTAATGCAAAAAACACCTTTTTTGCATTCGGGCGATGGGGATGAGTAAGTGGCGATCACTCCATATCTAAGCGTTTTTTGTATTCAGATCCCTATCGCTCGAATATGAGGCGATATGTCCCCTAACAGTGTGCCCCTGTCGGGACCCGAATTTGCAAATCCGGACCCTCTGTGTATTCAGCACTAGTCCAGGATCACGCTAGTGCACACAGTCTCAACATAGATGAATATCACAATCATACGCAGCGGAATAGTAAAAATAACTCAATAATAGAATATAAACTATTGAGCGACCTTAAGGTCAACCTTACATTTGTGAAACCCTGACGGCTTCAACTCCAAATAAGCGGCGTGAACGAAGAACATCGGTGAATCCCATCAATACGCCACAGAACTGCTGTGGTTCGACTCCTAGATAATCGCCTTCTCACGGAACTTCTTCTTCTTGACGATGTAGACTTTTGCTCAGCGGTGATTGTTTGTTTGCAGTTTGAGTACATAAAGCACTCAGCCAAGTCATGCCTGAGAATGCAAGTCTAATAGCTATATGCATGGCTTATTCCAAATAATGATTTGAAGGGTTATTTTGCAATAAATGACATTTCACAAATATTCATAATAGATTGTAAAGCGGTAAAAACAGATAATAATAGTAATAATTTCGTCAGTTGTTTCAAAAGTAAATCATTCCACGCGTCCTTAACCAATTATCCTTTTCCATGAGCAAGCGCCTCAAACCCAAGTTCAATTTTGAGAAAATCTAACCCTTATTTGTAATCCCGAGAGCATTGTCGATCAGTGGACTCGGCTATTCGAATAGGTTTTACACTCTGCAGAGGTTATACACTTTACCCACAAGATACAATCCACTCACCACGTCGTAGTGAATCGCCATACAAGAGTATGCGAATGGCGATCATAACAAAGCCTTTGGAAGCCTCAAACAACACGGTGGTCCTCTCCAGGTTCGTGCTCTACACCATCCTTCCCTTAGCCAAGGCGAAGTATGGGACCAACACACCGTTAGATGGGTATCACGGCCCACGACCACGATCGCTCCCGTCATAATCACACAAGCGGTGTAGCGACACCCTGAGGCTCCACAAGTGAGTCCTTAGCGACTTAGTCAACTAGGGCCGTCCCATTCGGCCATGTGGTTGCAAGTATGACCCGAGTTCAAAGGCTTGCAGGTTAAGTCCTTAGAGTGACCAGGGCAAGACTACCCGAAAAAACCAAATCAACACTCCCAATGCCACAACTGGCCCACGATTACTCTTGCCACATGCCCTGAAAGCCCATTTATCAAACCCAGTTGATTACCATGCACCACGTCTTGATCAACATCACATGATACTTTTCCAAAACAGGTTCAATATATCATTAAGTCCATATTAGCATTTGATTGTCCAAAATCATGTCATGAGCACGTAGCAGGTCTAAGCAGTATACTACAACGGTCTAAACCCATGTTGGCAATTTAATAATGTCCAACTAGTAAACCACAACTAGGGTGACAAGGGATCATGGCACATACTTAGATAATCAAGGTGTCATATAGCAAATTGGTGTTTATCTAACCCCCATGTTTAAACAAAGTATCTTTCTAATTGAACTAGCATGCGATAGTTTAAATCAAAATAGATTTCGAAATAGGATCAACATGGTCAAAGCACAACTTGCCTGGCCCTTGCAAACTTTACTGTCTTTTACTCTTTATCCTTGATCCTTGGTCCTCGATCTTCAACTTCCACTTTCTCGATCCTCATTTCGTGCTCGAGCGATTTAGGACGGCAGCGTCTAACGATTAAAGAAGAAGCAAATACAAAACCAATTCAAAAGACAAATCAAGTAAACTCCAAATTAAGATCGAACAGCATTGGGGCACAGCGGCAGGAGAGATTTGGGAACTCAAGCCGGATTAGATCGAAGAGTTGACAAAGAAAAGCGGGCTTTCGGCAAAACACCGAAAAGGAAAGACTAATAACTGGGAAAGAAAGAATAATATTCGAAGAATATTTCTTCCGAGTTATTATCTGGATTAGACGGAGATAGCGACATATGGGCTCGATCTATAGATCGGGTCCATAAGGATATGTTAGTTCGCGATGAACTAAATCGATTCTTGAAGTTGACTTTTGTTGACCGAGCGGACAGATCAAACAAAAGAGAGGCGGATAGATCAGACGCGGTATGAGAGATGGCCAATGGTCTATCGACCAAGTCCACGAAGAATTCTCGATTAAAAGGCAGATTAGGTCTTGAGGGATAAAGACAAGACAAGCGTCTTACCACGGTTGAGACAGCGGGAAAGATTGCCAAAAGATAACAACGCGGCTCACGATAAACTTAGTTCATCAGGACCAGGTCTTGGTTAGGAGTTTTGATTAAACCGAAGATGATATGGCGATGAGACTAGGCTCACGTCATGATAATAGAACAGGTGAAGGCATCGCACTAGGTTTGTGCAAGAATACACATGCGATGACAGAGGCGAAGAGAGCCAATTGTTAACGATGAAGCGTTAACGATGGAGCGTTAACGATGAAACATTAACGGTGGAAGGCTAACGGCGGAATGTGCGCGGTGGAGCGTTAACGGCGGGCGTGAAGCGGTGGAGCGTTAATGGAAGCGTTAGCGGAGGCGTTAACGGCGAAGCGTTAACGACGCAAGCGTTAACGGCGGGGCGTTAACGGCAAAGCGTTAGCCGGGAAGCGTTAGCGGCGTTAGCAGCGCGCATTGCGGTGGATCGATTAACGTGAGCGTTAACTGGTGGAAGTCAACAATGATAGGAGACTTCATGAGCGAAGTAGCGACCGTCGGTGCAACGACATGGCGCGGTAGAATGCTACAAGGGCGGTTAGAGTGCGCGAACCGGCAGGTTTAGGTTGAAAGGCAGCGAGTTTAGGCGGAATCGGCTTCTCGCAAGCGGAGGCCAAAAGAACTCTAAAGATGGACCAAAACAGTACAAGATGATCCTACGGACCAGCGACAACACGGCGGAGCGAACCAAAATAACCGGCGTCAAAAGCGCGCGGCGACGGCAAAGCGGTGGCCTAAATATATAAAAAAATTCGGAGGATGGGATGGCAAAGGAGAATGTCTACACGTAGAACGGCGAGACGATCTCCAGCGGTATAAGGCGGATTTTTACGGCGCCCTTCGGATTAATCACAAACCTGGCGATTAACTGGTTTCGGATCAAAACTTTGGACGGCTATAACTTCTAGAATATTGATCGGAACTTAACGAAATTTGACCGAGAGCTAGATGGGACCAAGAGGCACACCGTGACGCAGGTGGCTCGAAGAAATACCTTCTGGAACAGCGGGGAGCAGCGAGGAAGTTTGCCGCTGTACGGAGCGCAGTCTAACGGAGAAATTAATTTGCTGCGCCAAATCCAGAGGGCAAAACCTTGGGGCAAGATGTGCATCCGTAGAGGACATCCCCAGGAGTCTACACAAAAAAATTTCACCGTCAAACTCGAAAAATTGAGGAGTTATGACCTCGGCAAGATTCGAGATTGAAACGGCCGTAACTTTTGATCCCGTGGACCAAATTGGCTGAATTTTGGACAGCAAGTAGATGGTACCTGGTGGCACACCACAGAGAAGACGGATCTCGAAAAGAGTCGACGAGTTGCCGGGGACAACGGCTCCAAAGTTCGGCCGGCGTTGGGCGACGTTCGGGCGACGTGGATGGATCTCGGAGTTTTGGAGATGATCCGAGGTTGAAGATCCGTGGGAGAGGTCATGGGAGGTCTCCACTGGGTTGGGAGTGGCGGCTAGATCAAGAAAAATCAAGTTTGGAGCGCGTTTGGAGCAAAACAGGTCTTGTAGGCATTTTATCGAAGCGATTTCCGTGCATGAATCGGATCCCGCGGCGTGGCGATCGGGAGGCTGACACCTGTCCGGGTGGGGCGCGGCTGGCCTGGCCCAGCTGAGCTGCGTGGTGTGGCTCAGGCGGCGCGGCCTTGAGGAGCGGCCACGCGGCGAGAGAGGCGTTGGGCGTGGCGCTCGGCCAGTAAGCGTCGTGGGGAGGCGGCACATTTGGCGGCGTGGGTTGGTGGGAGGAGAGAGAGGGAATAGGCCCAAGGCCATTTTCGAAATTTTGCAGCATTATTCGAATAAAAACAATTCCAATAAATCAAATCAAATCAATAGAGACAATAAAATAGCGAGAAAAATTCTCGAAAAATTCCAGAAAATATTTTGAGACATGTCCAACTCAAATAAAATATTTTCAACAAAAATGTATATAAACTTGTCCAAATAATTAATTAATTTTAACACGCGGGCTTAATACAAATCTACTTCAATTAAATCCAATAAATAGCAAACGAGCTCAGAAAAATCTCAAAAATTACAGAAGAACTGCTTGAAGCACATGGAATCCAAATAAAATAAAATAAATTTTATTTGGGGTTTAGAATAATCAAATTAAATTGTTTTAGCTTTTAGAAAATTCAAATCAAGCTTTATAAATGCGAGAAAATCAGCGAAAATTTTGGGGAAGCTAAACTAAACCAAAATTTTGAAAACCCAAATTTTGAATGTTACAAATCTCTCCCCTTAACGAGAATCTAGTCCCACAGAGATTCGGTCGACTATAAATTAGGTTGAGGGGACTCAACTGTATGGCTTCTTCAAACTTCCAACAATGTATCTTTGGAGCGAGGGTCATACGAACAAGCGCTTGGTAACATCCAAAATTTTGTGTCAATTTTGCTCCTTCTTGATGAGGTCCTCTTACAAGTCACGACTCCAAGCGTAATGCCTTTTCGCCACGAGCACTTCTTCCGCGGAAAATCTTAATACTAACTTTGTCGGGAAATCTTGAACATCTTACGCACTCATCTTTGGCGTTTACGGTAACTCCATTGATAGGCACGCTTGCTTCGGTCACTGAACATTTGATTTTCTGCTTCTTCTAGAAATTGGACAAGTCAGACCGATAACAAAGCTTATATGCAATTCTGCGGTCTTTAACGAGGACTTGGATAGCATTAGGTTGATGCGGCACTATCTTTGTTGGCTTGATTCTTCGCATTGTAAACTCTGTATCAACTAAATGCTCCTTAACAATTCACTTTACGGCGCAAAGTGTCTCGGTAGGGGTAGGATTAGGATTGAAGTGGGCGGGTATAACACCTTTTCTCCTAGGACAACTATTATCAAAGTGTCGGCTCATTGCATCACGAAGCAACACTTGAAGCCCGACATCCATTGGCTTTCTCTGACATGGTACTAATCTTGGTAGGAGTAGAAGCTGAGATCGATCACGATCGCGGTGATCACTTTCTTTGAGGGCGGTGATTAGAAAAATATCTGGTGGCTGGCCCGGTGTAGCAAGCGACTCTAGAAACCAGGCTTCTTCCTTGAGAACTTTTCACTAGGTTGATGTTATGGAAACTCTAACCATCGGGCGAAGCCTGAGTGAAGGTGTCTCTAACAAAGTCTGAGCGGTATGGCAACTAAATTGTTGAGGGTACTCCTCATTATTCGCAGTGGTCCTTCTTGACAAACTTTACGGCGCTATGCGGTGGTCTTTAATTCCTTGCACTCATTTTGAGTTAAGGCCTTTGTTAACCAATTCTTCTTGCTTCAAAATGACTCCTTAAGCAAGTTGCTTCCATAGCCTTACCATTCACTTTACGTATTAAAATCTTCTTGGCGTAATTTAAGGATGATCATGGCTTTGAAATTGCTTGATCTTTCTGTGGCATTCCTTAGCAAATGACTGACTCACCACAGTTGTAACATGAGCGTTTGGGTCATCGTCTTTGGGTTGATGGGGCATTCTCTAGGCCAATGACCTCATTTATCACACAGAAACAATTCCATGGTGACCAAGTATTACTGATTTCTTGAGGTAGATGGATAGGGTTGACATGTTTCCTCTTCTTTTTCTTCACGTGGCCTGACTAGTCACGAATGACAATCATTCTCTTTTCGCTAACTCTTGAGCAATGACGGCTCGAAAATCTTCTTTGCGTCTTTGAGTCACAGCGGTCACTATTGGATCTAAGGGACATTGAGTGGGCAATGATCACGACCTTCGCAAAGATAGCGGTGATATTGGCGCATAGGACATTCTCGGGTAAATGGCTTCCTTCCGCAGTGGAACAATTGATTGCATGTTCATCGGCGGTGTATCCTATTTCTCCACATCGGATGCATGCCACGGTCTTCTAACTTGTTTGGTGACAACACTTCAAAGAACAACATCTCGGTATGGTATTAGGAGTGCGGGGTTGTGCTCTTCTCTACGAACTCATGGTAGTCACACTATCTTACGATGGCGCAACAAGCGCGAAGGGGCGGTGGCAATTTCCAACCAAGTGATAGTATGTCCATCTTCCGAGGTGGGCGTAGAAACCTTTCCTCCAAACTAATGCATCTCCTTTTTCTTGGCAAGTAGCACGAGGGACCTTCTCTTCATCTTCACATTACACCAAAGCTAAGCTTCTCTCCTATGACACGAAGCCATATTTACCGTCTTTGAGAGTGGTGATCCATCAAACACGGGTGGGTTGGTCTTCATGAACAAGTCAAACTTTATTTGTGAGCAGAGGAGGTTGCGACTTCGGTGGTGGAGGGTTGATTTTGGCGATAACATTCATTCGTTGCATCATTATGCCGCATAAGCCGAGTTTGGGTAGGGACAACCGATCCAAGTGTCGAATTGTCACGGTTGAGTGCGAGGACAGGTATTGGTCACGATCACCTTAACACGCAGGTAGTAGCAAGCTGAACCCGACTTGCCTTTGCCTCAAAGTTACTGCTGTAGTTGGTCCTTTCCATCTTTTGTCCACTCCAAGGTTTAGGTAAGAGGGAAAAAGGCATAGATGAGGTTCAAGAATCCTAGTGCAGGGGAGCAGGTTTAACCCAAAAACTTATAAAAACATTAAAAACTAGGTATGGTTGCTTATCCAAGCCTAAAAGCTTTGCAACACATACTGCACACTCAGCAATCAATGAAGGACCAAGTTCCTAAGCACACAATAATCTAGCGTCTAAAAGGGGTAACACTCCTATCTTAAGAGACGCGACTCTCACACATGAGTCTCAACTTACTACTAAGCATTGGTTCTTCAAGCTTCTAGAACACTTCATCGATCCACTTCTCTTCGAGCTCGATGATTCCTGACTTCACGATCTTCAGGGTTAACGGCGACATCCAGTACTTTCTCCTTAAGTGTGAAACATCATTAACTATTTGGAACAACTTAGGTAAGATTTCCATTTAAATCGAAGGGAAGGATAGAACTTTCAGCAAAGAGGAAAGAATGGAAGAATAAGATAAGTCAAGAATGTATTATTCTTTCAAGTTAAATTTTCTCTTTAGAAAATAATTTTGAAGCTCCTAAAGGCGGCCAATCTATCTAGGGTCAAGACCCTCGATCAACTTTGGCTCACGATAACACCTGTCAGCCGGGACCCGAATTTGCAAATCCGGACCCTCTGTGTATTCAAAGACTAGTCCAGGATCACGCTAGTGCACACTGCAGTCTCAACATAGATGAATATCACAATCATACATGGCGGAATAGTAAAAATAACTCAATAATAGAATATAAACTATTGGCGACCTTAAGGTCAACCTTACATTTGTGAAACCCTGGCGGCTTCAACTCCAAATAAGCGGCGTAGCGAAGAACATCGGTGAATCCCATCAATACGCCACTGGCAACCGGCAGGTTCGACTCCTAGATAATCGCCTTTCACGGAACTTCTTCTTCTTCGACGATGTAGACTTTTGCTCAATGGTGATTGTTTGTTTGCAAGGGGTGAGTACATAAAGCACTCAAAGACCAAGTCATGCAGAATGCAAGTCTAATAGCTATATGCATGGCTTATTCCAAATAATGGTGAAGGGTTATTTTGCAATAAGCGACATTTCACAAATATTCATAATAGATTGTAAAGCGGTAAAAGCAGATAATAATAGTAATAATTTCACAGTTGTTTCAAAAGTAAATCATTCCACGATCCTTAACCAATTATCACTTTTCCATAGGCAACCTGCCTCCAAACCCAAGTTCAATTTTGAGAAAAATCTAACCTTGGTTTGTAATCCCGAGCATTGTCGATCACTGTGGACTCGAAGCTATTCGAATAGGTTTTACACTACAGAGGTTATACACTTTACCCACAAGATACAATCCACTCACCACGTCGTGAATCGCCATACAAGAGTATGCGAATGAGCGATCATAACAAAGCCTTCGGAAGCCTCAAACAACACAGGTGGTCCTCTCGGTTAGGTGCTCTACACCATCCCTTCCCTTAGCCAAGGCGAGTATGGGACCAACACACCGTTAGATGGGTATCTGGCGACCACGATCGACTCCCCGTACAATCACACAAGCGGTGTAAGCCCGACACCCTGAGGCTCCACAAGTGAGTCCTTAGCGACTTAGTCAACTAGGGCCGTCCCATTCCGGCCATGTGGTTGCAAGTATGACCGGTTCAAAGGCTTGCAAGGTTAAGTCCTTAGAGTGACCAGAGGCAAGACTACCGAAAAACCAAATCAACACTCCCAATGCCACAGCTGGCCCACTGATTACTCTTGCCACATGCCCTTGGCCGAAATCGTTTTATCAAACCCAGGTTGATTACCATGCACCACGTCAGTCAACATCACATGATACTTTTCCAAAACAGGGTTCAATATATCATTAAGTCCATATTAGCATTTGATTGTCCAAAATCATGTCATGAGCCGCGTAGCAGGTCTAAGCGATACTACAACTGGGCCTAAACCCATGTTGGCAATTTAATAATGTCCAACTTAGTAAACCACAACTAGGGTGACAAGGGATCATGGCACATACTTAGATAATCAAGGTGTCAAATAGCAAATTGGTGTTTATAAAAAACCCATGTTTAAACAAAGTATCTTTCTAATTGAACTAGCATCGATAGTTTAAATCAAAATAGATTTGAAATAGGATCAACATGGTCAAAGCACAACTTGCCTACTTGCAAACTTCTTTGTCTTTTACTCTTTATCCTTGATCCTTGGTCCTCGATCTTCAACTTCCACTTTCTCGATCCTCAGCTCGTTCGAACGATTTCCGGACGACGCGTCTAACGATTAAAGAAGAAGCAAATACAAACCAATTCAAAAGACAAATCAAGTAAACTCCAAATTAAGATCGAACGACATTGGGCACAACGGCTTGGGAGAGATTTGGGAACTCAAGCGGATTAGATCGAAGAGTTGACAAAAGAGAGCGGGCTTTGCAAAACACGAAAGGAAAGACTAATAAGCGGGGAAAGAAAGAATAATATTCCGAAGAATATTTCTTGAGATTATTATCACGGATTAGACAGAATAGCGACATATGGGCTCGATCTATAGATCGGGTCCATGGATATGTTAGTTACATGATGAACTAAAGCCGATTCTTGAAGTTGACTTTGTTGACGAGCGGACCTGATCAAACAAAAGAGAGCGGATAGATCGAAGACGCAGGGTATGACAGGATGGCCAATGGTCTATCGACCAAGTCCACGAAGAATTCTCGATTAAAGGCAGATTAGGTCTTGAGGGATAAGACAAGACAAGCGTCTTACCCACGGTTGAGACAGCGGGAAAGATTGCAAAGATAACAACGCGCTCACGATAAACTTAGTTCATCAGGCCAGGTCTTCGGTTAGGGTTTTGATTCGGCTTGAAGATGATATAGCGATGAGACTAGGCTCACGTCGCTATGATAATAGAAACAGTGAAGGCATCGCACTAGGGTTTTGTGCAAGAATACACACATGCGATGACAACGAGGCGAAGAGAGCCAATTGTGCGATGAAGCGTTAGCGATGGAGCGTTAACGATGAAACATTAACGGTGGAAGGCTAACGCGGCGGAATGTGCGGTGGGCGTTAACGGCGGAGCGTGAAGCGGTGGAAGCGTTAATGGAAAAACGTTAACGGAGAGGCGTTAACGGCGAAAGCGTTAACGACGAGCGTTAGCGGCAAAACGCGTTAACGGAAGCGTTAACGCGAGCGTTAACGGCCCGTAACGTTAGCGGTGGATGGATTAATGACGTTAACGGTGGAAGTCAACAATGATAGGAGACTTCATGAAGCGAAGTAGCGACCGTCGGTGCAGCGACATGGCGCGGTAGAATGCTACAAGGGCGGTTAGCAGGTCTTGCGAACCGAAGCGGCAGTTTAGGTTGAAAAACGGCGGGTTTAGGCGGAATCGGCTACCGCAAGCGGAGGCCAAAGAACTCTAAAGATGGACCAAAACAGTACAAAGATGATCTACGGACGACAACCGCGGCGGAGCGAACCAAAATAACCCCGGCGTCAAAAGCGGCGACGGCAAACGGTGGCCTAAATATATATAAAAAAATTCCGGAGGATGGAATGGCAAAGGGGGAATGTCTACTGCGTAGAACGCGGCGAGACGATCTCAACGGTATAGGCGGATTTTGCGGCGCCCTTCCGGATTAATCACAAACTGGCGATTAACGGGTTTCGGATCAAAACTTTGGACGGCTATAACTTCTAGAATAATGATCGGAACTTAACGAAATTTGACCGAGAGCTAGATGGGACCAAGAGGCACACCGTGACGCAGGTGGCTCGAAGAAATACCTTCTGGAACAGCGGGGAACGCGCGAGGAAGTTTGCCGCTGTCTGGAACGCAGTCTGAACGGAGAAATTAATTTGCTGCGCCAAATCCAGAGGGCAAAACCTTGGGGCAAGATGTGCATCCCGTAGAGGACATCCCCAGGAGTCTACACAAAAAATTTCACCGTCAAACTCGAAAAATTGAGGGAGTTATGACCTCGGCAAGATTCGAGATTGAAACGGCCGTAACTTTTGATCCCGTGGACCAAATTGGCTGAATTTTGGACAGCAAGTAGATGGTACCTGGTGGCACACCACAGAGAAGACGGATCTCGAAAAGAGTCGACGAGTTGCCCGGGACGCGGCTCCAAAGTTCGGCCGGCGTTGGGCGACGTTCGGGCGACATTGGATGGATCTCGGAGTTTTGGAGATGATCCGGAGGTTGAAGATCCGTGGGAGAGGTCATGGGAGGTCTCCACTGGGTTGGGGTGGCGGCTAGATCAAGAAAAATCAAGTTTGGACGCGTTTGGAGCAAAAACGGGTCTTGTAGGCATTTTATCGAGCAGTTTCCGTGCATGAATCGGATCCGGGCGACGTGGCCGATCGGGAGGCTGACACCTGTCCGGGTGGGGCGCGGCTGGCCTGGCCCAGCTGAGCTGCGTGGTGTGGCCCAGCGAGGCGCGCCAACATGAGGCGGCCCACGCGCGGGGAGAGGCGGTGGGCGTGGGGCGCCACGGCGTGGCGTGCGTGGGAGGCGGCGGCGTGGGTTGGTGGGAGGAGAGAGAGGAATAGGCCCAAGGCCATTTTCGAAATTTTGCAGCATTATTCGAATAAAAACAATTCCAATAAATCAAATAAATCAATAGAGACAATAAAAATAGCAGAAAAATTCTAGAAAAATTCCAGAAAATATTTTGAGACATTTCCAACTCAAATAAAATATTTTCAACAAAAATTTATATAAACTTTTCCAAATAATTAATTAATTTTAACAAAAGGGCTTAATACAAATCAAATTCAATTAAATCCAATAAATAGCAAACGAGCTCCGAAAAATCTCAAAAATTACAGAAGAACTTCTTGAAGCACATGGAATCCAAATAAAATAAAATAAATTTTATTTGGGGTTTAGAATAATCAAATTAAATTGTTTTAGCTTTTAGAAAATTCAAATCAAGCTTTATAAATGCGAGAAAATCAACGAAAATTTTGGGGAAGCTAAACTAAACCAAAATTTTTGAAAACCCAAATTTTGGGATGTTACAGCCCCCTAGCGGCCATTGATAGCCATGGACACGTAGCGACAGTGTTTTTTGCATTCAGATTATTATCGTCCAAATATGAGGCGATCGTCCTATATCCGGGCGATGAGAACCCATTTTCGTAAAAAAAAATTCGTTGATTATTTTTGAAAAAAAATTAAAATAAATATTAAATAAAAAACAATTCGATCGCGTGCGTGCGACGTGGGTGACCGGCACGTTGGGCTGAGCGTGGGCCCCGCGGACGATCGTGTCGACGCGTGGCTTCACCCTCGCGCGGCGTGCCCCGCGCATACCCATCTAGTTTTGAATTTTTTTTCTAATAATATATTTTTTATTCAAAATTGCAAAAATATACCATCGAAATTTTTTATTTCAGAAATATCTATCTGTAGCTCGTTGGTTGGGCGACAGAGCTTCTGTAGCTCATCCATAGGGCGACAGAGCTTCTGTAGCTCATCCAACGGGTTACAGAGCTTCTGTAGCTCATCCATAGGGCGACAGAGCTTCTGTAGCTCATCCAACGGGCTACAGAGCTTCTGTAGCTCATCCATAGGGCGACAGAAGCTTCCATTAGGGCTGCAGAGTAAATATAGCTGAACCATTAGGCTACCGAGCTAAATGTAGCTCTTTGGTTGAGCTACAGATAATTGGAGTAGAGTTTTGTGATTTTTGAAGATCCAAATCGAACGAAATAAATTTCTAAATTTTTGTTAAGCTATAAGGATTCGTAACATGTAAAAAAAAGTATGATAGCATGAAAAATTAAATTGTATAAATTAAGTTTACATAAAGACCCTTTTATGATTTATGAAAGAAGTATATAAACCATGGTTCCTATATATCACTTATTCCTAGGGTCTTAGATGTCCAATTTTCGAAAAAATATTTACGAATGAACTGAATTGAATAAACCAAATGGCTATAAGATTCATCTATTTCATGAAACGCAGAAGGTTTTTCGGTAGCGCGTAAAATATCGTATTTGAATATATTTTTCCGGAAGAATGGAGCAGATTTGGTCTTTGATATATGGACCACCATATTGTGGGGAAATATTGTATTTACACCTTGCTTTGCATGTAAATTGTAATATAACATACTATAACGTGTATGCCTTTTCGGCAGGTATTAGGATATCGCGTTCGAAGGTATTTTTTTTGTAAGAATGAATGAGATTTGCTATTTGATATATGGACTATCATATTACAAAAAAATATTATATTTCCACCTTTTGTTGCATCTGAAATGCTCTAGCGCAATAACCCTAAGTATTAATGCATCTAAAGGTATTGTTTTGTTTGATTTTTTCATCAGAGCTGATTGAAATTGGAAATTTTGGAATACTATACAAATTATCACTCGTATTTACAAATCTGGACAACATATTCGTATATTTATAGAAATCCCAGTCATACTCGGAATTTAAAAATTCGTTTATTCTTTTCTGAAACATGAAATACTGCTTGACATGTATTTGAAAAATCAAATTTTGGTTACTATAGTGCAATAACCCTAAGTATAGTCAACAATAACTCATGTTATGAATAGTTTAACTTATTGAGACAGGAATAACGACATTGCAACGCAGAGCCCTTCTAGTGAACGAAATAACGGCAATAACATAACATTACAACATAGGAAATGCAGAAATAATGGCTTAAAGTCAACATGCCTTAGATTAAGGAAACAACAAGGGCCCTTATGCTACACTACTGAGTGCACCGGTGATATTTCCCCTTGCGCAACCCATCGGTGCCTGCCGCCCTGGCCCTAGCCGCCCTCTCGCGCTTCCTCTCATGCTCGGCCTCCTGCTCGGCCGCTAGGGCCTGCCGTTCGGCCTCTCTCTGTGCACGCATTTCTTCGGCAGCCTTCATGCGCTTCTCCTCCTCCTCCTGCTCACGCCACTGCTGGTGTACCATAGATCTGCGATGCGAGTACTCCCAATTCCGCAACGAAAGGTGTAAATATAATATTTTTCTGTAATATGCTAGTCCATATATCAAATAGCAAATCTCATCCATTCTTCCAAAAAATTACCGTCAAACACGATATCCTAAGAACCGCTGAAAAGGCATACGCGTTATAGTATGTTATAGACTATAATATTTAGGGTTGTTGCGCGATTACAATTTACATGCAAAGAAATGTGTAAATACAATATTTTTCCACAATATGGTGGTGCATATATCATAAAGCAAATCTGCCCCATTCTTCTGGAAAAATATATTCCGACACGATATTTTACGCGCTGTCGAAAAGACATGGTTTATATACTTTCTTCCGAAATCATTAAAAGGTCTTTATGTAAACTTAATTCATACAATTTAATTATTTTGTGCAACATCACATTTATTTCTGGATGTTACGAACCCTTATAGCTTAACACAAATTTAGAAATTTATTTCGTTCAATTTGGAGCTTTAAAAATCAGTCCACTTATCTGTAGCCCTTTCATTGAGCTATATTTAGCTCTGTCGCCCTTTCATTGAGCTATATTTACTCTGTAGCCTAATGGTTGAGCTACATTTACTCTGTAGCTTAATGGTTGAGCTATATTTAAATGTCACCCTTTCATTGAGCTATAGAAGCTTCTGTCGCCCGTTCATTGAGCTACATTTAACTGTCGCCCAACCAACGAGCTACAGAGGTATATTTCTGGAGAAAAAAAATTCGATGGTATATTTTTACAATTTTGAATAAAAAATATATTATTAGAAGAAAAAATTCTCTAGTTTTGAGTGAAACTTGTTTGGAAGGCTGGCAGGTGAGGCTAGGAAGCAGAACTTAATGGGCCAGTCCACTGGGATTTTTACCAGGCCGACTCATGGCCTCAAACTGGCCCAACCTTATCCCCTTCGCTTCCCCGCCCTCGCTCGCTCCGGCAAACGATGGCACTCCATCTCGTCCGTCCGTTCCTCCCCACCCGCCTCCGGTCGCCGCCGCGTCGGCGTGCTCGGGCCCATTACGTCTCCCCGTCCGCCGACGCGCTGGCCCCGTGCTTCAGGAGGCCCTACACGTCCGTCCTGGTTGTCCCCACCGGAGTCGGCGCCGCCGTCGGGGGCTTCGCCGGCGACGCCCTCCCGGTGGCGCGCGCCCTCGCCGCCGTCGCCGACTGCGTCATCTCCCACCCCAATGTAAGAGCACGACGCCCTTGCCAAAACTTAGGCATCTGCTTCACCTAGCATTTCTCCATTACAATCTGGTCGGTCAAAGGCTGAAGCTTTCGCTTCGTGCGTAGGTGCTCAACGCTGCCATGCTGTACTGGCCGATGCCCAATACGCTTTACGTGGAGGGATACGCCCTTGACAGGTTCGCAGAAGGCTCTTGGGCTCTCCAACCCGTTCACCAAAACAAGGTGAGTGATGCATTGGCTCTGGAGATTACTCGCACACTCAGACAAATAAGGGTGATGTAACTGTAAGCAGTGAATTATGATAAAATGATATTTTGATATATTGTAACTGATCCAACCTAGGTAGGCTTGGTGTTAGATTGTGGAATCGAGGAAGAGCTCCGACTCCGCCACTTGCAGGTCGCGGATGCTGCGAGGGCTTCGCTTGGCCTCCCTGTAGTTGAGTACATTGTCACAGATGCTCCTTTGGAGGTGCACATTCTGTTCTGAAAGTAGTAGTTGAAAATACAGTACAGTGCCTGGGTAATCTGTTGATATCCGTGGTTACTTTTTGAACTGCCCATGTGTGGTGTGGTGTAGATCAAGACGTGGTTTGATCCGAAATGTGGGCAATCAATAGGGAGCATTGGAAACTCTGATTCTCTGTTAAGAGCGGTTGATGCACTAGTGAACCAATCGGATGTGAATGCCGTGGCGGTTGTTGCGCGCTTTCCAGATGATGATCCAGAAGATTCAGATTGTTATCGACAAGGGAAGGTAATTCTTGTCTGCTCATGTAGTTGTTTCATTTAATTTAGGGAAATTTGGTTCTATAGCACTCAAAGATCGTCACTTTGGCAAAATACCACTCAACTTACATAGTACACTTTAATACCACTCAAAGCTCTCATCCTTCACTTTTTTACCACTTCTTGACATTTCTACCCAACCTTTTCTTCTCCCACGTCATCTTCTCTCGCTCCGGCATCATCCCTCACTCCTCCACCACCGCTTTCTCCCCTCCCCTCCCCTCCCATTGGGGCCATCCCCTTCTCTCCGTCAAGAAATGGTAAAAAAGCAAAGGATGAGAACTTTGAGTGGTATTAAAGTGTACCATGTAAGTTGATGATCTTTGAGTGCTATAGAACTAATTTTCCCTTTAATTTATCTGATAGGTTATTGGCCTTGTACGATCTGAGATTTTCATGTAGCATTATTGGACCTCCCTTACTGTCCTTTTGGTTTTTTTCTGTTTTGAAAGGTACTTTGAATTTACAAATGTACAATTGGAATCATCTAAAATGTCTCTTACAAATTGCAAAGATGGGCACTTTTAGGTTCTCACATGAAGTCAGGCATAGATGTTAGCGCCTCTCTTTTAGAAAGATTTGAAAGTTCATGCCCCTTATTTCACTGGACATACATTTATATTGATGGATCTCATGGATTGATGTTGATTAAGGGAAATATTCTGATATTATCAAATCTGGGGAGGCGTATGTTTCATTGCCAGCATTTCCAAGCAAGAATGATTTTTGTAAACTTCTCACCTTATATGTTCTTGACTGTTATATCAAATGCAGGGAGTTGATCTGTTGGCAGGAGTTGAGGCAATTATCAGTCATCTAATCGTGAAAGAATTCAAAATCCCTGCTGCCCATGCTCCTGCAGTGTTACCCCCACCACTCAGCCCATCACTATGCCCAAGATCTGCTGCCGAAGAGGTCTCTATGCCCTTGTGCTGAATTACTTGTGCATAACTGAGTTAAATAGTTACCAGCAATATGCTTAATAATCACACAACAATGACATTGCATATTTCAGATTATTTTCATGGGTTCGGTTTCTGCTAGTTACAGGGTTTTCGTTGTATGTAGAGTATGATGCCCTATGTCAATCTATACATTTTTTTTTACAAACCTGAGTCCTTATTGATTTTATCTGTTGTTTCTTTATTCATTATCATCGATCTTTTTCGAACAGATTGGGTATACATTTCTACCCTGTGTGCTCGCTGGGTTAAGCAACGCCCCTCAGTATGTGATGCGGAGGCAAGGAACCTTAGTCAATGGTTGCATAGCGGCTAGTGATGTTGATAGCGTGGTTCTTCCAAAAGACGCTTGTGGAGGAGATGGTACTCTTGCATTTGCTCGAACTGCAAGAAAGAGCAAGGTGCTTATTAGTCATAAATTATCTATACACTTGGACTGCATGTGCAATATGTTACTGTTTAATATATATGAAACGTAGATTAATTGACTAACATGATGAGCTAATCACCGAACCAAGTTTAAGCCCTTCTTTATAGTTAACTAGGTCGGCTAAATTAGGTACTTCTTTTTGCAGCCCTTAATCATTACTGTTCAGGAAAATGAAACGGTGCTTGATGATACCCCAGACAAGTTCAATATACAGGCGGTATGCGATATATCTCCAAAGTTATCCTTTCTCTTTCTGATTAATACTATTGCATCCAAGAAATCCATAGCAACGTTGACCTTTTTCTCCCCAGCTGAATGTCCAGAACTACTGGGAAGCTATTGGAGTTGTCGCTGCTCACAAGGCAGGCGTCAATCCAAATGCTCTTAGAAGACGAGCAATTGATCATCTTAAGAGCCATCCACGATTGTGCTCCGCCCAATCGTCTGGTTCTAGGCCATCTGCCTATCCTGCAATGCAGGAGAATGTATACGCACATCAACTCGTTTGACAAAATTAGCATTCAAGGTGCAATTGTAGAAAGCGGTTTTGGCAAATTGGAGGCTCCATATTTCGAAGTCACAAGTACATATTCCACAACAATAGTAGCATCTATACTGTTGTTGTTTCAGTGTGATCACCACGTGAGCAATTAGGCCGGTGACACGCTCTTCATGTCTCCAGTCTGACAATCGTATATATCATCATGTGTTGAGGGAAAATGCAGTACTTGTAATCAGTTTTTTTCGCAACAATTAATTGTTTGGATTGCTGAGGCAGACGCAGCGGTATGCTTCCCTTCCATTGGACACGCAAGTGGTATGGTTGATTTATCAAGCTTTCATGTCTTGATGTGTCACATGTCTGCTCTCAACTCATTGGCTACCAATATGTTGTTGTCTCAGCATAATTTGAAACAAATGCAGACATCAACAGATTTTGTGGACGCAGCTAGCACACGGCGCGTGTCGCTCTAATCAGGTATGAGGGTGAGTAGGTGCTGCTTTGCTTCCTTCTTCCAACTACCGATCAAACCGGAGCTTTACGTTTAACGTCTAGCTTATGGCCCGCTGTTTATGCTACTTTTTTGAAGTATTGTGTTGACATTTCGTGCATACTTGCCTGATTTGTACTTGATTTACAGGCAGATTTTGTGGCCGTATATACTAAGCGTTCGTTTCGTTGATACCTTTTTTTTTGGGTAGTAAAAATATTTTCTTTACAAGATCTTGATGGGCTTTATCAACAGTAGTTTCTGTTTTTCCATAGTCATATGGTTTTAAAAAACCACCATCTTAATTTTTTGGATTCTAGAAGTTTCAAGCTAGTGAGATGGTTGCAACTTGCAGGTGGCAATCCTGGGTGAAATTCTTTAAACCCTTCTTGGAGCAGCGGGTGTCAGGATCGAGGGTGCATGTAAACCTAATTACTAGGCGTACTTTCTCACTGTTTGCTAATGGGCTATTTTGTTGGCTGCATCTGGAGAGAATTGGCTCTGAGGATGCAACTGAGCTCTGTTTGGTTGGCTTCTCAGGCCACTAGGCCAGGCTCCCACGATGCAACGTGCCCCCCTGAGCCAGGCCCCGCAGAAACGAAAACTTTGGGCGTTTTCGGCGGGCCTGGCTCCGCACATGCAAGTCTCCGCTCTCCAGCCGCATCTGCTCGCGCGCAAGGGTTTCTCCAGCCTCCTCCGCTCGCACGGACTCGATCCCTCACGCCTCCGCTCGCACGCAAGGGTTTCTCCAGTAGACAAGCCGACGATCGACTGACACCAATTCAAGCCACTTCTGCCGGGCAACAACTCAATAATGGGCAATAGATAGAAGCCTCTCGTACTCATACAGCCTGACTGAGTTGAGAAGGCAACCAAACAGCCTATAAAACACTGTTGCCATTTACATACTGCCCCTAGTTTGTAAACTAGTCCTATAAACAAACTAAGCACGGTTTCCTCATAGCACTTTGGTTGATGCAAGTGTCAGGGGTTCTCAGTCACTGCGTGCATTGCTAGAAAGCTTGTAAGCAGCTCGGCTTGGTCTAATATTGAAACTTGTCTATTTAAATTTCCCACGAAGATTAAAACGGTGTATTAATCTATGATTAAAGCAAGTTTATCTTCAACATTTGGCCAGGTAAAAACACCGAGATTTCAATCAAAATCACCGATATCTCGCCGAAACTTGTATAGGCACGGTAATATTTTGAATTTTATAAAATCTTTTATCCAGCCAAGATCTAAGATTTTAAGTGATCCATAATTCAAAATCTCGACGAAATTTTCAAAATCTCTCCCCATCGTTCGTTCCACACCTGAACGTACGTAAGGCTGAACCAACCGGCCGTTCTTGCTCTGACTTGCAGTCAAATCAGGAACCGTACGTACGACGCGCATGGCCGGCCGGCCGGCACATGCACCGTATCGTTCCCAGCTCCCACTCCCCCAACAACTAGCTAGCTAGCCACCCACCCGGCATGTTTCTATATATATCTCAGATCGATGTGCAGATAGCTAGATACACGTGCCTGCGGCTGCGACTGCTCCCGGCCGCCGGTCACTGCAATTAAGCAAGCAGCTAGCTAGATAGCTCGTGTATGCACTAGCTAGATAGCTTGCGTTATACTAGCATCAGACTAATAACAATGAGGGATCCACGACGCAGCGTGAGGCCGTGCAAGCAGACGAAGAAGCCGTCGTCACTGCAGCCGGCTAAGGCTACAGGTAAGGCAGTAAGGGTTGCTACAGGGACGACGTTGCTTGTACGGAGCTTCTCCGAGGAAGAGGAGGACCTTCTCATCAAGCTGCACGCTTTACTCGGCAACCGGTACAAATTAAGAACGTCCCATGGTCTTATCTTGCTCGACTCAACTGCATCTTCTCTTTCTCCTCGATCATGTTAATCTTAGCTCAACCCTCCCATTTGATCTCTTCTTCTCTAGTAGTTAGGTACTTAAGTAGTGTACTTGTGGCTCACACCTTCACTTGTAAATATGTATATATCTACTTCACTGCTGGTTGAAACTGAAATTTGAAAGATTCTGTCTAGTACTATAACCGGACATGCATCGATCCTACATATTTATAGTCATTCTGCTTGCCAAAAATAATTTATCCAGATTTTCGTTTGGGAGTCGAAAGCTCCAAACTCCTATCAGTTTGGACTTGCATAGTACTAAATGCACGATTCATGCATCCACTTTCTTGATCGATCCTTGCTAATTAACATGGGTGTTCTTGATATATCCAGCTGGTCCCTCATTGCCGGGAGGCTGCCGGGAAGGACCGAGGAGGAGGTCAAGAACCACTGGAACTCGCACATGAGGGCGAAGCTCAAACGCATGGGTGTTGATCCCGACAACCATCGTGCGAAGACCCTACCCTTACCTGATCATGAGCAGCGCCGACGTGCACGAAACGAATGCGAGGAACAGCATTCCGATCGGGACCGTTGTTCTTGCTCCAAGGATGACATCGCCGTCGGCGACTGTGCAGTCTCGGATGCAGGCAGCAGCAGCAGCTAGCAACCGATCGAGCTCGGCAGGAGCACCGGCTTGCTGGCTTGAACCTAGATCTTACCCTCTCTACGCCTTGCATCTACTTTGGAGAGGAGTGCAAGAAGCAGAGGGTTTGATCGATCAGTAATGTCGAACTCGAACCATTTGATAATTAATCCAGCAAGAACCTTGAGTTAGTACTTCATCATCAATCGATGGTTACTAGTGCATGGGTTTTTTTTTTTTTGAGGTGATCCATCGCTCATGGGATAACATATAACGCTAATATATAGTCTCGTGTGCTTGTATAAGAGTATGTACGTACTGACTATATGTGTGACAAATTTCGGTGTGTTCGAACCACCGCAGCCTTACATCAATTACAAAACAAAGTGAGGGAAAAACTTTTACCTCTTAAGGGGACATGCATCCTACTATCTTATCCACTGTCTATTTTGTTTTGAGATTCGTAGCATTCTGTGTCTTTCACTGTACATGCACGGATCTCAAGGTAAAAGGAGATAAATTGGGTGGATAGGTAGGGGTGGGCATTCGGTTTTTTTGGTTTGATTTTTTTGGATTTAAATTATTTCGGTTTTTGAAATTTGAAAATCTAACCGAACCGAATTAGACTCTACAACCGAACCGAATTAACCGAAATAATTCGGTTCGGTTAATTCGGTAATTCGGTTAACCGAATTTTCTATCAGTTCAAGCACTTGTATTGATATCATGCTTAAGGTAAAATGTTGGGAGCATCTGTGAATTTGGGGAAACTTTATAAAGACGATAAAAAACCATGGGGATTGTGAAAACTAGGACACAGTTGGCTCATTGCGGTGCTGCTATGACATGGATTCATCAAATGCTTAGCAACCTGCTTGGAAGGAAAATAAAACAGCTAACAATTACCACTGTTCACATAAAAATGGTATGAGAATTCAATTTTTAAAAATGACATAATAATTCTGGGTATAACTACGAATTTAAAATTGGGACCGAAATTATATTCATAACAATTAAGCTTGCAATAATTTAAATTCAAAATATAAATTTAAAAACTGGGATCAACGTGATCAAATAGGTGATTTGTCTAGCTCAGCGGGTAGCTGCTCAAAGTCGTTGCCCACGAATTCCTCGGACTCTCTGAAATCTATACGTGAAAAACAATCAAATTTAAATCAAATCTAAATAAACTCAAATAAATACCAAACTAGCATGCATAAAACAGAAATTTAGGATTTTAGATGAATTTAGAAAGAAAAATAGAGCCAAACAGAGTTCGAACGGGCGAAAATGGGCTCTCAAAGTTTAAAAACAAATAAAGGAGAAAAATGGAATTTTTTATTTTTAGAATTATTTTTCTAAAGAAAAATACGAATTATTGCGCATCCTGATGTCAGCAACCGGATTTTTGGTTTTTGAATTATTTTTCAAAAGAAAACTCAATTTATGGCGCCATGCTTTCACTATAAATGGATTTTCATAAATTAATTTGTAAACGGGAAAAATCTCGTTTGACTAAAGGGTGGGACTGCTCGGGTGGTGGACCGAGTCCACGGTGGACCGGGTCCACACATTCGGGGCGCGCGGGCCTGCACGGGCGCTCACGGGCAGTGAGCCAAGGCGGGGGAGGGGAAACGGTGGAGCTGAAGGCGACGACAGCGGGGCCGGAGATGGACGGGGGCGACCGAGCCGGGTCGGCACCAAAGGCGGGAGAGAGAGGTGGGGATGGTGGCCGGAGAGGGAGAAGGGAGCAGGGGACAGAGAAGGAGAGGATGCAGAGGAGAGGATAGAGCAAGGGGGTATAAATAGGCTGGGGCGAGGAAGGTGGCGGCGGTACGCAACGGCCGGCAGGATAAGGGGCACTGGTTGGAGAGGATAAGGCGGCGCGGTCGGGTGCGAGCTCATCCGAGCGGAGAAAGGGGGAGCCGGCGCTAGAAAGAGGGAGGAGGCGAGCGACCATGGAGGAGAGAGAAAAGAGGGGAGGGAGGGAGGAAGAAGACTCGGATGGGCCGGGCTGAGCCAGTGAAAGAAGAAAAAGAGGTGCCAGGTGGGCCGGCGAGAGGGGGGAAATGAATTTTTTTTACACAGGTGTTACAATAAAGGAACAGCAAGGGGGCAAGTGCGGAGAAAAATGAAGAAGAAAAACAAGCTACAAGATGATAGCAAATTTGTAATGAATGACTGGTAGACAAAGAAGGGCATTTGAGCGAAGGTATGACCATGAGAAGACCATAGATAGCAATTAGTGAGTATAAGTGTTGGTCTCTCACGACAAAACAAAACAAAACACACGTACTATTTAGTACTTAGTAATTTGGATTGTTATTCAACATGAGTGGCTTGGCCGTTCTGAAGCTAGATGGTACAAATAATTAATAAAACACTAAGTACTACGAAAAAAAGGCTAACCAATTAGGATAGTTGGTGTAAATCTCCATGTGAGCGAGGATCCATCACGGATTTCACTCTGCCAAGCCTGTAAATTTTTCTTGCCCTTACTTGCTGTTGCTGTTAGCATAACAGTTGTTGGGACTTGGGACGTACATGATAGTACAAAGGAATCGCGAATGATCGAAAAACGCCATGTGATCATTAACTCTTTAGTCGTACTACGTTGCTGTTGCTGCTACGGCATGATTGGAGGAGGAAGATCTAGGATCAAGCATATAATGCACGCTTCAGCTAGCAACATCGATATACCGTTCGATCATTTCGGGCACAGGAGAGGTCAGGAGCTAGCTAGCATCTTGATCTTGTACGAGAGGCGCCGTGATGAAGAGAGGCATCGGCACCACCATCCTAGCCATCATGGCCCTTGAGGCCCTCCTCTTTGCCGGACTCTGCCTCGCCGCCGCCGACGACGTCCCCGGCGCCATCCGCCTCCCGACCGATGGCGCCAAAGGTAAGTGATATACATACATGTACACGCGATAGCTAGAAAACGAATTTAAGCACCAAAATATGCTAAGTTTCTTGTCGCCTTTCTGGGACTGTACTGATCGAAACACGTGTTGATTGGTCATGTAGCAGCAGGTCCGACAGGAGAGGGGAGGCAGCAGGTAGGTGAGGGTCAGAAGCGGCCGTGGGATTGCTGCGACGACCCGTCGTGCGTGGGTGGCGGGTGGCCGTCACCGAGCTCGCCGCCGATCTGCAACTGCTTCGACAGGGTTACGTCGTGCTCCAGCGCCTGCCAGAGGTGCATGGAGCTCTACACCTACGACCCGCCTCGCATGTACCGCTGCCTTGACCCATACGTTGGCAGCCCCGGCCCCAAGTGCAAGCAAGACGACGGCCAAACTGCCAACGCCGGCAGCAACTAGCTAGCTACTACATTGATCGATCGCTATATATAATATAATAATAATTAAGTCGATCGATCGAGCGGTCGGCCGCGGTGTTTGTACGATACGACTACGTATGTATATATGCTTGCTGCACGTACGGACGCGCACTAGAATCTCTTTGACTGCTCGATCGATCGATCTCATGTCTGTCGCGCTGTTGTATTTACTCTTGTGTTTAGTACTGCTGCAGTGTGCGGTGACATCACTGAATAAATAAATAAATGGCAGCTCGTCGATCGATCTGCGCGCGCCGTAATTGAATTTCAAGTGTACACAGGATATGACGGGCTATTATTTATCTACATGCTTTTCCTTGCCATGTGATACGTACTTACACTACTACAAAATCGGGCATCACAAGCGGCCTATTAGAAACGGTTTGGTGCGAACCGGTTGTAATGCTCACACCAGAAGCGGTTCGTGGCAACAGGCCGGAGGGGATCTCTAGAAGCGGTTCATGGCACAAACCCCATCTAAAGCCCCACCTTTAGAAGGGGTTCGTGGCACGAACCCCTTCTAAAGATCTTTACAAGCGGTTCGTGTCCCCAACCGCTTCTAAAGCTTTAGAAGCACGAACCGCTTCTAAAGGTGGGGCTTTAGAAGGGGTTCGTGACACGAACTGCTTCTAAAGACTTCTTCGAGAAGGGTTCGTGTCACGAACCGCTTGTAGAAGCCCAGTTTTAGAAATAATAAAAGGAATGCGTGTCCTATTCTATCAGAGAGCACACGTGGGTGGGTTGGCTAGATGGATGAAGCGGGTCACGAGGATGGAGTGCTGGTCGTGGGTTCGAATCCCATTCCCACGATATTATTGGTAGTCTTTTATCGCTTGGTGTCGCACCACCACAAGCGGTTCTAGCAACCGCTTGTGATACCCTTCGGGGTATCACTCGCGGTTGCTTAGAAGCGGTTGTAGAACCGCTTCTGGAAGCCATTTCTGTAGTAGTGTTATCAAAACCCTACGTACTTATACCTCACATTATGTTGGCCGACCAGTCGTACAAATGACATACTATTCAAGAAACTATGTAGTGTTAGCACTGTATTAATTTTTATTTTAGGTTGGCGTGGATGTCCATAGAAACGAGTTTAGGAAACGTGCACTATGAGTGACCTGGTGTATGTACACGGAAATGTTAGTTTGTGGTTGCTCTTACTAGGGCTTCGTGCGCTTCGCTCCACGTGGAAGGTCGTGATCGAGCGATCGATTCAACGTGCACTTTGCTTCACGTATGTACGCACCGCCTGCACCGCTGCATCGTGGCATGCTTGCACCAGTACATATGTATGCACATTAACGGTAATTAAACTAGCTACAGAGCGGGTAACATATGGGTACCTATGTTTATATGAAAATCCTTTTTTTCATTTAAATTTTTTTGAGTTTAAAACATTCCTATCTGAAATTTTTTTACTAAAATATTTTCAGTTGAAATTTTTTGATTTGAAACTTTTCGGTTGAAATTTTTTTGACTTGAATTTCAAATCAAAAGTTTTTTTAATCAAACCTTTTCGAACAGAAAGCTTTTTGAAAGTTTTCTGAGTTAAAACTTTTGTGAAAACCCTGCCTTTCACAGTACAGCGTACAGTAAAAGTCAGGTTCTTAATATGCTTCCTGTGTTAATCTCTAGATCATTCGCTAGCACGCATATACACAAATGTCAATCACAATCATACATCACATAATATTACTTGTCACAAGATATGACGGGCTATTATTTGTCTACATGCATTTCCTTGCCATGTGATATATACTTGTACCTCGCATTATGTTGGCCGATCGACCAGTCGTACAAATGATATATTCAAGACAATGATGTACCGTCCTTATGACTATAGATGCATTGAGTGGCCGCAGCGCTACTGTATAATATTGTACGACATGCACCGTATATTTACGTGTATCACAGGTTTGTAGTGGCCTGAGTCCTGATAAAGCATCATAATCTCGATGAATTTTTTGCAAAATTTTGACCAAATTTTCGATTTCGGCACTCCCCAAAATTCATAATCATGATGAATTAAAAAAATCGAAAAATTCAAATTGCTACAGTATTTTATTGAAAATCTTGGTGAAATTAACCATAATTTTGCCGAGATTTTGGGTATTTTGACCGAATTTTATGATGTTTGGACCGGATTTCATTCTGTGTGGACCTGATTTGGCACCATTTTTTTTATATAATTGTAATACTATTTGTAATGAATATATTCAGGCATTTGGCACTGAGAAGACAAACCTTATTACAGCTCGGTTGGTTAGGGTGGACAGAGGCCAGCATGGGTTGCGTGCTTGACTACCGGAGTGAGCTCGGTTTGTCATTTTGAACAATTTTGCTGCAAATTGGTCGGGCCAACGACGCTAAGGAATCAATGATGCTTTTCTCGGGAGACCCCGGGTCATGATCCATCACGAATCACCTTTCAGACATGGGGTGATCTAATTAATTAAGGGTGTGTTTGGTTTATGGGATGAGATGATTATTTTTGGTGAATGAGATGGTTCAGCATCTAGCAAGAATATTCCTTAAATTTGCATCACTTGATCCAGGACGGGATGGTTCTATTCAAGCAACCAAACACATGGATGACTTTTTTTTGAACCATCTCATACATGTACCACTTGATACAGGCAACCAAACGCACCCTAAAAGTACTCATGCATCTATTTTTCAAAAGAAAATTTGGTCTTGCAACATTTGATGAGAAGAAACTAGATCTTCAAAATGATATTGTGTTTGGATTAGAAAACTAAGAGACAAAATTAGGAAACAAAGAGGCAAGATATAAAAACATCCATGAATGTTCCTGAAACAAAATGCTATGTTTTATTTTTTCCATTTTTGCATGATTGAAGTTTCAGCTATTCCTGTGTTATAAAATTAAACCATCATGATGTACGTCTGGAAAAATTATCGAATTCAGGCATCGATGAATGAACGTATGCAACAACAGATAGAGAATATGTATATAAATTACAGTACAGGAAACACCGAAACAACATGTGTCAAGCCCGAGAATACAAATCCTACACAAAGAAAGAATTAATTGACCCTCTTGAGCTACTCCAACTTCAAACAACGATCGATTAGCTCGGAGATCCAAAATAACTAAAACATTGCCTGCAACAAAAACAAGATAGCGATGTTATCGACGGAAAGCGGTTGAACTACTAAGGCTAAACCCAAGGATGACCTGTAAAATCAGGCCTCTATGAGCCTTGAATAGTGCGATCTGCATTTAATTTAGGCCTTTATATTGGGTCGATTTCCAACCATGGCCTGAATTCCCTGCCTGTATATCAACCATCACACAAGTCTCTCCTTTGCACATAGCACACATGAGGACGGCCTCTCTACATAGAGATGAACCCCTTCGGCCTCTTGGATAGAGGCGCACATAGCACGCCCCCTTGGGATGGTTACAGGCCTGAATAGGCCTCCAAATATCCAAACAGGCCGTTTTAGAGGCCGTCGTTGGAGAGAGTCTAAGATGAAGTAACATATTTATGACGCACCATCTCCTGCGGCATCAATTTCCTTCTCTAACACATTTGCAGGACTCTTGAATATGTCCACAATAAGATGCATCAATTTCCCTTTTCTTTCCATCTCCTGCGATACAAATTTTATCTGGTAAAATATGTAGAAATAAAGATGAGATAAATGTAAAACTTAAATGAAACTTCATGAAGGGTCATATGAAATACAGAATAAACCAGCGTAATCTCACTGATGCATCTTATTGTGGACATAAACTAACACTTGTCACCCAGTGTGAATCATATCAGATCAAATCAAATAGATTCATGCCATAACAGATCGAGTTGCATTAGCATGTCAGATCGATACTTCTTTTTAGACTTGACTAATTCCGATCAGATCAAATAGATAGAAAGCATATCAGATCGAGTTGCATTAGCATCAAATCAAATCTCAATACTAATTCATGTCGAAACACAAAATCAAACAGAGAAGAGGAATGGTATGATTCGAACCTAGTAGAAAGGGGATCTCAAACCCTAGCCATGTGTAACATCCTCAAATTTATAAAGTAATAAAAATCAAATATTAAAATGATAAATAATGTTCTCATGCATTTCTTGATTTTATGTGTATTTATTGAATTGTTTGATACTTGTGATGCTTGCTTGGACTATAGAAAGAAAAGGGAAAAGAGAAAATATAAAATGGTAAGAAATGGAAATTACTATGGTAATTTCTTGGTTAACCATGCTAAGCTCTAGAACCTGCCCTAGCTGGTCAAAAGCTCATGTGAAAGCATTTACAAGTAAAGAAAACAATTTAAAACACTAAACCTCACCTCTGTCCAGACCTTTGTCAGAATTATGGAGAAAAACTTGGAGCAATCTAGGCCATGGAATTTTTACTATATGACCTCAGACATATCACCTTCATCCACAAAAATTTGTGAAAATTATTAAGAAGGTTATCTATTTATTTGTATTTAAATAAAGCAGATCTAAAATTCTGCAGAAAACAGTAAAAGAATTCTAGAGAAATAAATAATGCGACTTTAGTGATGACATTTTTATGGTAGATCCATATTATAGAATCACACCTTCAGTAAAAATTTCAGAAATAAATAAGTTCATTTAGCCCGTTAACCAATGCAAAAACCGAAGTTAATTTTTAGTGCAGTCGGCATTGTCAGATTTATTATAATTAAATGGTAAATAATTTTAACTCCAAAATTTTACTGAAGCTAACCAACTTACTCATCAACTGGGACAAAAAGTTTCGAAAAATCTGGAGGTGAAGTGGACCGTGAATTAATTGAGCTTCTGCGCTGTCTGGAGGAAACACCCTAGAACTCTCTTTTGCTCTTACGTGTGGGGCTACGTGTTCAGTGGCCTTTCGGCTGGCCCAAGCGTTGGCGACACTGCCGACGGGACCCGGAAGTCTCCGTGGCCCACGCGTCATGTTCTCTCCCTTCCTCTCTTTCTCTCTTCTCCCTCTGCCTTGTGGTCCCTCTTGGCCAGATCCTTCTTCTTCATCTCCTTCTCTCTGCTCTCTCTCCCGTGTAAAGCTAGGTTGGAAAAATCTCCATACCGCCTCATTTCCTTGGCGTTTCTCAGCCGCATTTGAGCTCGTTCAAAGCCGCGCTGGCCTACCTCGGTCGTGCTGCCGCTCAAGCACAGTAAGAAGCCCTCGTGGCTCAAGTTGGACCGAGAACGGCCGCCGCAATTTCCTCGATCAAACCCTATTCCTTACCACCTCCCGTGCTTATTTAAGGGGACGAGAAGCACGTTCAAACCCAACCAAACCAAGAGCACCCAGCCATTTCCCTTCTCACGCCCTTAAAGCTTATGCGCATGTCCATTAGGCTAGGAATGTCTTATAGCGCTGCCGAACCCAAACTTCACTGTAAGCCACCGCCGGTCATCGCCGTGAGCATGTTTTCCCCGAACACCACCCATAACCGAGCACATCCCTAGGTTTGTCTTGATCCCGTGAAGCTATAGCTACCGGCCAAAACCGATCGACGCTGCCGGAGCTCCGCCGGCGAGCACGGAGTCGGAGGACTCTGCTCGGAGACACTGGCAGATGGGCCCAGGCGTCAGTGACCCTGAACCAATTCAAAAGCCAGCCGCGCGAAACGCTAAAAATGCGTTTTCCTTTAAGGAAAACGTATTTCTTATTTTTCCTGTTTTAATTAACCCGAAATGATTCAAATTGCTATATCTTCTAAACTATAGCTCCAAATTGAGTGAAATGAATTTGTAAATTCATCTTAAACCCTCTAGTTTCATAATATGTAAAAATAATTGAAACTTGTTTAGCAATTTAAACTTGAATTTAAATTTAAAGAGTGAAATTTGGATATATAGCATATAGAATTCTTGCAAACTAAGTCCAAATTAAGTGAAACCAACTTTGTTGGAATCCTTGGGTCAAATAGTGTCTAAATATGTAATTAGATTTGAATTTGGAGTTAGTTTATGAAAATTTCACATTAGTACTTTATTTAATACATAAATTTAATATAGTTTTGATAACTTAATGAAAAAGCATCCAAATTGAACGAAACTTGTTTCATTGGATTGATTACCTTAATTAGGACCACATAATGATAAAAGATAGGGTGTACCATGTTACTTTTGTTTGACATGTTTGAAGTTACCTTATGCAATGATTAATATTAATACAACTAACACCACACCTTGAAAATGAATTTCATTAAATTTAATCTTACAATCTTAGCTTCCTGAATTCGTAAAGTAAAATGAAATAATACACAAAGAAGGTAGCCGTGTTGTATGCCCCTAAGCTTTAATCTTTAGACCGAAACCATATAACTTGATTAACTCATGAAATGGTGATTGATATTAGACATCTTGATTGTTGTGGAGTGATTTCATTTGGATCTTTCAACTGCTATCCTTGTTGTTCATGTATTTGCTTCTTTTATCGATATTGAAGTATTTTAATTGCCATGTTCTTAATCGACGTATAGACGCTGAGACTACCGACTACGCCGTCGACGACACCGACCCAGCTTACACCGCTGAGGAGCAAGGCAAGCACCCCCTTGATCATCTTGATCCCAGATTTCATAAATCCACTAAAATGTGATTAAGAATCTTCCTGCATGCTCATATTTCTAAAAATCCCTATTTTGTGTTACTTGGTAGTTATAGCCCAAATTGATGGATTCCCTTAATCATATGGACATACGATCCATAAAAACCCTAGGAATGGTTAAGTTCATTAAATTGGGTATAATCGCTTATTAATCTGCATATGCTTAGCACTGCTTTAGATTAATGTCGGAAACATTTACACCCACACATCATTCTTTATGAATCTTTTTATGGTTTATTTGAGCAGTAAAGGATACTGGTAGTTTGATAAAAATGAAAATAAAACTACTATTTTGACGTGGGTGATTATTGGCAATAGCCGGTTGTACATGTTTTAACGTGTACGTAGCTAGGGTGGAGTTATCGCCCATGTCACTTTGAGGACCGAACATAGTGTTGCATGATCCAAGTAAACCGTACATCCACAAGTACTGGAACTGGACAGTCTTAACTTATTAAATTATTTGGGGATTAGCTTTGCACATTGGTAGGCAGTTGTAGCACGGGCATTCCGAATATTGGTTTGCTCGAGGGAGGTGTCATCACCGAGGTGTTGGCATCTGCCGTTGTAACGGTGTACGCCTGGCTATGAATTTGGGGTCATTATTATTCTGGTGGGTCACTAACTCCGAATTTCTATTCTGGTGGAGTTCTTGACTCTAATCCCTTTTACCTTTTTAGCTTCCATCATAGTCAGGGGTAACGTCATTGGGCTAGTGCAAAGTTAAGATTCAAGTAATCGAACAGTTTCGTTATGAACTCCTCGCGGACATACCAAAGGAAGTGTGTCTTATAGCTTGCAAAAAGGGAGAACATATCTTGTGGGTAAAGCTGTACCACTCTGCAGAGTCTAAAACTATTCGAATAGCCGTATCCACGGTCATGGATGACTTGGCTAACCAGCACTAGTTAGATGTTTTCTGTCTTCGAAAACCTGTTTAAAATGTTTTGGAAATGATTCATATCTGTATAAATGTCATTTATTGTCATTCTGATTCGTTAAGACCAGGGAGGGTCTTGTTCGTTGTTTTACTCACAAAAGGGCCGTGAGTAAAATGTTATTATCCTTTTTATTACTTGTTATCTCAATTACTTATCAAACTGTCTTAAATTTTTATTTACGCTTTCCATTACTATTCAGTATTATTTCATTAAAAACTTTCACTTTATGCAAAACAACCATAGAAACCCACTTTCTATTCCAGCTTGCATATATTCCAGGAATTGCATACACTACAAAGTCTTGCGAGTACCAATGTACTCAACTTGCTTCAACAATGTTTTTAGGTGATGAGCAAGATTACGATAATGACGGGAATGAATATGAGGAACCTGCGAGTTTTAGCGACGACTGATCTTTCTAGGTTCATCTCAGCAGTTGCCTGTGGAGTTGTAGGGTAGTTGGCACACTATGAGATATGGTTTTAATTTCCTGCTACTTTTGGTACTGTAATAACACTATAAAACTTGTGATGTAATAAAAATGTGTATCTGTGTGGCTGTAATTTCCAAATTGTGTTTGTGCGTGCCAGCCACTGATCATGGGAATGGCACAGGAAGCACTTCAGAACCTTATTTTTATGTTATTTACTGACATAAAAATGAGGGTCTCACAGTTTGGTATCAGAGCCACGCTGCCTGTAGGTGAACATTAGTTAGAATGGTCGTTAAGAGGGAAATTTAAAATTTGAATAGACACATCACACTTAGGAATATAAAACTTGCTATATCTGTTATTAATCCTTTACTGTTTTATCTTCTACTCTTTACTTTTGTGCGTTATCGTTGCATCTTGCATTTAATCTGGAATACTAATTCCTTATTAAATGTGCAGATGGAAGGGTATTCGCCATGCTTCGTTACCTCCGAGCGTCTGGGAGAGGGATTGATGGGAGTCATAGCACAAATGTTAGATTATGCACAGTTTGGCACACCTCGATACATCGTCTACCAGGCGATGGTGAGTCCAGTATCGATAGAGTACATTGCTAGGATTGAGATCCCAGCTAGGACACAGTTCGGGGAGACAGGACGTACTTTTGATGGACTTGGAGCTTCGGTATCTTCTGCGTTGAGCGATGTCGCTTATGTGGCCATCGTTCGGTTGCGCCACGCTCTTCCAGAGATGGCGACTGTTTACCGGGAGATACCTGCTCTGTTGCCGAGGGGAGACACCAGTTACATAGATCCTAGTACCGTACCAGATGAGTACTATAGGATCATAGTTGAGTTCCTTCATGCTGCTGACCGTTACCACCGTCAGGCAGTATTAGAGTACTACGTTGCACGTAGGAGAGTAGCCTTTTTAGAGAACGCCATAGCCCCTTTTTAGAGAACGCCATAGTCCGACGAAGAGAAACAAAACAACATCGACATGCTTCAAGGACCTGTCTGCATGTGACTCACTTGGAGTGTAGGGCGAAACGCCACAAGGTACAGACAGTGGTGGTCCACACAGTCCTGCATTCCCTTGGAATGAACTATTGTCAAATGTAGAGAACTGACGTGATTGTGGTATCTTTCCCACCAAATGATTTTCGGACAAGTTCAGGGTGCCAAGAAACGTGAGATTTGTTAGCTCCTGTGGAATCTCCCCAGAGAGTCGGTTGCCAGAAAGGTCTAGTGACTCCAGATTAGTCATGCCACCAAGTTGGGTTGGGATCTGTCCTGTGAAGGCATTGTGCGACATGTTCAGTACACGTAGTGAAACAAGTCTTCCAATTGATTCAGGAATGGTACCTTCCAACCTATTATTTGAAAAGTCAATTGCTGTTAAGGTAGTCAAGATCCTTTCAAATGTCACAAAGAGCCCCTTGTATGAGATCTGAGTAGTATCTTGATAGAATCCCACAAGACCTGATAAGTTTTGAGCACGGACAGTATCTCCTGTACTGTTGAATTTGGCCATCATTGATTTTAAGCACCCAAACCATTCTGAACTCACATTGCCGGCGAAGTTGTTTGAGGCAAGATCCATAATTTGCAAGCTAGAGAAATACTCTTTGGATTGGTTATGCCCAACAATATCACCTATGGAACCATAGAATCGGTTGGATCTTAATATAAGAACATAAAGATTGGAAAGCCCCCTCAGCCAAGAAGGAAAAACATCGACTATTTGATTGTTTCCCATGTCAAGAACCTCCAATTGACTGCAGTTAGAAAGTGCCCTCGGAAGCTGTCCTTGAATCATATTGCCATGTAAATCTATTGTCTGGAATGCACATTTGCTTGTAATATTGGATGGCAACCTGCCTTCAAAGTGGTTCTCTCTCAAATTTAATACGCTCAGTCCACCATTTTCTATTAGACAGGATGGAATCGGCCCACTAAAGTTGTTATAGGATAGGTCAAGGACTTCCATCGTGGAATTGCAAACTGAATGCGGTATATGTCCATTTATACTATTGTTGGACATCCTGAGAAAAAAGGTGTCACTAAGATATAAAGTGAAATTTGGAAGAATCGAAGAAAAATTATTATTTGAATAATCCAAGACAGATGCTGACGCGTTTGGCATTGGAATATGCCCTTGGAGGCCATTGAAACTAAGATCAAGCGTTCCTAATGGAACCTTGAAAGGGAGAACAGATGGATTAAATTGCATACTGGTGAACATGTTGTGTGAAAGATTTAAATATGAAAGGCTACCGTTCCATCTCTCCCATATCCAATTTGGTATATCCCCGCTAAGTTTATTGCATGAGAGGTCCAAATAAGACACATCATTGAGACATGGCAAAATACGTGGAAATTTCGTTATATTGCAACACGCAAGCTCTAGGTTAGTAAGTCGAGAGGGATAGGTTGAGGAAGAGTTATTGCCTTCTCCATCCATTACAGAGAGCTTATTGTTTGAAAGGGCCAAATGACGGAGCTTCGTTAACCTCCAAAATGAGGTAAGATTCACCGAACCTACCAAGTTGTTCCAGCCAATATCCAGACCCCTCAAGCTTGTGAGTTCAAAGAATGCCACATATATCAAGCGTGACGATGCCACATCGAACTCTTGTATAGGGCCAGAAAGTCGGTCCCCATTTGGTACGGTTCCAGATTCTAGTAGAAACGGAAACGGTTCCAGATTCTTGGTAGAAACGTTTCAGGTAGAATCAGAATCATTTTCTGCAAACCGTTTGGTACGGTTCCAGATTCTAGTAGAAACTAGTGAAACGGGGTTGAGGATGATTCAGCCACGGCATGGAAAAAGAAGAAACGTTTCGAGAAGAATCGTTCCGAGTTTTAGCCCGTTTGGCTGGGTTTCTCCCAGATTCTAGTAGAAACAGCTCGGTTCCAAGTTGCCAAACGGGGCCTCGGTTCCCATAAAGATTCAATTCCTTTAATTCTGGAAGAGTGAAAAGATAGGTTGGAATTTCCCTTGGCTTCCCTTGGCCTCCCTGTAGTTGAGTACATTGTCACAGATGCTCCTTTGGAGGTGCACATTCTGTTCTGAAAGTAGTAGTTGAAAATACAGTACAGTGCCTGGGTAATCTGTTGATATCCGTGGTTAATTTATGAACTGCCCGCGTGTGGTGTAGATCAAGACGTGGCTTGATCCGAAATGTGGGAAATCAACGGGGAGCATTGGAAACTCTGATTCTCTGTTAAGAGCGGTTGATGCACTAGTGAACCAATCGGATGTGAATGCCGTGGCGGTTGTTGCGCGCTTTCCAGATGATGATCCAGAAGATTCAGATTGTTATCGACAAGGGAAGGTAATTCTTGTCTGCTCATGTAGTTGTTTCATTTAATTTAGTGAAATTTGGTTCTATAACACTCAAAGATCATCACTTTAGCAAAACATCACTCAACTTACATAGTACTACACTTTGGCAAAATACCACTCAAGTTAGGAAAAATTGATGATTTATCCCGAAATTGATCGGTTTTTGATGATTTACCCCACTTTAATACCACTCAAAATTGTCATCCTTCAGTTTGTTTACCACTTGTTGACATTTCTACCCCTACCTTTTCTTCTCCCACGTCATCTTCTCTCGCTTCGGCATCATCCCTCCACCACCGCTTTCTCCCCTCCCCTCCCATTGGGGCCATCCCCTTCTCTCCTTCCCCTCATTGTTGGATGCAACGAAATCCCCTTCTCCCTCACTATCACCGCTGGCAATGTGAGCATATGGAGGAGGATTTGCGCTTATGCTTGTCTGTCGAAGTCAAGATGAGGGGACTTTCCTGGCATCCGGGAACTCGCCAGTCGCCAGCGAGGATCCATGAGTCTGCTGCCCTGAGTTGCTGGTTAGATTTGGATAGTCTGGGAGCCCAGGGGGCAGCGGTAGCGAAGCAACAGAGCTGCACATGGTGGACTATGGTGGTGCACAGGTGGGTGGGGACGGCTGTTGGGATTAAATTCCCAGGAAACGATACGCCTCCGGATCGTTCTGAACCAAGCTTCCTGCTTCAAATTCAGAACAATAGAGAACGACAACAGAGCACAGCCTTACTACGAGAAGAAAAACAATAAGCGATGTTTTGGTGCTGCTCAATCCGCGGCAGCGTTCAGAGAATTTTATTGCTTAAATAGAAGCTTGTTTACAAGAGGAAAGCGGACTCGACTTACGAATCAGAGACTAACTCTGCAAAAGAACTAAGTAGCGAACTAATATGACGCGGCTACTATTTGCTATACGGCAAGGATTCTTCGCATAATTTTGAGCTGATCTATTGTCCAGAACTTGAAGTGGCTTAAGTCAGATTACAATCAACATTCTCCTCCTTAATCGACTTGTACTTGAGAGGTCTCGACACCTAATAGACTTCTCATCTCAAATAATTTTATCCTGGCAAGTGCTTTGGTTAGAACATCAGCCTTCTGTTCCTCACTGCTGACATGTTCCACCGAAATCAAGTCATTATCAACACATTCCCTTATGAAATGATACCTAGTATCAATATGCTTGCTTCTCCCATGGAAGACAGGGTTCTTCATGAGGGCTATAGCAGACTTGTTATCCACTCTCAGTTTCACTCTCTTTGGTGTACAATCCGTCAATTCACCGAGTAAATTCCTTAGCCATGATCGCTTTCGACATGCTGTGTAGTCGCCATGAATTCGGCTTAGCGAGGAAGATAATGCCACTTTTTGCTTCTGGGAACACCAAGTAATCGGGCTTCCTGAAAGATAGAACACTGTCCCGGTTGTGCTCTTCCGATCGTCTAGATCGGTTGCAAGATTGCTGTCACTGTATCCAATTATCTCGTTGTCTCCTCCTCTTCTGTAAACAATGCCAAAAGATATTGTATCTTTAACATACCTCAGTATGTGCTTTACAGCTTGGTAGTGATTTTTCTTCGGCGACTCCATGTATCTACTGACTATTCCCACGGCATAGCATAGATCTGGCCTGGTGTGCGTTAGGTAGCGCAAACATCCGATCAATTGCCGATATTCTCGTAGGATTCACGAGATCTCCCTCACCTTCTTTTGTCGGATGGATTTTTCGCCTCCATTGGGTATTTTGATGGATTGCAGTCCCACATGCCTGCTTGTCTCAGGATTTTTTCAGCATATCCTGATTGTTTCAAGAGAATTTCATCTCCTGTCTGTTTCACCTCTATCCCGAGGTAGTATGAGAGTGCACCTAAGTCACTCATCTCGAATTGTTCCTCCATCTGCTTCTTAAACAGCTGTATTTCCTTCTCACTTGTCCCTGTGACTATCAAGTCGTCCACATAGACGCCAACGAGCAACAAGGAGTCTTTGGTGCTTCGCTTGTACACGGCTTGCTCACGGGGGACATCTCTGAAACTTTCGGCCTTCAACGCTTGGTCTAACTTTATGTTCCAAGCTCGTGGAGCCCGCTTCAAACCGTATAATGCTTTGGACAGCTTGTAAACCTTATGTTCTTCTCTAGGGATGATGAAACCTTGGGTTGTGATACATACACTTCTTCCTGTAGTTCTCCTGCTCGGAAAGCCGACTTGAGCGCCGAGGTGATGGACTTTCCATCCTCAATGAGCGCAAGAAGGAGTCTTCTTGTTTCCATTCTTGCAACCTGCATATACTTCTTCAAAGTCCACTCCCTTTGTTGCACATATCCTTTGGCCACCAATCGGCTTTGTGCTTTGACAACTTCTCCAACCGCATTCTTCTTGAGTTTAAAGACCCATTTGAGTCAATTGGTCTAACTCTTCGGAAGTTAGATCAGTCGAGGTTTTTGTTCTTCCGTATTGAGTCGAATTCTGTTGCATGGCCTTGGTCCACTCGACTTCCTAACGCTTCATCAAACCGAGTTGGTTCCTCCATTTGTTAAGAACAAGTTTTCGTAGGAATAAGTGCCTTCAAGCTTTCTCGTAGACTTGCCTAGGATCTGAATCTTATGCGGTGTTTCTCTGAATTTGGTGTGGCCGGGGTATGCCTGGACTTGAGTCCGAGCGGCGACATCTCTCGAATCGGAAGGTGATATGTTCGAACCGATACTTGTGATTCGCCGATCCAGGTGCTCCGAACTCGGACTATCTTTGATGTGGTTCAGCTTCACTCCCGTAGAAATTCAGATCCTTCTTGAATTGCGGATTCGAACAGTAAACACCGATACTTCATCGCTGTCCAGGTTGATCCCACTCCCATCTTACGCTTCTTGAAATATCACATCACGGCTCACACAAATCTTCTTGGTTGTCGGATCGAAACATCGATAGGCCTTGCTTCCTTCCTCAATTCCTAGATGAACCATTGGTTTGCTTGTCATCTAGCTTCCTTGTGTCTTGCTGGCATTTTGGCGTGTGCAACACTACAAAACTTTTTAGATGTTCCGGGTTTGGTTTCTCGCTTTCCAAACCTCATAAGGAGTGGCGTCTTACCTTTGCCTTGGTTGGTATTCGATTTAACAAATATACTTGGTGTCTGATCGCCTCACCCCACCTTCGCAGGGCGACCATGGACTTCGGTAAGCTTTCTTTAGTGTTGAGTATCGTCGATTTCGGGCGTTCTACTACGATTTTGTTGAGGTGTATACAGTGGCGTGAGCTGCCGTTGTATGCCTTCAAGTACAAAGTCTGAGAATGATCGAGAATTGAATTCTCCTCCATGTCCTGTTCTTGGATCTTTAGCTTGTGATGACTTATGTTCTCCACTTGTTTCTTGAACTCCTTAAACGCAGATAGTGCTTGATCCTTTGTCTTTAGCATGTACACCACATGAAGCATTGCAATCATCAACCAAAAGTAGGAAATACCGATTTCTGCTGGAGTTTGAGGTGTGATTGGGCCACACAAATATGCATGTACAAGTTCCAAAGGAGTCTTTGCACGATATTGAGCCTTTGAGGAAAGGGTTTATCGGCTTTGCTTGGCTACTAGACATCCTTCACAAACTGCAATGTGGTCAATCTTTGGTACCCTGTACCATTTCTTTTGTCACCATATCCTTCATTGCTTGGAAGTTCAAATGCCCCTAGCCTTGTATGCCCTGACCAAGCCGATTCGTTCCAATTTCTTGCAAGAAGGCATATTGGTGTGGCGATGTGTAGCAATACCTTATACAATCGGTTGCTTGATCGCTGCACCTTCATAAGAAGCTTGCCTTCACCATCATGAATCTTCAAGAGGTCACCATTGAGTTCTACTTTGTGGCCAGCTTACATGTCTGTCCAAGACTCAAAATATTGCTCTGTAGGTTTGGGATATAGTACACATCTGTGAACAAGCGTTGTCCTCCTTTCTTGCACTCGAACAATATTGAGCCTTTTCCATGTATCCCGGACCATGGAGCCATCTCCAAACCTGACTCGGCCTCTTATGCTTTCGTCGGTTCGGCAAAGAACGAGCGATTCCCTGTCATATGGTTGCTAGCTCCATTATCAAGGTACCACATACCTTCTTCCTCCTTGTGGTCCGCAGCCACGTTTATCTTCATGGAGAAGGACCATGTCCATGGTTTCTTGCTCGCATATGGACAGCATGACAGCCTTTTCTTCTTCCTGAGTCTTTGTCAAATTCACCTCACCTTCTTTGCGTTTTGGAGCTCGACATTCCGAGGCATAATGTCCAAGTTTGTCACAATTAAAACACTTAATATGGCTTTTGTTTCTACTTGTGCTGTTGCTGTCATGTCGAGGTGCATTGAAGCTGCCGATCTCCTCTGCACGGCCAGACCTCGTCCACGCCAACCTCCTCGGCTTGATCCCTCGTCTGTTTGGTTCGTCTTGCCCGGTTGACGACGAGGACTCTCTGTTGTTATTGCTCTTCTGCCGTGCTTGCCACTCAGCGTGAGTAAGCAATAGTTGCCCATCGTTGCTGGTGTGGCCATTGGTGGTGCGGAGCCGCAAGCGTTCTTCATATGCTTTCAATCTCCCAATAGCTTCCTCGAAGCTCATTGTCTCCAGATCGGAGTATTGCTCAATGGATGCAACCAGCTGGAAGAATTTCTCGGGCACTGAGTCGAGCAGTTTTTTGACCAACGTAGCATCCTCTAGGGTGGCGCCAAGGTTGCTGTACCCTTGCCCGACATGCTTTGCTCAACTTTCCCGCAAAATCATCCACTGAGTCTCCCTCTTTCATGCGCATTGCTTCAAATTCGCTCTTCAAAGTTTGAAGTCAGCATACAGACTCGTCGACAAGACCAAGAAATCGAGTCTTCGGTGCATCCCAGATTTCCTTGGGCGTCTTCTTCTTTGCAACGCAATAGAACATCCTCGGGATTGCTTGAAATATGAATGCTTTAGCGCTTTGTCCTTCTTTTCTTCTCTGGCCACTCCGACCGATGGTTGAGGCCTCCCGGATGCCCTCCGAGCATCCATGATGGCCTCCATCTTGATCGCCCATGTCGTGTAGTTGGATGCCGTCAAGATTGGAGTCTGGAACGACACCCCGCCGTTCTCTTTTGCCGCCATGGATTCGCAGTTCCGAGGACCTGAGCGTGAACCTAGGAGCTCTGATACCAAATGTTGGGATTAAATTCCCAGGAAACGATACGCCTCCGGATCGTTCTGAACCAAGCTTCCTGCTTCAAATTCAGAACAATAGAGAACGACAACAGAGCACAGCCTTACTACGAGAAGAAAAAACAGCAAACGATGTTTTGGTGCTGCTCAATCCACGGCAGCGTTTCTGTAGAATTTTATTGCTTAAATAGAAGCTTGTTTACAAGAGGAAAACGGACTCGACTTCTGAATCCGAGACTAACTCTGCAAAAGAACTAAGTAGCGAACTAATATGACGCGGCTACTATTTGCTATACGGCAAGGATTCTTCAGACAATTTTGAGCTGATCTATTGTCCGAACTTGAAGTGGCTTAAGTCAGGATTACAATCAACAACGGCAGCAAATGCGAGCGGGAGGGCGGGGGCAGTCCCGGAGTATGTGCTCAAGGGCCGCGGCTGCGGGGTAATTGATGATGGTGGCGAGCAAATGGGCAGGCAGCTGTGCACTGGATAGAGGTGGCGTGCGGGCCAGCAGGCCAATGGCAGCAGCTGCCATGGCTTATTTCACTGGACATTTATATTGATGGATCTCATGGATTGATGTTGATTAAGGGAAATATTCTGATATTATCAAATCTGGGGAGGCGTATGTTTCATTGCCAGCATTTCCAAGCAAGAATGATTTTTGTAAACTTCTCAACTTATATGTTCTTGACTGTTATATCAAATGCAGGGAGTTGATCTGTTGGCAGGAGTTGAGGCAATTATCAGTCATCTAATCGTGAAAGAATTCAAAATCCCTGCTGCCCATGCTCCTGCAGTGTTACCCCCACCACTCAGCCCATCACTATGCCCAAGATCTGCTGCCGAAGAGGTCTCTATGCCCTTGTGCTGAATTACTTGTGCATAACTGAGTTAAATAGTTACCAGCAATATGCTTAATAATCACACAACAATGACATTGCATATTTCAGATTATTTTCATGGGTTCGGTTTCTGCTAGTTACAGGGTTTTCGTTGTATGTAGAGTATGATGCCCTATGTCAATCTATACATTTTTTTTTACAAACCTGAGTCCTTATTGATTTTATCTGTTGTTTCTTTATTCATTATCATCGATCTTTTTCGAACAGATTGGGTATACATTTCTACCCTGTGTGCTCGCTGGGTTAAGCAACGCCCCTCAGTATGTGATGCGGAGGCAAGGAACCTTAGACAATGGTTGCATAGCGGCTAGCGATGTTGATAGTGTGGTTCTTCCAAAAGACGCTTGTGGAGGAGATGGTACTCTTGCATTTGCTCGAACTGCAAGAAAGAGCAAGGTGCTTATTAGTCATGAATTATCTATACACTTGGACTGCATGTGCAATATGTTACTGTTTAGTATATATGAAACGTAGATTAATTGACTAACATGATGAGCTAATCACCGAACCAAGTTTAAGCCCTTCTTTATAGTTAACTAGGTCGATCGGCTAAATTAGGTATTTCTTTTTGCAGCCCTTAATCATTACTGTTCAGGAAAATGAAACGGTGCTCGATGATACCCCAGACAAGTTCAATATACAGGCGGTATGCAATATATCTCCACAGTTATCCTTTCTCTTTCTGATTAATACTCACTACTACAGATCCGTATATCACAATCGGTTCTTTTTTGTCATCACAATCGGTTTTGGTGGCGATACAAAGTCCAACGACAGTGATAAGGTAGATATATCATAGTCGGTTTTTAACCGACTGTGATATTACACTTATCACAATCGGTTTTCGCTTAGAACCGATTGCGATAAGTATAATATCACAATCGGTTCTTTTTTAGAACCGATACAAATGATTACATTATCACAATCGGTTTTTTGTTGAAACCGATGGGGATAAGTATAATATCACAATCGGTTCGTTTTTAGAACCGATTCAAATTATTACATTATCACAATCGGTTTTTATTGAAACCGATGGGGATAAGAATATTATCAAAATCGGTTCTTTATGCAAACCGATTGCGACACTAAAATATCCCAATCGGTTCCGGTAAGAACCGATTGTGATCTTATACCTATCCCAATCGGTTCCAACCAAGAACCGATTGTGATGATGTTCTTGTCCATCGTCCAAAATGGCCTCGCATTGACAACATGACACATTCATCACAATCCACGGTATCACAGAACATATACATCACAATCTACACACATTACATTCAAATTAATATTGTTTACAATGTAGCAGATCACATTCACATTCGAGATAAATTTTGTTTACACTTTATGGACTAGTATTTGCTTGAATGGTCTCTATATCTACCATCATCCGTTATAACTTATGTCGGTACCACCGCATAAATGGTCTCGTAATTTCTTGAGATCGGCGTTGGTTAGGCTCTTAGGATGATATCAAGGTCTGCAAAATAGATAGTAGTGCACTAATATATTTAAGTCTTAAATTGGTATTGTAACATGTCGATAGTATTATGCTTGTAAACAAATATCACATAGACAAGAGTGCAAATAATCTGCTCTATACCTTAGGGAAAAGATGTGAGCGACCAACCAAAATCGGCATGTGATGCATCACGTAAAAGCCACACTGAGATAATCGCACCCTTGTTGATGACACTGTGAACAAAGAAACTTAAATTAGAGACGAATTAAAAATAAGTGTCGAGAAAAAAATCCTATGATAGACACTTGTACCTTGAAGCGCTTCCACTCGAGTTTGGTGCCTTGTTTATCATTGTGTCGGCCACGTTCAATAGAACGTAAGACATGAAAGCCCTATACATTGGAGAGATGCCATTGAGGTTAAAAATACCTAACGTAGTTCAATATGTAAAGTGTTAGGTTAGAGGAATGTACTTATACGCAAAAGCAGGCTCGATCGCATAGTCCATCGGTCTATTTTCGAGTGAGTTCAACGTGTAGACCTTGTTTTGACTCGGAACAACCACAAGTAGAACCCAATGGTTGCTTATTAAGCGGTACACAATGCAAGAGAATAAGTTAATACAAGGTTGAAGTGTGTACATGTAATTGAATTGTATAGTAGTACATACTCCTGGTGGTATGGGAAGAGAATGAAGTCCTTTTTGCCTCCTCATGCAATGCACGCTTGATGTATCACGCAAGGAACTCCGATTGATACTTAGCCATGGTCGCGAGACACCATCTCGGGGTCAACAAACCCGACAGGTGTCGACCAAATCACGACTCATTGCCTCATGATCACGCAATTCATGTCAATTGTTAAAAATATAATACAAAATCAATAAATAGTGATCTGATTGAGTATGGTGCGAGACTCACGGCGTCGAGGATCGTATGGTAGAAATATCGACGGCTTTCAAGCTGTACATAAAAATCTGAGATCCTCAAAACTGACTGGGAAGGACCCATCCTCGTTGCTGAGGAATAGTCCCGCTCGATACATCACTATGAAAAAGTGGCGAGGCTCGGCCGCAACTGACCTATCGATGTAGCATCCATGTAGGTGGAGAGTGAACTAGCCGTATGAATTGTATTCTTGGCTTGGGAGAAAGGGCTTTCCATGTATGTGCCGCTTGTGATCATCGGGTGCTCTGTGCCCTCGACAACTTTGCCTTCTTCACGGAGGGACTCTACGAACTCTGCTTTGTATCTTTCGTCATCGTGGTAGAAGTCCTTTGCGCCCCGCTGCACCGGCATTTGTAGGCTGCGGCGTAGGTGCGAGGAGAGTGCGATTGTAGGCGTAAGTGCGAGGTTGTGTAGCGAGCGAGGAGCATGTGCGGCAGAGCAAGCGGCGATAGTAGGAGGAAGCGAGGAGCGGCGGCGGCAGGAGTAGTACCAGGAGCAGCGATAGTAGGCGATAGCGCGATATGGAAGCGGCAGCGATAACGAAGCGGCACCGATGCAGCGATACCGGTACTAGCGATAGTGATAGTAATAGCAGCGATAGCGATAGTAATGTGATAGCGACAATAGCGATACGATGGCAGTGATAGCGGCGGTAGTACCAGCGATGGCAGTAATGTGATAGTACTGCGATGGCAGCGGCAGGAGGAGGTGCTTGCACTACGACACCGTCGCGGGCCACTTGATGAACGACATCCGTGCTTGCCCGAGAGTGGTGACATCTTCATTCGGGGGGAACTCCAGGGCATGAGACATGTAAACATCGTGGACATAGTCCACCTGCACCCTCATGTAGCCCATCCCCAAAGGTATACCATGCACCGTGTCATCCTCCTTGCTTGGAAATGCAACCCGCGCAGCCTCAATGTATTCCGTCGTCGATCGAGGACTAGCCAGGCACTTGGCGAGGACCACGCAAGAAGTGATCAGCACCTTCATCATAATCTGTGTTAAGCTTACTCATGTACCTTTTGGATGAAGCAGTTATTACCTTGAGGTGTGGAATGCATGATTCCTTATTGGAAGCGCCTTGTTGCTAGGGCGTAGCATAGGCGATGGTTGAGGAATCTGATGCAGGGAGAACATCGCCATCATCTCGGCCATCATCTCGACCTTTAACTCCTCCTTCAACTCCTCCTTCATCTGCAAGCGGATCCGCGCCTCACGTGCTTCCCATGATCTTGCCACGGCCTTTGGGCGCGCTCTCCTCTACAAAGAAGGACCTCTTCGTATACCATTAGCTGCGGCAAGCACCCGCCCCTTATGATCGGGCTTCCCGATTGCCGAACACAGGATGTCCCTTGACCCTTGGCTTTGAAATGCTCCTTGCTCTTCTGCAGGCTTACCTCCTCTGCAGTCGCAAATATAAATTATTACTAAAATACAATGGGAATATAATATGCAATGTACTATGTTAGATATCTTACGATGGTCGTGACGATCTGTGCGATCGCGGGGTTTGGAATGACAATCGGCCGTCGAGAGGTTTTCTTCGTCCTCACTAATACCCGATCGCGTGCTGCTCCTCGCATATGTGGGAGTAAGGCATCGTTGTCCCGAAGGTTGCACACTCGAGAGGCTAGTCGCACCCACTCGCCTTCTTCCTCACGTGCCACCAGGCAGGTGGTGCGGCGTGTGTGTTACGCCTGCTGTATAGCGATATTCTTCTCTCTCGGCTCCTCCGCCTCGGCGTATTCCTCATCCTTGCGAACTCCTCCCAAACCTCGGGTGTAACAAATGGATACCTTTGGAAGGGAGTACGGTCTTTCAACACGAACTTCGGCATGCATGGTCACCACTGAAATGCCTCAAAGCCACACCCATTCTCTTCAAGGCGTCACCGTCTCGCATTGATTTCATCTTCCTCTGGTATAATCCATTTTCTCTTAACCGTCCCACGGTCGGTTCTTACGCTCGTCGCTTACTTCCTTCCTCCGGTCCTTAATTGTGATCGGCTTTCGCTCCCTCACCAATTGGCCGAGAAAAGAGGAGTAGCGCCCCTTAAACAGGCCGAGGACCCGTGCAAACCCCACGGCATTGAAGTGGAGAACTTGCGGCGTTCTCCTGTGGCTCCTTTATTCGGTCCTCTGGCCTTTCTAACCTTCCTCGATGGGGTAGCGGGACCTTCTTCTCTCTCTGGCGTTGAGCCGGTGCTCTCTCTTTGCGACATTTCAAGTAAATGCGTATATGTCAAACCTAAACTTCATGAGAGGAAGCAATTCAAATTTCACACAATAGAAAGCAATTCACATGTCTATCTCAGACCGACTAAATGCGTGACGTACCAACGATGACTCCTAATCTCTAATTAGGTTAGGTCCTAATCCCATTCGAGGATATGTGGTTTGAGCAAGTTCCTAAGTTGTTGTACAACTCTAGAGAAAATTTGGCGACATCTCATTTGTTCTCCAAATACACGTCTCGACAACAGGTCAAGAGGGTGTGTATTCGAAGAACACCAGGGAGATCTTTGCCAAACTTTCTCTAGAGTTTGTACAACGACTTAAACTTGCCCGAGCCACATATCCTCGAATCCAAAAAAGCGTGGACAATTGAGATCGCTTATTTATAAATATGCCATTTTAGCATACTTATAAACAAGCACCCTCGAGCAGGAGACGCATAGGTTACGCAACTAAACTCGATAATAAAGTGCGATAATATAGCATGTGTTACAAGTTTCAAATTGCAATGATGGATTGCTCTCGATTGCTATAGAAGGGTTGCTAAATTAATTAGCCGTCCAACTTCTAGATGGCCAATATATCACCGGCTATTACATCTAAAAATTTCAGGATTACAACCTAGAACAAAGACCTTTGCTCTAGCACGAGAAAACAACAAGTCTGACATAGCGAGAATGAATATAGCACTAACCTAACCCTACCACAATGCATTAAGAGCAAGTGCCACCAAATTGTCAGCTAAGAGCATAAAGGAATAAGCACAGCACTGCTCTGACCCTAGAACAATGCATTAAGAGCAAGTGGCACCAAATTGTCAGCTAAGAGCAGTGTTGTTCTAGGTCTAGCAAGTTCCTTTAATGATCAGATTAATCAAGCCTCATTCAAAAGCAATCATCATCGAGCTATTTACAACCAATTCTGACCGATCAAAATGCATCTTACGGTCTACCGACAGGAGTCGGCAATGGGGAGGAGCCGATGGGGGACGCGCAGATGGGAGGAGCCAGGGGGACGCGGGGAGGAGCCGGAGGGGCGGGGGAGGCGCGGGGGAGGACCAGAGGGGAGGCGCCACGGGTACCGCCGATGGGGAGGCGCCGGGGAGGAGGCAGAGGAGGCGCCACGGGTACCCGCCGATGGGGAGGCGCCGGGGAGGAGGCGGAGGGGCGCCCGGTGGGGAGGTGGTGGAGCTAGGGTTGTGGAATGAATTGAAAGCGAAATCGATCTTGGCCGAAATGAGGCGAGTGTCTTGTGGCAGAAATGAAAATGCTCTGGGTTTTATCACGGTCGGTTCTATATAAAAACCGATCGCAATTTGTGGAGTATCTGTGTCGGTTCTATATAAAAACCGATCGCAATATGTGGAGTATCTGTGTCGGTTCTTTAAAAGAACCGATCGCAATTTGTGGAGTATCTGTGTCGGTTCTATATAAAAACCAATCGCAATATGTGGAGTATCTGTGTCGGTTCTTTAAAAGAACCGATCGCAATTATACTATCTGTGTCGGTTTCCTAAAGAACCGATTGTGATGACTATGATCCAATTTCTAATTTTTTTTAAAACAGAGTCTTCATTCAAAAGAGTCGAAAAGTCAAATCTTTTTCAAATTTGCTATACTATAAGATCCATTTGACATATATATTCTACAAAATGCTACATTATACAGGGAATTCTTACAACTTAATTTATTTAAAATACAACCCTTCTTGATGATCTACACGCATGTAATGTGTTCCATGTGTGCCGTCGTCACCGCTAAGACATGCCCCATCTGCAAACGGAGGTGTTTCATCAAATTGGTTGTACTTTTCTTCATCTACGACATTTTCAACTCCAACAATCCTCCTCTTGCCATGAAGTACGACGTGCAACCTCGGATTGGCGGATCATACGTAGAAAACTTGAGTTGCTTGCTTTGCGAGGGCGAGCGGTTCATCTCTGTAGGCCGATCTATTCAGATCAATAAGTGTAAAACTGTCTTGTCGACCTTAACTCCGTGAGGAAGTCTCACCCACTTACATCGGAACAATGGAACTTGGTATATTCCGTAGTCGAGCTCCCATATTTCTTCGATCATCCCGTAGTAATGATTCATTGCGATTGGCGATCCTCTAATTGAGTAATCATCGGACAAAGCATCTATGCTCACACCTTTGTTTTACCTTTGTACTCTTTGCATCTTGACTTTGATTATAAAATGTGTAGCCATTAATATCGTAACCTTGCCATGTCTCAGTATATTAAATCTTGGTCCGTCGACCAACCATTTGACATCCTCGGTACTAACGGAGACCTTCACCTTTTCTTTGAACCATGTGAGGAATCGATCGTTGTGTTCTCGTGTGATGGAAAGCTCATCCATAAGTGGATTCTCTTCCCGTAATATCAACTTGTGATGTTGGATGTATGGATGAACTTCTGTATTTGTGTTGCAAGACTGTGAAATGCGCTTTACAGTACATATCAAATTGTGGGCTCATTAGATTTGACCCAATGGTTCCTTTGCCACCAAGTCTGTCCTCATGACGAGATATAGGAACACCAATCGGTTGTCTTTTACCTAGGTAGTCCACGAGAACTCAATAACCTCTTGATCCCATAACCTTCAATAATACTACCCTCAGGCCGACCTATTCCTCATGTATGACTTTAATATACCCATGTACCTCTCGAGCGGATACATGTAACGTAGGAATGCGGGTCCACAAATCTTAATCTCTCTAACAAGGTGAACAACGAGGTGGACCATGGCGTCGAAGAACGGCGGGGAAATGCATCTCAAGGTGACAAAGAGTCGCACCACCTCACTCTGTAAGTTGTCCGGTATATCGGGATCAATAACCTTGCATGAAATCGCATTGAAGAAATAGCATAACCGTGATTGCCAACCTGGCGTCATCTGGTAGGATATTTACGATTGCAACAGGGAGCATTTGGGTCATCAAGACATGACGGTCGTGGGACTTCATACCGATCAACTTCAAATCATCCATAGACACAAGCTTCTTAATGTTTGCGGAGTAGCCCGATGGAACTTTAATATCGTGGAGACACTTGCAGAGGTCTTCTTTCTCTTTCTTGGATAAGGTGTAGCATGCGGCGAGGATGTACGGCCCTTTTCCATCCTCCTCCATCAGCAAGCTTGGGCTGATCCCCATGTAGGTCATATCACGGCGAGCATTCACACCATCCTTGGTCTTCCCGGTATGTTCAGCGGGATGCCTACCAAATTATCACAAACATTTTTCTCAACGTGCATGACATCAATACATTGGCGGGCATCTAACTCCTTCCAATATGGTAAGTCCCAAAATATCGACCTCTTTTTCCAAATGGTCCTAGGGCGAACAGATTTACGGCTCTTACCGTCTTGAACATCGATATCCTCTACACGTGAATATACTTGCCTTCCAGGTCATAGGCTGCGAGTGCCACGAACTTCCCTCTTTCCATCAAATTTGTCATCCATCTTACGATATCGATGACTTGGGGTAGAAACCTCACGGTGACCCATGTACACCGTTTTCCTCGGTCGGCGACCACAAGCTATCGGTGTCCTCTTCACAAATTGGACAAGCTTTGGCTCCTTAGTGCTATAGCCCGCCAAATTACCAACGGCTGAAAAATCATTTATGGTGCAAAATATCATAGCAGTAGGGTGAAGTTCTCTCTTTTGTATGCATCCCACACCTCAACCCCACATTCCATAATTTTACCAAATCCTCAATTAGTGGTGATAGGTACACATCAATATCATTACCCATTGTTTGGGTCTGAGATTAGCAGCGACATCATGATATACTTCCGCTTCATGCATAACCAAGGAGGCAAATTGTAGATACACAACAAAAGCGGCCAAATCTTGTGTCGACTGCTCATATTACCAAACGGATTCATACCATCCGTACTCAATCCAAATCTTATGTTCCTCATCTCGGCACCAAAATCCTCATGTTGCCAATTAATGTTTCTCCATTGAGCCGAATCATCGGGATGTCTCAACTTGCCATCTTCCTTTCGGGATTCATAATGCCAACGCAACAATTTTGCCTCTTTAGGATTTGCAAATAACCGCTCTAAACGGGGAATGATGGGAAAATACCACAACACCTTGGCTGGTGCCCCCTTTTTCACATCTTCACCGTCGTCAATTTGGTTCTTACGCTTCTTGTCATTACGCTTCTCATTTTGTTTGTATCGGGGTACATCACAACCAGGACAAATGCGCAGTTCCTTATGGACGTTGCGGTATAGTATGCAATCATTTGGACATGCATGTATCCTTTCTATTTCCATTCCCATGGGACATAATAGCTTCTTCGCTTCATAAATACTTGTTGGCAACTCGTTTCCCTCTGGAAGCATATCCGATAGAAGTATTAAAAGTGCATTGAAACTTGTATCTGTCCAACGGTGTTTTGCCTTCAGTTCAAACAATGCAAGGACCGAACCCAACTTGGTGTATTCCCCTTTGCAACCTGAAAACAATGGTTTGGCATCGTCATCCATCAAGCTTTTAAATTTTTCGAACTCTCTTTCCGTGTAATTTCCCTCCACATCCCGCAACATTTGATCTAAATTATCGTCATCGAACATATCACGCTCCAACTCGTGATCGGCTTCGACATGTCTTCGTTGCGTAGCCTGCAGGTACTACCTATCTCCCCATGATGGATCCAACACGTGTAATTCCTCACGAAGCCACGTCGAATCAAATGCCCTTCAATTTGGTGAGTTGTTAAATCTCCTGAGATTGGTGCAATCAATACAAGGACAATATATGAACTTTACACCCCTCATAACCATATCTTCTTACGCAATTCTTATGAACTCCTTAACTCCCCTCACGAAATTCAGCACTCACACGGTTTTTGTGATACATCCATTCTTCACGGTCCATCTACAAGTAAACCGCAAACAATAAATTAATAATGCCCTAATCAATGAAATAAAAGAAGGGTTGAACCCGAAAACAAAGTTTTTGTTGAATGATCTTAAAGAAAGCGTATATCTGTAGGCCAGGCTAAATGCGTGCATTACCAACGATGACTCCTAATCTCTAAGTAGGTTAGGTCCTAATCCCATTCGAGGATATGTGGTTCGAGCAAGTTCCTAATTAAGATGTTGTACAAACTTTAGAGAAAATTTGGCGACATCTCCCATTTGTTCTCCAAATACACATATCGACAACATGTCAAGAGGATGTGTATTCGGAGAACTTGGTGAGGAGATCTTGCCGAAACTTTCACTAGAGTTTGTACAACAAAGGAACTTGCCCGAGCCACATATCCTCAACTATCCAAAAACATGGACAATTGAGATTGCTTATTTATAAATATGCCATTTTAGCATACTTATAAACAAGCACCCTCGAGCAGGAGACGCATAGGTTCTGTGACCTAATTAACTATTATATATAATTGATCATATTAATAATATTAAAACAATTAATTTAAGTCCCTCTGCAATATTGAAGAGATTTCTAAGAATTAATGCTGCTCACCTTTCGAGGAAAACCACAAGCGAGGGAAATCTAGCTCTGATCAAGCTAGCACGGGTTTCAATTAACTGAGACCTTCAACGCACCGATCTCCTCCACCATACACTCGCTAATGAGACCAAATCAAAATCGAATAATGTGCGTTAATACAACATTGAAGGGATTGAAGGAATCGAGGCCCACTGTTGAATAAAGCCACGAGTAAGATAGGTTGGAAAATAGAGAAATCGCCTAGCGAACTAACTCGACGAGTTAATAAGTTCATTCGAGTCCAGGCCGGTACATATAAAACATAGCGAGCCTCATCACAATCGGTTCTATAGAAGAACCGTTTGTGATTAATTATTTATCACCGTCGCTTATATGTAAAACCGACTGTGATAATTTGATTCTCAACACTGTCGGTTTCTTTATAGAACCGACACGGATAATGTATACGTAGCCGGTTCTCAAGAAGAACCGATCGCAATAACTCCGATCAACACGATCGGTTCGGGATATGAGCGACACGGATATTAATCGACCCCTCGGCTTCCCGCCAATTTGACCGTTCAAACAAGCATATATATAACTCCTTTCAAATAGCTCCTTTACGATCATCGGTAGTACTCGGGCAAGGTCCGATCGCGTTCCATTCCTCGGCAAGGTCGATCGCGTTTTCTTCTCTGCTACAAGGTCGACTCCTCCGGCAATGGCGGCAATGGCTCCATTCTTCTCTTTCATATAGCTCTCCATGCATATAGCTCCTTTCTACTCTTTCATGTAGCTCCTTTCTTCTCTGCAAGGTCGACTTCTCCTTTCGACCGCGGCAATGGCGGCGCCCCCTCCTTCTCGGCAGGTCGACTCCACGGTGGAGTCACCGTCACGATCCTCCACCGCGGCCGGCGGCGCCTCGACCTCGGCGCCTCACTCCGGCGTGGCGCCAGCGCCCCACCTGTCTCCCGTCGTCCCTCCCGGCGCCTCACCCCATCCGGGCGCCTCCAAAGGCAGCTGGAAGCACCCCAGAGACGACGACGACGACGAGTACTACGCGCCGATCACCATAGGGACCGGCGCGTCGTCTAGATCGGGTTCATCATCGGAGGATGAACCATCACTAGTCCGCGTAGTCTCCAGCGACTTTGACGACTCTGGCGACTCGAGTGACTCGGGTCACTCGGATGACTCGGTTGACTCGGGTTACTCGGGCTAGAGCCGCAGGTCGTAAATTTAATATATTAGGTGTAATGCAGTCCCCCTTTATATGTTTACTAATTACAAACAATGGATGTGGTGATATATTGTAATGAAATATAGCTTGTTTAATATATTAGGGTTAATTGTTGGCCTAGTCTGAGATGAAGTCTATTAATTTGCCTTTACACTATTTTGAATCTCTTTTATATTTTTGTGCATTGTATCTTTCTAATGTTACTGTTGTTCCAAGTCAAAATGTTTCATGTCCTATTGATAAAAAACAAGTATAATGTGTGGAATGGTATATATATTATTATTATCTGCTGCATGCATGCTACTATAATGTTATATATAATTTGCATCACTACATGTGTCTATATAAATTGTCGAGAGTTGAACCGCGAGTTGGGATTCTAGCAGATCAGTGCTGTTCATCGTCAGAAAATACAAGTTTTGCACAAATATTAAAGCATGAATGAAAGGTACAAGAGGTGCGTGTTGGGATTCTAGCGAGTGGGCTGTGTTGGAGTTTGTTTTTCTTCTTCCTGAAGAAATGTGTGAGTGGAGGATCTCACTAAAACTATGTTTGTAATGAACTGTTCTTGGTTGCACCTAATGGTGTTGCGAAAAAATCATCACAATCGGTTGAAAAGAACTGATTGTGATAACCTGTGCTCATCACAATCGGTTTCTTCCCAAAACCGATTATGATAATACCTTCTCATTACAATCGGTTACGGAAAAGAACTGATTGTGATAACCACAATGCTTTCGGGACAATCGGTTTCTTCCCAAAACCGATTGTGCTAATACCTACTTATTACAATCGGTTTTAGATAAAAACCGATTGTTATAATAAAATTATAATCACAATCGGTTCTTATCTAGAACCGATTGGGATTATTATAAATATCTGTCGGTTCTCTCTCAGAACCGATTGTGATAACCTGTTACCAAGATTTCCAAATGGAATATGCTTTTCACAATAGGTTCTGAAGTCAAAAGTTTAGAACCGACACAGATGAAGCGATAGTAATGTGTCATTCTGTAGTAGTGACTATTGCATCCAAGAAATCCATAGCAACGTTGACCTTTTTCTCCCCAGCTGAATGTCCAGAACTACTGGGAAGCTATTGGAGTTATCGCTGCTCACAAGGCAGGCGTCAATCCAAGCGCTCTTAGAAGACAAGCAATTGATCATCTTAAGAGCCATCCACGATTGTGCTCCGCCCAATCGTCTGGTTCTAGGCCATCTGCCTATCCTGCAATGCAGGAGAAAGTATACGCACATCAACTCGTTTGACAAATTTAGTAGTACAAGGTACAATTGTAGAAACCGGTTTTGGCAAATTGGAGGCTCCAAATTTCGAAGTCAGAAGTACATATTCCACAACAATAGCAGCATCCATACTATTGTTGTTTCAGTGTGATCACCACGTGAGCAATTAGGCCGGTGACACGCTCTTCATGTCTCCAGTCTGACAATCGTATATCTCATCATGTGTTGAGGGAAAAATACAGTACTTGTAATCAGTTTTTTTCGCAACAATTAGTTGTTTGGATTGCTGAAGCAGAGGCCCTTCCATTGAACACACAAGTGTTACGGTTGATTCATTGGCTACCAATGTGTTGTCTGGCTGACACATGCATCTGCTTTAGCACGTTTGATCGATCAGAATGGCCTCAGAGGTGCGACCTGTGGACACAGCTAGCACACGGCGCGTGTCGCTCTAATCAGGTATGAGAGTGAGTAGGTGCTGCTTTGCTTCCTTCTTTCTAACTACCGATCAAACCGGAGCTTTACCTTTAACGTCTAGCTCATGGCTCGCTGTTTATTTGCGTTGCCGGTTCATGCTACTTTTTTGAAGTATTGTGTTGACATTTCGTGCATACTTGCCTGATTTGTACTTTCTTAACAAGATCTTGATGGGCTTTATCAACAGTAGTTTCTGTTTTTCCATAGTCATATGGTTTTAAAAAACCACCATCTTAATTTTTTGGATTCTAGAAGTTTCAAGCTAGCTAGTTAGATGGCCGCAGGTGGCAATCCTTGGTGAAATTCTTTAAACCCTTCTTGTAACAGCGGGTGTCAGGATCGAGGGTGCATGTAAACCTAATTACTAGGCGTACTTTCTCACTGTTGGCTAAAACACTGATATATAATATTTTCTCATAGCACTTTGGTTGATGCATTTGTCAGGGGTTCTCAGTCACTGCGTGCATTGCTAGAAAGGCTTTGTCTAATATTGAAACTTGTCTATTTAAATTTTCCACGAAGATTAAAGCGGTGTATTAATCTATAATTAAAGCAAGTTTATCTTCAACATTTGGCCAGGTAAAATCACCGAGATCTTGTCGAAATTTGTATAGGCACGGTAATATTTTGTTCAATAATTGAGCCGTCTGTGATGACTTGACCAACAAAAGCATAATCATAATTATGATTAATTGTAATACATGCATCTCATCAATTATAATACGTACATGCATCTGATCAGTAATTATAATATAGACATATGTACATCCCATTACTTATGACCCGAACATTTGATTACAAGTACACATACACTTGGAATATAAATAAGGATCTCATCATTAATCGGCCACTTGCTTATTATTTCGTACAAAATTAGCCCTTCACGATGATCAACGCGTGTGTAGCTAGCTTCCTCAGGTTGCTCTTCCTGGACCATGATTCCAGTACCAATAGGAGGCAACTCATCGAACTGATTGTATTCTTCCTCATCTACCACATTCTCGACTCCGACAATCCTCCTTTTTTCCTGTAGAACCACGTGGCTCTTCTTGTTCAATGGGCCGGTTACATAGAAGACTTGAAAAACTTGGTTAGCAAGAACAAACGGTTCTTCTTGGTATCCGACACGTTCAAGGTCCACAGCAGTGATACCGTACTTGTCAACCTTCACATGCTGCAGGTGAACCCAACGGCACCGAAATAGGGTGATTTTGAATAGTATGTAGTCAAGCTCCCAAATTTCCTCAATTAACCCATAGTACGACCTCCTCGTCGACCCAGCAGTATTCAACGCATCTATGCGAACACCGCTATTCTGGTTTGTGCTCTTCATGTCCTGATCCCTCGTGTAAAATGTGTACCCATTTATGTCGTATCATTTCCATGTTACAACCATAAATGCTGACCCTTTTGCCAACCATGTCAGCGGACCTTCGGCCGAGCTTCCAATGATGGGTTGTCGTTCCTTCAGCCATCTGTTGAATTGAAGGTTATGTTGTCTAATGATCCAGGACTCCAACCGCGATGGATTCTCTTGCCGTAGCCAGTTCTTATGCTCGTCGATATACGGGGCCACAATAGCCATGTGTTGCAAAACCGTGAAATGGGCTTTAGCGCACGCAGCTGGATCAGGCGTGATTGATTTTCTTCCGATGGTCCCGGCACCCTGGAGCCTTCCCTCATGGCGGGATCGAGGCACACCTATCGGCTCGACCTGTGCCATGTAATCCACGCAAAACTCGACGACCTCTTCGGTTGCATAACCTTTGACAATGCTACCCTCCGGTCGAGATCGATTTCGTACGTAAGACTTGAGAATTCCCATGTACCTCTCGAACGGGTACATACTACATAGGAACACGGGCCCGCACAACTTTATCTCTCTAACTAGGTGAACAATGAGATGGACAACGATATCGAAAAATGATGGAGGGAAATACATCTCAAGATTACATATGGTCATTACCACATCGGCCTGCAAAGCATCTAGTCCTTCGAGATCGATGACCTTCTGAGCAATTGTGTTAAAGAAATAACATAACCTTGTGATTGTCTCCCGGACCTTGGTCAGTAAGATGCTTCTAATTGCCACAGGGAGCATCTGTGTCATAAGCACATGGCAATCATGAGACTTCATGCCATTTAAACTCAAGTCCTGCATTGAAACAAGCCTCTTCATATTGGACGAGTAACCGGACAGAACTTTAACACCATGCAAGCACTGGCACAGTTCAGTTCTCTCTACCTTGGATAAAGTGTAGCAAGCAGGTTCGTAATAAGTTCGGCATTTGTCGCTCTCTTTCGGTGCTAACTCAGGTCTAATGCCCATATCAACCAAGTCAAGCCGTGAGTTGATACCGTCCTTTGTTTTGCCTTCAGTAAGAGACCAATCAAGCTATCACATACATTCTTCTCTACATGCATCACGTCGATGCAGTACCGAACTTGTAGGTGCTCCCAATAAGGTAGGTCCCAAAATATTGATCTCTTCTTCCACATGCGCTTCTCACGGGTCCTCGATTGACATCCCTTTCCTAGAGCAACCTCCAAGTTCTTAACCATATCATGAATGTCCGTCCCGCTTAAATGCTTTGGAGCTAATCCATCTTCAGTCGTTTCGTCGAATTATTTCTTCATCTTGCGGTATGGGTGATTCCTTCGAAGGAACCTACGGTGACGCATGTACACGGTTTTGCGTGAGTGATTGAGCCACACACTCTCGGTAGCATGCAAGCAGTGAGTGCAGGCTTTGGCTCCTTTTGTACTCTGCCCCGACAGGTTAGCAAGGGCTGGATAATCATTTATGGTGCAGAACAACAGGCAATGCAATGTGAAATACTCTCGTTTGTGAGCATCCCATACCTTTACCCCAGGAGCCCACAACGTATTCAGATCTTCCACCAATGATGCTAGGTACACATCAATATCGTTTCCAGGTTGCTTTGGGCCTTGGATGAGTATAGACAAAAAGTATACTTCCGCTTCATAGACAACCAGGGAGGAAGATTGTATATACAGATATTCACAGGCCAGGTGATATAACGGCTGCTCATGTTGCCGAAAGGATTCATTCCGTCTGTACTCAAACCGAACCTTATATTTCTCGGATCTGATGCAAATTCTTCAAACCTCCTATCAATGTTTCTCCACTGGGTGGAATCAGCAGGGTGCCTTATCATTCCATCATTTTTGCGCTCATTCGAGTGCCACCGGGCGATTTTGCCTCTTTTGAGTTCGAAAACAAACGTTTTAGACGGGGGATTATAGGCAGATACCACACTACCTTAGCAGGAGGTCATTTCTTTGCCTCGATACACTCGTCGTCATCATCTGATCTATCTTTACGCTTATACCGGGATGCGTTGTATACCGGACATATATGCAAGTTTGCATACTCTTTGCGGTAGAGGATACAATCGTTCGGACAGGCAGCTATTCTTTCTACTTCCAATCCTAATGGACAAAGAACCTTCTTGGCTTTCTAGGTGGTTGTCGGCAACTCGTTTCTCTCTGGAAGCATGTCCGCTAACAGGCCCAACAGCGCCGTGAAACTCTTGTCGGACCAACCGTTGTTTGCCTTCAATTTCAGCAGTTCCAGCACAGATGATAACCTTGTATATTTGGACTTGCAACCTGGGAACAAAGGTCTCTCTGAGTCATCCATCAACCCCCGGAATTTTACATACTCCTGCCTATCACGGTTCCCTTCTGCATCCTGTAGCATCTGATCCAAATTGTCATCGGGAGAAATATCCTTATCGAAGGTACAGTCGATATCATCCGGTGTATTATTGACTTCGTCGACGATGCATTGACTAATTGATGCCTGCATAATCTGCTCTTCACCGTGACTGGTCCAACATGAATACCCCCTTTTGAAACCCCGTAGAATCAAGTGTGCTTCGATTTGGGATGGGTTTTGAAACATCCTCATATTCTCGCAGTCAATGCATAGACAAGACATAAATTCCACCCCCTTGTTCAGCATATCTTCCTCTGTAGCTCTTATAAAAGCGGAGACACCATTAATGTACTCGGCGCTCGCACGGTTGTCAGCGTACATCCAGCTTCGGTCTATCTACGCTAAGTATATAACAATATGTGTTAGATAATGAATGAAGTACACTTAAATAATGACAAAGAACAAAAGGATTCTCCTTACATAGATTGCAAATTTGAACCAATTACGAACATTGGATAACTTAGAACCAATTTTAACCTTCAGTTGTCAACTTACCAAAATCAATTTGCTTGTTGTCAGCTTATTATGCAAATTACCAGTTCAAGCATATATACTAGCCCACTGAACTCACAATGTCGAATCCTCACAGAGTCCAGCCACTATGCAAAGTAATTGAACTTGACAAGAATGCAATAGCAAACTAAATTCAGCTTTTTCCTATATTGTCACGACCTATCTCACAATGCCGAATCCTCACAGAGAATGTAACCCACAGCCACAACGATTTATTCAAACCCTAAACCACAAGTTATAAGATTACCGTGGGGAGACAAATTTTGTCCTATCGGGCAGACGTCAGGGCGACGTATCAAAAATTGCTCGGAAACCCTAAAATAACAGAGTAGGTCGATCGGGTGGGGCTCTTATGAAGCATCATCACGCAGGCGGTTATTGTAATCAACCGTCTATGATAGAAACATTCTGAGCGGTTTATTTACAAACCGCCTGCGTGATGATCTTCATAAGAGGCGATTTAAGAATAAAACCGTATGTGATGATATACTTTTCGTGACGGTTTTGATATAAAACCGCCTGTGATGAATCGCATGCATTAAAAGGGCGTCTCATCATTTCTCGCGTGCGCGCCTGTCCAACCATCGGAAACTCTTCGTGTTCATCGCAATTAACTTCGTCTTCATCTTCTCGGCCTGCCACTGCCTACATATTCTTCCTAGACCGGGCGGCAGAACTACTACTCGATCGATCTCTCCACACACATATCGATCGAACAGTCTCCATCCATGGCAGCTGATCTTCCTCCTTCCACCGGGTCCTCTGCCTCATCCTCCGCCCCTCCATCACCCCCTCTGCCGCCATTCATATGCCAGTGCAATCCTCCCCCCTTTTCCCCGGGCAATGCCCAATATGCCACCTCTTTTCCCCCGAGGAGGAGGAGGCAGAGGACGAGGACGAGGAGAATGAGGACGAGGACGAGGATGATGAGGAGGAGGAGAGCTACCTCATTCGCTGGGGCCGCGGGAGCAGGACCTCCTCCGACGACGACGACGACGACGGCGGCAACGACGACGACGACGACAAGTGGCCAGTGGACGACGATGATGAGGAGGAGGACGAAGAGGAGTGGTGGCGGTGATCGCGCGATCACTGCCACCACTATAAATATATATATTTGTATTGTAATTAATTAAGTACTATATAATATAATGTATTTTATATATGTTTAGTAATTATGTCATGTACTTAATTAAATATGCTTTTGTTAGTTATAATGCGATATATAGCTTCGATCGGTTTGTCTATTCGTTCGTCTGTTTACCTGATCTGTCATGCATTTACAACAGCGCTTGCTAGCTAGTGACCAACGAACATATGCAATTATAATTTACAACAGCATTAAGTTCACAAACACATCACAGACGGTTGTATAGACAAGCGATGCGTGATGATTTCCTATCACGCAGGCGGTTTGAATTACGAGCGATCTGCGATAAAGGTCCCTCACATCATGCAATCGCTTAAATCACAAACCGCCTGTGATATCGATCTGATCACGCATCGCTTATATATAAAACCGTCTGTGATGTGGTGGACCCTTATCACACACTGTTCGCGATATAAACCGTCTGTGATAAGGAAATCATCACAGACTGTTCGTTGATACAACCGTCTGTGATGTTCCTTGGACTCATCGTAGACGGGGTGTATATAAAACCGTCTGCGATGAGGTGTCTAATATGAGCCCTCCTTTAGTAGTGTTAATTCCATTTTGCCATCTAATTTTAATAAATGGAGGAATTATTTTTTGAGAATTTTTTTGAAAAATTGTCGTAAATAAAATCTAAAAATTTTAAAAATAAAAAATATTTTTTAAAAGGAATTATTTTTTTTCAAAAATAAAAGTATTGTAGAAATATTTTTTAGAAAAAACTGATTTTTTAAACAAAAAATTAAAAAATTATTTTTTAAGAAAATAAAAAATATTTTAGCTCGGATGTCAAGCCCATGCGCACTTCGTCAAAAATAGTAAATATATTACGTATATTAAACTTCGCTGATTTCCGGCTCCCTTCTCACGCCGCATCACCTATTCACCTTGACGCCAGAGTGGCCGTCGGTTGCACCGATGGCATGGATGGATGTGCGCCTACTCCGCCCCGCGAAGCTTCGGACGCTCTCGCGGCTTACACCCCCCTAGAGAGACCCTGCTCTGCCCCGCAACCGCGCCGCCCTCGCCCTCACCCCCGTCCCAGTGCCCTGGCCATCGCCCTCTGCCGACCCGCTGCTTGGCCATCGCTCTCACAGATGTACTCATGCATCTATTTTTCAAAAGAAAATTTGGTCTTGCAACATTTGATGAGAAGAAACTAGATCTTCAAAATGATATTGTGTTTGGATTAGAAAACTAAAGAGACAAAATTAGGAAACAAAGAGGCAAGATATAAAAACATCCATGAATGTTCCTGAAACAAAATGCTATGTTTTATTTTTCCATTTTTGCATGATTGAAGTTTCAGCTATTCCTGTGTTATAAAATTAAACCATCATGATGTACGTCTGGAAAAATTATCGAATTCAGGCATCGATGAATGAACGTATGCAACAGCAGATAGAGAATATGTATATAAATTACTGATGCAGAAACACCGAAACAACATGTGTCAAGCCCGAGAATACAAATCCTACACAAAGAAAGAATTAATTGACTACCTCTTGAGCCACCCCAACTTCAAACAACGATCGATTAGCTCGGAGATCCAAATTAAATAACTAAAACATCGCCTGCAACAAAAACAAGATAGCGATGTTATCGACGGAAAGCGGTTGAACTACTAAGACGAAGTAACATATTTATGACGCACCATCTCCTGCGGCATCAATTTCCTTCTCTAACACATTTGCAGGACTCTTGAATTGTCGGACCACCTAAAGATACAAATTTTATCTGGTAAAATATGTAGAAATAAAGATGACATAAATGTAAAACTTAAATGAAACTTCATGAAGGGTCATATGAAACACAGAATAAACCAACGTAATCTCACTGATGCATCTTATTGTGGACATAAACTAACACTTGTCACCCAATGTGAATCATATCAGATCAGATCAAATAGATTCATGCCATATCAGATCGAGTTGCATTAGCATGTCAGATCGATACTTCTTTTTAGACTTGACTAATTCCGATCAGATCAAATAGATAGAAAGCATATCAGATCGAGTTGCATTAGCATCAAATCAAATCTCAATACTAATTCATGCCGAAACACAAAATCAAACAGAGAAGAGGAATGGTATGATTCGAACCTAGTAGAAAGGGGATCTCAAAGCCTAGCCATGCCTAGTGTGTTCTCCCCACAAACCCACCTCCACTTTCATCTCCAGTCACCGTCTTCCACCGAGATCTACGAGAAACAAGATGAGGTGAGGAACCCTAGTGGGAGAAGGAGGAGACAAAGAAGAGGACTTCACCGGTGAGTTCCGTCGCCAGAGTGGGAGTAGGAAGGGCATGGTGGAGGCAGCGGTCGGGAGGAAGGTGTGGTTGAGAGAGAGAGAGAGAGAGAGAGAGAGAGAGACACGAGCGGAGGCGTCGTCGCGAGAGGAATCAGGCGACGGGGAATCAGAGCCCGACGTGAGGAGTCGTGGTTAGATTTCCCCTGGAAATGGTAGGGATGGGGTTGAAATATCCCTGTTAGGTGGGCTTCCAAACGCGCGTTCTAACCAGCCAGGGCAAACTAGCCCAGTGGGCTTTTAGCCTTGGGAATAGCCCAGGATCCCGGCCGGGAATCATGCTTCCAAACAAGCCCTAAGAGATGGAGATCCGAGTATTGGTTTGGTTGCTGAACTATGTTTAGATTGAAACGAAGTTCCTGAACTGACCGACCAATAACTTAATTAACCGCTGAAAGTTCTGAGGGCCTGTTTGGATCCATTAGCAGGTAATAGTTAGCTCGCTAATAGTTCCTAGCTAATATTAGCTAGCTAACTATTAGTTGGAGGGTGTTTGGATCCATCAGCTAATATGTGGCTAATAGATGCTATTGTCCAAAATACCCATGCTATTAAATGCTATTGGTGGTAGACGCGAAGGGTATTTTGGTTAAATGCCACCTATTAGCTGCTTTTAGCTGGGTTTAGCTAGCTAATGAGATAACCATTAGCTGGGTGACCAGCTAATAGTTAGCTGATCTATTAGCTGGGGTGTTTGGATCCACTTAGCTAATTTTTAGCAGCTAACTATTAGCTGTATGGATTCAAACAGACCCTGAGGCGCGCGCATGGTGTAGCTGTTTCCACTATAATAATATTTGGTCAGGAAATACGACGAACCTCGCCCCTCTATTCTTTTCCAAAAAGAAAACCATCGCCGGCCGTGGACACATCAAGCTCAAGTTGCCAAATCAAGCACGCTCCGTCTCTGCGCTCGCTGGCATTCACGTGCAATTCTGCAATGCGATTGGTCGACCATACATTCATAATGCACAGTAGTAACTGAAAGTCTGAAATAACCAAATAAGCAACGAAACTACAGCGGTACGCTTATGTTCAATAGCTTGTTGACCCAACAAGTACTTGTAAAATGCATGTAGCCATTTAGGCCAAACAAATGTACTCCCTCCGATTTGGTAATATCTGTCGTTTTGGACATAGTGATGGTTAAACTTCCGAAATTTTGACTATCGATATATTTTTAAATATTTAAATTGGATACATGAAAATTATATGTGTATACTTGTCCCGAGAAGTACTTTCATAATATTATAATTTTATTGGGTTTTATAAATATATTATAATAAAAATTAACGGTCAAAGTTGTGTTTTGAAGACCGTATCGATGTCCAAAACGACAGATATTACCAAACCGGAGGTAATATACTAGTATAATACAGACAAGGTGGTAAGGCTTGAACCATGAATTAAAGCACTTCACAAATCATATACTAATGATTAACCCATACGGACCAGCAGTTGAGAAGCACTGCACATAAATGTAGAAGGCGTATTACACTTGAATATGGTATAGCTCGCTCCCAGAAAAACATGCTTCCACTTGGAGAGTCTCCCTCACATTCAGATCAAGCCCGCCCGTGAAGTACTTGCAGATTTAACGAACCATTTAACGAGCCGACCCCATCTCGTCAGAATGGCCGCGGCAAATCCGACGCCAAAACCAAGTCCGACGAAGAGAAACAAAACAACATCGACATGCTTTGAGGACCTGTCTGCATGTGCCTCACTTGGAGTATAAGGTGAAACGCCACAAGGTACAGACAGTGGTTGTCCACATAGTCCTGTATTCCCTTGGAATGAACTATTGTCAAATGTAGAGAACTGACGTGATTGTGGTATCTTTCCCACCAAATGATTGTCGGACAAGTTCAGGGTGCCAAGAAACGTAAGATTTGTTAGCTCCTGTGGAATCTCCCCAGAGAGTCGATTGCCAGAAAGGTCTAGTGACTCCAGATCAGTCATGCCACCAAGTTGGGTTGGGATCTGTCCTGTGAAGGCATTGTGCGACATGTTCAGTACACGTAGTGAAACAAGCCTTCCAATTGATTCAGGAATGGTACCTTCCAACCTATTATTTGAAAAGTCAATTGCTGTTAAGGTAGTCAAGATCCTTTCAAATGTCACAAAGAGCCCCTTGTATGAGATCTGAGTAGTATCTTGATAGAATCCCACAGGACCTGATAAGTTTTGAGCACGGACAGTATCTCCTGTACTGTTGAATTTGGCCATCATTGATTTTAAGCACCCAAACCATTCTGAACTCACATTGCCGGCGAAGTTGTTTGAGGCAAGATCCATAATTTGCAAGCTAGAGAAATACTCTTTGGATTGGTTATGCCCAACAATATCACCTATGGAACCATAGAATCGGTTGGATCTTAATATAAGAACATAAAGATTGGAAATCCCCCTCAGCCAAGAAGGGAAAACATCGACTATTTGATTATTTCCCATGTCAAGAACCTCCAATTGACTGCAATTAGAAAGTGCCCTCGGAAGCTGTCCTTCAATCATATTGCCATGTAAATCTATTGTCTGGAATGCACATTCGCTTGTAATATTGGATGGCAACCTGCCTTCAAAGTGGTTCTCCCTCAAATTTAATACGCTCAGTCCACCATTTTCTATTAGACAAGATGGAATCGGCCCACTAAAGTTGTTATAGGATAGGTCAAGGACTTCCATCGTGGAATTGCAAACTGAATGCGGTATATGTCCATTTATACTATTGTTGGACATCCTGAGAAAAAGGGTGTCACTAAGATATAAAGTGAAATTTGGAAGAACCGAAGAAAAATTATTATTTGAATAATCCAAGGCATATGCTGACGCGTTTGGCATTGGAATCTGCCCTTGGAGGCCATTGAAACTAAGATCAAGCGTTCCTAATGGAACCTTGAAAGGGAGAACAGATGGATTAAATTGCATACCGGTGAGCATGTTGTGTGAAAGATTTAAATATGAAAGTCTACTGCTCCATCTCTCCCATATCCAATTTGGTATATCCCCACTGAGTTTATTGCTCGATAGGTCCAAATCAGACATATCGTTGAGACGTGGTAAAATACTCGGAAATTTGGTTATATTGCAGCTTGCAAGCCCTAGCTCGGTAAGTCGAGAGAGATAGGTTGAGGAAGAGTAATTGCCTTCTCCATCCATTACAGAGAACTTATTGTTTGAAAGGTACAAACCTCTGAGCTTTGTTAACCTCCAAAATGAGGTAAGATTCACCGAACCTACCAAGTTGTTCGAGCCAATATACAGACCCCTCAAGCTTGTGAGTTCAAAGAATGACCTGGGAATTTGCCCTGTCAATTCATTCATGCTTAGGTCCACATACTTCAAGCGTGACGATGCCACATCGAACTCTTGTATAGGGCCAGAAAGTCGGTTCCCATAAAGATCCAATTCCTTCAACGCTGGAAGAGTGAAAAGATAGGTTGGAATTTCCCCTACAAACAGAGTGGAAAAAATCAGAATGACTAGTACAATATTACTTATAAGTATTCTAGAAATTGCAAAATTAAAGAGGAGAGCCCTCTACTTGAGAGCCCTCTACTTGAGAGCCCTCTACTTGGCATTTGGGAGCAATTAGTCTCCATTAGAGTTTTAATGCAGTAGGGAAGCTCGGGAAAATAGAAAGAGGATCTTTTTTAGAGGATGAGAAAAAAAATGACTAGTGTAGTTATGTTAAGGTTTGCAAACTATTGTCGATGCATATGACTCAGGGTCTTGAATCAAACTTACAAAAATAATAAAGGGGGGACAATCACACAGAATGTATTGCCATGGATAATAAAGTTACAGTAAGTGCAGAAAATAATGTTGTTTTTTAGGCGTTCCTGAATTCACTCATTTTCTTCTTTATGTTTTGAACTATCGCGTCCTTTATCAACCGTCGCATCTTATCGTAATAGCCGTTAACTGCTCTTACGTATTCGGTTATACATTCATGTGACAAGCTTATACACTTAGTCACTAGTCAGGTAATTTAGTTATGTTAAGGTTTGCAAACTATTGTCGATGCATATGACTCAGGGTCTTGAATCAAACTTACAAAAATAATAAAGGGGGGACAATCACACAGAATGTATTGCCATGGATAATAAAGTTACAGTAAGTGCAGAAAATAATGTTGTTTTTAGGCGTTCTGAATTCACTCATTTTCTTCTTTATGTTTTGAACTATCGCGTCCTTTATCAACCGTCGCATCTTATCGTAATAGCCGTTAATCGCTTCTTACGTATTCGGTTATACATTCATGTGACAAGCTTATACACTTAGTCACTAGTCAGGTAATTTAGTTATGTTAAGGTTTGCAAACTATTGTCGATGCATATGACTCAGGGTCTTGAATCAAACTTACAAAAATAATAAAGGGGGGACAATCACACAGAATGTATTGCCATGGATAATAAAGTTACAGTAAGTGCAGAAAATAATGTTGTTTTTTAGGCGTTCCTGAATTCACTCATTTTCTTCTTTATGTTTTGAACTATCGCGTCCTTTATCAACCGTCGCATCTTATCGTAATAGCCGTTAACTGCTCTTACGTATTCGGTTATACATTCATGTGACAAGCTTATACACTTAGTCACTAGTCAGGTAATTTAGTTATGTTAAGGTTTGCAAACTATTGTCGATGCATATGACTCAGGGTCTTGAATCAAACTTACAAAAATAATAAAGGGGGGACAATCACACAGAATGTATTGCCATGGATAATAAAGTTCTGATAAGTGCAGAAAATAATGTTGTTTTTAGGCGTTCTGAATTCACTCATTTTCTTCTTTATGTTTTGAACTATCGCGTCCTTTATCAACCGTCAGATCTTATCGTAATAGCCGTTAATCGCTCTTACGTATTCGATTATACATTCATGTGACAAGCTTATACACTTAGTCACTAGTCGTAATTTAGTTATGTTAAGGTTTGCAAACTATTGTCGATGCATATGACTCGTGGTCTTGAATCAAACTTACAAAAATAATAAAGGGGACAATCACACGTAATGTATTGCCATGGATAATAAAGTTCTGATAAGTGCAGAAAATAATGTTGTTTTTAGGCGCCTCGAATTCACTCATTTTCTTCTTTATGTTTTGAACTATCGCGTCCTTTATCAACCGTCGCATCTTATCGTAATAGCCGTTAATCGCTTCTACGTATTCGGATTATACATTCATGTGACAAGCTTATACACTTAGTCACTAGTCGAGTAATTTAGTTATGTTAAGGTTTGCAAACTATTAGCCGATGCATATGACTCAGGGTCTTGAATCAAACTTACAAAAATAATAAAGGGGGGACAATCACACAGAATGTATTGCCATGGATAATAAAGTTACAGTAAGTGCAGAAAATAATGTTGTTTTTTAGGCGTTCCTGAATTCACTCATTTGTCTTCTTTAAGTTTTGAACTGTCGCGTCCTTTATCAACCGTCGCACACTCGCACCTTATCGTAATAGCCGTTAACTGTAACTAAATTTAATGGGCCTGATTAAGGTATTAGGTGGGCCTTGGCTGAATAGACCTAAATGAGATTCTATCTTGACTATAAATGTTAACCGAGTCAAAGATCTTCGTCACCTATAAGCTTAGATTTACAACCCACATGTCATGTGTTAATAATCTCAACACCAACAAAACAGTGCGAAATCCACAAAAATGACCCACTCAACGTGTCGTTGGTATACATAAATAACCTAGTTAGAAAGGTTAAGGCGCCTCGCATTTTGAGATTCAAAGTTTGTAAACTTTGATAAATAATTAGTTTAACAATATATAATACCATTGGATTCATTCGTATTAGAAATTAAGCACTTTATTATTATTATTATTATTATTATTATTATTATAATTATTATTATTATGTAGCTATGCACAAAGCATTGTAAAAAAAATAATGGTCAAAGTTCGACTTTAGAGACCGTACCAAGTCAAATGTATCTTATAAAAATCAACAAAGAGAGTAACTTATAAAAATCAACAGAGAGAGTAAGTGGTATAATTAAGCAATTTTTTTGGTGAACTAGCCCATCGGAGCAATCAAGTCCTTTCATTCGAAATTAGGTGTACTTTTCTTTTGAGACGAAGAAATTAGATATACTAATTAGTAGCCATTGCATTTGCACTGTTTGGTACGTTTATGTTAACCTTTTGAATTGGTTTAACTAGCAGAAAGAGAAATTTCAAATTCTTAGCATTAATAAGGCTCCATAAACTAGCCCATAACTAGATTATTATACAACATAACACAGCAACAGTAAACTAGTCTTACCGCTGATAGAATTCATCGAGAGATCCAAATCAAGCAGATGAGTCAAATTACCAATTGAAGTTGGTATTCCCGCAGGAAACTCACAATAGCTGATATCCATGCTTTTCAAGTTACTAAGGTTGCCAATTGCAGATGGTATTGTCCCAGCAAACTTGCAATTAGAGATCTCCAATGTTTGTAATTTTCTGAGAAAACCAATTGTGGATGGCATTTTCCCAGAAAAATCAGAACCATATATTTCCAGGTTTATTAAATTCACAAGATTACCAATTGTGGACAGCATTGGCCCTACAATCTCACAAGAATATAGATACAAGCTCCTTAAGTTCGTCAGATTGCCGATTGTAGATGGCATCGAACCATTTAGTCTGCACTCAGCGATATACAAGTCTTGCAAGCCCTTGAGATTACCAATTGCAGATAGTACTGGCATAGTGAGGTTGCAGTCCTCGATACTCAAGCTTCTCAAGCTCTTGAGGTTGGCAATGGAGGAAGGCGTTGTGCTAGATAAGTCACATTCAACGAGTTCCAAGCTTGTCAATTTCTTGAGGCCCCCGATCCATAAGAAAATTGATCTTAACTCTCTTTGTAAGCCCAACCTATAGAGTATCAATTGGCATAAAGACGGAAGAATACCAAACAAAGAGAGAAACTCCGTGGAAATAGAACTTCCCTCAAGGGATAACTCTTTCAATGACCTGAAATTGCCTGAAGAGTTCCTTTTAGCATACGAAAAGTTGGTCCGATCTAGTCTCAAAGTCTCTAAAGAACTTGCATTAGAAAAGTTTGGCAAATTCCCTGAAAGATTCATATTCCAGGACAAATCAAGGACCCTTAGATTTTTCGATTGGAAGGTTCTACGAGGGAACCACCCCTCAAGATTAGTATCAGCAAATTGAAGCACACTTAAATTGACAAAATCCATGAAGAACTCTGGAAATGGACCAGCAGAGATACCATAGTTGTATTGGAGATTGATCACAGTTAGAGAGCTAAGGCTCGAAAGGGACTGGTGAATCGGACCATAGAGAGAGCAACCCCCCAAGCTAAGAACCTGAAGATGAGGAACGGATTTAGCTAGAGCATTGCACCACTCTTCTCCTCTGCTACGTATGTCCACTTCGTCAAGGTAGAGCTCTCTCAAATTGCTGAGGTTCCGCACTATGGTATGAAAGTTAAATACCGAGAGAGAGTTATAATAGTCGACGTCAGAATAGAAGCCATCGTCATCACTACTGTCGCGAGTAGAAAGATCCAGAGAGATAAGGTTCACAAGTTGGCCGATGCCAACAGGTATCTCGCCCTCAAAGACCGAATTGGAGAGAGAGAGATACAAGCAGAATCGTACGCTCTTTTCATTAATCAGATATTAGTTTTTGTCAAATTCTGAGACATCCATGTGGACTATTGGTAAAGTACAATATTATGGTTTTTGAGGTCTTTCGTTCAATGTGACGACCCACATAATTAACCTAGAATAGTGATAATAATCTTGTCATTAACTCTAAGGTAATTACGCTGATATGGGCATATTAGCTAATAAAACATCGAGCGGACCCCAACACTATCAGTTAATACACCAAATTCAGAGTATTGCAGCAGAAGAATAATTAGAGACTAGCAAAAAAACTTTATTACATTCCCTGCCATGCAAGATACGGAGGTGGGAGCGAGGAATATTTCGGAGAAGTCTTCCAGGAAGTCCAAATCCTTTTGTTTGTTTTGTCTTTTTTCTTTTTTTTTTTGTTCGAGCATGGAAGAATACATGTCTTAACGCAGCCACTCTAAAACATAAATTGAAAACTTAGCACTTTAAAACTTATCTACTTGAGTTTTTACTATTCTTAGACACTCTTAACCGTACTCTTCCCTTCTTCCTCTTGATTGGCGGTCGCTTCACTTATCTGGCAAGCTCTGGCCACGCCCACATCAGCTTGCATATTTGGAGCTATTGCGTCCACACATCTCGTTGAAATTTCGGATTTTTGGACGAAATTTCGGATTTCTCGGTTCAAAAGAAAACCGGATTTGAATTTTGAATTTTGATTTTTGAATTTCGTCCGGATTTGATCCGAAATTTTCAAATCTCGTCGAAATTTTGGATTTCGGCAAGGCCCGAGATAGAGTCCGAAAACGAAATTTGAATCCTTGCTCTGACCACGCCCACATCAGCTTGCATATTTGGAGCTATTTGGAGCTATTGCTGGCCAGGTCGAACACAGAAGAAAGCTGACAATTAGAGAGTTGATCTGCTAGGTCCTTGACAAGGTCGTCGTCGCCATCCGCACCCATGGGCTCCAGGTGCGTCCAATCCGTTTCCTCCTCCGTGCCATTGAAATCACCTCATCCGCCTGCTTCTATTGCCGGCCAACCTCGCCACGGCAACCAACATCTACAATGACAGGAAGAGGAGGAAAGAGATGCCTGCGAACAAAACAGCCGAAGAGTGACATATATAAAAAGACAAGTTTTGGAGTAGCAAACTTTTAGTTTTATGTTTCAAAGTGTTATTTTTTAAAATAATATATAGCTAATTTTATTAAAAAAACTAAATATATTATATTTCGGGGGTTTTCTGGCCACCGTGTGAGCCATGTCATCACCGATTGGGATCCTCTGCCTTTGCTACTCAAAATGCACGATGCATTTTGACCTGCATTTTGAGTAGCAACGGCTAATTTTTTTTAAAAAAAAAAATCAAATTGCTACGGTATTTTCGAAAAATCTAATTTAAAAATATGAATTTCAATCAAAATATTTGAAATTTCAATAAAATTTACCAAAATCTTAAATATTGTAACAATTTGATTTTTTTTCCTATATTTTTTTAACCTTTGCTACTCAAAATACAGGTTAAAATACACCGCGTATTTTGAGTAGCATAGGCAGAGGAACCAATAGATGTCCCCACGCCCTCTGCCTCGCACGACGGGTGAGGCTAGCTGGCTAGGAAGAAGAACTGAATGGGCCGGTCCACTGAGATTTTTACCAGGCCGACTCATGGCCTGAAAGTGGCCCAACCTTATCCCCTTCGCTTCCCCACCCTCGCTCGCTCCGGCAAACATGGCACTCCATGTCTCCATCTCGTCCGTCCGTTCCTCCCCACCCGCCTCCGACCGCCGCCGCGTCGGCGTGCTCGGGGCTCGGGCCCATTACGTCTCCCCGTCCGCCGACGCGCTGGCCCGTGCTTCAGGAGGCCCTACACGTCCGTCCTGGTTGTCCCCACCGGAGTTGGCGCCGCCGTCGCCGACTGCGTCATCTCCCACCCCAATGTAAGAGTACGACGCCCTTGCCAAAACTTAGGCATCTACTTCACTCAGCATTTCGCCATTACAATCTGGTTGGTCAAAGGCTGAAGCTTTCGCTTCGTACGTAGGTGCTCAACGCTGCCATGCTGTACTGGCCGATGCCCAATACGCTTTACGTGGAGGGATACGCCCTTGACAGGTTCCACAATCTAACACCAAGCCTACGTAGGGTTGCCTGCATATCAGTCCAGTTCTAGTAGGGATAAACGTCCAAATTTGATGCCCTAGTCCAGAGTTAGTCTTGACATGCCAGCTAGCAAACCATTGCCGTCGACGTGCAGCCGCTCGATATATCGAAGATACAGATAGTTTCAAGCAACATGTCGCATTTGCATGCAAACTGATGCTCACATTTCATTGGTTAGCACTCGGTACGCATGCACCAAGGGTGGCAGCGTCTACCTTAAATGCCACCGCCAGCAGAGCCAAATTCGTCTCATCTCTCTTGGCATTATATCATGTATCACGTAAGGAAAAGTCCGCAAATCAGAATAATGTTTGCAGCTTGAAGAGGATTGTGACGCCCGGCTCCTTGCTCCTCCCCGCGCCAAAGCCCGCGCCGCCAACGGCCGCCGCTTCCTCCGCGGGCCAAGGCCAGCCATCGCCGCAACCGCCGCGCCGCCTTTCCTTCCTCGCCTCCGCCGGCTTGCGCCAGCCGGCCGCCTTGCCTCCGAGCACGCCGCCTTCCTCGGCCTCCGCCTTCCGGCTTCCATCACATCGCCCTCGGCCGCCCCGGCCTGGCCCGCCGCCCGCCTCGCTGCTCTCCGGCTCGCCGCGCCGCTTCTGCCGCTGGTCTCGCCGCTGTCTACTCGACCTCGTACAGGCGCGTGCGGCAGCGTGGCACGTGCAGCATGCCGCACAGTGAACCTGGCCCAGTCCGCGGCTTGTGGTCCACTCCATCACCGGTTTTAAAAGAAAAAGGTTTTTGAAAATTCTTTATGACGTCATAAAGCTGTTTTTCTTTTAAAAATAATTCCAAAATTCCGCTTTATTTGTTTTAAACCTCCGGGAGCCCGTTCGAACTCCGTTTGGCTTCGTTCTTCTTCCTAAATTCATTAAAAACCTCAAACTTTAGTTTAGTGCTAGTTTGAAATTCAATTTGTGTTTATTTGAATTCGTGTGGATCTTATTTGAATTTGGGTGCTTTTACGCTGTGAGATTACTGAGAGACCGAGGAGTTCCCGAACGATTTATTTCGAGCAAAGAACTCGTCGAACTGTGCAAGTCACACCCCCTTGACCATGTTGCTCCCAGTTTTATGAACTTGTATGTTGTATTTACAATTATTGCATGCTTATTTCTTATAGACATTAATTTTTGACCTAGTTTTAAATGATAGTTATATCCAATTTCGACATGCGACCTTTGACATTTGAATTCCGATACCCTTGTAAACTTAGTAAAAATATGAATTATGACTATAGTAATAGTTAGACATTGCTTAGCCATGCTTAGAACTGAACTTAGAAAGTTTTGGGGAATTTTATGCCAAAATGATGACATGTTCAAATGGAAACTTATAATGATCAATGTTAGCATCAATGTAGAGATAGTATGGTTAAAATGAAAATGACTTAGACCGGACGAGAATTGGTTGGAAAGTGGTGAGGTCATGGTTCTGAGTTTGTGGACAGTCTCGCCTAGTCAATTAAGGACCGGTCTGAGTCTCGCTGAATGTAAAGCCTAACTGCAGTACTACCACGAAGTCTGAATGGGACAGGACCGGCTATCCTTATTAAATCATTTCATGGATACCATGCCATATGGGGTAGTGGTGTGGTGAAAGCGAGATGCTGCCACTCTGGCGCAAGAGGGGGCTTCTGAATAGAGGGAGTCTTTCAGCGGTGAAACCTTAGCGGGCATGTCTAAATGTATGAATTTAATATAGGGGCCTTGTCATAATTTTCTCTGTCACTCACCAAAGGAAGTGTGTTGACATAAAAGGGATATATTATGTCTTGTGGGTAAAGTTGTACAACCTTTGCAGAGTGTCAAACTAATCGATTAGCCGCGCCCGCGGTTATGGGCATGCCGAGCAAGCCATTCTCAGATTAGACTTTGGTAAATTAGAACTTGGTTTCCAAAATGATGATTGGATGGAGGGAGTCCATCATGGCTATAACTTGGCCAATTCCAGGAGAGATTCCTGAGTCATAAAGGAAAATATATAAATTTGAGTTTCTTTATAAACTATGCCATTTAAAATTGTTTTGAATGATTATTAAACTATTGCTTTACGCTTAAACAAACCATATTACCATCCTTTGATTACCCGTACATTTATATTGCATTTTCGGTGTGGTTTGCTGAGTACGTATGTACTCACCCTTGCTTAATTTACCACTTCAGAGGAGGAGTATCACGATGGTAAGGACCAGTTCGACTAGGCCGCGTCCCCAGTCGATTGCCTGTGGCAAATTAATTGGACTCTATTTATTATTCTTTAATTCCGCTGCTTTTATTTATTCGTTGGTTCACAAGGGGCTATTTCATTTGTAACTTTGAATATTTATCTTTAATAAAGAACGCTGGATATGCTATGGTTTTATTTCTACTGTGTGTACTAGCATTTCCTGGACTAGTACAGAATACACAGAGGATTTCGGAGGTGTTATTCCGGGGTCCGACAAGGATACATGATTTGTCTCTTCAGTTGCAGCCATCATTTTTATGAACTGGCTATTAGTGGTATAGAATTAAGCATAGAACGGAATTTATCTTTGGAGGCATATAAATTAAGCCAAGTTTTTTTTATTTAGGCACACGAAGGATGAAAATTCTGGATCTAGGCATGCATGCAATTTTTATTGGCTTTTGTTATTTTAGGGTCGCTTGCACGTAATGTTACGCTGCTCATCGTTTCCATGTGACACGTTACATGTATTGGATGGCACGTAGCATCACAGGTAGAGTTCAAAACGGAATGGAAAATTTCCGACCATTCCAGAGAAAAACGAAAACGAAAGTCTTTTTTCGAAAACGGATATTGATATATTTTAACTGATCCAACCTAGGTAGGCTTGGTGTTAGATTGTGGAATCGAGGAAGAGCTCCGACTCCGCCACTTGCAGGTCGCGGATGCTGCGAGGGCTTCGCTTGGCCTCCCTGTAGTTGAGTACATTGTCACAGATGCTCCTTTGGAGGTGCACATTCTATTCTGAAAGTAGTAGTTGAAAATACAATACAGTGCCTGGGTAATCTGTTGATATCCGTGGTTAATTTATGAACTGCCCGCGTGTGGTGTAGATCAAGACGTGGTTTGATCCGAAATGTGGGAAATCAACAGGGAGCATTGGAAACTCTGATTCTCTGTTAAGAGCGGTTGATGCACTAGTGAACCAATCGGATGTGAATGCCGTGGCGGTTGTTGCGCGCTTTCCAGATGATGATCCAGAAGATTCAGATTGTTATCGACAAGGGAAGGTAATTCTTGTCTGCTCATGTAGTTGTTTCATTTAATTTAGGGAAATTTGGTTCTATAGCACTCAAAGATCGTCACTTTGGCAAAATACCACTCAACTTACATAGTACACTTTAATACCACTCAAAGCTCTCATCCTTCACTTTTTTACCACTTCTTGACATTTGTACCCAACCTTTTCTTCTCCCACGTCATCTTCTCTCGCTCCGGCATCATCCCTCACTCCTCCACCACCGCTTTCTCCCCTCCCCTCCCCTCCCATTGGGGCCATCCCCTTCTCTCCTTCAAGAAATGGTAAAAAAGCGAAGGATGAGAACTTTGAGTGGTATTGAAGTGTACCATGTAAGTTGATGATCTTTGAGTGCTATAGAACCAATTTTCCCTTTAATTTATCTGATAGGTTATTGGCCTTGTACGATCTGAGATTTTCATGTAGCATTATTGGAACTCCCTTACTGTCCTTTTGGTTTTTTCTGTTTTGAAAGGTACTTTGAATTTACAAATATACAATTGGAATCATCTAAAATGTCTCTTACAAATTGCAAAGATGGGCACTCTTAGGTTCTCACATGAAGTCGGGCATAGATGTTAGCGTCTCTCTTTTAGAAAGATTTGAAAGTTCATGCCCCTTATTTCACTGGACATATATTTATATTGATGGATCTCATGGATTGATATTGATTAAGGGAAATATTCTGATATTATCAAATCTGGGGAGGTGTATGTTTCATTGCCAGCATTTCCAAGCAAGAATGATTTTTGTAAACTTCTCAACTTATATGTTCTTGACTGTTATATCAAATGCAGGGAGTTGATCTGTTGGCAGGAGTTGAGGCAATTATCAGTCATCTAATCGTGAAAGAATTCAAAATCCCTGCTGCCCATGCTCCTGCAGTGTTACCCCCACCACTCAGCCCATCACTATGCCCAAGATCTGCTGCCGAAGAGGTCTCTATGCCCTTGTGCTGAATTACTTGTGCATAACTGAGTTAAATAGTTACCAGCAATATGCTTAATAATCACACAACAATGACATTGCATATTTCAGATTATTTTCATGGGTTCGGTTTCTGCTAGTTACAGGGTTTTCGTTGTATGTAGAGTATGATGCCCTATGTCAATCTATACATTTTTTTTTACAAACCTGAGTCCTTATTGATTTTATCTGTTGTTTCTTTATTCATTATCATCGATCTTTTCGAACAGATTGGGTATACATTTCTACCCTGTGTGCTCGCTGGGTTAAGCAACGCCCTCAGTATGTGATGCGGAGGCAAGGAACCTTAGACAATGGTTGCATAGCGGCTAGCGATGTTGATAGTGTGGTTCTTCCAAAAGACGCTTGTGGAGGAGATGGTACTCTTGCATTTGCTCGAACTGCAAGAAAGAGCAAGGTGCTTATTAGTCATGAATTATCTATACACTTGGACTGCATGTGCAATATGTTACTGTTTAGTATATATGAAACGTAGATTAATTGACTAACATGATGAGCTAATCACCGAACCAAGTTTAAGCCCTTCTTTATAGTTAACTAGGTCGATCGGCTAAATTAGGTATTTCTTTTTGCAGCCCTTAATCATTACTGTTCAGGAAAATGAAACGGTGCTCGATGATACCCCAGACAAGTTCAATATACAGGCGGTATGCAATATATCTCCACAGTTATCCTTTCTCTTTCTGATTAATACTATTGCATCCAAGAAATCCATAGCAACGTTGACCTTTTTCTCCCCAGCTGAATGTCCAGAACTACTGGGAAGCTATTGGAGTTATCGCTGCTCACAAGGCAGGCGTCAATCCAAGCGCTCTTAGAAGACAAGCAATTGATCATCTTAAGAGCCATCCACGATTGTGCTCCGCCCAATCGTCTGGTTCTAGGCCATCTGCCTATCCTGCAATGCAGGAGAAAGTATACGCACATCAACTCGTTTGACAAATTGTAGTACAAGGTACAATTGTAGAAAGCGGTTTTGGCAAATTGGAGGCTCCAAAATTCGAAGTCGCAAGTACATATTCCACAACAATAGTAGCATTTCAGTGTGATCACCACGTGAGCAATTATTTGACAATCGTATATCTCATCATGTGCCGGTGACGAGCTCTTCATGTCTCCAGTCTGACAATCGTATATCTCATCATGTGTTGAGGGAAAATGCAGTACTTGTAATCAGTTTTTTCGCAACAATTAATTGTTTGTATTGCTGAGGCAGAGGCAGCGGTATGGTTGATTTATCAAGCTTTCATGTCTTGATGACTGATGTGTCACATGTCTGCTCTCAACTCATTGGTTCCCAATGTGTTGTTGTCTGGCTGACAGATGCATCTGCTGTAGCACATTTGATCGATCAGAATGGCCTCAGAGGTGCGACATGTGGACACAGCTAGCACACGGCGCTCGAATCAGGTATGAGAGTGAGTAGGTGCTGCTTTGCTTCCTTCTTCTAACTACCGATCAAACTGGAGCTTTTCCTTTGACGTCTAGCTTATGGCTCGCTATTTATTTGCGTTGCCGGTTTATGCTACTTTTTGGAAGTATTGTGTTGACATTTCGTGCATACTTGCCTGATTTGTACTTTACAGGCAGATTTTGTGGCCGTAGATAGTAAGCGTTCGTTTCGGTAATACTTTTTTTTTTGGTAGTAAAAATACTTTCTTTACAAGATCTTGATGGGCTTTATCAACAGTGGTTTCTGTTTCTCCATAGTCATATGGTTTTAAAAAACCACCATCTTACTTTTTTGGATTCTAGAAGTTTCAGCTAGTTAGGCCCTGTTTAGCAGAGCTTCAGATCTCAGCTCCACCTCAGAGCTGAAACTTGTAGACTGAAATAAAGTGATTTAAGTTTATAATTTTATTCTAAAATATAAACAAGATGACCCACCTACACACTCTTAATATATCCACAGCTCCAGCTTCATAAATCTGGTGAAGCTAGAAATATCCAGCTCCACTAACTCTACGAATTTGGTGTAGCTGCAGCTGGGTGGCAATCCTTCGAGAAATTCTTTAAACCCTTCTTGGAACAGCGGGTGTCAGGATCGAGGGTGCATGTAAACCTAATTAAGCAATTAATTAAGCAATTAAGCAATTAAGCAATTAAGCAATTAAGCAATTAAGCAAGCAGCTAGCTAGCTAGCTAGCTCATGTATGCACTAGCTAGATAGCTTGCGTTATACTAGCATCAGACTAGCAATGAGGGATCCACGACGCAGCGTGAGGCCGTGCAAGCAGACGAAGAAGCCGTCGTCACCGCAGCCGGCTAAGGCTACAGGTAAGGCAGTAAGGGTTGCTACAGGGACGACGTTGCTTGTACGGAGCTTCTCCGAGGAAGAGGACGACCTCCTCATCAAGCTGCACGCTTTACTCGGCAACCGGTACAAATTAAGAACGTCCCATGGTCTTATCTTGCTCGACTCTTCTCCTCGATCATGTTAATCTTAGCTCAGCCCTCCCATTTGATCTCTTCTTCTCTAGTAGTTAAGCACTTAAGTAGTGTATATACTTGTGGCTCACACCTTCACTTGTAAATATGTATATATCTACTGCTGGTTGAAATTGCAATTTGAAAGATTCTGTCTAGTACTATAACCGGACATATATGCATCCTACATATTTTTAGTCATTCTGCTTGCCAAAAATAAGTTATCCAAATTTTCGCTTGGGAGTCGAACGCTCCAAAACTCCTATCAGTTTGGACTTGCATAGTACTAAATGCATGATTCATGCATCCACGTTCTTGATATATCCAGCTGGTCCCTCATTGCCGGGAGGCTGCCGGGAAGGACCGAGGAGGAGGTCAAGAACCACTGGAACTCGCACATGAGGGCGAAGCTCGAACGCATGGGTGTTGATCCCGACAACCATCGTGCGAAGACCCTACCCTTACCTGATCATGAGCAGCGCCGACGTGAACGAAACGAATGCGAGGAACAGCGTTCCGATCGGCACCGTTCTTCTTGCTCCAAGGATGACATCGCCGTCGGCGACTGTGCAGTCTCGGATGCAGGCAGCAGCAGCAGCTAGCAACCGATCGAGCTCGGCAGGAGCACCGGCTTGCTGGCTTGAACCTAGATCTTACCCTCTCTACGCCTTGCATCTACTTTGGAGAGGAGTGCAAGAAGCAGAGGGTTTGATATATCGATCAGTAGTGTCGAACTCGAACCATTTGATAATTAATCCAGCAAGAACCTTGAGTTAATTAGTACTTCATCATCAATCGATGGTTACTAGTGCATGGGGTTTTTTTTTTTGAGGTGATCGATCGCTCATGGGATAACATAAACGCTAATAGTCTCCGCAAGCTTGTATAAGAGTATGTACGTACTGACCGTATGTGCGACAAATTTCAGTGTGTTCGAACCACCGCAGCCTTACATCAATTACAAAATAAAGTGAGGTAAAAGCTTTTACCTCTTAAGGGGACATCCTACTATCTTATCCACTGTCTATTTTGTTTTGAGATTCGTACCATTCTGTCTTTTACTGTACATGCACGGATCTCAAGGTAAAAGGAGACAGATTGGATGGACAGGAGGATGCCCCCTTAACAGGTAAAAATCCAAATTCCAAATGAGCAAACCGGTAGGTAAGAGTTACATGTCTAATCCCAAGGATGCACATTATTAGCACTTGTAAGCCTAAACTACTGATGTAGTGATGTACATATACACCGCTAAGTGAAGTGTATACGTACTGTTGTACATGCTAATATGCTGTACGTACTGGCAAGTATGTATGTATGTATACACACACCTCTGGGAGTGGAGTATATACTCGCACTCTCAATATACTGATTAAATGATGTTGTTATACTTCTTTATCCTTTTGAATATACTAGTCTAATACTGATTATAAGATACTCCAAAATGAGTTTTACAAAAAATTTCATTAAAGTTCACCCTTTATAGCATAATTTATTTATATACTCTTTTTACATATAAAAAAGGGTATATAGCAAAAAATAAAGGGTTTCGATGAATTTTTTTCAATAATATCGCATTGGAGTAACTTAAAATTATTACAATACCAATTTTATAATGTTCTTCCTAAAGCTACCAAACAATTCTCATATTCTAACATCTATATGCATATATGTGGTATGTTCATATGTTCTACTATGCTTATACCGTAATTACCTATGAATATTATATGGGTTTATCTCTACTCTGTGTTGCGATATGAGAAGAATCAAATCGAATGTACATAGTGTTTATTCATATTTCAGTTAACCGAAAAATCAAATTAACCGACCCGAAATATTTTGGTTAATTCGGTTCAATTTTTCATTTTGTTCCGAGAAATTCAATAGCCAATTTCTAAAAATCGAATTATTTTTAAAATAAAAAACTTAATCGATTAAACTGAAAAAACCAAATACCCATCCTTACATATGCAACAAGAATCCTCTTCCCATGACTAGGTTCACAAAACCGTAAAAAATTTGCGGTTTTCGATCGTATCGTGCTAATTCGAAACTCTAAATCGGTCGATAAACCAAATTAATTCAGAAACATTTGAAAAAAATATGTGATGTAAACCGGCCGAAAACTGGTGAAAATTGAGCGATTTTCGACAAAAATCGACGAAAACTGCTCAAAAAATGGCCGCCCAAAAGGTTGAAGTCGCTGATCGGTTTTCTCCAAAATTCGATCAATTTGCTTCGAAATCGGATCGATTTTTGTTTTTTAAATTTGTTTTGACTTTTTTGTTCAAACACTCGGTTTCGAAACTCTTCGGTTTTTAACAATTTTCATTTAATTTTTACAATACACCGATACCATCGGGATTTCGATTTTCAATTGCAAAATACATACCCATGCCTGTGACCAACTCAACCCAAATTGAACTTGATTGCGCCATATTTGCCCTGCCTGCGCCGTCCAACGGAGATTTTTTCTTCTCATGGTATAATAATAATAAAAAAGAGTATATCGATCATTGCTGCGATATGTATCCATCGAGGCGTACGCATGTTGGAACCGATCAGAAACAGACAGACAGCCAGAGCGGCGCGGGGGCGGTCCACCGCCCGTTGGACAGATGCCCGTCCAATACCCTCTGCTGTAGGGGTGGAATCGAGCCGAGCTCGCCAGTTTTCGAGCCGAGCCGAGCCCGGCTCGTTGCATACATCGAGCTCAATCTTGAGCTTGGCTCGGGCTCGCTCGAGCCTCGAGCCGGCTTGACGTGGCTCGCGAGCCGGCCAACAAGGGCACTGGCAAGGGTCCAAATGCCCTTCATTCTCATAAAAAAACGAAGCTCCTCCATCCATTCTCACCGTTCTTAGGCTCCAGCCTCCTCTAGGGTTCGGTTAAGAAGCAATTTCACATTTATGGGACGCCTTTTTAAGCACAGATGATTAGACTGCTCTTTCAGTTTATAAAACTGCAAACATGTAATCTGGAAAAAGAATACTCCGCTTACTTTTATCTATGCAAAAGTAATCAGTAGACCCAATACAAGACATTTGAAGTACTAAGAAGAGTAAACTCAAAAAGTAAGGTAAGACAAGCATTGCTCATTAGATGTCTAGCATTGGGTATACTGGACATCAGACAGAATTCATACCTTATATGACTCAATGACCTGCCGAGCCTAACTTGAGCCTAACGAGCCGCTCATTTAGCTCGGTTCTGGCTGGGCTGGCCATGCGAGCAGAGCCGAGCTCGAGCCGAGCCTCGAGCCTTGAGCTAAAATTCCACCCCTACTCTGTTGGCTATCGAATGAGGATCCGACTGTCAAAAACAGATCTAGTCTGAATTTTGTTATTTTTGTATACTGCGTATAAATTCGAAAAAAACTTCAAAAAAATATGACTATTATCTAATATACACCAGATTGAACATATATTATTTTTAAATTTTTTTAGCTTAATATTTTTTATTTAAAAAGTGTTATAAAGTATAAACTGAACCAGAAACTTTCATAAAAAAATTAAAAATAATATATGTTCAATCTGGTCTATATTAGTGTCGGGGATTGGCTATCTGGCAAAAGACCACGGTACCCCCCGTGAAAAGCTAAACCCGCCGACCAAGCAACACTAGAAGAAGATGCTCGGGAGAACGAAACGAGCATCCTCCTTCTCCTCAGAGCATGCGCATTTGCACCTTCGCCGCATGAAGCACCAAACACCCCACGAGCAAGCATGCTCAGAGGCCACGAACCTGCCGGTGTTTTGGCCTGAGTGCCCGGTCAATGCCACGAGGAAGGAAGGTGGCAACTAATCAGCCGGAGATCAAGGGAAATCATACCAAATTCAAATAACGCTTGGATCAAGGGCGTTAGATGGTAAGTAATCTGATGCCGACGCAATCCCAGGAGGTAGTTACCTTCTATGTACCTCTAGTCGTAGTATTTAAACCCCCTGACGATCTCAGCAGGAGGGACACCAAGATAGAACACAATACAATCGGAGTAGGGCTATTATCTCGACGGTGAGAGGCCCAACCAGGATAAAACACCGTGTCCCCTCTTCTTCTTCTTCTCCCGACCTCGCATCGCTCGAACGCCCTCTTCGATCCGCACGACGGGCTCTGTTGATCCCCATTCAACAAGTAAGCTCGACAGAGCCCGTTCTCCAATAAATCGCCGATACCGGCGCCGTCCTGCGGGGACGCATGGGCTTGATTCTCGTGCGGATCAAGATCCTCGAGGATGCCGAACTCGGGAGACACTCGGACCTTGTGTTTTCGACCACGTTGAAGATGACGACGTGTACTACGCCGATAACGTGGCAGGGTGACCGATCCTATCGGTCACATCGAAGTCCGGGAGCCCTTCCGGGCACGGAATGCGAGGCAAGGCCTCCATCCCCAGACATTACCCTGTGACCCCGAGGATGACTGCGATGAGCTCTACGCATTTTACCGACATACCGGACGACCTAGAGCTCGACCGAGAGAAGGCTGCATCTCAAGGGGATACAATGATGTCCCCATCGCTCTCATCCCGCTCTCGTCGGGTCAGCGTGGGTCGGAAGCCGATGCGAGCCGGAGAAGGATCCTCGAGGCGCCGCTAAGCACGACCCCACGAGGCGGCGGACTCCACCGGAGGCGCCCTGGGAAAGACCTCGCGAGCATTACGCCGCCAGGCAAAGGGGGCGCTTCACGGAAAGGAACTCCGTGGTACCGAATCTCCCGATCGCGCCACGAGCGTCGCCAAAGCTTCGCCACCGCCGATTCACCTGGAACGGAACGTTACATGTGCCTTGGCGGCGATGCGTGCGTGACTGCGTGAGTTTCCCGAGCAAGCGGACTTAGAGGCCGTGGGGCAGGGTCGTAGCGAAAATTTGGAAAGGCTTGCCGCCGAGCTAAAAGTCTCGGATCCTCTCGTGACCGGGATGCCCGGAGTGTTTCCCGACCATCACAACGCCCCGTGCGCCGCACAGAGGTGAATCTGAGCCATGCTCGGAGATCGCCCCAGACATCGCTAACTCGATCCGGAAAGGCCGAATGGGCGATCCGCGAGCGACCCCGAGCGATATCCGTATAATCGCCCGATTACGAGCACTCAACGCTTCCGACCAGCGTTGCGCCGTCAAAGACGACTCGTCGCATGAGGTTTTCTCCCTCGACTTCGGCCCGCGCCGGGCGTTGGGTGGAAGACCCGTGGAGGCCGCTATGACCGAGGATTTCACCGCAAATCCCGAAGCTTCGGCTGCCAGGCCTTCACGAGCTCCCTCCGAACGTCCGCAGATGGCCGAACAGATTCAAGCCCGGCCATATCGAAAGGTTCAACGGGACCCGTAACCCAGACGAATTTCTTCTCGATATATACCACCGCCATCCTTGCCGCCGGGAGGCGTGAGGGGTGATGGCAAATTACCTGCCGACGGTTCGGCCGGAGCCGCCAGACGCGTGGCTTTTTAATCGCATGAAAGCTCCATACGGTCCTGGGGCGCCTTCGCGCCCGCTCCGAAAGCAAATTTCCGTGAAGGCCGTTACATCCACCTGAGGAAGGAGCGCGACTGGAGCGCTGATGATACAGACGGACAGAAACCTCGCGACAATTAAATCAGAGGTTTATCCAGTCAGGAACTTCGATCCGAACATATCGGACGAGGCTCGTCTCGGCTTAAGTTCGGGTATGCGACGCGGCGCTTCACGTTAGACCTGGAGATCCATCCGATCTAACGGCGCGAACGAGCTCTTCCGAATGGCCGATCGACACGCCAATCGCATGAAGCCGCTCCAATGGAAGAAGATGTCGATTTAAGCGGCGAAGCCGCCGCAACCTGGCCTAGAGACCTCGGGCCTAGCAAAAGGGGCTCAGTCTGTAGACAAGAAGATCAAGAAAAAAGAAGAAAGCAGCCCTCGCCAACCATGGTAGCCGCGGTGGAACAACAACAACCTTCGAGCAACCCGCCGGTCAGTCACGGGGCTTAACGCTTCGAGGAAGAGGACAACCACTGTGCCTCTCGAGGACGAGGCGACCAAGCGGACCGACGAGGCGACCAAGCGGACTGACGGTCGACCTCTCATTCGTCTGGTCATCACCGACGCCGCACGACTTCCACGGAATTGCCGGACGTGGACCTACCGCTCGGAGTTGGGGCGACAATGCGAGGGGTCCCATGCTGCCAACGCTTCCAGCAGGTGAAAATGACAAAGCGAAAACAGCTACGGCCGAGGAAAGTGAGGATGACATGGAATACCAAGAACCAAGGAATCACATAGCGGTCATCTTCGGGCTCTTCGCCTACAAGTCCAGGGACTTAAAGGAGGCCACAAGGAAGTGCACCATGTTACCCAGGGTAAGCCTCCATGAAGCAGCTAAAATGGTGGAGTATCTCGACCTTCTCCAAGGACGATCGTCTCTTGGAATGACCAAACCAGAGGCTTCCCGATGGTCGTGAACCCCACCATCAAGAATACTGCTTGGCCGGGTCCTCATAGACTCCGGAGCTCTTTGGACCTTATTTCACCCAAGGTTTTGGACGAGATGCACGATTCCTCGCTCCAAAATCAAGAGTGTGGCCGTGCCCTTCTTCTGATAGTCCGGGCACCTCGATCAAACCACGGGCAGGTCGTTCTACGCTCGTAAGTTTTGGCGTCGGCCCAAGTAACTCTAAGCGGAGCTAATCACCTTCGAGGTAGTGGACTTTGAGTCGCTACCTACAACGCCATCCCCGCAGTCAGCCGGCCTTGGCCAAGTTCATGGCCGCCTCTCACCACGCAGCGTATCGATTGCTGAAGATTCCTGACCGAGCGGAGTTATAACCATCAAAGGGAACCACAAGTCCGCACTCAATTGCGGCATTTAAAGAGCCTTAGATATGGTCTGCCGTTACCCACTCGCGGTCCCACCAAGAGCCGGGCATTCCCGCCTAAACTTGCCCCTCACCGAGGAGAGATTGTGTTGTTCCGCCTCAACGAAGTCGGAACTCTGGCCAAGGTCATTCATTTGGGATCTTCCTTAGATCCCAAATAGGAACTCGAGCTCGTCACCTTTCTCCGGCAAGGTCGGATGTGTTCGCCTCGGGAACCATCCGACATGCCCGGGTCCCAAGGAGGTGGTCGAGCACAAAGAAGCGGTTCAAATTGATAAAAAACCCAGTGAGGGCGAAGCTTAGACGCTTTTTCCGGAAAACAGTGCAATCATCCGGAGGAACTTGATAAACTCCTAAAAGCTAGCTTCATCGGTAGATCGAGCACTCCGGTAGCGCTGGCCAATCCAAAGCCAGTCAGAAGAAAGGAGGCAAGTGGCGCATGTGCGCCGACCACACCGCGTTTGAACGCAGCGTGCCCAAAAGACAACTACCTGCTCGCATAGACCAATTTGGTGGACGCCGACAAGAGGTCACGCACTGGTCACATCATGTGAGCTTATTCAGGCCTATATTCAAAGCATTCACGATCAGACTGTCGCGAAGACGAGGAGAGAAGACTTCCTTCATCACCCCGCTCGGTACTCTTCTGCTATCGACCATGTCTTTCTGGCCTGAGAAATGCGAGCAACCTTTCAACAGCGCCTCATGCGAAGACTTTCACCAAATAGGTCGAAATTTGGGAGGTTCATGTCATTTACATAGTTGTCAAAAAGCAAGAGTACTTCGGTCACGCTGTCGACTTGGAAGAAACTTTTGTAACCTCAATAAGCATCGAATAAAGCTAAATCGAGAGAAATGTGTATTCGGGCGCAAAGGCCTGGCAAGGTGCTCGGCTATATGGTCGGGCCAAATGGCGCTGGGCTAACCCGAGGAGAAGATCGAAGCCATCGAGAACATGAGGTCGCCCACATGCGTAAGCGAAGTACAAGCTCGACGGAAGAATGGCCGCTTTAAGCTTGCGTCTCCTACCGGGGAGCGAGGACTACCTTTCTTTAAAGCCCTCCTCGCAAGCATGATGGCTTCACGTGGACGGAGGAAGGCGATCGCGCTCAAAGAGCTAAAACGTTAGCATCACCTCTCCCAACCGCTTGATCCTCGTCACACCCACGGCAGGAAGAATTGCTATTATACCTGGCGGCAACTCATGGCAAGTTGTAAGCTTCCTGTTGGTTATGAGAGAGATGGCATCTGGGCCGACTCTATTTATTACGTCGGCCGAAGTACTTCATGGACCAAATAGCGTTACCCCGAGGTCCGAAATCCATCAGTACTCATTCGCCGATGGCCTCCGTAAAGTTGCGTCACTACTTCCAAGCGCACAAGATCGTAGTGCCGCACCGGCTTCCCATTTTCGTGGAGATCTCGAAATCAGGACGCCAGCGGGTCGACATAGCCAAGTGGGCAATGGAGCTCGCCGAAGTTCGAATGATGTTCTCACTGGTCGGGACGGATAAAATCACAAGTCTTGGCTGATTTCTTTAGCGAGAATCGGTCGACTCACGGCACCACCAGCCAGTAAGGACCAATGATTCGGTGGGAAACTCCTCGACCTTGTATTTGACGCGGATCCCGAGCATATACGAGCTCGGGGTCAGCGTCATCTGGATCTCTCCCGGATGGAGACACCAATGCTGATAAAGATGCCATCCAACTACATTTCGCCGCGACTAACAACGCTGGGCGAGTACGTAAGGCCTCTTGGCCGGACTTCTCAGCATGTAAATCGCTAGGAGTCCAACGGCTCACCGTGAAGGGCGATTCACAGCTGAAATTTGGTCGCGGAACAGTGTCAACAAGGAGTATCGTTGTTCCGATACCTCAATGGCGACATGCACCTGGCGCGGCGAAGATGGAGAAATACTTCAAGAATTGGCGAATCTACATCCCCGTGAAGGATAATTTCCTGGCCGACCAAATGTCTAAGGTCGGTTCCTCTCAAACCACCGCGCCTCCTACGGAGGTGCTTGTACGAGCACCTACATAAGCCCTCCATTCCTCTGCAGAAGAGGAGGCACCAGAGACCATGCAGAGGGTCTCATTCTCGAGCAAAGCCAAATTGGATAACGCCATTCATCCAACACTATGCACGGGACATTGCCCGAGGAAGAAGCCGAGCGTTCCTGCTAACAAGGCGATCTTCTCAAGACAGACCGATCGAAGGCGACCTATGACCGGAAAGGCGATTAGGAATCCTTTCCGTGATGCGTCTCCCCCAGGAGAAGGAAGGCTAATACCTTCTTCGTGATATCCACTGATGGATGTGCGAGTCTCATTCTGGCCTTTCGAGCAGCTTGTGAGCAAGGCCTTCCGATTGGTTACTTATCGGCCTACTACCTTGACGACTGACGATCGCGATCAATCAGGGACGACCACCGAAAGCATGCCGGGCCTGATGCTCGCAAATTACACTAACAAACAGATTCGCCTCTACAAACTATACCGCTGGTGGGCCATTCTCGAACGCTGGGTCTCGGACGCCCTTGGACCCTTTCTCCCGGAGGCTCGTAAAGGTGCGCAAGTATTTGCTCCGTGTCAACGATACCTCGCACTGGCGGATAGATGAGGCCGAGTCTGCCTCAACACTATCTCGGCCCAGCGTGGCCAAGATTCTCTCGCGAAGCACGTGGGTAACCTCGGTTCGATACCCAACCGCCTTATCACGTATTAACGTGGACCCAGCTCATTCCAGTGAACTGCTCCAAAGTTATCAGCTGAGGGAGGTTTCCGACCAAGGTCTGCTTTCAGCTTCGTGGCAATACATCCACAGAGTAACAACCGGAGCGCCGAAATGAGCAAGCAAATGGCCACCTTAGTCCAGGTAGAAGTATAAAAAAGAGGGTTTTTAAGACCCTCAACCAAAGACAAGCAAAGAGATGGGTGGAGGAGCTTCCCGCCGTTTCTTGGTCTGTCCGCGACCATCGATAAGTCGAGCCGGCACGGCGACGCCTTCCAACTGCCTCACGGTGCGGTGAAGCCATTCTACCGGCCGAGATCGTGGCGTACTGGCTTCCCCGAGAGTAAATCGATCGACTTACCATCGACACTGGCAGAGGTTGAGCGCCTTCAGCCGACTCGACCTCGCCGGTTGAGCACGGCGACCGCGGGCAAGCGTTCCTGGCCTCAGCGACTATCTACCGACAGTTTTCAGAGGTATGCAAGATACCAAGACAAACTGAAGAATATTTAGGCTCCTACTGCTGGCGTGCACATGGTTCCACTTTAAGAGCTTCTAAGACCCGTCGAAGGCCAAATCAAGTCGACCCTAAGATGGAGGGACTCCTTACACGGCCATGTCTACAAAGACGCCCGGGCCGTTTCGCCTTCATGATGCTGGCGATGGTTTCCGGAGCTCACCAAAGACTGAACATCGTATCAACTGCCAGAATTTGACGTGCTTTAGATCGAGTACTCCTATCTCGCGCTAGCCTCATTGCGCTCTTTCAAATAAATCACTTTCCTTCTTCTCTGTAGTTTTCACTCTCGCTTGTCGAACGAGCATCGTCAGCTCACTCAGCCATCTGCAGACTAATTTATCCGATCCATGCTATGAGCTATTCATTTCCCTTTATTCCCAAATGTGATGCTCTCGCTCCAAACGCTCACTCTCTTACAAGAGCTCTTCACTCGTGACGCGTGGCTCCAGCGCGAGCATCCACTAAGCCTTCCGGCCTGTTGACCATAGCGTATGGTGGCTCTACGAGTGGTTGGCTCTTAGTGCTCGCTCACTCGGCGGTTTCACATTTCTCAACACAATCATCTGTCTGTTGCCAGGTCGCACACGACCAGGTGATTCTTAGGTTTCTGCGGAACGCCGCCGCACATGAGGCATCATCCCATGGCCAGATGATAACACTGTCTCAGTCATATCTTGTCGTATTCGCGCAGGATTTAGAAGGTTTGTCTTTCAAATGTCATAGTGGTAAAATGAGTGCTGTCCAGAATAGATTGTACTGCGGTTGCTCATTTAATCGGCGTTGTTTTGCAGTAAGCGCAGATCATAGGTTAATAAGAGATTGTTGTCCATTTCGCTATGCCATCTTTGGAGGGAGTCGTGACTCGTCACATTTCTCCCTCAGGACTCGTGGTCGCAGACTCGTATCGTCGAGGCGCCGCTGTCTCCATCGGCTCGCTGCTCAGTCGTCGAACTCCGCCGCTCACTCAGGCTCGCTCGGTACATTCGCTCGAAGCAGCCGCCGTTCGCCTGGAGGAGTTGATCGAGCTCGGCGATATTCTCTGCCATTTAGCCGCTAGTCGGGCCGAGATTCGACATTAAGATCGGCTGATTCGCGCTTTGTCATGCGCGGGTATTTATCAGCATGCTTGCGAGATCGGCGTGCTGCCGCCGGCTATCCTCCATATTCGCAAACTTAAAGAAGAAAGGTAAGGAAAAGCCGGTTCCGCATGATCGATCACGCGAAAAAGAAGGAACATGAAACTTACTGTAAGATTCACTGAGCTCACTGCCGCCGGGCGGCCGCCAGCCAAACTCGGAATATGGATTGACCAGCGTCATCCATCGCTGCCACCCGTTCTCCCCGAAAGAACTGGTAAGCCCTCAGAGACATCTTTACCCTCGTCGCCTGGTAGCCGGTCCTTCCACGCCAGGTTGCGGTCGCCCCGTCGCACGCCGCGGGCGTCAGATACGCCAACCACGATGCTGCCATTCCTGTTCTACGCCGAAGGGTTTGGTCGTCAATCCACACTTCACTGTTCTTCGCGTCGAGGCGACTGGTACGTTTCGCGACGAGGTGTTATCGATCGCTGGGCGAGTCACTGCTTTCTACCTTCATATTTTTGAGGTCATATTCATGCCGAGGCGCTTGATCAGACTTAGTCACTTCGCTTTCTGTATCTTCCGCGGCTGGACGCCTGCGTTCTGGGCGTCGGCGAGCAGTCGATCTATTCCTTCTACTCACGGGCCAGCCGCCGTCGCACAAATGGTCAAGCTCTTCTTCGGAGCCGCGGCTGCCGAGTCGCTGCAAGCCGCCTGCGGATTGTTGGCGTTCTGTCTCAGCCCCCGGCTGCCTTTCCTCATGGCCGGAGTCTTTCACACCGCCGGTGTTATCGGTCCGGTGCCGCTCCACGAGTTCAGATACGCCGCTTCTCGCCTTCGCCATCAGATTTCTGCCGATGACGCGGTCGGTGCTCGCCATTCACTGCGTAGTGCTGATATCTTCAAAGGCGAAGTCCAAAACGACATCCGAAAGACACGCTCACATTAAACGGGTAATTGAAGAAAAATCGCGAAGACGAAGAACAGAATAAAGAGAATGAAGTAAGAGTTACTGCGCTGGCTAGCTGCCGCCATTTTCCTCTACTTCGCTAAGTTATTTGGCGATTTTGCCATGGGCGTTGTGAGGGTCTACACGACGGGCTAGTCCCATGGCTATTACCGTGCCAGACGTATTATCAGCTGGTCGACGCCGTCTATGTCGGTCTTCAATAAGCCGAGGCGTCCGAGAAGGTCGATTCGCCGACAGCATAAAAATTCTTCTTCTTCCACGGGACCACTGAATATCAAACTCCGATGGATTTCCTGCTCTTGGTCGACTGCCCCTCGCTCTTCGCCAGCCGTAATAGGCCAGCTCAAATGGGCCATTCAGCTCAGGCTCTGGCTTGAGGTCATCGGTCTGTTCGGCTTCCGCATCTTCCGCTATGCAGGTCGGCGATAAGGTGCGTACAGAATCCTGGTCGCTCGGCTACTGCCGCTTGGCTGGAGAGGCGATATACTGCCACTGCCGCTCTTGCGGAATCTGGTCGGGTGTTGGCTTGCAGCTACCGACAATCAAAGAAGGCCGGTGCGATCGCCTTCCGCAAACAGAACGCGATGAAATCGAGCCCGAAAAACATGCCTTCGATGGCAATAATATCACAATACACGGCCAGTTTCACTCGATGATTGGGCTGCCACTTCTCTTCTGATGCCGAACATCCTACCTTCCGTTTAACTTCCAGTCTTGATTCCTTCGGAAAGGCTTCCAATCGAGGACTAATGACAAAAGATATATATATGCAGGCGTAGATAGCACGGGATCACCAGAAGTAGCCGGATAAGCTCGTGAAAGAGTGGTCCGTTAACAATATACTCGTTATCGTCCTTAAGGAGTCGTGAAGCCATTCGCGGTTACCGCCGAAGATGGATGCTACGCGCCGCAGGACACCCGCGCTGAAGGTGAAGTCCTGGCGAGCACTTAATAGTTGAGCGCTCATTCATTGTCGATCGCACTTCAGCACCGCCGCCTCGCCAGACGTGGCGTTGCCGTCTTCAGCAGCTTTAGCTGCCCTCCCAGATCAATTTCCATTTTCTTCCTGGTAGTAGAATCTTGATTGATCAGAACGCCAGAGGTCGCCACTGACACGGTAATGATGGCTCCAGTTACCGTCGCCAATGAGCTTAAGGTAAACCAAGAATCTCCACGGAAGATCACGGCGTACGGCGTAAGGGGGAATAGAAGAAAGAAGAAGGTCGCGGGCATACGCCGCAAGAGTTACACAGAAAGACGGGAGATTGGCAGAAGAAAGGATCAGAGTTAGGTAAGACTCGGCTAGTAGTGTTTGTTAACTTATGTTAGTGTCGCAGACACAGTTCGCTGGACTTGGCAGCAGGACTTATCTCTCTGCCTTCGCTGCCGCCAAGACAGCTACGACGCCGTGCATCGATTCAGCTTGGGTCGACGCACGTCTCAGCACTCCGGAGTCTTCCTTCGCAACGCTGCCAATGGCCGATTAACAAATGCTGATGCGGTCTCGCAAAGATCATAGGCAGGGTTTCGGAAGATTTTTGGCCGCTGACATTTGCTAAAGTAGTCGTGGCCGCATTACTGCCCAGCAAGGGTTGTTATCGTGCCGGGCGTTGAAATCGCTCATTTATCACGCATGCACTCGGCCGCCGCCGCTCGAAGAAATCAGGTCAGCATCGCTTGATATGAGGTATCTCGCAGAAGGAACCGCTGTGAACATTTACGATTTCACTTAGCAAGCACGCCGGGCCAAGAGTGCCTGGTTCCGACTTAAAATGGTCGCGGAGCCACGACCAAAGGAAATTACTTCGCTCTTAGCCTCAGGAAGCCCGAATCTCCCCATATACTATTCCGCGTGGGCGCTACCGTCGTCGATTGGTTATCCAAGATCATCGGCATTAAATCTGCGAATCATCAGCTGAATTGGGCGAACAGAAGAAGATGCCGGATGAATTTACGCATCCTCTTCCTCTCAGCATGCGATTTGCATCTTTCGCTATAGCGTAGTTATCGTAAACATCTTCATCGAAGAAGCATGCTCAGATATCGCCGTGTTTTGTTCGAAAGCGCCCTGCCGCTTAGTAAGAAAGGAAGTGCTCGGCACCATCAGCCACGAAGGAAATTACTCGAGATCATGGGAAATCATACCCAGCCTCCAAGAACGCCTGGATCAAGGGCAAGAGAGATAGTGCATGACATTATTTGGACGTTAACTAACTCAGGGAGGTAAAGTTACCTTCTATGTACTTTCAGTCGTGAAGTATTTGTTCCTCGGACGAAACGTGAATCAGAGGATTACTCAAGATAGTAACATAATACAATCCGAGTAAGAATATTTGTGGCTCGACAAGGAGAGTTCAACCAGTATGAAACATCGCGGTCTCTTCTTCTGACGCCGACGCGTAACGCCTCTTCGATCCGCATTTGACGGCTCGCTGATCCCCATTCAACAAGTAAGCTCGACGGTACTTGCTGAATGGGGATCAACAGAGCCCGCCGCACGGATCGAAGAGGGCTGCTCGAGCCGGCGCGAGGCTCGGGAGAAGAAGAAGAAAAGGGGGACACGGTGTTTTATCCTGGTTCGCCTCTCACCGCCGAGATAATAGCCCTACTCCAAAGGTATTGTGTTCTATCTTGGTGTCCCTCCCTGTTACTGCATCGTCAGGGGGTTTAAATACTACGACTAGAGGTACATAGAAGGTAATTCACTCTCGGGATTGCGTCGCAAGTAATCGCATTTACTATCTAACGCCTCTTGATCCTGGCAAGTTATTTGAATTTCTGTATGATTTCCTTGATCTCCTACTGATTAGTTGCCACCTTCCTTCCTCGTGGCATTGACGTGCACTCCGACCAAAACACCCGAAAGGTGTCGTGGCTCTCTACGAGCATGCTTGCTCGTGGGGGGTGTTTGGTGCTTCATGAGCGAAGGTGCAAATGCGCATGCTCTGAGGAGAAGGGGATGCTCAAGCTTCGCTCTCCCGAGCATCTTCTTCTAGTGTTGCTTGGTCGGCTGGTTTAGCTTTTCACTGGGGTACCGTGGTCTTTTAAGCCGTGATAGCCAATCCCCGACGCCTAGCCCCCGAGGTCTGGCTGGGAACCTCGGCTTCCCCTTGAGCCTAAGAAGACTTGAGGGGGATTGACTTCCTTTGGTCGTGGGCTCACGACCATTTTTCGCCGGGAGACGAACTTCTTTACTCCGCCGCTGGCTTGTTTCCCTGCTGGGCGCGCTGCTTGGTTGTTCTCATGGTTCCTTCTCTCGAGAAGCCTCCTTGTAACGGCACGACAGCTTTCTGAAAAGCGCTTTCTCCAGCCAGTGTCGCTACGTGATAGGCGGCGCATTTTAACCTGCCCTTCGCTGTCTTTTTAACCCTTTCTACCGGGAGAGGTCGGAGTTACATTGTCTCTTTGCTCGCCTTCGCCAAAATCTTCCAAGAGCCCTAGCGCCAAGAACCCTTTTCGCTCTCTTCTTCTTCGGCCATGGCGCTGCTTCAAGGTTAGCCGATGACCTGAAGGAGGCTCTGTGTGCTCACGGACGAGGGGTACGCCGACCCAAGCTCGGTCGAAAGTGCCCGGGATGATGCGGCGCCGCACCGCGGAGACGGAGATCGCCTCTCGCGAAGTTGTACGCCATCAACGGGCTTCGCCCGCCTCGAGGCGACTTCCTCGCCTCCGTTTCTGCGCTTCTCGCGGTGCGAGATCTCTCATCTCCACCCCAACTCTATCCTTTCTCGCAATCTTCTCCCATCTTTGGCGAGGCTTACGCGGTGTAATGCCCACGGCTAGCCTCTTCTTTCACTTCTATTCCCTTCCGCACCGGCGGATGGCTCACGGGCCGGTTATGCTTATTTCCGCTTCTCCGCCCAACCGACCATACGAGTACCCCTTCGTTGCTCAAGGACTCGGTGTCGGGTTGGGCCGACCTGATTCTACCGTAAGAAGGCGGAGGGGTCCCGGGCTTGGTCTATATCGGGAGGACGCTCCGCCATCGAGACGCCGCGCCCGCCTGCAACCTCGAGGAAGAGCGGGTGCTCAGGACGATCGGTGAGCTTGCCCAGATGGGGCTCACTGGTCGATATCGCCCGACTTCACCTTCAACCGGTGTCCTCTCGAGGCGCCGCGAGCATCCCTTCTTCGAGGTGACCGGTGGCACGACTTCACCCGCGAGGACAACGCAGGTATGTTCTTGGACCTCTTTCCCGAGCATCGCTGCTTTCTGGTGATCGGTGCTATGCATATATATATATATATCTTTTGTCTTAGTCCTCGGTTGCGACGCAGCTCAGGTGACTCGAGGATCAGAGTTGACGAGAGTGGTCGCCGAGATGTTCGGCGCCGGAAGGAGAAGGAGCCGACGCCCAATCGCCAGGTCCCCAAGAACATTTTTGACCGTGGGCGACGCGTAAGTACATCTTTCGCTTCCGCCGGGGTATGTTTTCCGAGCTCATTCCTCCCGATTTGCTTGCGTGAGAAGGTCGCCCTTGAGCTTATGTGTCGAAGCGCCGCAATACCGCCAAGAAGCCGCACTTCGCTGGGTGGGTTCCTGCAAGAGAGGCGGCGGTCGAGGCCGCCATATCCGCCGCCTCCTCGCGCTAAGCGGCCGAGGCGCCGAAGCTTCGACCAGACCCCCACGCCGCACCTTGAGTACGCCGACCGCCAGGAGGTAAGCGAACCGACCTGGTTCGATGACTTCAAACGAGGAGGCCTGAGTCGATGAGCCGATCGGAACAGCTCGGGCCGAAAGCAAAGCGAGGAAGGCCGAGGAGGAGGCCAGGTCTCTCCCGACCAAGGAGCGGCCGAGAGGCAGATCAAGGCCCTCCAGATCAGCCACTCGGGTGGTCGATGCCCCGAGGAGGAGGAAGAAGGGGAGGACACTTATGCTCGGTCGAAGGAGCAGGAGGTCGACCTCTCAGGCCGCCGACGCTGGAAGAGGTCGACATGGACGACGCCGACCCAGCGATGGCACGTGCGGCCGACGCCGCGCGGAGGAGCGCTGTCGTGGTCGTGGCCGAGGCCTACGAGGCCGCCGCGGCAGGTCGCCTGCGGGCCCGGCGAGGGGGCCGAGGAGGATGGCGCCGCCACCGGGCGAAGGTAAGCTCTTACTTCATTCTCTTATTCTCGTTCTTGTCTTGCGATTTTCTTCGCTAACCCCACCCCGCTTGGTGTGGGCGTGATAGCTCTGATGTCGTTTTGACTTCCGCCGATGGTCGAGGAGATTATCAACTCAGTAGTGGACGCCGAAGCTCGACCGCGTCGTCGACCGAAAGTGATGGCCGAGACGGGAGGAGCCGGCGCCAGCACGGACTTCAGTGAGCCCGAGCTTCCTCGGCGGGACCGTGCTTTCTTCAGCGGACGCTGAACCTATTCCACCATGAGGAGCAGGAGCCGCAGGGACCGAGGACCAAGACGCCTGGCCTTGGTCCCTTGCGAAGAGACGATCGCGAAGCGAGGCTCAGCGCCGAGCCCCGAGGAAGGGAGCTTGGTCGCCGCCGACCAGCGACTTCTGGCCGTGAGCCAAGGAGAGGAGGAGGTCGTCTCGACCTAACTCCTTCGGCCTTGGGGCACCAGCGCCCCCGCCACGGAGGTGCAAGGGGCGGAGGTGATCGTCCTTGATCAAACGCCCTCGCCGCGGAGCATCGGTCGCCTCCGACTATGGAGGACAAGAGGCGAGGTGATCGCCTGATCCGATGCCTCCGGCCGCAGAGCATTGGTCGCCTCCGGCCGCAGAGGGACAAGAGGCGAGGTGGTCGTTGACGACCAACCGCTCCACCATGGAGCAAGGGAGTGGCAGCGCTTCGTGGTTGGCGACAAATTTCGAGAGCGGTGCGTGTGGGAAGGCGCCACGAGCCGCTTGTCGTGAAGAGGACCAGCCGGGCGACCCGGGTTGGTCAAAGGTGGTGACGCCAAGTTGCTCTCCCGAGCACCGGTGCTCAGAGGAGCAAGACCGGCGCGCCGGTCCGGGATGACTTGGTCAATCCTTCTTTCGGCCGGCGCGACCGACCGCCGCTTCAGGACAAGCCGGTCACCCGGCTCTTCTCGTAAGTTTCATGTTCCTTCTTTTTTCCGTGATCGATCTTCCGGGAGTCCGCTCACTTTTTTCCCTTCTCTTTTCTCTTTCGCTCAAGTTTGCCGCGAAGGCTATGGAGGATATCGACGCTTACCTCGGTCTCCGCAGAAGAGTACCGGTCGTACCATCATGAGCAAGACGCCAAGATCGCCGATCTTGAGCGTCGGGTCTCCGAGGTGCGCGAGGCCGACTGGCAAGCCTGGAATTGGCGAGGAGCCTCATCGCCAGAGACTCCGGATCGGCTCCTCAGGAGCGAGACGGCCGAAGAGCACTTCAGAGCGTATGCGCCGAGCTTGACGAGAGCCGGTGAAGCTTGGCGGGGACCTTCGGGCCAGCTTCGGGGCGCGAGGAAGCCAGGCTCAAGGAGGCGCGGCGCCTGGGAAAGTGGGCGATCAAGGTCGCGCGGCAGCGGAAGGTCTGGACCTAGAGGCGGAGGTCGACTCCCTTAAGGACGCAGGCTCGCCGCCCTCCAGGCCGAGCGAGGACTTAGCTCCTCTTTATTTTTAGCTCAGTGCACCCCGTAAAAAAACAACGCCGGGTTAAATGAGCAAACTCGCAGTGTTTGGTCCTTGCCTGCTTTTCTTGAGTTAGCCTTCAACATATGCCCATATGATCCCTGCTCTAAAAGGAAACAAGTTCTGCATAGAGCATATAGCATAGATACGAGCAAAGGATCCTTGATAAGAAGGGATAACGCTCCTATCATACGGAGTTTCCGCCATGGACAAAGGTCGTGCCTCACCTGCTATGCGAGCACGAGTTTGTTCATGGGGGAATTTAAGGGTCGCTTTGGTCGTGACGATTTTTTTTTTTTTTTTTGAATGACTTAGATAGATCGGTTGTGTTGAGAGAAGTGTGAGCACAGGGCAGACGAGCTTTAAACCAACACTACGTAGAGCCACCATACCCGCATGGTCACTGAACCGGGCTTAGAGTGGATGCTCGCGCCCGACCACGCATACAGTGAAGAGCTACTGTGGAAAGTGAACGTTTGGGCGAGCATCCGGCCGGGGGCCAAGGGAAATGGTGCGCTCATACTTGTCGGATAAGTTCGTCTGCAGTGCTGGTAGACGACGATGCTCGTTCGACAAAGCGAGGTGAAAACACGAGAAAGAGGAAAGTGATTTATTTGAAAGAACGCAGGGGGCGCGAGATAGGAGTACTCGTCTAAACGTAGAATTTACGTAGTTGATCGATGTTCCAGGTGCTGGTGAGCTCCCGACCATCTGGCATCGCGAGGCGAACAGCCCGGGCGTGTCAGACATGACCGTGTAGGGTCCCTCCCATCTTGGGGTCACTTGTTGGCCTTCGACAGTCTTGAACTCTTCAGAAGACCATGTCGCCAACTTGTAGGGCCCTAGGTCTGACTGTCTTGGCTGCATGCCTACGAAGAGCCTCAGAGGTAAGTCGCAGACGGAGCAACGCCTGCTCGCGTGTCGCTCGACGAGGTCCAGTCGACGAGGCGCTCAACCTCTTGATCGATGGAATCGATCGCTTGCACCTCGGGAACCCAAAGACGATCTCGGCAGGTAGAATGGCTTCCGTGACCGTAGACGAAGTTGGAAAGGCGCCTCGCCTCGTGGCTCGACTTGTCGTGGTGCGACAGACCAAAGAACGGCGGGAAGCTCCTCCACCCATCGCCGCTAGGCTTGGTTGAGGGTCTTAAAGACCCTCTTTTATACCCTGGACTAGTGACCATTTGCTCGCTTCGGCCGCTCCGCTACTCGTGGATGTGCCACGTGGTTTAACAGACCTTGGTCCCGACCTCCTCGCAGAACTTTGGAACAGTTCACTAGTAAACTGGGTCCCGTTATGCAGTGATAAGACGGTTGGGTATCCCGAACCGAGTTACCACATTGCTGCGGAGGAATCTCTTGGCCGCCTGGGCCGAGATGGTCGAGACGGGCTCGGCCTCTATCCACTTAGTGAAAGTGTCATTGGCCACGAGCAAATACTTGCAGCCTTTCTGACCTCGGGGAAAGGGTCCAAGGACGTCGAGACCCTAGGTCGAGAATGGCCACGAAAGCGGTATGGTTTGTAGGGCGTACGCAGTTGACGGAATTTGCGAGCATGGAACCGGCATGCTCGGCAGTCGTTACGATTGACCGGCGTCCGCCAAGGCCGTGAGGCCAAGAGTAACCCAATCGGAAGGCCTTGCTCACAAGCTGTTCGAAGACGAATGAGCTCCGCACATCCCTTCGTGGATATCACGAAGAAGGTATTGGCCTTCCTCCTGGAGACGATTCGGAAAGGATTCCACGCGCTTTTCCCAGATAGGTCGCGCCGATCAGTCTGTCTTGAGAAGATCGCCTTGTTAGCCGAACGCTCGGCTTCTTCCTCGGCAATGTCCCATGCGCAAGGTATTGGATGAATGGCGCTATCCAATTTGGCGCTTTGCTTTCGAGGAATGAGACCCTACCGCCCGGTCTTCGGTGCCTCCTCTTCGGAGGGAATGGAGGGCTTATGTAGGTGCTCGACAAGCACCTTCACGAGCGGTGGTTTGAGAGGAACCGACCTTAGACATTTGGTCGGCCAGTGAATTATCCTTCCTGGGATGTAGATTACTTGAAATTCTTGAAGTATTTCTCCATCTTCCTTACTTCGCCACGATAGCGCCATTGAGGTATCGGAACACCGATACTCCTTGTTGACTGGTTCACGACCAACCGTGAATCGCCTTCACAAAGGAGCCGTTGGACTCCTAGCGATTTACATGCTCAAGTCCGGCCAAGAGGCCTTCAGATCCGCCGTTGTTAGTCGCAGCGAAATGTAGTTGGATGGCGATCAGAGTCGTTTCTCCATCCGGGAGACCAAGATGACGCCACCCGAGCGCCAGTATGCTCTGGATCCGTCAAAATACAAGGTCCAGAGTTTCCTCGAATCATTGGTCCTACTGGCCGGTGGTGCCGAGCCGACCATTCTCGCCACGAAATCAGCCAAGACTTGTGATTTTATCGCTGCAAGTGGCTGAGAACATCGGCTCGAACTCGGCGAGCTCCATTGCCCACTTGGCTATGCGACCACCGGGCGCCCTGGATTTTCAGGATCTCCCCGAGTGGGAAGCCGGTCGGCACCACGATCTTGTGCGCTTGGAAGTAGTGACGCAACTTCCTGGAGGCCATCAAAGAATGAGTACAGAGTTTCGGACCTCGGGTAACGCCCTTTGGTCCATGAAGTACTTTCGCCGACGTAATAAATAGGTCGGCCGGGTACCATCTCTCTATCGCCAACACCGAGCTTACCGCTATGCGGGTTGCCGCCAGGTATAATAGCAATTCTTCCTGGCCGTGGGTGTGACGAGGACGCGGTTGGGAGAGGTACTGCTTTAGCTCTTTGAACGCCGCGATCGCCTTCCTCCGGCCCACGTGAAGCCATCATGCTTATGAGGGCTTTAAAGAAAGGTAGTCCTCGCTTCCCTCAGCCGAGACGAACCGGCTTAAGGCGGCCATTCTTCCTGGCCGAGCTTGTACTTCCTTTACGCATGTGGGCGACCTCATGTTCTCGATGGCTTCGATCTTCTCGGGTTAGCCCTAACGCCATTTGGCCCGACCATATAGCCGAGCACCTTGCCACCTTTACGCCGAATACGCATTTCTCTGGATTTAGCTTTATTCGATGCTTATTGAGGTTACAAAAAGTTTCTTCCAAGTCGACAGAACGTGACCAAGTACTCTTGCTTTTGACAACTATGTCGCCGACATAGACCTCCAAATTTCGACCTATTTGGTCTGTGGAAAGTCTTCGCATGAGGCGTTGAAAGGTTGCTCCCGCATTTCTCGAACCGAAAGACATGGTCGTATAGCGTAAGGTACCGAACGGGTGATGAAGGAAGTCTTCCTCGCTCTTCGCGCGACAGTCGATCTGATGATAGCCTGAATAGGCGTCTAGGAAGCTCATGGTTCGTGACTCGCCGCTGGCCCACCAATTGGTCTATGCGCAGGCAACGCGGTAGTTGTCTTTTGGGCACGCCAGCTCAAACCCGTGTGGTCGACGCACATGCGCCACTTGCCTCCTTTCTTCCCGACTAAGCTGGATTGGCCAGCCACTGAGTGCTCGATCTCTCCGATGAAGCTAGCTTTTAGGAGTTTATCAAGTTCCTCCCGATGATTGCCTGCTTTTCCGGGAAAAGCGTCTAAGCTTCGTCTCACCGGTTTTTTATCAGCCGAATCGCTAGCCTCGTGCTCGACCACCTCCCTTGGGACTCCGGCATGTCGGATGGTTCCCAAAGTAACACATCCGACCTTGCCCGAGAAAGGTGACGAGCTCGAGCCCTATTTGGGATCTAAGGAAGATCCCAAATGAATGACTTGGCCGGTTCCGACTCGTTGAGCCGGAATGCCTTGGTCTCTCCTCCAGCCGAGGGCAAGTTTAGGCCGAATGCTTCGGCTCTTGGTCGACCGCGAGTGGGTAATCGGCCGACCATATCTAAGGCTCTTTAAATCGCCCAATTGAGTGCGGACTTGTGGTTCCCTTTGATGGTTATAACTCCGCCGTCCGGGAATCTTCAGCACCGACACGCGTGGTGAGAGGCGGCCATGAACTTGGCCAAGGCCGCCTGCCGAGGATGGCGTTGTAGGCCGACTCAAAGTCCACTACCTCGAAGGTGATTAGCTCCGCTCAAGTTACTTGGGCCGCCAAACTTACTGGCAGGACGACCTGCCCCAGAGGTTTGATCGAGGTGCCCGGACTATCCCGAAGAAGGGCACGGCCACACTCTTGATTTTGGAACGAGGAATGCATCTCGGCCCAAAACCTTGGCTGAAATAAGGTCCAAAGAGCTCCTGAGTCTATGAGGACCCGACCGATTTACGGTATTCTTGATGGTGGGGTTCACGAATTACCATGGAAGCCTCTGGGTTTGGTCATTCCAAGGGGACAATCGTCCTTGGAGAAGGTCAGGATACCTCCGACCATTTTAGCCGTGACCGAGGCTTACCTCGGGTAACATGGTGCACTTCCTTGTGGCCTCCTTTAAGTCCGGGACTTGTAGGCGAGGAGCCCCAAGATGACCGCTATGTGATTCCTTGGTTCTTGGTATTCCATGTCATCCTCACTTTCCTCGGCGGGCTGTTTTCCTTTGTCATTTTCACCCTGCTCGAAGCGTTGGCATGGGACCTCGCCGTGTAAAATCGCTTCCAGCGGTAGGTCCACGTCCGCAATTCCGTAGGTCGTGCCTGCGCCTGGTGAAGCGGATGAGAGGTCGCCCCGCCGGTCCGCTTGGTCGCCTCGTCGGTCCGCTTGGTCGCCTCGCCCTCGAGGCCTGTGGTTGTCCTCTTCCTCGAAGCGTTAAGCCCCGCGCCGCGGCGGGTTGCTCGGGGTTGTTGTTGTTCCACCGCTGGCTACCATGGTCGGGCGAGGGCTGCTTTTCTTTTTCTTGATCTTCTTGTCTGCTGCACTCGAGCCCTTTGCTAGCCGAGGTCTCTAGGCCAGGTTGAGGCGGCAGCTTTCCTTCGCCCAAAGATCTTCTTCCATTGACGGCTTCATCTGCGTTGGCGTATCGATCGGCCATTCTAAGAGCTCGTTCGCCGTTAGATCCGGATGGATCTCCGTGTCCCGCGTGAAGCGACGCCTGCACTCGAACTTGAAAGCCCGACGACCGCCTGCGTCCGATATGTTCGGATCGAGTTCCGGACCTGGATAAACCTCTCGATGAATTGTCGCAGGTTTCCCCGTCTGTCAGACAAGCGCTTCCAGGTCGCGCTCCTTCCCGGCGGATGTAACAGCCTGAAATTTGCTCTGAGCGCGCCGAGCTGCTCTCAGTGACCGTATGGAGCTTTCCTTCGATTAAAAGCCACGCACGAGCGGCCCGCCCGAACCGGCAGTAATTTGCCATCACCCCTCACGCCTCCGGCGCAAGGATGGCGGTGGTATATATCGAGAGAAATTCGCCCGGTTCTCGGGTCCCGCTGAACCTTTCGATATGGCCGGCTTGAATCTGCTCGGCCATGCGACGCTCGGAGGGAGCTCGTGAAGGCCTGGCAATCAAGCTCGGGATTTCGCGGTGAAATCCTCGGTCATAGCGGCCTCCACGCGGGTCTTCCACCCAACGCCCGGCGCTGGCCGAGTCCGGAGAAAACCTCATGCGACGAGTCGTGGCCGACGACCGCTTGGTCGTGGAGCGCTCAGAGTGCTCGTAACCGGGCGACATACGGATATCGCCCCGGTCGCCTGCGGATCGCTCCGGCCTTTCCGGATCAGGTTAGCGATTCGGGCGATCTCCGAGCATGGCTCCGAGATTCACCTGCGGCGAGCGCACGGGGAGCGTTGTGATGGTCCCGGAAACACTCGGGCATCCTGGCCACGAGGAGGATCCGAGACTTTTAGCTCGGCGGCAAGCCTTTCCAAATCTTCGGCTATGACCCCGCCCACGGCCTCTAAGTCTCGCTTGCTCGGGAAACTACGCAGGTCACGCACGCATCGCCGCTAAGGCCTCAGAATCGCTCTCGCTTCCTGAATCGGGCGGTGGCGAAGCTTTGGCGACGCCCGGGCGCGATCGGGAGTTCGGTACCCACGAGAGTTCCTTTCCGTGGAAGCGCTTCTTTGCCTGGCGGCGAATGCTCGCGAGGGTCTTTCCCAAGGACGCCCGGTGGAGTCCGGCCGCCAGAGGGGTCGTGCTTGGCGGCCCGAGGATCCTTCTCCGGCCCGCACGGCTTCCGGCCACGTTGACCCGACGAGAGCGGGATGAGAGCGATGGGGACATCATTGTATCCCCTTGAGATGCAGTCTCTCGGTCGAGCTCTAGGTCGTCCGGTATGTCCAGGCCGTCGTAGAGCTCATCGCAGTCATCCTCGGGGTCCCCGAGGGTAATGTCTGGGGGATGGAGGCCTTGCCCTCGCATTCCCGTGCCCGGGGAAGGGCTCCCAGACTCAGTGTGACCGATAGGATCGGTCACCCTGGCCACGTTGTCGGCGGCGTAGTACACGTCGTCATCTTCAACGTGGTCGAAAACACAAAGGTCCCGAGTGTCTCCCGAGTTCGGCATCCTCGAGGATCTTGATCCGCACGGGAATCAAACTGTCGTCCCCACGGACGGCGCCAGCTGTCGACGATTGGAGAACGGGCTCCCGTCGAGCTTACTTGTTGAATGGGGGATCAACAGAGCCCCGTCGTACGGATCGAAGAGGGCGTTCGAGCGATGCGAGGTCGGGAGAAGAAGAAGAAGAGGGGGACACGGTGTTTTATCCTGGTTCGGGCCTCTCACCGTCGAGATAATAGCCCTACTCCAGTGTATTGTGTTCTATCTTGGTGTCCCTCCCCTGTTACAGATCGTCAGGGGGGTTTAAATACTACGACTAGAGGTACATAGAAGGTAACTACCTCCTGGGATTGCGTCGCGCAATCGTACTTACCATCTACTGCCCTTGATCCGGGCGTTATTTGAATTTCGGGTATGATTTCCCTTGATCTCCGGCTGATTAGTTGCCACCTTCCTTCCTCGTGGCATTGACCGGGCACTCCGACCAAAACACCCGAGCAGGTCGTGGCCTCTACGAGCATGCTTGCTCGTGGGGGGGGGGGTGTTTGGTGCTTCTGCGAGCGAAGGTGCAAATGCGCATGCTCGGAGGAGAAGGGGGGATGCTCGTTTCGTTCTCCCGAGCATCTTCTTCTAGTGTTGCTTGGTCGGCGGGTTTAGCTTTTCACGGGGGGTACCGTGGTCTTTTGCCAGATAGCCAATCCCCGACAATTAGATAATAGTCATATTTTTTTGAAGTTTTTTTCGAATTTATACGCAGTATACAAAAATAACAAAATCTCAAACTAGATCTATTCCTGACCATCGGATCCTCATCCGATGACTAACGGGGGAAATTGGACCGGCATCTGTCCAACGGGCATTGGACTGCCCCTGCTTCGCAGCCGGAGGCGCTTGAGAGAGAGGGAGAGAGAGATGCTGGAGACCTGGAGTACTGCGTGACCGGGGGCACGGGATTAATCGTGGAGCTCCTCATCCAAGCGTCGCTGCCGAAGCCCGCTAAGGATCCGTTTGTTTCAGCATAGCTTCTGTTTAAATAATGTAAATTATTTACCATACATAATCAGAAGCTACCTTCTAAATAAAGTAATTTCTAAACAATTTTTTTGAGAATCAGAAGCTGACTTCTATATAAAATCAGAATCCGGCTTCCGGCTGAAACCTGATTCTCACTGACCCAGTTCAGAACCTAGAAGTCGCGGCCGACTCGATCCGATTCTCCCATAATCAGAAACAGTTTTTCCCATAATTTAGAATCCATAATCTAAAAGCTGAAACGAACTGGACCTAAGCCCAGCTGCGATACAATTAACGAGTAACATCCAGATTCAATGGAAACCACCAACCGAACAAAAGTAGAGAGCCGAGAAGTCGAGAGCGCACCTGGTGGGCGGCGGCCGGCCGGTGCGTGACGAAGAGGAGCCGAAAGTTTTGATTCAACTATTTTTTTTGAATCGAATACTACGTATATTAAACTCGCAAGATTTCACGGCCTCTCGTGCCTTTCACATCAATTTGTGCCGACGTGTTCGCTCCGTATACATTAATTCACGTCACTCGTAAATGCATGCCCACTGATACGCTCAAGTATTTTATCACCGTCTAAATACACAATCGAACGTGCGGCACAATGGTAACGCAGCTCATCCTCATGCTATATATCGCCCGGTTTGAGTCCCGCCCGAGGGCGATCGCGCGTCGCGCGTGTGATATTTTCCACACGGGTGTTACAATAAAGGAACAGCAAGGGGGCAAGTGCGGAGAAAAATGAAGAAGAAAAACAAGCTACAAGATGATAGCAAATTTGTAAAGAATGACTGGTCGACAAAGAAGGGCATTTGAGCGAAGGTATGACCATGAGAAGACCATAGATAGCAATAAAGATCTAGTGAGTATAAGTGTTGATCTCTCACGACAAAACGCGCGCACGTAGTTTTTTAGTACTTAGTAATTTGGATTGTGATTCAACATGAGTAGCTTGGCCGTCCTGAAGCTAGATGGTACAAATAATTAATAAAACACTAAGTAGTACAAAAAAAAAGGCTAACCAATTAGGATAGTTGGTGTAAATCTCCATGTGAGCGGGGATCCATCACGGATTTCACTGCCAAGCCTGTAAATTTTTCTTACCCTTACTTGCTGTTGCTGTTAGCATAACAGTTGTTGGGACTTGGGACGTACATGATAGTAGAAAGGAATCACGAATGATCGAAAAACGCCATGTAATCATTAACTCTTTAGTCGTACTACGTTGCTGTTGCTGCTACGGCATATGATTGGAGGAGGAAGAGGTTCAGGCATATAATGCACGCTTCAGCTAGCAACATCAATATACCGTTCATTTCGGGCACAGGAGGTCAGGAGCTAGCTAGCGCCTTGCACGAGAGGCGCCGTGATGAAGAGAGGCATCGGCACCATCCCAGCGATCATGGCCCTTGAGGCCCTCCTCTTCGCCGGACTCTGCCTCGCCGCCGACGACGACGTCCCCGGCGCCATCCGCCTCCCGACCGATGGCGCCAAAGGTAATTAAGTGATATATATATATATATATATATATATATATATATATATATATATATATATATATATTACACACGCGGTAGCTAGACTCCCAAACGAATTTAAGCACCAAAATATACTAAGTTTCTTGTCGCCTTTAATTCGGGGACTGTACTGCTGATGATCGAAACACGAGTTGATTGGTCATGTAGCAGCAGGTCCGACAGGAGAGGGGAGGCAGCAGGTAGGCGAGGGTGAGAAGCGGCCGTGGGATTGCTGCGACGACCCGTCGTGCGTGGGTGGCGGGTGGCCGTCACCGAGCTCGCCGCCGATCTGCAACTGCTTGGACAGGGTTACGTCGTGCTCCAGCGCCTGCCAGAGCTGCAGGGAGCTCTACACCTACGACCCGCCTCGCATGTACCGCTGCCTTGACCCATACGTGGGCAGCCCCGGCCCCAAGTGCAACTTGCAAGCAAGACGACGACCAAACGGCGAACGCCGGCAGCAACTAGCTAGCTGGCCAGCCTAGCTAGCTACTACATTGATCGATCGCTATATATAATAATAATTAGGTCGATCGATCGAGCGGCCGGCCGCGGTGTTTGTACTTTGTACAGAGGATATGACGGGCTATTATTTATCTATAGATCAGTCGTACAAATGATATACACTATTCAAGAGACAACGATGTACCGTCTGTATGCGGAAATGTTAGTTTGTCGTTGCTCTTACCGTGGGCAGTGGGCTTCGTGTGCCTCGCTCCACGTGGCAAGTCGTGATCGAGCGACCGACCGACCCAGAGATTGATTCCCAATGTGCGCTCCGCTCCAGTATGTACGCACCACCTGCATCACTGACATGTTTGCATATATACACACATTAATGGTAACTAGGAAAGTGAGCGCGGCGCACGCCACGCGCGTGAACGAAAAATAAATTTGTGTCGTTTTTCTCGGAGAAAAAACGGACAATAAAAACATTTGGACTACGAAATTATTCTTTCCAGGGAAAATGGAAAAGTTTTTTTTCCGAGGAAAAACGGGTCACGAAAATATTTTTCACGGATAACGAAAACATTTTTTCCGTGAAAAATGAGAAAAAACGGACCATGAAAATATTTTTCCAAGAAAAACTGCGGCGCACGCCGCGCGCGTGAACGAAAAACGGATTTAAATTTTTTTCGGAGAAAAAACGGATCACGAAAATATTTTTTCGGGAAAAACGGGCCACGAAAACAATTTTTTCGGGAAAAATGAGGGAAAACGGACCACGAAAATATTTTCCAGGGAAAAAGGAGGCAAAACGAACCACAAAAACACTTTTCCCGAGAAAAATGAGGAAAAAACGGACCCCAAAAACATTTTTTCGGGGAAACAGAGAAAGGATGAACGAAAAACGAATTTTCATATTTTTTTTTTAGGAAAAATGGACCACGAAAACATGTTCTGGAGAAAAAACGGACCATAAAAATATTTTTTCCGGACAAAACGGAGAAAGGACCTGGACGTAAAGCGTGGGGACCTATTTGTTATAATTTTGGATCTGTCCGCTATTTTGAAAAATTAGAAAAGGGTTCGCTCGTGATTCGTATTTAACGGGAGCCCCTTTATGTAAAATGGTGAATGAGGGGCCTAAACGCGAACCGGGAATTTTTTTTCCCCTCACATAAAATAGCAAAGGATCTCTTCGTAATTTGGAAGGACCTATCCGCGATTTAGAGAAATAAATGGGTTTTTACGAAAAATGAAGGAGGTGAGGTGGAGACTTGAGGAGGCTTGAAACCTCCCAGATATAATGGAGGGATAATTAAGCTAGCTACAGGATGAGTAACATACTGATAGGTATGTTTATACAAAAATCCTATTTTTTCATTTAAAATATTTTCGAGTTAAAACTTTTCGGTTCAAAATTTTTTGACTTGAATTTCAAATCAAATCTTTTTGAACCAAAAGTTTTTTGAATCAAAACATTTCAAACCGAAAGCTTTTGAATCGAAAGTTTTCTGAGTTTAAACTTTTCAATTTGAAACTTTTTGGTTTGAAATTTCTTCGAGTTGAAACTTTCTCAATTCGAAACCCTTTTGAGTTTTCTGAGTTTACTCTGACGCAGGATTACGGGATTGTTAACGACAGTTCTTTCTAAGGCTTTACCTTGTCAGTTGCCTGTGGATTATGTGGCAAACTACAAGTCATCTGATTCTTTTACTATGTTTAGTTGACCTTCTCGGTCATATTGTATCATTACTTCCGCTGTAATAAAATATGAAACTTTTGTATGGTTGTGATTCCAAATTGTGTTTTGTGCGTGCCAGCCACTGATCATGGGAATGGTACAGTATGCACATTAGAACCTTGCTTTTATGTTTGCACTGTAGCATAAAAGTGAGGGTCTCACAGTTTGGTATCAGAGCCATGCTGACTGCAGGATAAACCTTAGTTAGAATGGTCGTTAGTTGAAACTTAAAATTTTGAAATAGATTACTCTATAAATAGGAATGAAAAGTTGCTATATCTGTTATTAACCTTCTCTTGTTTCATATTATCTGTTATTAATTCATTCCTCGTCACATTATATCTGTTACTACTCTTTCTTTAAATACCTTTGTTATTATTCTCTCCTTATTATATTACCTAAATACTCTCCTTCTAATTGAACATTCTGAACGTTCATTCTTTTCTTTTCCAATAGAACTTTCTTTCCTATTCTTTTTATAAGAGTTCCTCCTCTTATCTACGTTCTTATTAAACACTGCTAGTAAATCTTTCTTGAAGATAATAATCTTTATCTTGAAAATAATAATCTTTATTGACTGCTAAAACATATAGTGCACCGCTACCGTTAACTTTAGGATGTTGGTGATATAACGCTATTCTCCTCCCCATACAACCAAGGAAGACTGCTGCATCCACGCCAACAACCTCAGGAAGACAAGTGCAACACTCCGTCAATTGTTTCCATGTCGTGGAAACTTCGGATTGTCATCCCCAACAAGTGATGCAAGAGTTTGAAGAAACTTATCGCCAAATAGTCTACCTTGAGAGGCAGTATCATCCAGGCTACGAGTAGCTCTGGTGGGATATCAGAACTCTCGTAAAAGATCACGTAGGATTAAGTTAATAGGAAAAACCTAGCACTTCCATGTGTTATAATTTAAGTTCGCGTTTGTCTTGTTGAAGTTTCATTGTTTACTTTTTGTATTGTTCCTCGGGATGCACTCGTGAATGTTTGGCATAAAGTTGAAAACTTCACGATGTCGCAACCCTTAAATTGATAAGAAGTGGTGATTAAGAAATTTTGAATGGAATGTTAGCTTGTACTAAATAAAAGATAGTCCTAGAATTAAATTATTCTATATAGCTATCTTTTTCTTCTAAATATGTAAGAATCATAACCAAATAAACTATTGTGTAAAAGTAATATGACACTCTTAAGCAAAAGGTAGATTTGTAATTTAAAACCTTCCCATATAACTTACCACTTCTTTCGGTAAGACTTCTCACCTGTATATTAATTAATCTCCCCTAATCCTTATAAATAAAGCTAATAGTTGCTAAGAAACTTGGTAACCTCCTTAATTATACCATAGTCAACAAAGTGTGCCAAAAACTATTTTATTACCTATCCAAACTCCACTTCTTTGACAAAAATACTTCTATTCATTCCTATGCCACTCATACTAGACAATAAGAATGTCTTTTACCATTCCCATGTTACTCACGTTAGACAGTAAGAGCCTAACCCCAAAATAATTAATACCCCAATCTTTGTCATCACCCCCAACTATGCTTGATCCTATGCTACCTATAGAAGAATCAAAACCGAGACTTCACCATTCTGGTAACCGTAGAAAATACCTAAGCTACTATAAGCCAGTTACTAACCAACTCCTCCTACAAGTAACAACCCCAATTTCTAAACCCAGAGAATCTACACCTTGTCACCTTACCCTAGAATGGAATCACAGTGATAAGCCACTTCATGTAAGGCTAAATATAGCTTGGGTCGAATAAAAATGCTTAAAACTAGAATGGTAGTCATAAACTTAAAATTTTCATTGTGTGTTAATATTGAGTGCAATCTTTTGTATTGTTATTCATTGTGATGAAATTCTGTGTAAGGATTGCTCTCGCGAATATTAAACCTTTGTGTTGAAAATTCACGACGAGACAATCTTGATCAATAATAACAATGTCAAATTGTAGCAAATGGAAAGTAGGCCCAAATCAACTACCTCATCTCTTCTAAATTGTAGAAACTCTATTTAATAAAATTTTTAGGGAACGAAATATTGCCTTATAACCACACCAAATCTTGACACATCCTTTCTATCTTGTCTATCCACCAATTCCTTAATAATCCTAAGAACAAGTTTCTTGGCCTTAGTGACTCTTTGTTCACTAAATTAATAAGAATGGCAAGTAATTTCTTGCTATTCCAATCTGTTGACCAATTTTATCTCCATCAATTGTATAGATATCATAACGTATCCCAAACAGATTCATGATCAGTGTCATTTCTAATTTCAAAAGACTTTATCGCAATCCCAAGTCACTTCGAAGGATCTAAGAACATCAAATTCCTAAATTAATCTTGACCAAAGCTTGACAAGTCCAAGTTAGAATCTTAAACGCGGACTTTTCCTCCACATGATTGCTGAAATACACATCACTCCTTGTGCAATCACTGTGTACTTCGCACTCACGTAAATCTTAAAAACTTCTCGATCTATCTTATTTAAAACTGCTGACAAAACGAAAATAAGGATCAAGTTTCTGGGTCAATCTATCCTTCGACACCTACAATGTAAACATAGACCTCCTCACTATATGAGTGTTAGAAAAGCACATCAGACTATATACACTCGCCATCCACACCAGCATTAAAGCTATTCTGACTATTCTTAACTAAAACTTAAAACACCCTAAGAACTAAATTTGTAGTTACTTAATTGTTAACTTGTTTTTCCAGAATAATCATAAATATCACTTTTAACACCCTCCTTAATAATTCTAGATCACGAATCTCGATCTTAGCTATTTCCTGTTCATCCATAACAATCGACAAACAACCTTCCGTTATTCCGAAATCGTTGATCAACATCATCTACCCAAGTAGATTCATACTCCACTTTGTTCTTGACATCTAAAGATCCCGCGACAATCTCTAAGTCATTTCAAAGGATATCAAGTTCCGAGACCGACCATGTCCAAAGCCTAATTCCAAACCCAGAATCTTGAACATGGTCACTTTCACCATACGATCGCTAGAAAAATACACATGCACTTGATATCTACATCAATAATAAAACTATCCGATCAATCTTCCATAAACCTTATCTGAATAAAAATAAGAATTTTGTTTCTAACTACTAAATCGATTGTCTTATTATCTTGAATAAAGATACAAATCACTTTAGAATCCAACTTCCACTCACCCTTTTTAAACCTGCGAATCTCGGGGACGAGATTCCTGTTAAGGGGGGTAGTCTGTAACATCTCTGAATTTACTAGACAGATAAAATAAAATATTAAAATGTGATTTTGAATTATTATTATCTTTCTGCAAATTTAAAAGCTTCTGTTAAAAGATAATTGAATTCCTGAAATTAGAGAAAGAAAACGTTACAGAAGAAAATGGTAAGAAGATAAAATAAACCAATTGCCATCTGCTAATCAAAAACAATCATTGCAAAGGATTGAATCAAAGAATTGAACTGCAACACAAATTATATTGATACATCGTAGTTCACATTTACAATACATCGGAAATACAAAAAAATCTTTATAAAGACATACAAGTCACAGGAGTTACAATTCATACAAATGATTCGATTATATATGAAAATCACAATTACATAAATGATTACATTCTAAGAAGTAAATTACAAAGCTATAAGCTATGGCCTCTATGCTGTCTTGATCCGCTTCTGTAGACCTGCATATTCAATTGCATTTATATCAGTAAAAGAATGAACTAAATGTGTTAAATTAGATACAATAAATAAAAAGGAAAGGAATTGCCGTCAGCCAATTAATTACTTGATCGCTCGTTGAGGTACCCTAGATTGTCAGGGGCCAACGGCTCCTCTCGCGATTAGTTTTTGCATCACTCGGCAAATTACAAACCTGTTTGATCCGTAGACGCGAATATTCAGAAAATATCGCGTAGTAAAAATATTTTACCATAGTAAAATAGTGAAAAGTAGTAAAGCCAAGCAACTGTGTCCACCAGACAGTTGCAACCCGTTCCAGAACCTACTACCGAAACCTCCAGGACCTTGAGGTGATAAGATAAAGTAAAACTCCACATAATAGTAAAAGATAAGCATAGGAGCATCGTAATATTATTTCTTATCCGAAGGCTATTCTTGCCGATCGAAGGCCCAGAACAACCCACTAACCTGGTCGTTCAAACCGTCCCTCCGGTAAATCGCTGGAGCAAGCTCTCGCCTAGCCTCAGAGACCCACGCAAGACTTCAGGCTTCTCATGCCAACTAAAAGCTCCAGAACCATTCCCATCCACAAGATTAAATTAATGATTATTGAAATAAGGCAAATAAAACCGAAACATCCAGAGTAATCGGACAGACCAAGAACATCGATTAAGGCAAAGGCCGAGATCAAGCCACATGAGCAATATAACCAAACCATCTCTCCAAATGGCCGAAAGTCTCTAGGGCTCAGGACAACGGACCACATGAATCACAACCAAAATCAATGCAATCGACAAGGTTATTGAATACGCATTCAATCCAGCAATATCAAGCCCCATTCAAACATCATTAAATTTCCAAGTGTCATGCTATATAAGCTAGCCACCTCCAGGATCACCATTCAAAGACAAGCAGTCTAGGCGACCATCGGGAACACAAACTTTACAAGCCTCATCACTAAAGAATTGCTCCCTGATGTACATAGTTATAAGCCTCCAGGAGCAAGTACTTGAACCTCAAACCCAAGATCCAAACCCCCTCCAAGCAAACTACTATTAGGAGATAACCAATACCAAGAAGACTCAAGAGACGCCACAAGGAAGAGTATGGTTAGAGCAAAGTAGTAGGAGCGAGGAAGCCATAACTGAAGGTAACAATCCGGAGCAAAGAGCAACCGAAGATCAGGAGGAGGAAGGAGATCCAAGTCTAAGCACTACAAACATTCTAGCACTTTCAACTTTAATCCAAACTACTTCCAAGTAAGTCTCCGCAAAACTATTCCCATTTAGAGTATCATATTATAGGAAGTAAGAATAATAGTAGAAATAGAAATAAAGATAGGTGATAAAAGATCAGATTGAGAAGGATTAAGTTTTGGTCTCAGTATTTAAGAGTAAAGCATGCAAGGGTTGCATCATGTCCATCTTTAGCCAAACATACTCCCTACAGATCGACGTTTAGAATGGACATAGATACCATCCAACTTGCAGGATTTGAGGAAAAATCTTACATCACAGACCAAAGGGAAATAGTCTATTCTTAAGACATGGTATCAATTCCATCATGTAAATAAATCGTTAGGGAGCCTCTATCATCATACTTTGTACAAATACCTTCGAGCACGGCTTAGTATCAATGTCTTTATCATTTACTAAGCCATGAGTTCATACTATAAAGCCTTTTGCTAATACTTATAGATCATGTTATTCATCTCTCGACACAAGTATTCAAACCAGGATCCATCAGTATATACCCTCAGTCGATGAACAACTCATGGCATCAAGATTATCTACCATGTAAACAAAACAAGGCCACTTCTATCATGCCATATCTAAGCATTCAAGAACATCAAAGCCTAGCATAGCATCAAATTTTATTATTTGCTACGTAAGCTAGTCAAGTCGCACTGATTCATCATGATCAAACAATAAAAACCTTAGAGCCAAATATAGCTTTATTTTCTCATGAACTGGATTCATCCATGCCATAATAACCTCACTACTATTATCCTCTATCAAACCTTTCTAGCATGTCACGAATCACAGTAATAGGGCCTTAGTACAATGCACCCGACACAATACCAAACTCATAAATAATCAGTATGCAAATCAATAATCTTAGTCTTCGGTCAAGAATTAGGAGGGAAAGAGAAGAATTAGGGAGTACCAATCCTAATAAGAGATTAGAGAGAAGGGAATTAAGGGGATGCCAAACCCTAACCCTGAACCCGAGCGAGTTGAAGCGGCGCAAATGGAGAAGAAGCGCAGCAATCGTGGAGGATCGGAGTAGGAGAGGAAGACCACGCCGGTGGCATGGCCGGGCGCAGCCTTAGGGCGAGAACACACTCACGCTGCGTGAAGATGCGGCCGAGGTCACTCGGCAGGGGACCAGAAGACGAGCGCGCTTGGACTGGCGTCGGTGGCCGCTTCTGAGCTGAAGGATGGAGGACCGCCGAGCCGTCTTGGCCACGAGGCAATCGGCCGAATTGAGGAAGGCGCTAGAAGGATACAGTCCAGTCGGCAGAAAGTGATAAGGAAAAGAAAAGGATAAGGGAGAAAGAAAAGAAAAGAAAAGAAAAGAAAAGAAAAGAAGAGAAAAGTAAGGAATAAAAGAAATAAAAAGGGGATAATAGGAATAATATTGATGATATATGTTTCTAGGAAAAATGAGTATTCCTAGTGTGCAAGGATTGAGTAAGGTTGAATTAAGTTAGTAAATACTCATATTCTTGCTATATATATATACATACCCATTTAGAATATAGTCGCATTATATATGAGTAAACATACATATTTAACTTATTTCTTATACAAACCATAAAACATGCTCATTCCATACTACAAAGATGATTACACTCAAAATTAGTCTATTACTCTCGTATGTAAGTCAAACCTTATGCCTATTATTCCTCTAACCTTTAATCAACATAAACTTCTATTTAATGAATAAAACATTAACAATAGACTCCGATACATGTGAGATCAACCAAGGCATGACAATCTTAATCTATATAAGTATGTTATATTATAACTTGTTTTGCATCTGAATCCTATTAAAACATGATCCTATGAGAGTTAAACCCTAAGGTTTGTAATACCTGCATATGCATAAGTTTAACCTTGCAATTTGTAGTTACTCTCACCCCTACTGTCTTATGTATTAATTCATATTAGTCCAAACAACTTCACACCCTGAAAATGAATTATGGTATATTTAATCTTACAATCTTAGCTTCCTGAACTCGTAAAATAAAATAAATCATAAAGAATAGGTATGGTGCGCCATGCGATCCCTAAAACCGTTAATCAATAATAAAAGACTATAGCATAAGAGTAACTCACTTACCTGCTTGTTTTGTGTAATGATTATATTTGATTTTCCATTTGATTTCCTTTTGCCCTTATTGAAAGCATCATTTGCTATTTGCTATCTTTTCCGTTATGCGACGTGTAGAATCCAACGTCTCGGACTTCATCGTCGACGACTTCAAGATCACGTCTTCGACTTCGTCACTAAAAGCAATGGATAGCAAGGCAAGCACTCATGTAGATCCTATTTTTCCTTTAACAAGAAGAATTAAAATAAAATTTGCATGCATATGCTATATTTTGTATACACTGCTATATTATGGGAAAAATGGTAGATATAACCTTCATTGATGGTTTTCCTTAATCAGTAGTGATAGATGAAACCCTAGATTGTTGTTGGATACACAAATGGGTATATTCGACTATTACTTGCATATGCTTAGCCCTGCTTAGATTGGGAACACGAACGGATGGTTATACTGTTCGTGATGAACTAAAATTGTTGGACATAATGAATATTAATCTTGAATCTGTTGGAATAATGTGGTTATTGACACTTTCTTTTTTCTGAAAATAAAACTATGATTTCGACGTGGGTGATTATTGGCAATAGCCGGATGTACATGTTTTAATGTGTACGTAGATAGGGGGAGTATCGCCCATGTCACTTTAAGGACCGAATGTAGTGTTGCATGATCCAAGTAAACCGTACATCCACAAGTACTGGACTGGGACAGTCTTAACTTATTAAATTATTTGGGAATTAGCTTTGCACATTGGTAGGCAGTTGTAGCACGGGCATTAGGATATAGGTTTGCTCGAGGAGGTGTCATCACCGAGGTGTTGGCATCTCGCCGTTGTAACGGTGTACGCCTGGCTATGAATTGGGGCTGTTATTATTCTATTTGAGCTGCGGCTCCTGATTATCATTATTACTATATTTAGCTTCCATCATAGTCAGGGGTAACGTCATTGGGCTAGTGCAAAGTTAAGGTTCAAGTAATCGAACAGTTTCGTTATGAACTCCTTGCGGGCACACCAAAGGAAGTGTGTCTTATATCGATTGCACAAGGGGAGGACATATCTTGTGGGTAAAGCTGTACAACTCTGCAGAGTCTAAAACTATTCGAATAGCCGTGTCCACGGTCATGGACGACTTGACGAACTGACACTAGTTAGCTGTCTTATAAAATGTTTTGGTGAGCTTACCCTTACAGATGATTCAATACTTGACATTACGTTGGCAAGGTTGAATTCAGCTGTTGTGCCCTGTGTGGACAAAAGTTTATTCTTCAGATAATATTTCATATGTTGGGACTGTACGTTTATCACTCACGAAGGGATGTGGGTATTTTGTTACATTTTATTCGCAAAGGGCTGTGAGTTATCTATCTCTTCGCATTACCATTAAGTACATACTTGTTACTCTACTTATTTATTTACTTTTACAAATTTTCGCTTTCACTCTACTATTCAGTATTTATAATTCAATTTGGCTCCAAGCAAAAGTTAACCGTAGAAGCTTTATTCTAGGATCAGCCTGCATTCCAAACACACAACTCAAGTCTTGCTGAGTACGAAATGTACTCACCCTTGCTATCATTGTTGATTTTTAGGTGAAGATGCAGGTATCTCGATGAATTTTACTCTGACGCAGGATTACGGGATTGTTAACGACAGTTCTTTCTAAGGCTTTACCTTGTCAGTTGCCTGTGGATTATGTGGCAAACTACAAGTCATCTGATTCTTTTACTATGTTTAGTTGACCTTCTCGGTCATATTGTATCATTACTTCCGCTGTAATAAAATATGAAACTTTTGTATGGTTGTGATTCCAAATTGTGTTTTGTGCGTGCCAGCCACTGATCATGGGAATGGTACAGTATGCACATTAGAACCTTGCTTTTATGTTTGCACTGTAGCATAAAAGTGAGGGTCTCACAATAGATTAATCACATAAATAATGAAATAAATTTATAATTTTGTATTAAGATGCAAGAATTAAGATTATATGATAAAAACTACTATGTTCCATATATATCTAAATTGTTTAATTCAAGTTTTCATAATACATAAAAGACTCTTTTAGTAACTTGATTTAAACAATTTAAATCTACATAGAACATAGTAATTTTTATTGTATAATCTGAATCCTTATAGTTTAATATAAATTTAGAAATTTATGTCGTTGGATTTAGAGCTACCTAGCAAAAGATATAAATTATTGAATAAAAAATCAAATAGAATGAAAAAAATGGAAAAAAAATGTTGCATGGTCGCTACACCATGTAGCGATTTGAGCATGGGATGAATAAAAAATTGGAGGATGGGACAGTAGTCGTTGCATGGTGTAGCGATTGGATTTGGAACATATTATAAGTCCATTTTTGCATAAAAAATAAAGTCGCGTATATAATTGTAATACACGAATAAAAAATATTTATTTATAAAAAAATACCGAATGGGCGACGCCAATTATTGCCGCCACCCCTACCCGCTCCTTGCCCACTCTGCGCTCGTCTCGCGCCAGCGACCCCACACCACGTCACCACGCCCCGCAACCCGGCCACGCCACGTCGGCCCCCAGCCCATTTCGCGCCAGCGTGGCGCGAAGCCCCCCATTTGGCGATGATGTGGCGCGAAAAACCCTATTTCGCGATGACATGACGCGAAAATAGATCATTTTTGAAAAAAAAATATGTAGGTATATTTTTGTAATAGCCGAATAAAAAATGATTATTTATAAAAAAAATTCCAAGATACGACGGGCTATTATTTGTCTACATGCATTTCCCTGCCATGTGATATATACTTATGTCTCGCATTATGTTAGCAGACCAATCGTACAAATAATATATTCAAGAGACAATGATGTACAGTCCGTATGCAGAAATGTTAGTTTGCGGTTGCTCTCACTATCCTTCGTACGCTCCGCTCGACATGATTGGTCGTGATCGAGCGAACGACCGAGCATTAATTCAACGTGCGCTTCGCTTCACGTATGTATGCACTGAAATAACCCACGTTCACACACATTTTCTTTCTTAGGGGGAGACTTTTTCGTATTTTCACCTGAGGGGAGTGTTGTTATCTTGCATATTGGTCAAAGGGGGAGTTTTTTTTGTGTTTTTCACTTTGATCTGTTCAAAAACTTTTTTGTGATGTGAATGCCAAATGATCAATTCTAAGTGGTGTTGCCAAGGTTTTCATCCAGGGGGGATTGTGAAATCATGTGCTGAAAAATTGTCTTAGAGTTGAATTTGCAAATGTGTTTGTGTTTGTGCATGCGCCGAATCAAATTCCAAAAACAGTAAGTTTCGCATTGACGCCGGGCCAAACCTTGAAAAACAGTAAGTTTCCCATCTGCGCCGGACCGTTTCTAAAGGCTACGCCGGACCAAACTTTTGGTCCACCGAAAATGAGCTTTTGACGGCTGTTCTCGCATCTACGCCGGACCAAAGTTTTGGTCCGCCGTGAACGTGCGTTTGGACTTTGTGCACCGGACCAAATTTCCCTTTTGGCGCCGAACCAAAGTTCCAAAGCAATTGTGCTGGACCATCTTGTTGCATCAGCGCCAGACCAAATTTCTTGGTTCGTCGTGAACGGTGTTCTGAAGCTTGTTTTCGCATCTACGCCGGACCAAACTTTTTGGTCTGCCGTGAATGTGTTTTTGAGGGTTTTTGCGTTGGACCAAGTTCTTGAAAAACAGTAAGTTTTACATGTACGCCAGACCAATTTTTTTGGTCGGTCGTGAATGGGTTTTCGAGTGACTTTTTCATGTGTACGCCGGACCATATTTTTTGGTCTGTCTTTAATGTAATTTCTTCAAGGTTGATTCCTGTGTGCGCTGGACCAAATTGGTTGGTCCGTCGTGACTGGTTTTTCCAGGAATGAGTTTTGATCTGAGTTGCTAATTATGGAATTTGTGTGGATTTCATAATGAAGGTTTTGCTTGGTGCAATGTACTCGTGTGAGTGGTTGCATGGACTAATGTTGAGTCAAGTCGCGGACTTGTGCTCGGAATCGTTTTATGGTTTGCTCATGTGCAGGTATTGCTCAAGGACGAACGTGGTCGACGACGGGATCGGAACTAGGTTCATGGAGAAACTGAGGTTTGGGACTAGGTTCAGTGAGGAACTGAGGTCTTGTTGGTCAAGGATGTCATGCGACACGTTCGGGCTAAGAGAATGGTGCACATGAAGAATGGTTAGTCGCGTGAGTATGGCAGGTGGCCATGCGCATACAAAGTGTTAGTCACGTGAGTATGGTAGGGTTGCCATACGTGTGTAAGAGTTGTTTTTGGCCAGGTTGGGCCAAGTGGAGTTGTGTTGAATACATACTCCTTCTAGGATTATGAGTGGGACTCCTTCTAGGATTAGGAGTAGGAATTGTATTCAGGACTCTATGTGTTTGCTCTGCATAAATAGGGGGAGGCGTCTCCTGTTTATGCATAAAATTTTGGGAGAGTTTTAGGGTTGTACTCTTTTGTTTGGAGTGCTCTAACTAGATCAAAAGGAGAAATAAAGATCAAGTTTTTCAAATCTCTCGGCGAGCTACAATTCTAGTAAGATCTATTCTCGTCATTCTCTGTCATAGTAAGCTTGCAAGGCTCATAACTTTTGATCCGTACATCCGATCGAGATGCTTCTTTTTGGGTTCGATTTGTATTGGAATCTAGTTTCTTGTTTCCAAATTTCAGATCGATCCGACGGTTGGATCACCGGGAATTTGCGTTTTACTGAACCTCTGTCATTTTGTTTTTGTCGAATACGAGGCAATTATTTGATTCCGTTTTGGGGTGAAGTTTTAATAGATTGAAAATTTAGTTTTAGCTTCCACACAATCATTCACCCCCCCTCTGATTGCTATATTCATATACATCGATCCTACAGAACTGCAATTTCTTGGAAGTCGTCAAAACAAACTATTGTCTCAACGTCGACAAACCACTCGGAAATTATTGCATTGTATGAAGCCTCCCGTGAATGTGCATGGCTTCGAAGAATGGTTCACCACATCCAAAAGTCATGTGGCTTGAACGTAGAACAAACTCCCACTATCATCTATGAAGACAATGCAACTTGTGTTGCTCAAGTGCAAATGGAATATGTGAAAAGCAATCTCACAAAACATATCAACTCCAAGTTCTTTTATGCTCATGAAATGCATAAGATGAACGAGATCAATATACTGCATACAAAGTCATGTGAAAATCTCACAGATTTATTCACTAAGTCACTCCCAGCATCTGCTTTTGAAAGGTGCGTTAGAGGAATTAGGATGATGAGACTTAGAGAAGTGCAGATTTCAGGGGGAGAATATTCACATATTCCAAATAAATCTCGCAGATTTATTCACTAAGTCATTCCCAACATCTGCTTTTGAAAGGTGCGTTAGAGGAATTGGGATGATGACACTTAGAGAAGTGCAGCTTTCAGGAGGAGAATATTCACATACTCCTAAATAAATCTCGAACATGAAGTTTGAGTACCCAACATGAATCTCTAAGATTAACATTGAAGTTTGGGTGGATTGTACTCTTTTTCCTTAGTAAGTTTTTCACAGAAGTTTTCTTACATAAGGTTTTGATGAGGTAATTCGTGCAACACAACAAGCGTTTGCTATATACTTTTTCTCCAAGTATTTTTCTCACTGTGTTTCTAGAGTTTTATGAGGCATATGCATCTCGCAGCAAAGGACCCAAGGGGGAGTGTTGGGAAACCATTTGGGCCCATAAAGGCCCAATATGGTCCCTTACGAAAACCTTAGAACAGGCTATAAATAGGAGGCAGAGGGTCCCCCTCTGCAATCAGAAATAAAGCAGTTTATTCCTTCTACATCTTGTGTCTCCCTCTCTTCCTGTTCTTCACTTTAGATCTGTTTGGAAACTCCGAACTACACGATAGCGAAGTTCTTTAACAAAACCACCGAGTTATACTCGGTTCTCACCAACGGACTTGAAACTGCCAAGAGCCAGAAAAAACTTTCTTCACGGAGAAGCATAAGACCGAGCGAAAAAAGGACTGCACAGGAGAAACCAGTCTCTTGTCTTCTCAGACTTGAAATCGGATCCGCACTTGGCGAACTCAGGGAGCGGCAAAGCAATGCCGAGATGACACGAAGTAGCGGCAGTCGCGGTCGAGGCGTGGCCGGTGGTCGACGATGGGGCACGGAAGTCGAAGAGACAGACGGCCGAGCGTGAAACCGACAAGGTGCAGAGGCGGTGAAGCCAGCTGGACGGGCCATCGGCGGTGGACCAAATGACGATGACGCGGATACGAAGGACGGCGCGGCCCGGCTGGTGGAGCGGCCCGGAGGAAGACGGCGTGCTAGCGAGGCACCGAGGAAGACGGTGTGGTGCGTGACGGCAGCGCGCGGCGCAGAAGCCGAGGAGGTTGCGCGCTGGCTGAGGCGGCGCGTGGCGCATAAGCCGAGAAGACGACGGCGATTCGACGGCAGGCGACGGCGTGTGCAGAAGGAACCCATGTAAGCGCTCTGATACCACAAGTTAGTGTTAGGGCATACGCGCGCACACCCGAGTTGTCATGTCACACGATGTTTAACGTGAAAAACTCTTGAGGGTAAAAAACTACGGGAGATAAAGATAACTACAATGGTTCAATCTTTACATGTATATATGGGTGGTTATTTATAGCCAAAAAGTCTGTATCATAGAAGACAATGACTCCAAATTTATTAAAAGTAGATCACCTTAGCTATAGCTCGCCCCCAGAAAAGCAAGCTTCCACTTGGAGACATTCTCCCTCACCTTCAGATCAAGCCCGTGAAGTTCTTACCGATTTAACGAACCATTTGCGCAGCCGACCCCATCTCATCAGAATGGCCACGGCAAATCCGACGCCAAAGCCAAGTCCAACAAAGAGAAACAAAACAACATCGACATGCTTCGAGGACCTGTCTGTGTGCACCACACTTGGAGTGTAGGGTGAAACGCCGCAAGGTATGGACAATGGTTTTCCACACAGTCCTGCATTCCCTTGGAATGAACTATTGTCAAATGTATAGAACTGACGTGATTGTGGTATCTTTCCCACCAAATGATTGTCAGACAAGTTCAGGGTGCCAAGAAACGTGAGATTTGTTAGCTCCTGTGGGATCTCCCCAGAGAGCTGGTTGCCAGACAGGTCTAGTGACTCCAGATCTGTCATGCCGCCAAGTTGGGCTGGGATCTGTCCCGTGAAGGTGTTATGCGACATGTTTAGTACACGTAGTGAAACAAGTCTTCCAATGGATTCAGGAATGGTACCTTCCAACCTATTATTTGAAAAGTCAATTGATGTTAAGGTAGACAAGATCCTTTCAAATGTCCTAGTGAGCCCCTTGTACGAGATCTCAGTAGAATCTTGATAAAATTCCCCACGAGTTGAAAAGTTTCGAACAAGGACAATATCTCCTGTACTGTTGAATTTGGCCATCATTGATTTTAAGCACCCAAACCATTCTGAACTCAAATTGCCGGAGAAGTTGTTTGAGGCAAGATCCATAATTTGCAAGCTAGAGAAATACTCTTTGGATTGGTGATGCCCAACAATATCACCTATGGAACCATAGAATCGGTTGGATCTTAATATAAGAACATAAAGATTGGAAAGCCCCCTCAGCCAAGATGGGAAAACATCGACTATTTGATTGTTTCCAACATCAAGAACCTCCAATTGATTGCAGTTAGAAAGTGCCCTCGGAAGCTGTCCTTCAATCATATTGCCATGTAAATCTATTGTCTGCAAAGCACATTCGCTTGTAATATTGGATGGCAACGTGCCTTCAAAGTGATTCTTCCTCAGATTTAATACTCTCAGTGATTCTATTAGCCAGGATGGAATCGGCCCACTAAAGTTGTTATAGGATAGGTCAAGGACGGCCAGCAAGGAATTGCAAACAAAATGCGGTATATTTTCATTTATACTATTGTTGGACATCCTAAGAAAAACGGTGTCTCTAAGATATAAAGTGAAATTTGGAAGAATCGAAGAGAAATTATTATTTGAATAATCCAAGACATATGCTGACGCGTTTGGCATTGGAATCTGCCCCTGGAGGCCATTGGAACTAAGGTCAAGCATTTCCAGTGAAACCTTGAAAGGGAGGACAGATGAATTAAATTGCATACTGGTGAGCATATTGTGTGAAAGATTTAAATAACAAAGACTATTGTTCCATTTCTCCCATATCCAATTTGGTATGTCCCCACTGAGTTTATTGCATGAGAGGTCTAAATAAGACACGTCGCTAAGACGCGGCAAAATACTCGGAAATTTTGATATATTGCAACGCGCAAGCCCTAGCACGGTAAGTCGAGAGTTATTGCCTTCTCCATCCATGACAGAGAGCTTATTGTTTGAAAGGTCCAATCCACTGAGCATTGGTAACATCCAAAATAAGGTAAGATTCACTGAACCTACCAAGTTGTTCGAGCCAATATCCAGATACCTCAAGTTTGTGAGTTCAAAGAATGACCTGGGAATTTGCCCTGTCAATTCATTCTTTCTTAGGTTCACATACATCAAGCATGACGATGCCGCATCGAACTCTTGTATAGGGCCAGAAAGTTGGTTCCCATGAAGTCTCAAGTCCTTTAACGCTGGAAGAGTGAAAAGAGAGGTTGGAATTTCCCCTGAAAATAGAGTGGAAAAAATCAGAATGAATTTCTTCTCCTATTAAAACTCGAATTAGTGGCTGAGAAGGATTTCTAGAAGAATATTACTTATAAATATTCTATAAATTGAAAAATTAAAGACGAGAGCCCTCTACTTAGCATTTGGAAGCAATTAGTCTCCATTAGAATTTTAGTGCACTGGGGAAGCTTTGGAAAATGGAAAGAGGGTCTTTTTTAGAGGATGAAATTTTTTTGACTAGTGTAGTTATCTTAAGGTTTCCAACCAATTGTCATTTCATATGACTCAGGGTCTTGTATCAAACTTACAAAAATAATAAAGGGGGACAATGGCACACTAAGAGACTGTTTTACCGTGGATAATAGAGTTACAACAAGTGCGGAAAATAATGTTGTTTTTAGAGGCAAGCATGCCCCCTATTTTATATCTATCTAAGGGGTGGCAGTTAATAATATAACAGAGATCCATAACTTCACTCATGTGTCTTCTTTGTGCCTTGAACTGTCGCGTCCTTTATCAATCGTCGCGTCTCATCGTAATAGTCGTTAACTGCTCTTACCTGTTCGGTTATACTTTCACGTGATAAACCGTCATGGCTCTGACCAATTTATACACTTAGTCATTGGTCGGGGAAGTTAATTACTCCCTCCGGTCATAAATAGTAGTCGTTTTGGATACAATGATGGTTAAACTTTTGAAACTTTGACTATCCATATATTTTAAATATTTAAAATGGATACATAAAAAATATATGTGTAGACTTATCTCGAGAAGTACTTTCATATTATTATAATTTTATTGAGTTTTATAAATTTATTATAATAAAAATTAGTGGTCAAAGTTATGTTTTAAAGACTGTGTTATTGTCCAAAATGACAACTATTTGTTACCAGAGAGAGTATTACCCTTTACTTGTCAGCAATGGGAAATAACTTTCAACGACCAGTTATTTTAAAGCCTCATCTCTTTCTTTTTCTTTGTTTGAAAGCGTAACCAAGTTTAATGTGCCCCATTAAGGTATTGGATGAATTGATGATTTGCCCTCACTTATATATGCCAGTGATCATTTGCCCTCACTGGCATGTGGGCCCTGGAGCCACATGTTAGCGAGGCATATGGGATAAATGATCAATTGCACCATGAAAAGAGGGCAAATCACCAAATCTCCCTTAAGGTATTAGGTGGGTCTTGGCTGAATGGGCCCAAATGAGATTCTATCTTGACAGAAAAATCACAGTGAAAAATCCAAAATAATAACCCACTCAAGCTATGGTTAGTATACATAAATAACCTAGATAGAGAGTGTTAAGGCGCATATGTATTTTGAGATTCGAAGTATGTATACTTTGATCATAATTAGTCTAAGTACAATATATATATTATGTGATACAATAAGTGGTACCATTAAATTCGTATGTATTTGAAAGTACTTTCTTATTATTATCATTTTGTAACTATGAACAAAGCATTGTAAAAGAAATTAATGATCAAAATTGGACTTTACAGACCATGCCAAATCAAATCCTATCTTATAAAAATCACCCGAGAGAATAAGTGGTATAATTAAGCAATACTTAGAAGGAGGTGCCACTGCTCCACCCTTATTTTATTGCACTAGACCTACCTACTTAGCCCACTGGTGCGATCAAATCATTCCATTCGGAATTTTGTATATTTTTATTTTGAGATAAAGAAAATAGATATACTAATTAGCAGCCATTGCATTTGCATGCGTTGGTACGTTTATACTAATCTTTTTTTGAAGTGATTTAATTAGCAGAAAGAGAAATTTCGAATTCTTAGCATTACAAGGCAAAAGCATTAAGGCTCCATTTGGCATCACAGTGACTCATTAAAAGCAACTATTTATTTATACTTTTGGATGTAACAGTTAGTTCAAAGCATAGCTTTTGGAGTTATAACAACAAAATTTAATGGAATTAGTAAATATTTTCACAACTAGATTATTACAATAATGAAGCAAAACACAACGACCATAGACTAGCCGATAGTCTTACCTCTTATATAATTCATCGAGAGATCCAAACTAAGCAGGCGAGTCAAATTACCAATTGAATTTGGTATTCCCCCAGTAAAGCTGCTTTCTCGAAGCCACAATGTTCTCAAATTGTTGAGTTGCCCAACTGCATACGGTATTGGCCCAGGAAACACACACTTGTTGATATCCATGCTTTTCAAGTTGCTGAGGTTGCCAATTGCAGATGGTATTGGCCCAGCAAACTTTAAACCAAAGATCTCCAAGGTTTGTAAGTTTCTGAGAAAACCAATTGTAGACGGCATTGGCCCTACGAACTCACAACTGCTGATATCCATGATTTTCAAGTTGCTGAGGTTGCCAATTGTGGATGGTATTGGCCCAGCAAACTTGCAATAAGAGATCTCCAAGGTTTGTAAGTTTCCGAGAAAACCAATTGTTGACGGCATTGGCCCTACGAACTCACAACTGCTGATATCCATGATTTTCAAGTTACTGAGGTTGCCAATTGCAGATGGTATTGGCCCAGCAAACTTGCAATAAGAGATCTCCAAGGCTTGTAAGTTTCTGAGAAAACCAATTGTAGACGGCATTGGCCCTACGAACTGATCATAAATACAATCTAGATGCAATCTCCTTAAATTCGTCAGATTACCAATTGCAGATAGTACTGGCATAGTGAGGTCGCAGTCCTTGATACTCAAGCTTCTCAAGCTCTTGAGGTTGGCAATGGAGGAAGGCGTTGTGCTAGATAAGTCACATTCATCGAGTTCCAAGCTTGTCAATTTCCTCAGGCCCCCGACCCATGAGAAAATTGATCTTAACTCTCTTTGTAAGCCCAACCCATAGAGTCCCAATTGGCATAAAGACGGAAGAATACCAAACGAAGAGAGAAAATCCGTGGAAATAAAATTTCCACCAAGGGATAATTCTTTCAATGACCTGAAATTGCTTGAAGTGTTTGGTTTAGCATACGAAAAGTTGGTCCCATCTAGTCTCAAAGTCTCTAAAGAACTTGCGTTAGAAAAGTTTGGCAAATTCCCTGAAAGATTAGTATTCCCGGACAAATCAAGGACCCTTAGATTTTTCGATTGGAAGGTTCTATTGGGGAACAGCCCTTCAAGATTAATACCAGCAAGTTGAAGCACACTTAAATTGAGAAAATCCATGAAGAACTCTGGAAACGGACCAGCTGAGATACCACTGTTGTCTTGGAGATTGATCACAGTTAGAGAGCTAAGGCTCGAAAGGGACTGGTGAATCGGACCATAGAGATCACACGACTCCAAGCTAAGAACCTGAAGATGAGGAACGGATTTAGCTAGAGCATCGCACCACTCTTCTCCTCTGCTACCTAGGTCCACACCGTCAAGGTAGAGCTCTCTCAAATTGCTGAGGTTCCGCACTATGGTATGAAAGTTAGATACCGAGAGAGAGTTAGCATAGTCATCGCGAGTAGAAAGATCCAGAGAGATGACGTTCACAAGTTGGCCGATGCCAACAGGTATCTCGCCCTCGAAGCCCGAATTGGAGAGGTTGAGGTGGGTGAGCAAGGTAAGCTTCTCGAATCCAACATCTGGCATGCTGTCGAATTCATTCTCGCTAAGATCGAGCATTCGGAGGGAGGTAAGGTTAAAGACCGCAGGGTCGAGGCCACGGCTGTAGAATTCATTCTCGCTAAGATCGAGCATTCGGAGGGAGGTAAGGTTAAAGACCGCAGGGTCGAGGCCACGGCTGTCGAATTCATTCTCGCTAAGATCGAGCATTCGGAGGGAGGTAAGGTTAAAGACCGCAGGGTCGAGGCCACGGCTGTCGAATTCATTCTCGCTAAGATCGAGCATTCGGAGGGAGGTAAGGTTAAAGACCGCAGGGTCGAGGCCACGGCTGTAGAATCCACGCCCACCGAGAGCAAGAACGGTGACATGGCCCGACGAGTTGCCGCAGCCGACGCCCTCCCAGAGACAACAATCGGTGCCCACTTGCCAAGATGGAAGCAGGGTGGTGGTGGTGGTGTCGTCATCGAAGAATAAGGAGTCATCGTCGAAGGATAAGGACTGCTTTAGTTTGAGCAGAGCCTTCACCTGATCTGGACGGCATTTGATAGGAGCAGAGTGGTGAGTGATGTTACCATTAGCATGGACGCCATTGGTGTCTTGCGTGAGGAGCTGTGCAAGAAAGAGTAGCAGTACTAGTGCCCAACCAGCAGAAGCCATGCATGAGCTTGTCACAAAGCTAGTGCGAGCAGCTCTCTACAGGACACGAGATGAGCTCATACTTCCAAGGAGGCACCTGCATATATATAGTGTACTGTAGTATTATATACGTAGTGACGGACTTGAGAGACGGATATTTAATTATATTTTTAAGCAGGTCTTCCCGGAAGTCTTCGACAAATGAGAGCTCATGGAGTTGATGGTGCTAGCCAGAAAATTCAAAGTCGTGGCACATTCATACACGTTCAAGTAGGGGCTAAGATACAGGAGTGAATGGTCAGGAAAAGGACAGATCCAAATACCGCAAAATTTCTTAATTAGTACGTGTGAGATGGGTTTCACATTACTCTTGACTGATCCAACCATTACGCAGAGAGATCGTATGTACCATCAGCAACTATCAAAGGCGTAGGAATCACCGGTCAGTGTTGCAGTACCTACAAGTATAAATTAATGTGGTTGATTTGAGTTGATCCACCAAGGAAGGAAAGCTCTCACCATGCAAGACTTGTGGCCTATACGTGTACCGTGGGTTCTACGTAATTTTGACTAGCGACTCGAGAAGTTTCCTACATGACTTGCAAGTCGACCTCCAAAGCAAATATGCATATCTATGAAACAATCCAAAAAAAATCAAAATGAATTTGTTTGGTTTAATTTTGAATTTGCGTTTGAATTTGGAAACCGAGTTTGAATTCGCTTACCTCTTGTGGGCCGAATCCTCTTCTTCGTGGGCCTTGCGGCCTGCTCTTCCTGCTCGCTCGGCCGCCCGGCCTCGCCGACCGCGGCCGCCGCCTCGCCTCCGGCCGCTCGGCCGCCGCCAGCGCCGCCTCGCCTTGCCGTCGCAGCCAAGGCCTCGCGCCTCCGTGGTAGCTGCGCGCCGCGCCGCTCCCTGTCTCTCAGCCGTCGCCGCTGATCAGCCGCGCCTCAAGACGCTGCCGCCCGCCTGGCGCCGCCCGCCTATAAAAGCCTCCCCTCCGTTTCCTAACTCGCCCGCTCCCTCCTCCTCGGTGAGCTCCTCTCTCCTCGCTCCTGGCCGGCCACAGCCGAACCCCGCCGCCTCGCCCTCGTGCTCCTAACCCTCCCTGCTTCGCCCGACGAGCGGCCTCGCCCGTCGGCTCCACTCCCGCCGGTGTGGCCCCGCTTCCTCTCGCCGTCTTTGGGCAAGCACCAATGACCTCGCCACGCCACCCGCCGCTTGTGGGCCTCGGCCGGATGGCCGTTGAAACTGCCCGAACGAAAGCGATGCTTAATTTCGGATTTTAATAAATTATTAATTTCCGAAAAATCGTTTTAATCCATAAAATAGCCCAGAAAATCCAGAAAAATCCCGAAAAAACCCAGAGCTCCACCCAATACTTTTCCCGAACCGTTTCGATCCCCTGAGTCCAAAAATGCCGTCCGTTCCCAAATCCGAAACTCGGAAAATTCCCAAATCCCAGTTTTGCCCTCCGTTCTCTTCCGACTCGGTTCCCGGTTTCCGTTTCAGTTTCAGTTTCTTTTCCAGTTGTTGTTTTGTCGTTTATTTGTGTTGGTTGTCTTTTTCGCGATAGATTCGACCGTTGAGACGCCAGTGGAGCCGGAGCAGTCCCAGGAGTCGAGCAGCCTTCGAGCGACGTTGGACTGACGAGCGCAGCGATTTACTACTTCCTCTACGATTCATCCGATCCAGCTGCCGCGCAAGGCAAGCCGTACCCCTTTGATCGTATTGATCCCAATCATGCCATGCTATAGTAGTAATTACTTTATATCGCATTATTTTACTGTATGTTGAATTATTGAAAACAGTATTTTAGAATGACATGATACTTAGATAATGCCGAATTGCTCATAAAACTTCCTTGAAATATTGAACCCTATTAAATCCTTGGAACCCTAGATAATTGCTTATTGCCATGTATAGGTTAGATTATGTTACTAGGTTAGTCAGAACTTGGATTTTTTTTATAAAGAAAGTGCTGCCGAATCTCTGATTCGGACGTTTGTAAAAGTGCTACAGTATGGGGGACAGTATCGGATTAATCCCGGAGTGGATGAGATTCCGATCCCCGACTGATGATCGATGCCTTGGTTTGTCTGGTGGCTGGTACTGTGAGTACCGGGTTGGGTTGTGGATTGAAGGCTTGGTCTTTGGCAAAAGTGTAAGGTTAATAATCCCCTTGAGCAAAGTAAATAACTTAGTTCCCGCTCAACCACAGGTCGGACTGGTCAGAGGACCCGTATCCGACATAGCTCAGTAAGTTAGTCATTCCTGAGATAGTAATTGGACTGTTTTGGTGGTACCATTCTCTGGAGAGAATGGGGACCGGGCCTTCCCGGCAGGGAAGTGTACCGGAGGGGTGGAACGGGAATGGTCCGGAGTGACATTCTTGGTTCTCACAACGGTAGATGCTAATGGGGACCCTGAGTCCAAGGTAGCTGATATCTATCGGTAAACAACTAAAGGACATGAATGATTAAACGAAATGCTATGATGATCTAAACTGGGCCACATGCATTTAAGTTGCATGAAAACTCGCGATTGGCATTAAAGGTTGTAGATATCTTGTGGGTAAAGCTGAGCCGCTCTGCAGAGTTAATCCTAATGGTAATCGATTACGCCGTACTTCCGGTTAATGAAGTTAAGTTTGAATCTGGGGTGCTACCCGTAACTAAGCTCAAGTTACGGTTTTGAAGTTTGGATAAGTGTGGTTAAGTGTTGTTGAACTTGTGGAAACCCCCTTACTACTTATTTTATGGTTTGTGCTTCAAATGTAAAATGAATTAGAAAATAAAACTGCATCCAGATACTTAACCCTACTGCCACCCTTGGGAATACCCCTACATATAGTATTCAGTGGTTCCGTACGACTTGTTGAGTACTCCGTACTCACCCTTGCAAACCCCCGCCCCTTTCAGAGTTCGAAGATGCTGGCGCCTTCCAGGAGGTCGTAGATGGCGATTTAGTCTGGTTCTAGGTCTTTGTCTTCGCTCGGGCCCTACCTGTGGTTTCTCTCTTTTGGTATTGTAAATCTAGAAGCTTGGATGCTTTCTTTGTAAAATCTGGTCGCTAGACCAATTATATCGAATAAAAAGTGTTGAGTTGGCTTTTGCCGGGTAATTTTACTCTTGTCTTCCAACAGTTAGTCTTCCTGGGTAACTGTTGTGAGTTTCGCACTGCCCCTAAAAAGACGGTCCGCCACATCGAATCCGTTTGGGATAAGAGTTCAGAGAAGCAACATCAAATTCTTTTTGTTTGTTTTTCTTTTTCCTTTTTTTTTTTGTTCGAGCATGCATGGAAGAATATTGGAGATCCTAGTTTGTACCTGGTTGGTGTAATTAGCTGGTTCGGACTGACACGAGATTGCAAAACCAGTTTATTGCGCTATCCAAGCCGATTCACCGCAAACTTTTTTTTAGTAAATTTCACAAAACTACAGCTTATATGTTAAAACTATCGCATAACAAAACTTTTAATTTTTAACTTCATGAAACTATAGATACTGTGCAATCTTGTAGTTCTCTGAGAAATTTGCTAAAACTGTAGTCTCGTGAAGTTTAAACTTAAATGTACAATTCTGCTATAGTTTTAACAAAAAAACAAATGAGACTTTATTTTCCTAGTGGATTGCATAGTGCGTGTGTTGCTGAATGCTGATTCTTACTAGCTAGCAGCTTGATAGGAAAACAAGCAGCACACATAGCGGAAGCGATAAGGAAAAGGTCGTGACACTTGAGAGGTCCATTAGCACAAGGCTTAACGGCCCGACACTTTCTCATGCCGGGCATTGATCGATGACTGCCGGCCTAAACTAGGGCTGGAAAATAAGCTCGTGGCTTGTGATTCGGCTCTGACTCGCCTGAGCCTGGCTCGGCTCGCACAGGCTCGTGGCTCGGATCGAGCTCAAGTCGAGTCTATTTTTCAGGCTCGCAAAAACACCGAGCCAACTCGGCTAGGCCAAATTGGCTCGGCGGCCCAGTCCATACAGGGAATTTAGTATGATTAATGACTTATATTTTTAGGAAAAAGATGATGAAGATGATGTTGAGACAATTACATTTCCTACAAGTGTGATAGAGAGCAACTAATCAACTACTATTATTTAGTAGTAACTAGTAAGTTAATATTATTCAATGCAAATACATGAATTATTGTATAAATGTTTAATTTCCTGATAAAATGTCCTGGCTCGGCGAGCCAACGAGCCGACTCGCGAGCCGACATTGAGCCGAGCCGAGCTGGTTTTATGGGCTCACCTCAGAGCCAACGGCTCGCCACTGGACCGAGCCGCATCGAGCACATGGGTTCTGCCTAATTTAGACTCGAGACCTGCAAGTCGACCTGCAAGTCAAATATTTACTTGTGGCGTATACGTGTACCATGGGTTCTACGTAATTTTCACAAGCGTAATTTTCATGTCGTATACGTGTACCATGGGTTCTAGAAATTTTCTACATAATTACGACCCATGACTTGCAAGTCAACCTCCAAAGCAAATACGCACCTATTTAATTACGAATGGAAGAATATTGGAATATGGTGCCTCGGTCATGGAGTTAGCTGGCGGCATATGGGTGTGGCAAATATGGCCGGTGCCCAGCAAGAAGGCCGCGGCACTACAATTTGGAATGGAGCTCGGTGTGGGGGTTAAGGAAAAATGGTTTAGGCATGCAACACATCATGCAAGGATCAGTGGTGCATTTTACTCCTGAGAGAAAATTGCTCATGAATTGTCCTGGAGGGAGTAGTAGTCTAGCAGTAGCAACGGGGCTTGGTTCGTGTAGTTTAGAGCTTGGCCGATGGTATGAGTATTGGGGACCCCTTAGTGGCTTTTATAGCTGGTGTGATGGTGCTTACAGTGTTTGAACAAGAAAAGCAAGAAGCGGCTGGAGCTCCTGATCCTTCTGCTAGCCACGATAGCATGGAAAGGAAAAGAAGTTAGTAGAGGTAAGAGAGGGAAGAATTGATCTGGAATCATGGAGAAGGAGAGGAGAGAGAACTAGAAAGGTGGTCTGGTATCATTTAAACTAGTGAGAGCCGCGCGCTCCGCCGCACCGTGCGAAATTTGATCCAAGTTTTTATTTCTAAAAAAAGGTAGGAACATCACCTTATGCGCTTATTTTCCCGTGAAAAATGAGGGGAAACGGGTAAAAACGGAGAAACGACGGACGAAAACCGAATTCCCATTTTTTTGTGGGCAAACGGCCAACGAAAACATTTTTTCTCATGCTCCGGAGGAAAAAATGAATAACGAAAATTTTGTTTTTCAGGCAAAACAGATAAAGGAAACGGCCTCACATTTTTTTTTGGGAAATAGCCATCGAAAACATTTTCCCCATGCTCCGGAGGGAAAACGGCTCACGAAAATATTTTTTCCGGGCCAAACGGAGAAAGGAAACGGTTTTCCATTTTTTTTTGGATAAACGGCCAACGAAAACATTTTTCCCTTTCTCAGGAGGAAAAACGGATCATGAAATCATTTTTTTCGGGTAAAACGGAGAAAGAAAACGGTCCCTCATTTTTTTTAGGGGGGAAATAGCCACCGAAAACATTTTTCCCCGCTGGTCGGCAGGATTAATTAATGGAGGCCCCACATGGAAATGACACAAAGAAGACAAAAGTAATTTCGGATTTCCAGACAGCACACAGCAAACGTATTTAACTGAGTGGCCAAAGCATCAATTTAATTTTTGAAACTTTTTACTAAGTTACCAAGTTAAGTTACCTACCTACTGTAGAAATTTGAGATTAAAATTCGCAGTGGATATTTTATTATAATTCTGACAATGGCTGCTGCACAGTTTCTCAAATTCGGAATTTGATTTATCAGAGAGATCAAATCAACTTTCAAAATTTTGAAACTTTTACAGTAGGTTGGTATTTAGTCCAGGAACCTATCATAAAATTTTAAGATTCAAATTCTCATTAATCTTTTACTCATATTTGTTGATTTCCAGGATTGAAGAGATTAATTATAAATAAATAGTAAACACAGTTATTAATTTTTGTAAAAATTTTTAGATAAGGTTAAGTTAACTGAGAGCTCATGGTAAAAATTCTAGGCTCTTTAATGGTATAGGATTTTCTACAAAATTCTGACAAGGGTTGGTCAAGGATAGGGTTCTACATTTATTTTACCTTATCAACTTGTAAATGGGTTCACATCTTCTTTTGACCAGCAAAGGTGATTTCTAGAGCACTCTAGGGTTATCCAAAAATTACTAGGGTAATTTTTATCTTTTACCATTTTATAATTTTACAAATTTTCCTTTTATTTCTTTTCTAAATTCCAATAATAATTTCCAATCAAGCAACAATTCACTAAATGCAACAAGAAAGTAATTCCACATTTTTAATATTTGATTTTGACCTTTTATAAATTTTGAGGATGTTACATTGAAAATGTCTAATTTGAAATTTTCAATTTAAATTTTTTGAGTTTTAATTTTTGGGTTGAATTTTTTTGAGTTGAAAGTTTATATTTAAAATTTTCAAGGTTTAAATATTCTAATTTTTATTTTATTTTTTTGTATTAGAGAGGAAAGAATGGGGTGGGAAAACTGAGTAGAGAAAAGGGAAGATAGGGATGAATGGGGTGGGAAAAATGGCTTAATCATTATCTGAAATCTTTATGGGAACATTAGTGATGTGTCAGGACCATAAAAAAAATTCAAAATTTTTTGACGTCGTTTGAACCATTTCCCGTGTGAGACCCTCACTTTTATGCTACAGGGCAAATATAAAAGCAAGGTTCTAATGTGCATACTGTGCTAGTCCCATGATCAGTAGCTAGCACGCACAAACACAATTTGGAATCACAACCATACAAAAGTTTAATATTTTATTACAGCGGAAGTAATGATACAATATGACCGAGAAGGTCAACTAAACATAGCCAAAAGAATCAGATGTCTTGTAGTTTGCCACATAATCCACAGGCAACTGACAAGGTAAAGCCTTAGAAAGAATCATCGTTAATAACCCCGTTTTCCTGCGTCAAAGTACCTGTCGAGGATTCCTGTCTAAAAACAACAATAATAGCAAGGGTGAGTACATTGCGTACTCAGCAAGACTTGTAGTGTTTGCAAAACCTGAAATATATGCAGGCTGAATAGAAAGTGGGTTTCTACGGTTGTTTTGCATAAAGCGAAATTTGAATTGTAAATACTGAATAATAGATTGAAAGCGAAAATTGTAAAAGTACATAAATAAGTAGAGTAACAAGTATGTACATAAAAGTAATAAGAAGAGATATACAACTCACAGCCCTTCGTGAATAAAATGTAACCAAAGTACCCACATCCCTTCGTGAGTGATAAAGTGTCCATTCCCATTACAACTGTAATCAATTTAATTTTTGCCAAGCACAAGGCACAACAGCTGAATTCAACCTTGCCAACGAAATGTCAAGAATTGAATCATCTGTAAGGGTAAGCTCACCAAATCATTTTTAAAAACAACTAACTAGTGCTGGTTAGCCAAGTCGTCCATGACCGTGGACACGGCTATTCGAATAGTTTTAGACTCTGCAGAGTTGTACAGCTTTACCCACAAGATATGTTCTCCCTTTTTGCAAGCTATAAGACACACTTCCTTTGGTATGTCCGCGAGGAGTTCATAACGAAACTGTTCGATTACTTGAATCTTAACTTTGCACTAGCCCAATGACGTTACTCCTGACTATGATGGAAGCAAACAAACGGTGAAGCAATAGTATTCAGGAGCCCGCGGCTCAAATGGTACAACAACAGCCCCAATTCATAGCCAGGCGTACACCGTTACAACGGCAGATGCCAACAACTCGGTGATGACACCTCCCTCGAGCAAACCTATACCCGGAATGCCTGTGCTACAACTGCCTACCAATGTGCAAAGCTAATTCCCAAATAATTTAATAAGTTAAGACTGTCCCAGTCCAGTACTTGTGGATGTACGGTATACTTGGATCATGCAACACTACGTTCGGTCCTCAAAGTGAAATGGGCGATACTCCCCCTATCTACGTGCATTATTAATTGCACTTCCGGCTATTGCCAATAATCACCCACGTCGAAATCATAGTTTGACTTTCAGAAAGAATAAAACATTAGAACCACAATATTCCATCAGGTTCAAGATTAAAGTTCATCAGGTTCATCATTTTTATTCAATATGACAAATATTCAAGTTTATCACGAACAGTAAACCATCTGTTCGTATCCCAATCTAAAGCAGGGCTAAGCATATGCATGTAATAATCGAATATACCCATTCTGACATCAAGTGTCTATCCACGAGCTAGGGTTATCAAGGTTCACATTCCAATGTCAATTGAGGAAGTTTATCAATGATAAGGTATATCTACCAGTACCCAAATACAATTTTTATGGAACATAGCATATGCATGCAAGTTTTAATTAACATTTTAGTTAATTATGAAAAATTAGGATCAATATGATCAAGGGGGTGCTTGCCTTGCTCCTCAGTGGTATAGGCTGGATCGGTGTCGTCGACGGCGAAGTCGGTAGTCTCAGCGTCTACGCGTCAATAGAAGAACATAACAAGTAGAATACTTCAATATTGTCATAAGAAGCAAATACATAAACGACGAAGACAGAAGTTGGAAGATTCAAACGAAATCAATCCAAATCAATCAATGATGGCAATTACTTCATTATTTCATGTATTAACCAAGTTATATGGTTTCGGTCCTAAGGATAAAGGTATAAGGGTATACATAGCACGACTACTTTTCTTTATGTATTATTTTATTTTAATTTACGAATTCAGGAAGCTAAGATTGTAAAATTGAATATAAATAAGGTTCATTTCTAGGGTGTATGATCAATTATATTAATGTGGACTAGTTCATAAAGCATCCCTAATCATATTCAATAAAAGTAACATGGTACATCCTAACTTTTATTTTATCAACTGGTTGCAATTAATATAATTAACACAATGAAACAAGTTTCATTCAAATTGGATCATTTTTTTAGTAAGTTATAACCATTATATTGATTTCATATATAGTATTCAATCTTAATAGGAAAATTTCACAAAACAACTTCAAATTTAAATCTAATCACATATTTGAATAGTATTTGGCATAAGGATTCAGACAAAATTAGTTTTACTCGATTTGGACTTAATTTGCAAAGATTCTTCATGGGACATATTCAAATTTCCTTCTTTAAATTCAAATTCAAATTTAAATTGCTAAACAAGTTCTAAATATTTTCGCATATTATGAAACTATATAATTTAATATGAATTTATAAATTTTTTTTACTTAGTTTGTAGCTACAGTCTAAAAGTTATGCATATTTGAATCCATTCGGTTAGAATTAATCTAGAGAAATTGGAAAATACGCTTTCAGTGTTTGAAAGCGCATTCCCGAGCGTTGCGCGCGCTGGATTCAATTGAATCAGCCTCGTCGCTGACAGATTGGTCCCAGCGGCAGCGACTCATTCGCGGGTGAAGCGGCTGACGGGCGTGGCCCGCATGGCAGAGAGCCAAAACAGGGGAAAAACACGGCCGAGCTCGCCGGCGACGAGTCACGGCCGGAGCGGGTGAATGGATCCCACCGTCAGGCTCAGCTCATCCTCGCGCACCCGAAGGAACCATCGGTTGGGTCTATACATGGCCGGAGCATAGAGCTCGACGGCGACGGGCGGCAGTCCACGGAGGCTCATGACGCGATGGTGCTATGAGGCTTTTCCGGTCCAATGATTTTGCGCATAAGCTTGAGGGGATCCTAGGGATGCTATTCACACACTTGGATTAAAGAAAAAGGTGATCGAGAGGCATTCTCACCGTGCGGCGGCAATGGTAGAAGAAAGAGCTTCGGTGAGAGGGTCCTCAAGAAGGTTTGGGCTGCGGACAAAGTGCGCAAAATGAACAAGGATGACCAAGGAGGCTCCACACGTAATTAATTAGGTTAGTTCTTACCGTGGCTCGACAATTGCAGTTTTTTTCCCAATTTAGGTCTTGGCCGGTGCTGAGGAAGACGGGTGTAGTCTGGGTGCGTTGAGGGTTTTGAGGGAGGATGGGTGAGCGTTTCGTGTTCGGCCAGGCTTGGCACTTCTATGCATTCCCTTAAATAGGCAGGAAAGACCCGGGAGGGAAGATTTGGTGAGGGGAGTTTGCAGTGGCCAACTCGGGCATTCTCCGGAAGTCTCCTTCCAGCTCGGTCCAGGGCAGGATGGGTCGCAGCATGGGGCTGCAGCGGCATGGCAGAGGTGGCTCAAGGCACGAGAAGTTGCGGCGAGAAGAGGACAAAAAGGGAGGCGGTGCGATCGAGTTCATCCAAACCAGCAAGGAGAGCGAACATGAGAGAGGCAAAGAAGAAGAAGGCTCTGGCAATGAGGTCCCATCTGGCGGCGTCACGAAGGGGGTGGAAACGGCTGGAGGTCTCTGGCGCTTGGCCCCACGTGTAAGAGAAAGAAAGAAAAGGCAACCAGCTAGCTCATTCCAGCGGATAGCCAGATAAGGAAAATAAATGCGGGGTCAGTTCAAGTCCAGAAATTTCTAAACTTTTTGACTAGGTTAAGTGATAAGTTATCCAACTCCAGTAAAATTTTGGGGATAGAAAGATCCACGATTAAATTATGAAAATTCGGACAACACAGTCTGCACAGTAATTTAAATTCGGAATTGGGTTAAACAGAGGGTCCAAATCAACGTACACATTTTTGAAACTTTTACAGTAGGTTGGTGTTTATAGCAGGAGCCTACCATAAAATTTTCAGATCTAAACTCGCATTACTTATTTTCTTAAAATTCTTTTACTATCATTTGCAGAAATTTTGTTCTGCCATAATAAAATAGAAACAAATAGCTAATCTTTTTATTAATTTTTGTAAATTTTTATACCTGAGGATAATTATATCATCTACTCACGGTAAAAATTTCAGGTCCTAGAGTGCAATGAAGAATTCTACACAATCCTTTTATCTCTCAGACCAGATTTAATTATAAAGTATAAAGTTCATCATTACAAGGTTTTAATGGAGTTCACATTATTCTTTTGACCAGCCAAAGCCACGTCCTGGCATTCCAAGGTTAGGCCAAAGTTACTAAGGTAATTTCTCACTTTTACTATTTTACCATTTTCTCTTTTTCTTCTTTTATTTGATTCCAATAATCATTTCAATCAATAATCAATTCAACAAATGCACAAGAAATCATAAAATGCAACACAAAACTGATTTCACATTTTTAATATTTTATTTTGAACCTTTATAAATTTGAGGATGTTACATCCCGTTTATTTGAAATTTATCGAGCTTTCGGCAATTTCGGATGAAATTTCAGTTTTTTGGATGAAATTTCAGAAAATTTGGTTAAAAAAACTTTGGATTTGAATTTTATTTGAAATAACAAGATTTCATAGAGATTTTAAATTTTAGAGGATGACAAAATATGAACCGAAAATGAAATTTAGAACCTGGTGTATACAGGATATGACAGGCTATTATTTGTCTACATGGATTTCCTTGCCATGTGATATGTACTTGTACCTTGCATTATGTTGGCCGACCAGTCGTACAAATGATATATTCAAGAGACAATGATGTACCGTCCTTTTTGACTATATATGCATTCAGTGGCCGCAGCGCTACTGTATAATTAGGGGTGTAAGTGGGATGTAATATGGGTTGATTGTATATTGTCCACATTGATCACAAAATATTTATGCGGAATATTGCGGCAACCTGCGAAAGGTTTATGCGGGCAATGCGGCGCCCGCAAAACCCACAAAAAGAAAAAGTGATATAGAAATCTATCAGGTTTCGATGTTCAGAAAAAAAACCATGTTTAGCATGCAAGTTAATTGGAGTTCCGATTCATCAAAATCAAGGATACAGACAATGATCGTTGTACAAGATGAACGTAATAGAAAATAAATGATGTCCTTGGCCTTTTCTTCATTCTTGTTTTCATAAAAAAAAATTACCTCTCATATTGATTATAGATACATCTCAACAGTCATCACCACCATCCATATCCTCTGTTGGCGTGTTCTTTTGATGAGAAGAGCCTAAAATATTGAAAAGTTAGAAATCGACATATGATTATTATCAAATAAACTAAAAAGTTAGAAGCAATTAAAAAAGAGCTTACTAGTTGCTTTATGCTAATCTTGAAGACAAATCAAAGCCTTTCCTTGCGTCGAGTGCGGCGTCAGAACGGGAGAGGAGGAAGACAGGGTGGGAATAGGTAAAGGAGAGGCGGTACCTCCGGCAGCGTCGAGAGGAGACGCGGGCGGTAGCGGGTGTGGGCGAGGCGGGCGGCAACAGCGTGTGGCCGGCGTGTGAGGATTCTTTCGCTCTTCATGTGACCGGCGACCCGGCGTGGGGGAGGCGGGCGACACCCTCTTGTGGCCGTTGTAGACTTGGTTGAGGAGGAACAATGCGGGCGCGACGCGAACATGATACAGGCTACGTGTGACGGCCACAAAACCCGCAACGCCACCAAAGTGGGTTGTGGGCGTCCGCTTTACGTTTTATGCGGGCTAAATTAAGTGGGCTGGCGGACATCCCTTATCCACTTTCATCCCTATGTATAATATTGTACAACATGCACCATACCTTTATGTCTATCACAGGTTTGTAGTGTCATGTGTCCTGATCGAGCATCAAAATCCCGGCGAAATTTTGTTGAAATCTTGGATTTCGGCGCTCCCCAAAATTCATAATAATAATGAATTAAAAAATTCAAATTGCTACAATATTTTTTGAAAATCTTGGCGAAATTGATCATAATTTTGCTTAGATTTTGGGTATTTTGACCGAATTTTGTGATGTTTGGACCGGATTTCATACTGTGTGGATCTGATTTGGCATATTTTTTTATAATTGTAATACTATTTGTAATGAATATATTCAGGCATTTAGCACTGAGAAGACAGGACTTATTAGTTACTAGGAAGATAAGCGCGGCGCACGTCGCTCGTGTGAATGAAAAATGAATTTACGTTTTTTTTTTCGGAGAGAAATGGACCGAGATGTATTTTCTAAATTTTTAGATGGTCTTTCAGAGCGGTTTTTTTAATAAATTTTTTTTTTGGGGGGGGGGATGGAACAAGACATTTTTTAAAAATTTTCGTAGGATCTTTTCACTTCTTTTTTTTGGGAAAAATAGATCGGGACGAAAAAATGAACAAAGATGTAGTTTCCAGATCTTCAGAGGATTTTTTTGCGGTGGCACTTGGACACTCTCTAAGGTCCTCAAACCTCTCAACTTTAATACATAGTATATATTGTAACATCCCAAAAATGGGCCTAATCGAAAATGTGCATTTCAAGATTGTGTTTGAACCAAAAATTTAAAATTTTAATTTTCACTCTTTACTTTGGAATTTATTCAAAAGGAGAAATCAATTTGTAAATTGTTAAAAAGGTAAAAAGGTGAAAGTGTAAAAGTAAAATAGTAATAAAATATTTACACTAAGGTAAACTTGGTCAATATCACCTTTTTCTAAAGTCAAAAAGTAAAGTAGTAAATTGGCCTTTTGGCAGCAAGTGAAAGATTGTTGTCAAGTGATGGAAGTTTTAACCTAAAGTTGTCACCTCAGTAAATAAAGTTTTTACTAGAACTTAAGGTTGGAAACCTTTGAGAGCTACCAAAGATTTGACAATCTGCTTCCCCCCCTGCTATTGTCGGACGGAAGAAATCAACATCAAACCGCCCCTCTCCTTCTCTCCCTCTGCCGTGTGGGCTCGGCCCCACGCTCCAGCCTCTTCTTCCTTCTCCCCTCTCCTTTCCCTTCGCTTCGTCAGACGAGCGCCGGCCGCCGCCTGTCATTGCCGGCGTCGGTCAAAGCCAAAGCCTCGGCGTCCTCGCCTCGCCACCGACCGGGCGTGACCATGCCTCGCAACGACACGACCTGCATCGCCGCCACGCCCCGCCAGTCGAAGCCTCCAAACCACCGCCGCCGGCATCCCTCTTGGTACGGCTATAAAGCCCTGCGAGACATCCTCCTGATCCCCTTTTCTTTCTTGGCACTCCTCCACTCTTCCCCGAAGTCGCATTGGGAGGATTTGGCCTTCTTCCCCATTTCCGGCCGTGAGCGTCGCCGTGAGAGCGCGCGCCCAATCTCTTTCCCCGAGCTCCCTTTTCCCAATTCCTTGGGCTGGATCGATCCTCACACTCCCCTGGTTCTTTTCCCCCTCTCGGTGCAGGCCCCTTCGCCGCCGTTCGACCCCGCCACGAACGCCGCCGAGCCGCGTCGCCCCCGCCCGTCGCCGACCTCTCTCCGGAGCCGTCGCTGGACTTTGGAGACCACCTCCGAGATCCCCGTGACGTTCTCAAGCTCACCGAGCCCCTCCGGTCCTCTTTCGCCGCCGGTGAGGCACGCCTCCGCCTCCCCTGCCCTCGGTGGCTGACAGCGGGGTCCTCCCTATCAGTCTCTTCCCTTTCTCTCCCCACGCGCGTGCGGAAGTACGCTTTCCAGACGGGAAAACGTATTTCGCGTTTTCCTGTTTTGAACCAAACCGAACCAAATTCAAACCCTTATAACTTTTGAACCTCTAATCCAAAACCAGTGAATCCACTTCCTAAATTCGTGTTAAAATGTCTAGTTTCACCTTATGTAAATACCTTTTAAGTTTGCTCTCTAGAATGGTCTAGAATTTGAATCTGAAGGGTATGTCTGAAATGTGCCAAATTAGAAAACTTAGCAAACAAGCTCCAATGTGAATAATTCAAACCTGATTAGACTCCATGTGCTATGATTGACTCTAGTATGTAAAAATAGTTGGGGTTGTCCATGCTCAATCCTCTTTATTAACTAAACCTTGCTCTAGGTGTAATCCTGTTAATTACAAAATTTTGCTTCAGTTCCTTGTACCCTGTGCATGCCACCTTAAATATACTAATTAACTTCATCAGCGCAAGCAACATCGTAGCTCAGTGGTGGCGCCCTGCTGCTTGAACCGTGAGGTCTAGGGTTCGAGTCCCAGCCCAGCCAAGCCGAGTGCAGTTTTCCTTCCTTTTCCTGATAGCCAGTGCAGGTTACCTCAAGTCCCTTAGCTATCCATTCAGACTCGAGCCGCATCACCAGACCTATGGCAAGGGCGCTGCACTCTGATCCAATAGGTTCCCTTTTCTAGTCCCATGAGGGCCAAAAATTCTTTTTCTATTTTATTTTGCCATTTTGGATTCAATCCCTCACATCTTTTGCTAGGAAGCACCAAAATCAACCAAATAAATTTCTAAATTCATGTTTTAATTCCTAGTGTTTAGTTATGCAGAAATATTGAATTATTGCCCACTGTTTATAGTTTAAATTCAAATTTAAACTATAGGTTGAATATGTGCTTTAAATGTAATTTAAGCAAATGAACTCCGATTCGCGTGCAACCAATTTTGTTAGACTCTATGTGTTGTGAAAAACTCAAATATGTAAAAACATTTAGGGTTGCATATGCTCTAATTCCTTTTATTAAGTAATAATTTGCTTTAAGCATTAAAATGTATATATATATATATATATATATATATATATATATATATATATATATATATATATATATATATGAATTGAATAATGAGATGCTTTGCAAATTGATGGAACCACTTGGTAAATAATCTGAAAACAGTAGGCTAACTGTTAGAATCAAAATACTTAGTGTAGTATGGATGTTCCCTATGTTGCTCCACTTCTTTTATAAATTAAAATCTTGCCCTAGATGTGGTAATTTCAGTTATGCATGTAATGAGTTTAAATCTTGGAAACTTAGTGCAACCACTCTGATTGTGATGTAAAAACAGCCTTATATCTGTTAGCATGAATTTGCTTAGGGTGTTTGAATTGATTCATTTGTTGCTCCATTTGCTAGTTGATAGCCGGTGCATAAGTAACCTCCTACATCGGAAAACCAAATAGCATGTGAGGTTCTAGAGTAAACCATATAATTGAATGCTTGATGTGTATGACTGCTATCTGTATTCTTTTTGCCTTATTGGATCTTTATTTGATGTTATGTACCGCGTGACGACGGGTAGAATCCGACGTAGTGAACGACTCCGTCTTTGAACCCGAACTTCAGTTCGACGACAACGATCCTCAAGGCAAGCCCCTTTGATCATATTGAACCCAAATGTTCAGATATCCCTTTGTCAAATTTTCATGCATGCTTTATATATGTTTTATAAAATGTTATTTTGGGTTATGGTAGATATCACCTTCATTATGGGATTTTCATAATCAATGTTGACATGTGAACCTTGATAACCCTAGACATTGGATAAAGGGTGAAAGAAGGGTATAATCACTTATTACATGCATACGCTTAGCCATGCTTAGATTGGAATACGAACTCAGTGTTGTATGATCCAAGATTATCCGTACAACCATAATGCCGGTATGGGACGGCTATAACCAATTAAGTTGCTTAAAACTGGTTTTGCATATTGGAAGGCCGTAGTAGCACGGGCTTCTGGATTTAGGTTGCTCGAAGGGGTGCCCTCACCGAGGTGTTGGGAATAACGCCGATGCAGCGCACGCTTTGCTATGGGGAGAAATGGATGGCAGGGATGGACTGCCGTGTGAATGATTTGTGTATCGTGACTTGGGTGCGTTGTTTCTTCCGCCATAGCAAAGGTTAACGTCACCGGGCTGGTGCAAAATCTGGGTTAAGCAATGTAAAGGTTATATATGATTTTTCCCTGGCGACACACCAAAGGAAGTGTGTAACTATGCATTGCAAAAAGGGAAGTCATTCTTTGTGGGTAAAGCTGTACCACTCTGCAGAGTTAAAACTAATCGATTAGCCGCGCTCTTGGTTATGAGCACTTGGTGAACTTGCACTAGTTAGAAAGCTTCTTGTCTTTTTATAAAATTAATTGAGAAGATAAAATTTGGAATTGGTGAGCTTACCCTTACAGATGATTCAATTCTTGACATTCGTTGGCAAGGTTGGATTCACCTGTTGTGCCCTGTGTGGACAAAATAAATTGATTCTAGATATTGTTGGGAATGGACGATTCGATGCTCACGATGAACTATGAGTTGTTTACTACTGTTATGTGATCTTTACTGGTTATTTTTGCACACCTGTTATTTTAATTATCTGTCTAGTTTCCTTTATTCAAACTTTCTCTTTCAATCTATTATTCAGTATTTACAATTCAATTTGGCTCCACGCAAAAACAACCCTGTTAGCCATCCTGTTGAATCAGCTTGCATATATCATAGGTTTTGCAAACACTTTAAGCCTTGCTGAGTACGCAATGTACTCACCCTTGCTATCGTTGTTGTTTTTAGGTGAATATCTCGAAGGATCGTATTTTGTCGCAGGTTGCGGGTTAATGGCGATGATTTTATCTAGAGTTTATACCTTGTCAGTTGCCTGAGGGATTGGATGGGCACACTACAAGACTTCTGTTTCTTTCCGCTGCAATATTATTCTAAGCTGTAAGACTATCCTGTAAAATAGCCTTCGCAATAGTAATGACAATATTTTGTATGGTTGTGATTTCCATTTGTATGTGCGTGCTAGCTACTGATCTAGGGACTAGCACAGGAAGCACATTAGAACCTGCCTTTTTCGGTGCATTGTACTGTAAAAATGAAGAAAAGATCTTCTTTTGTCGAGTTTAACACTCCATACGTTCACCGGTCAATAATATATCATTCGAAAAATATTATAGATCTAGTTGAAAAAAAAAACTATAGAGATACAACTGTTGACAAAAATATTTTTTTCGGGAAAAACGGAGGACCATGTTCTGGAAATTATTAGAGATGCGAACCTTCTGTTGTTGAGTTTAACACTCTATGCGTTCACCGAGTAATAATATATGTTTCGGAAAATGTTAGAGATCGAGTTGGGGGAAAAAGTCCAAAGTTAGAGATCGAGTTGAGAAAAAAAATCTAAAGATAAAGTTGTACACGTATTTCTGTTGACGATTTTTTTTTTTTGAAAAGCGGACCTGTCTGTGTGTGCCTCACTTGGAGTATAATAGAATCGACATGGGTTATACGTAATTGTGACTATGAGTCTTTGGCAGACTTATCGCTAGCCACAGACCATATATGTACTAGACACCTCTCTTTCTTCTGATTTGTCCATCAAAATCTTCAACATACTTGCTATCTGATCAATCTTATCAGTATTTCCCTCCAACTGCTTCTGAAATCTTTCCATTTGCTCTTTAGCAATAGCCGAGCTCTCCCCAATCTGGAGTTGTATACTCTCTACATCCTTCTTTAAGTTCTCCACATCATTAATAACCCCAGATCCAATCTCTTCCTCCACACCTTTTCCCATTTTAGGCATCTCTTCACTGGAAAGCTCCAACTCGGGGATTTTACAGGGAGGTTAGATGTTTTCCCCCAAACCCTCACTGCTATTAGATCAGAACCAGATTCTCTCACTTTAGGAATTTTACAAGGAAACGAGTTCCTAAACCTCAAGATTTAAGAAACCCCAAAATTTCTGAGATAGCCAAGAACCGCCAGATGCTCTGATACCAAAGATGTCAGACCCCGATTTGAATCTGACTTCAATCGATGGATAGAAGTAACAGCACATAAGGAAATCAATGAAATAGAAGATGATAACAGAGAGCAGAACGCAGGCGAAAAGCAAACAGCGGAAGAACAAGAGAGTAAAGTGCTGTATTAAACAAAATATCCATCATCGCAATCCCACCAACTCTGGTAACAACCAGTACTTATACTCTGCTTTTTACTAGAGTCCAGTTACCCGGATGAAAGTAAAAGCTAATGACAATAGCGTTAAAGCAAACAGTAATTACTAAGTTCAATTACATCCATTGGATCACATTTAATGAAACGGTATCTGTGCATCTCAGCCACTCCTTAACTGAACTGAACTCAGCTCTGAAACTCTGAAACTCTGAATCTGACACCTCCTCTCGGCCCACAGCATGCCGCCACCAGCCTTCCGAAGTCCTCCATGTCCCCCTCCCCGAGCCCACCTCCTACGTCCCTCCTCCAGGCCTCGCTCACTGCGCTCTTCGAGTACTCCAGCGTCGTCCTGTCCGGCCCCACCTCGCAGATGCCGCAGCCGGCGGTCCCATCGTCGCCTCAGCCTGATGGGCTGCTTTCTGCCGTAGCGGCTGAGGATGGGGAGGTGTCGATCCGGATCCAGGCCGGCCCCGACGACCCAGGAACGGCGGGCGTGCCGGCAACGGCAACCTCACCGGAGGGCTCAATCGTGGCGGCCGCCACCTCTGACATTGGCTCGGCCTCCTCGGTGGGCAGAGCCGAGCGGCGCGCATCGGCCATCCGCGCCAGCCCTCCCACCCGCGCTGCACGGCTGGCTCCTCCGCTTCCTTGGCGGCATCGGCTGTCCGCGCCAGACCTCCCATCCACGCCGCCGCTACTCGGAGGTCTCCTGGAGTAATCCACGAGCGAAACGAAAGAAGCAGCTGTCGGTCAGAGCTCACACGAGCGAACACCAACCCCGCCGCCGCCACCGAAATGTCCGGGTCTATGCATCCCTTGGCACTCCGCTTGCAGCTGCCTCTGATTGCTCTTGATTTGGCAGCCCTCTGCGGGAGGGCCATGCGGGGCTCTTAGGGTATTTCTCAGCGTGCGCCTACAGGTGCTGGAGGCAGACCGAGAAACCATGCACCAGGCCATCATCTCCATGGGCGCTGAGAAGACGTGGGTCGTGCTGGAGATGGGCGCTGAGAAGACGCGGGTCGTGCTGCTCAAGGAGATCGCCCAGCAGCTCTGCAGGGAGCGTAACCGTCGCGCAACACCACTACAAGGGGGCGCCGCACCACCAGCCATGATCGTTACCGTGCCACCGCCGCAGCCGCCATTCACGAGGACATCCTACTTTGCTGCGGTGGTCAAGGTAATCTCACATGTATTACGATTTACAAATGCTCAGGATTTCTATCAAAGTTGTTCAGTATGTTAATTGCCTTGTGGATGGGGAAGGCTATTGCATTGTGTCATTAGCCACGAACGCTCAGGATTTTTTCTATCTAGCTTGTTCAGTATGTTAATTGCCTTGTGGATGGGGAAAGCTATTGCATTGTGTCGTTAGCCATTACAATGTTCTACACTTCTACAGTCTATATATGCAAGGCAACGCCTGCGCATAATAAACTGAAATGATTTTTCTGAACCTGAATAGTTTATCACAAAGACAATGGAAGTAGGATTGTTTGCTACCTGTAGTTTATAATGTACAGAAAGGCTGTAAGTGGCTTACATTCACACCTGTTGTATCTTGAAGATTCAATTGATTATGGTGCCATTGCTTCGTTAAAATGCTTCAGCTTTACATGAAAGCTATTTATACGCTTAGCAGTAATCATGTTTTAATGAGTTTGATAGTTGTGAAATCCTGCTTGAACATCTATATCTGAGAAGGGTAACAGCTTGCTAAGTTCGAACCCTCTTTTTTGTGAATGCAATGAGATTGTATTAATTAAGAATTAATTCCTTCTTTAATAGTTTTTAAGCCAATGCTTCTTTTGTAAAGGAAGTATGGTTCTGCTTCTACACTATGCATATAGAGATTTCATCATTTCTAAGGAGTTCACGTACTTTTTTTTTAAATAGCAATAATGAAAGAATTGTGTAGCAAGTGTTAGCATCGTTCATTAGTCTTTGTTTACTTACTTTATTCTCCAAAATTCAATGCGCTATCCATTTGCAAACTGGAATACTGGATTGAAATCTTGGCATTGCCTGCCAATTTTGAGGTTCAGCCCTTTGGTTAACAGTATGTCCTTTGCTAAGGTTGGATTGACATTTGACTGCAGCAAAGTTGTCATAAATTTATGAACCATATTGAAGCTTGCTGATATTACTAATTAAATTATGTTGCACATGTGCCACAGTAATGATATGGACAAATATGTCCCTCTTTTTATTGTTAATGTGAGGGCATTGTTATTTATGCTTGCATGCTTCTTGCATGTTTCACTGCTGTTGACTGATTGCCGTCGAAGGGAATGAATTTCCTTGTTTATGTATTCAATACATAAAAGCGAGTTTCGTACACACCGCACAGCATGTGCTAAACACATACACGAAATGTGCTAGATTATGTAGCTACTCGACACAGGACAATCTGTGTAATAAGCAAGAAAACTGAAACATCACTGTAATCAGCATTTGATGATAAGCATGTGATACTTTTTCGTTGCGCACATAATGTTGCTCAGATTTGTGAGATCTGCATATAATTGATCTTCAATTTCCTCGCTCTTGTGCCATTTGTTACGATGATTAGTATTGTTGTGTCCTTGTTAAAAGGCATTCATTACAAGGCGAATATGACCAATGTTATTCTTGAAAATGGCAAATTTGTGAGTTCATCGTACTGACTCTAGAGTCTAAATGTCTAAAATTTTTGGATTTTGCTTTTTACCTAACCACCTCATTATTAAAGATTGGAGTGAGTTTATCAGATGTGAACGAGTTCTTTGCTACAACACTGGTATCAAATGCCGCTAGATGGAACACATTTGGTAATTCTGCACATATATTTTTCATTGAAACTTTCAAGCTACAAAAAGTGCCTCTTTGAATTTCGCTTGTTATAATGTTCATCGTCTACTACAGCCTTGACATATTTCCATGTCATGTTAAAGACACTCAAAAGTATAACCTTAGGTTACTAACTTGCCAATATTATTTTGTTGATGTGAGCAGCTTTCCTATCGACACTGTAATATCAACTAAATTTGTTCTTAAGAGATTAACAAATATATGAACTTACAAGATAACTCTTCAAAGTTGAAGAGCTTCCCAAAGAAGAATTATATTAAGTTGGCGTCCTTCCTTTCTATTCATATGTGTGTCAAAGCGCCAGCTTTTACTTCTTTAGCATCGACTACCATCGTTTTATACTTACCTAAATTGTACATTTTTATGTTTATCCATTTTTTTTTGCATAGATGTTAATAAGAACATAAATTTTACCAAAAAATAGCTTCATACATCCTAACAACCGCAGACAAAAACAAACCAATTCCTTCCTAAAACAGTAGGGGCCATGAATAGAGTATGTTTCTACATATGTACATATTTCAGTATAGCCCTATTCTACTATTTCCAAACTATACAAATTTCAAAGTTCTAATGCATACCACTCATTTATTTATAAAAAAACACCATGCTTAAGATATGTTACGCCAGAAATTACTAACAAAAAATGAAACCTTTAAACGAATCCTATCTAACTCTGAGTCATTCTTACCTCTCCTTTAATAAAAACATACCAAGATTATTATACACATCGCCTAGCTCTGAAAATATCTTCTATTTTTTTTTAAAAAAAGTTATCACCTCATTCCAGCAACATCATATCACAATGCGAAATAAATAAAAAAACCGCTCTAACTCATTACCTCATCTCATACATTAGTATATTATTCACATATGCTAGCTTACGCGGCGTGCCGCCGCGTAGATATTTCTAGTAAGCAACAAAACTACAACAATACGCTTATGCTCAAGAACTTGCATGTTGACCCAACAAGTACTTGGTACATGTAGCCATCTAGCCCAAACAACTGTATATATACTAGTATAACACAGATAAGGTGGTAAGGCTTGACACATGAATTAAAGCACTGCACAAATAATATAATAATGATTAACCCATACGTACAACAGTTGAGAAGCGCCGCACAGAAATGTAGAAGGCATATTACACTTGAATATATACCTCAGGTATAGCTCGTTCCCAGAAAAGCATGCTTCCACTCGGAGACGGTCTCTCTCACCTTCAGATCAAGTCCTTGCAGATTTTACGAACCATTTAACAAGCCGACCCCATCTCATCAGAATGGCCGCGGCAAATCCGACGCCAAATCCAAGTCCGACGAAGAGAAACAAAACAACATCGACATGTTTCGAGGACCTGTCTGCATGTGTCTCACTTGGAGTATAGGGTGAAACGCCACAAGGTACAGACATTGGTTGTCCACACAGTCCTGCATTCCCTTGGAATGAACTATTGTCAAATGTAGAGAATTGACGTGATTGTGGTATCATTCCCACCAAATAATTGTCAGACAAGTTCAGGGTGCTGAGAAACGTGAGATTTGTTAGATCCTGTGGGATCTCTCCAGAGAGTCGATTGCCAGACAGGTCTAGTGACTCCAGATCAGTCATGCCGCCAAGTTGGGTTGGGATATGTCCCGTGAAGGCATTATGCGACATGTTCAGCACACGTAGTGAAACAAGCCTTCCAATTGATTCAGGAATAGTACCTTCCAACCTATTGTTTGAAAAGTCAATTGATGTTAACGTTGTCAAGATCCTTTCAAATGTCACAAAGAGCCCCTTGTACGAGATCGCAATAGAATCTTGATAGAATTCCATGCTAGCTGATAAGTTTTGAGCACGGACAATATCTCCTGTACTGTTGAATTCGGCCATCATTGATTTTAAGAACGCAAACCATTCTGAACTCAAATTGCCGGAGAAGTTGTTTGAGGCAAGATCAATAATTTGCAAGCTAGAGAAATATTCCTTGGATTTGTGATGCTCAACAATATCACCTATGGAACCATAGAATCGGTTGGATCTTAATATAAGAACATAAAGACTGGAAAGCCCCCTCAGCCAAGATGGGAAAACATCGACTATTTGATTGTTTCCAATGTCAAGAACCTCCAAGTGACTGCAGTTAGAAAGTGCCCACGGAAGCTGTCCTTCAATCATATTGCCATGTAAATCTATTGTCTGGAATGCACATTCGCTTGTAATATTGGATGGCAACGTGCCTTCAAAGTGGTTCTCCCTCAAATTTAATACGCTTAGTCCACCATTTTCTATTAGACAGGATGGAATCGACCCACTAAAGTTGTTGTAGGATAGGTCAAGGACGTCCAGCGTGGAATTGCAAATAGAATGCGGTATATGTCCATTTATACTATTGTTGGACATCCTGAGAAAATAGGTGTCGCTAAGATATAAAGTGAAATTTGGAAGAACCGAAGAGAAATTATTATTTGAATAATCCAAGACTAGTGCTGACGCGTTTGGCATTGGAATCTGCCCCTGGAGACCATTGAAACTAAGATCAAGCGCTCCAAATGGAACCTTGAAAGGCAGAACAGATGGATTAAATTGCATACCGGTGAGCATGTTGTGTGAAAGATTTAAATATAGATATATACTGTCCCGTCTCTCCCATCTCCCCCATATCCAATTTGGTATATCCCCACTGAGTTTATTGCTCGAGAGGTCCAGATAAGACACATCCTTGAGACGTGGTAAAATACTCGGAAATTTGGTTATATTGCAGCTTGCAAGCCCTAGCTTGGTAAGTCGAGAGAGATAGGTTGAGGAAGAGTAATTGCCTTCTCCATCCATGACAGAGAGCTTATTGTTTGAAAGGAACAAACCTCTGAGCTTTGTTAACCTCCAAAATGAGGTAAGATTCACCGAACCTACCAGGTTGTTCGAGCCGATATCCAGATACCTCAAGCTTGTGAGTTCAAAGAATGACCTGGGAATTTGCCCTGTCAATTCATTCATGCTTAGGTCCACATACTTCAAGCGTGACGATGCCACATCGAACTCTTGTATAGGGCCAGAAAGTCGGTTCCCATAAAGATCCAATTCCTTTAACGCTGGAAGAGTGAAAAGGGAGGTTGGAATTTCCCCTGCAAACAGAGTGGAAAAAATCAGAATGATTTTCTTCTCCTAGTACAACTCGAATTAGTGGCTGAGAAGGATTTCTAGCAGAATATTACTTATAAGTATTCTAGAAATTGCAAAATTAAAGAGGAGAGCCCTCTAGTTGGCATTTGGGAGCAATTAGTCTCCATTAGAGTTTTAGTGCAGTAGGGAAGCACGGGAAATAGAAAGAGAATCTTTTTTAGAGGATAAGAAAAAAAATGACTAGTGTAGTTATGTTAAGGTTTGCAAACTATTGTCGATGCATATGACTCAGGGTCTTGAATCAAACTTACAAAAATAATAAAGGGGGGACAATCACACAGAATGTATTGCCATGGATAATAAAGTTACAGTAAGTGCAGAAAATAATGTTGTTTTTTAGGCGTTCCTGAATTCACTCATTTTCTTCTTTATGTTTTGAACTATCGCGTCCTTTATCAACCGTCGCATCTTATCGTAATAGCCGTTAACTGCTCTTACGTATTCGGTTATACATTCATGTGACAAGCTTATACACTTAGTCACTAGTCGAGGTAATTTAGTTATGTTAAGGTTTGCAAACTATTGTCCGATGCATATGACTCTGGTCTTGTATCAAACTTACAAAAATAATAAAGGGGATAATCACACGAATGTATTGCCATGGATAATAAAGTTCTGAAGTGCGTAAAATAATGTTGTTTTTAGGCGTTCTGAATTCACTCATTTTCTTCTTTATGTTTTGAACTATCGCGCCCTTTATCAACCGTCAGATCTTATCGTAATAGCCGTTAATCGCTCTTACGTATTCGATTATACATTCATGTGACAAGCTTATACACTTAGTCACTAGTCGTAATTTAGTTATGTTAAGGTTTGCAAACTATTGTCGATGCATATGACTCGTGGTCTTGAATCAAACTTACAAAAATAATAAAGGGGGACAATCACACGTAATGTATTGCCATGGATAATAAAGTTACGTAAGTGCGAGAAAATAATGTTGTTTTTTAGGCGCTCTGAATTCACTCATTTTCTTCTTTATGTTTTGAACTATCGCGTCCTTTATCAACCGTCAGATCTTATCGTAATAGCCGTTAATCGCTTCTTACGTATTCGGTTATACATTCATGTGACAAGCTTATACACTTAGTCACTAGTCGTAATTTAGTTATGTTAAGGTTTGCAAACTATTGTCGATGCATATGACTCGGGTCTTGAATCAAACTTACAAAAATAATAAAGGGGACAATCACACGTAATGTATTGCCATGGATAATAAAGTTACAAGAAGTGCGTAAAATAATGTTGTTTTTTAGGCGTTCTGAATTCACTCATTTTCTTCTTTATGTTTTGAACTATCGCCCTTTATCAACCGTCAGATCTTATCGTAATAGCCGCGTTAATCGCTTCTTACGTATTCGGTTATACATTCATGTGACAAGCTTATACACTTAGTCACTAGTCAGGTAATTTAGTTATGTTAAGGTTTGCAAACTATTGTCGATGCATATGACTCAGGGTCTTGAATCAAACTTACAAAAATAATAAAGGGGGGACAATCACACAGAATGTATTGCCATGGATAATAAAGTTACAGTAAGTGCAGAAAATAATGTTGTTTTTTAGGCGTTCCTGAATTCACTCATTTGTCTTCTTTAAGTTTTGAACTGTCGCGTCCTTTATCAACCGTCGCACACTCGCACCTTATCGTAATAGCCGTTAACTGTAACTAAATTTAATGGGCCTGATTAAGGTATTAGGTGGGCCTTGGCTGAATAGACCTAAATGAGATTCTATCTTGACTATAAATGTTAACCGAGTCAAAGATCTTCGTCACCTATAAGCTTAGATTTACAACCCACATGTCATGTGTTAATAATCTCAACACCAGCAAAACAGTGCGAAATCCATAAAAATAACCCACTCAACGTGTGGTTGGTATACATAAATAACCTAGTTAGGCCCTGTTTGTTTCCTTCTCCAGCTTATATAATCCAGCTTTTTGGTGTTGGATTATATAAGCTGGATTATATAAGCTGCCTTTAAATAAGCCGGTGGATTGTTTGTTTTTCTGGATTATTACTGTGTTGGATTATTAGTTTGAGATTATATAAGCACCCTAATGGCTGCTTATAGATTATTATAATCTCATGCTTTAGATTATATAATCTAGATTATAATCTAGACTGTTTGTTTCCCCATTAACTTATATAAGCTGGATTATATAATCCATAGGGCAAACAAACAGGGCCTTAGAAAGGTTAAGGCACCTACGCATTTTGAGATTCAAAGTTTGTAAACTTTGATAAATAATTAGTCTAACAATATATAATATCATTGGATTCATTCGTATTAGAAATTAAGCACTTTATTATTATTATTATTATTATTATTATTATTATTATTATTATTATTATTATGTAGCTATGCACAAAGCATTGTAAAAAAAATAATGGACGAAGTTCGACTTTGGAGACCGTACCAAGTCAAACGTATCTTATAAAAATCAACAAAGAGAGAGTAAGTGGAATAATTAAGCAATTATTTTGGTGAACTAGCCCATCGGTGCAATCAAGTCCTTTCATTCGAAATTAGGTATACTTTTCTTTTGAGACGAAGAAATTAGATATACTAATTAGTAACCATTGCATTTGCACTGTTTGGTACGTTTATGTTAACTTTTTGAAGTGGTTTAACTAGCAGAAAGAGAAATTTCAAATTCTTAGCATTATAAGGCAAAAGCATTAATAAGGCTCCATAAACTAGCCCATAACTAGATTATTATACAACATAACACAGCAACAGTAAACCAGTCTTACCGCTGATAGAATTCATCGAGAGATACAAATCAAGCAGATGAGTCAAATTACCAATTGAAGTTGGTATTCGCGCAGGAAACTCCCAATGGCTGATATCCATGCTTTTCAAGTTACTAAGGTTGCCAATTGCAGATGGTATTGGCCCAGCAAACTTGCAATTAGAGATCTCCAAGGTTTGTAATTTTCTGAGAAAACCAATTGTGGACGGCATTGGCCCATCAAACTTGCAATCATAGATCTCCAAGGTTTGTAAGTTTCCGAGAAAACTAATTGTCGACGGCATTGGCCCTACGAACTCACAACCATATAGATACAAGCTCCTTAAATTCGTCAGATTGCCGATTGTAGATGGCATTGAACCATTTAGTCCGAGTTCAGAGAAATACAAGTCTTGCAAGCCCTTGAGATTACCAATTGCAGATAGTGCTGGCATAGTGAGGTTGCAGCCCAAGATACTCAAGCTTCTCAAGCTCTTGAGGTTGGCAATGGAGGAAGGCGTTGTGCTAGATAAGTCACATTCATCGAGTTCCAAGCTTGTCAATTTCCTGAGGCCCCCGATCCATGAGAAAATTGATCTTAACTCTCTTTGTAAGCCCAAGCTAGAGAGTAGCAACTGGCATAAAGACGGAAGAATACCAAATGAAGAGAGAAACTCCGTGGAAATAAAACTTCCATCAAGGGATAACTCTTTCAACGACCTGAAATTGCTTGAAGAGTTCCTTTTAGCATACTTAAAGTTGGTCCCATCTAGTCTCAAAGTCTCTAAAGAATTTGCATTGGAAAAGTTTGGAAAATTCCCTGAAAGATTCATATTCCCGGACAAATCAAGGACCCTTAGATTTTTCGATTGGAAGGTTCTACGAGGGAACCACCCCTCAAGATTAGTATCAGCAAGTTGAAGCACACTTAAATTGACAAAATCCATGAAGAACTCTGGAAACGGACCAGTAACATCGTTGTATTGGAGATTGATCATAGTTAGAGAGCTAAGGCTCGAAAGGGACTGGTGAATCGGACCATAGAGAGAACAAAACCCCAAGCTAAGAACCTGAAGATGAGGAACGGATTTAGCTAGAGCATTGCACCACTCTTCTCCGCTACTGTGTATGTACACTTCGTCAAGGTAGAGCTCTCTCAAATTGCTGAGGTTCCGCACTATGGTATGAAAGTTAGATACCGAGAGAGAGTTATAATAGTCGTCAAAATAGAAGCCATCGTCATCACTACTGTCGCGATTAGAAAGATCCAAAGAGATAAGGTTAACAAGTTGGCCGATGCCAAGAGGTATCTCACCCTCGAAGCCCGAATTGGAGAGGTTGAGGTGGGAGAGCATGGTAAGCTTCTCGAATCCAACATCTGGCATGCTATATCTGTCAAAGTTATTCATGCTAAGATCGAGCATTCGGAGGGAGGTAAGAGTAAAGACCACAGGGTCGAGACCACGGCTGTAGAATCCACGCCCACCGAGATGAAGAACGGTGACATGGCCTGAGGAGTTGCTGCAGCGGACGCCCTCCCAGAAACAACAGTCGGTGCCGACTTGCCAAGATGGAAGGGTGGTGGTGTCGTCATCGAAGAATAAGGACTGCTTTAGCTGGAGCAGAGACTTGGCCTGATCTGGACGGCATTGGATGGGAGCAGAGCGGTGAGTGATGTTACCATTAGCATAGACGCCATTGGTGTCTAGTGTGAGGAGTTGGGCAAGAAAGAGAAGCAGTACTAGTGCCCAACCAGCAGAAGCCATGAGCTAGTCTCTACAGGGCACAAGTGTGAGCAGCTCTCTACAGGGCACAAGTGTGAGCAGCTCTCTACAGGACACGAGATGTGCTCATACTTCCAAAGAGGCACATGCATATATAACGGGTAAGGTAGTATATATACTAATATACGTAGTGACGGACTTGAGAGACGGATATTTAATTACAATTTTAAGCAGGTCTTCCCGGAAGTCCTCGACGAATAGTGAACCTGAAAATTCCAAGTCGTGGCACATGCACACACAAACGTCAAGTAGTGATGGGTCAGGAAAAGGGCATAAGTATCCAAATAGCGCAAAACTTCTTCTCAGTACGTGTGCGATGGGTTTCACATTAATCTTGACTGATTCCAACCTTTACCCAGAGAAATCATATGTACCATAAGACAACTATCAATTAATCCGAAGGCGTAGGAATCACCGGTCAGTGTTGCAGTACCTTCACGTAGCTGCAAGTAAAAATTAATGTCGTTGATTTGAGGAGTTGATCCACCAAGAAAGGAAAGCTAGCTCTCCCAATGCAAGACTTGTGGCGTATACGAGTACCATGGGTTCTACGTAATTTTCACAGGCGTAATTTTCATGGCGTATACGTGTACCATGGGTTCTAGAAATTTTCTACATAATTATGACCCATGACTTGCAAGTCAACCTCCAAAGCAAATACGCACCTATTTAATTACGAATGGAGGTGGGAGTGGAATATTTCGAATCCATCTGGGATAAGAGATCGGAGCAGCAGCATCCAGTTCCTTTTGTTTTGTTTTCTTTTTCCTTTTTCGGTTCGAGCATGGAAGAATATTGGAGATCCTAGTTCTGTATAAGAATCGGCCTGGTTGGTGTAATTTGGTGGTTTTGAACCGTCACGAGATTGCAAAACCAGTTTATTGCATCTGAATAATTGAACGGGCTATCCAACACGGATTCGCCGCAAACTTTTTTTGAGAGGTGCTTTTATGCTTTCCCTCATAATACAAGTTGTACAAATTTTAAAGCAAATGAAGGGGTAAGTAATCCTCATCTACCCTTCATTTATGCATTAATATTTGTGCAACTTTAAAAAGGAAGAGCATAGAAGCACCTCTCACTTTTTTTAGTAAATTTCACAAAACTACAGTTTTTATGTTTAAACTATCGCATAACTACATGTTTAATTTTGAATTTCATGAAACTATAGATACTATGCAATCTTGTAGTTCTCTGTGAAAAATTATTGCTACATATGTAGCCTCGTGAAATTTAAACTTAAATGTACAATTCTGCGATAGTTGGTTTCTAGCCCTTTCGGTTTTTTTGCACTGTGATATGCATGCTATGAGCACCGTGTGTTTTCGTCGTAGCCTGACTGTTATTTTTCTTTTGTAATGAATATCAGAACTCCTCACCAATTTTTTAAATAGAATCGACATGCTATGTGCGAACACATCCAAGCATCGCCGTATAAACCATGCTAACCTTAATTACCTGCATATGAAGATCATGATCAGAAAATTAAGGATCTCAAGTGTTTGATTCCCATCGATGAATGTGATGACGAATTAATGAATGCATGCATGCAGGCGTCGTCGGTGGACAGCAAGGGCATCGACATCAACCAAGGCAAGCTCCAGTGCTGCAGCAACTGCAACTTCTCCTTCTCCGGCCTCTACACCTGCGACGGCATCGTGAAGAAGTGCGACCCCGTCTGCAACAACGGCTGCGCCGTCGTGAAGACGTACCCTGCCAATTAAGCTGTTCAAGTGCAACGACGCCTTCCTCGGCGAGTGTCTAGAAATGTGAAAGCAGGGGATAGTCGCCTAACTAACCCTTGTGCAGAGGTGAAGAACAAGCAGCAGCAAGCGACATTATTAAATAAGGAACGGACAGGCATAAAGCACTCTACACAAATACTCCAGCTAAATATTGCTCGAAGGTTTCCGGGAAGGCCAGCTATGCCACGTCTCCTCCCCACTCTCTCTTGTCTCCTCCCCCACTCTCTCTCTCTCTCTCTCTCTCTCTCTCTCTCTCTCTTTTGCAAAAATGACCTCCAATCTTTTGTAATTACGGATAGGTCCTTTTCATTTACGAATAAATCCTTTTTAATTTTCTGTGAGTGTGAAATAATTTTACCCGGTTCGCGTTTAGGTCCTCCGTTAGCCATTTTACACAAAGAACTTCCCGTTAAATACGAATTACGAACGAGCCCTTTCTTACTTATTCGAAATAGCGAACAGCTCCAAAATTATAACAAATAGGTCCTTGCACTTTTCGTTCAGGTCCTTTCTCCGTTTTTTCCGAAAAAAATGTTTTCGTGGTCCGTTTACTCTCCGGAGCATGCGAAAAATGTTTCCGTGGTTTGCTTTTCTCCGGGAAAAAAACAAAAAATATTTTTCGTTCACACGTGCGGCGCACTTTCTCCATTTTTCCCGAAAAAAATATTTTCGTGGTCCGTTTGCTCTCCGGAGCACCGAAAAAATTGCTTTCGTGTCCGTTTACTCTCCGAAACATGAGAAAAATATTTCCGTTGTCTGTTTTTTCTCCGGAAAATATATATATATATTTTTCGTTCACGCACGCGGCACACTTTCTCCGTTTTTTCCGAAAAAATATTTTCGTTGTCCGTTTGCTCTCCGAAGCATGGGAAAAATGTTTCCGTTGTCTATTTTTTCTCCGGGAAAAAAAATATTTCGCGTGCGCGGCGTGCGCCGCGCTTGCGTTTCTAGTAGATTAAGGGAATAAGAGCAGAGCTCTGCATAAAACGTTTCGAAGCAACCATCACAAGTAGCACGCTCATAGTGATCCTGGTTCTCCAGCCCGTCCTGGTCATGGGAATCTTTGCAGCTGTGGCTAAAGAAAATGTCTCTCAATACATCCATGTGTGATCTAGTCGAGAGAGAGAGAGAGATACAAGCAGAATCGTACGCTCTTTTCATTAATCAGATATTAGTTTTTGTCAAATTCTGAGACATCCATGTGGACTATTGGTAAAGTACAATATTATGGTTTTTGAGGTCTTTCGTTCAATGTGACGACCCACATAATTAACCTAGAATAGTGATAATAATCTTGTCATTAACTCTAAGGTAATTACGCTGATATGGGCATATTAGCTAATAAAACATCGAGCGGACCCCAACACTATCAGTTAATACACCAAATTCAGAGTATTGCAGCAGAAGAATAATTAGAGACTAGCAAAAAAACTTTATTACATTCCCTGCCATGCAAGATACAGAGGTGGGAGCGAGGAATATTTCGGAGAAGTCTTCCAGGAAGTCCAAATCCTTTTGTTTGTTTTGTCTTTTTTCTTTTTTTTTTTTGTTCGAGCATGGAAGAATACATGTCTTAACGCAGCCACTCTAAAACATAAATTGAAAACTTAGCACTTTAAAACTTATCTACTTGAGTTTTTACTATTCTTAGACACTCTTAACCGTACTCTTCCCTTCTTCCTCTTGATTGGCGGTCGCTTCACTTATCTGGCAAGCTCTGGCCACGCCCACATCAGCTTGCATATTTGGAGCTATTGCGTCCACACATCTCGTTGAAATTTCGGATTTTTGGACGAAATTTCGGATTTCTCAGTTCAAAAGAAAACCGGATTTGAATTTTGATTTTTGAATTTCGTCCGGATTTGATCCGAAATTTTCAAATCTCGTCAAAATTTTGGATTTCGGCCAGGCTCGAGATAGAGTCCGAAAACGAAATTTGAATCCTTGCTCTGGCCACGCCCACATCAGCTTGCATATTTGGAGCTATTTGGAGCTATTGCTGGCCAGGTCGAACACAGAAGAAAGCTGACAATTAGAGAGTTGATCTGTTAGGTCCTTGACAAGGTCGTCGTCGCCATCCGCACCCATGGGCTCCAGTTGCGTCCAATCCATTTCCTCCTCCGTGCCATTGAAATCACCTCATCCGCCTGCTTCTATTGCCGGCCAACCTCGCCACGGCAACCAACATCTACAATGCCAGGAAGAGGAGGAAAGAGATGCCTGCGAACAAAACAGCCGAAGAGTGACATATATAAAAAGGCAAGTTTTGGAGTAGCAAACTTTTAGTTTTATGTTTCAAAGTGTTATTTTTTAAAATAATATATAGCTAATTTTATTAAAAAAAACTAAATATATTATATTTCGGGGGTTTTCTGGCCACCGTGTGAGCCATGTCATCACCGATTGGGATCCTCTGCCTTTGCTACTCAAAATGCACGATGCATTTTGGCCTGCATTTTGAGTAGCAACAGCTAATTTTTTTTAAAAAAAAATCAAATTGCTATGGTATTTTTGAAAAATCTAATTTAAAAATATGAATTTCAATCAAAATATTTGAAATTTCAATAAAATTTACCAAAATCTTAAATATTGTAACAATTTGATTTTTTTTCCTATATTTTTTTAACTTTTGCTACTCAAAATACAGGTTAAAATACACCGCGGATTTTAAGTAGCATAGGCAGAGGAACCAATAGATGTCCCCACGCCCTCTGCCTCGCACGACGGGTGAGGCTAGGAAGAAGAACTGAATGGGCCGGTCCACTGAGATTTTTACCAGGCCGACTCATGGCCTGAAAGTGGCCCAACCTTATCCCCTTCGCTTCCCCGCCCTCGCTCGCTCCGGCAAACATGGCACTCCATGTCTCCATCTCGTCCGTCCGCCTCCGACCGCCGCCGCGTCGGCGTGCTCGGGGCTCGGGCCCATTACGTCTCCCCGTCCGCCGACGCGCTGGCCCGTGCTTCAGGAGGCCCTACACGTCCGTCCTGGTTGTCCCCACCGGAGTTGGCGCCGCCGTCGCCGACTGCGTCATCTCCCACCCCAATGTAAGAGTACGACGCCCTTGCCAAAACTTAGGCATCTACTTCACTCAGCATTTCGCCATTACAATCTGGTTGGTCAAAGGCTGAAGCTTTCGCTTCGTACGTAGGTGCTCAACGCTGCCATGCTGTACTGGCCGATGCCCAATACGCTTTACGTGGAGGGATACGCCCTTGACAGGTTCCACAATCTAACACCAAGCCTACGTAGGGTTGCCTGCATATCAGTCCAGTTCTAGTAGGGATAAACGTCCAAATTTGATGCCCTAGTCCAGAGTTAGTCTTGACATGCCAGCTAGCAAACCATTGCCGTCGACGTGCAGCCGCTCGATATATCGAAGATACAGATAGTTTCAAGCAACATGTCGCATTTGCATGCAAACTGATGCTCACATTTCATTGGTTAGCACTCGGTACGCATGCACCAAGGGTGGCAGCGTCTACCTTAAATGCCACCGCCAGCAGAGCCAAATTCGTCTCATCTCTCTTGGCATTATCATGTATCACGTAAGGAAAAGTCCGCAAATCAGAATAATGTTTGCAGCTTGAAGAGGATTGTGACGCCCGGCTCCTTGCTCCTCCCCGCGCCAAAGCCCGCGCCGCCAACGGCCGCCGCTTCCTCCGCGCCGCGCCAGCCACCGCCGCAACCGCCGCCGCTGCTTCCTCTGCGCCCGCGCGGCCGTGCTCGCACCCGCCGCGCGTTTTCAAGACGCTGTTCTTGCGCCGCGCTGCCTCGCCCCTCCACTATTTAAGCCCCGGGACCCCCCCTCGCTCCCGGGCCCCTCTCCCTCTCCTCCCTCGCCTCTCCTCTCCCCGCTGCGCCGCCGCCTCCTTCCTCGCCTCCGGCCGCCCCGTCTCCGAGCACGCCCGCCTCCCTCCGGCCTCCTTCCGCTCCACCGTCCTCGCCTCCGGCCGCCCGCTTCGCCGCCCGCCTCGCCAGCTCCTCCTCCGGCCTTGCCGCCCCCGCTTGGCCTCGCTGCACTCGGCCTCGCGCCAGCGCGTGCGTCTTGTAGCGTGCACGTGGTGCAGGCGTAGCGTGGATCCACTACGTGAGTCCCACCTTCAGCCGGTTTTAAAAAGAAAAAAAAGGGTTTTGAAAATTCTTTATGACGTCATAAAGCTGTTTTTCTTTTTAAAAATAATTCCAAAAATTCCGTTTTATTTGTTTTAAACCTCCGGGAGCCCGTTCGAACTCCGTTTGGCTTCGTTCTTCTTCCTAAATTCATTAAAAACCTCAAACTTTAGTTTAGTGCTAGTTTGAAATTCAATTTGTGTTTATTTGAATTCGTTTGGATCTTATTTGAATTTGGGTGCTTTTTACGCGTAGATTACGGAGAGACCGAGGAGTTCCCGAACGATTTATTTTCGAGCAAAGAACTCGTCGAACCAGGCAAGTCACACCCCCTTGACCATGTTGCTCCCAGTTTTATGAACTTGTATGTTGTATTTACAATTATTGCATGCTTATTTATTATAGACATTAATTTTCGACCTAGTTTTAAATGATAATTATATCCAATTTCGACATGCGACCTTTGACATTTGAATTCCGATACCCTTGTAAACTTAGTAAAAATATGAATTATGACTATAGTAATAGTTAGACATTGCTTAGCCATGCTTAGAACTGAACTTAGGAAGTTTTGGGGAATTTTATGCCAAAATGATGACATGTTCAAATGGAAACTTATAATGATCAATGTTAGCATCAATGTAGAGATAGTATGGTTAAAATGAAAATGACTTAGACCGGACGAGAATTGGTTGGAAAGTGGTGAGGTCATGGTTCTGAGTTTGTGGGCAGTCTCGCCTAGTTAATTAAGGACCGGTCTGAGTCTCGCTGAATGTAAAGCCTAACCGTACTACCACGAGTCTGGAATGGGACAGACCTGGCTATCCTTATTAAATCATTTCATGGACAGTCATGCCATATGGGGGTAGTGGTGTGGTGAAAGCGAGATGCTGCCACTCTGGCGCAAGAGGGGGCTTCTGAATAGAGGGAGTCTTTCAGCGGTGAAACCTTAGCGGGCATGTCTAAATGTATGAATTTAATATAGGGGCCTTGTCATAATTTTCTCTGTCACTCACCAAAGGAAGTGTGTTGACATAAAAGGGATATATTATGTCTTGTGGGTAAAGTTGTACAACCTCTGCAGAGTGTCAAACTAATCGATTAGCCGCGCCCGCGGTTATGGGCATGCCGAGCAAGCCATTCTCAGATTAGACTTTGGTAAATTAGAATTTGGTTTCCAAAATGATGATTGGATGGAGGGAGTCCATCATGGCTATAACTTAGCCAATTCCAGGAGAGATTCCTGAGTCATAAAGGAAAATGTATAAATTTGAGTTTCTTTATAAACTATGCCATTTAAAATTGTTTTGAATGATTATTAAACTATTGCTTTACGCTTAAACAAACCATATTACCATCCTTTGATTACCCGTATATTTATATTGCATTTTCGGTGTGGTTTGCTGAGTACGTATGTACTCACCCTTGCTTAATTTACCACTTCAGAGGAGGAGTATCACGATGGTGAGGACCAGTTCGACTAGGCCGCGTCCCCAGTCGATTGCCTGTGGCAAATTAATTGGACTCTATTTATTATTCTTTAATTCCGCTGCTTTTATTTATTCGTTGGCCTGCGCGCTATTTCATTTGTAACTTTGAATATTTATCTTTAATAAAGAACGCTGGATATGCTATGGTTTCATTTCTACTGTGTGTACTAGCATTTCCTGGACTAGTACAGAATGGGGAAATTGGTTATATGCCACTTTGAAGACTGGGTCTCACATATTTGTCATCATCGTCGTTCGGTTCGGTTTAATACCCTTTACAACGGTGACACCTTGTGCCTTTGCCATTACAGCCCAATTACTCTTATTTTACATGATTTCACATGTTTTATCGTGGGCCCAGGTGAGTGTAAGGACTATACTGCCCCCTCGGTCGGCTTTATCCCTTGGTGCGATCGGACCCATTGTGTTCTTCCCCATCCTCACCTCTCACGAGCGCAGGCGGCTGAGGCGAAGAAGGCGGCGGGCACGAGACGCTCATCGCCGACCCCAAGACGGCGCCGTTGGAGTCGTTCGACGACATCGCGTACAGCCTCGACCAGGTCACGGAAGGTTGTGGCGGCGTGGAATGGCATGGAGGCGCAGCCATAGAGATGGATGATGCGCGCGGCAAAACCCTCGGTGGAGGCCTCGAAGAAGGGCTTCTGTGCGTCGAGGATGGCCGCGACGCCGTCGTGGTGGCCGATGGAGGCTAGGCGGGACACGCGGTGCCGGTCGCGAAAGCGCAAGGACGCAGACGACGCGGCGACGAACTCGAAGACCAGCTTGTCCGGGTCGCGCTCCCGGATGATGTCCTTGAGGATCGCGCGGAGGGACTTCCGCGTCGCCGGCTTGGGCTTGGGCGGTTGGGTAGTAGGCGAGGAGGAGGAGAAGATGCGGGAGGGGGCTGCGGCCGCAGCCGGGGAGGCCATGGCGCCACGGCGGATGGGGTTTGCGACGAGAGGAGTGGGAGGTGGAGGGTTTTGGGGATTGGTCCGAGTGGAGCGAACGGCGCACGGGCGGGGGACCCGAGCGAGGCGAACGGCGCGCGGGCGGGGGACCCGAGCGGGGCGAGGCCAGTGCGGACGGAGAGGGCGAGAGGCGAACGCCGGCCGGAGAAAAGCGGTGGAAAGGTCGAAGCGGAGGTCCTTGGCGTCGCCGCCGGCCGAGAGGCCGGAGATGAAAGGCAACCCGACCACGCAGAGGAGGAGGGAGAGGGTGTATGCTGCTACTGTGAGGTGTTTGGGGAGATTTGTGCTGCTACTGCTACTAGGGGTAGTATCGTCCTTACACTCACCTGGGCCCACGATAAAATAGGTGAAATCCTGTAAAATAAGAGTAATTGGGATATAATGGCAAAGGCACAAGGTGTCACCGTTGTAAAGGGTATTAAACCGAACCGAACAACGATGATGACAAATATGTGAGACCCAGTCTTCACAGTGGCATATAACCAATTTTCTCGTACAGAATACACAGAGGTTTTCGGAGGTGTTATTCCGGGGTCCGACAAGGATACATGATTTGTCTCTTCAGTTGCAGCCATCATTTTTATGAACTGGCTATTAGTGGTATAGAATTAAGCATAGAACGGAATTTATCTTTGGAGGCATATAAATTAAGCCAAGTTTTTTTTATTTAGGCACACGAAGGATGAAAATTCTGGATCTAGGCATGCATGCAATTTTTATTGGCTTTTGTTATTTTAGGGTCGCTTGCACGTAATGTTACGCGCGTTCATCGTTTCCATGTGACACGTTACATGTATTGGATGGCACGTAGCATCACAGGTAGAGTTCAAAACGGAATGGAAAATTTCCGACCATTCCAGAGAAAAACGAAAACGAAAGTCTTTTTTCGAAAACGGATATTGATATATTTTAACTGATCCAACCTAGGTAGGCTTGGTGTTAGATTGTGGAATCGAGGAAGAGCTCCGACTCCGCCACTTGCAGGTCGCGGATGCTGCGAGGGCTTCGCTTGGCCTCCCTGTAGTTGAGTACATTGTCACAGATGCTCCTTTGGAGGTGCACATTCTATTCTGAAAGTAGTAGTTGAAAATACAGTACAGTGCCTGGGTAATCTGTTGATATCCGTGGTTAATTTATGAACTGCCCGCGTGTGGTGTAGATCAAGACGTGGTTTGATCCGAAATGTGGGAAATCAACAGGGAGCATTGGAAACTCTGATTCTCTGTTAAGAGCGGTTGATGCACTAGTGAACCAATCGGATGTGAATGCCGTGGCGCTTTCCAGATGATGATCCAGAAGATTCAGATTGTTATCGAGAAGGGGAGGTAATTCTTGTCTGCTCATGTAGTTGTTTCATTTAATTTTTAGGGAAATTTGGTTCTATAGCACTCAAAGATCGTCACTTTGGTAAAATATCACTCAACTTACATAGTACACTTTAATACCACTCAAAGCTCTCATCCTTCACTTTTTTACCACTTCTTGACATTTCTACCCAACCTTTTCTTCTCCCACGTCATCTTCTCTCGCGCTGGCATCATCCCTCACTCCTCCACCACCGCTTTCTCCCCTCCCCTCCCCTCCCATTGGGGCCATCCCCTTCTCTCCTTCAAGAAATGGTAAAAAAGCGAAGGATGAGAACTTTGAGTGGTATTAAAGTGTACCATGTAAGTTGATGATCTTTGAGTGCTATAGGACCAATTTTCCCTTTAATTTATCTGATAGGTTATTGGTCTTGTACGATCTGAGATTTTCATGTAGCATTATTGGAACTCCCTTACTGTCCTTTTGGTTTTTTCTGTTTTGAAAGGTACTTTGAATTTACAAATGTACAATTGGAATCATCTAAAATGTCTCTTACAAATTGCAAAGATGGGCACTTTTAGGTTCTCACATTTAGCCTCTCTTTTAGAAAGATTTGAAAGTTCATGCCCCTTATTTCACTAGACATACATTTATATTGATGGATCTCATGGATTGATGTTGATTAAGGGAAATATTCTGATATTATCAAATCTGGGGAGGCGTATGTTTCATTGCCAGCATTTCCAAGCAAGAATGATTTTTGTAAACTTCTCAACTTATATGTTCTTGACTGTTATATCAAATGCAGGGAGTTGATCTGTTGGCAGGAGTTGAGGCAATTATCAGTCATCTAATCGTGAAAGAATTCAAAATCCCTGCTGCCCATGCTCCTGCAGTGTTACCCCCACCACTCAGCCCATCACTATGCCCAAGATCTGCTGCCGAAGAGGTCTCTATGCCCTTGTGCTGAATTACTTGTGCATAACTGAGTTAAATAGTTACCAGCAATATGCTTAATAATCACACAACAATGACATTGCATATTTCAGATTATTTTCATGGGTTCGGTTTCTGCTAGTTACAGGGTTTTCGTTGTATGTAGAGTATGATGCCCTATGTCAATCTATACATTTTTTTTTACAAACCTGAGTCCTTATTGATTTTATCTGTTGTTTCTTTATTCATTATCATCGATCTTTTTCGAACAGATTGGGTATACCTTTCTACCCTGTGTGCTCGCTGGGTTAAGCAACGCCCCTCAGTATGTGATGCGGAGGCAAGGAACCTTAGACAATGGTTGCATAGCGGCTAGTGATGTTGATAGTGTGATTCTTCCGAAAGACGCTTGTGGAGGAGATGGTACTCTTGCATTTGCTCGAACTGCAAGAAAGAGCAAGGTGCTTATTAGTCATGAATTATCTATACACTTGGACTGCATGTGCAATATGTTACTGTTTAGTATATATGAAACGTAGATTAATTGACTAACATGATGAGCTAATCACCGAACCAAGTTTAAGCCCTTCTTTATAGTTAACTAGGTCGATCGGCTAAATTAGGTATTTCTTTTTGCAGCCCTTAATCATTACTGTTCAGGAAAATGAAACGGTGCTCGATGATACCCCAGACAAGTTCAATATACAGGCGGTATGCAATATATCTCCACAGTTATCCTTTCTCTTTCTGATTAATACTATTGCATCCAAGAAATCCATAGCAACGTTGACCTTTTTCTCCCCAGCTGAATGTCCAGAACTACTGGGAAGCTATTGGAGTTATCGCTGCTCACAAGGCAGGCGTCAATCCAAGCGCTCTTAGAAGACAAGCAATTGATCATCTTAAGAGCCATCCACGATTGTGCTCCGCCCAATCGTCTGGTTCTAGGCCATCTGCCTATCCTGCAATGCAGGAGAAAGTATACGCACATCAACTCGTTTGACAAATTTAGTAGTACAAGGTACAATTGTAGAAACCGGTTTTGGCAAATTGGAGGCTCCAAATTTCGAAGTCAGAAGTACATATTCCACAACAATAGCAGCATCCATACTATTGTTGTTTCAGTGTGATCACCACGTGAGCAATTAGGCCGGTGACACGCTCTTCATGTCTCCAGTCTGACAATCGTATATCTCATCATGTGTTGAGGGGAAAATACAGTACTTGTAATCAGTTTTTTTCGCAACAATTAGTTGTTTGGATTGCTGAAGCAGAGGCCCTTCCATTGAACACACAAGTGTTACGGTTGATTCATTGGCTACCAATGTGTTGTCTGGCTGACACATGCATCTGCTTTAGCACGTTTGATCGATCAGAATGGCCTCAGAGGTGCGACTTGTGGACAGCCAGCCATGACCATGGTATGAGAGTGAGTAGGTGCTGCTTTGCTTCCTTCTTTCTAACTACCGATCAAACCGGAGCTTTACCTTTAACGTCTAGCTCATGGCTCGCTGTTTATTTGCGTTGCCGGTTCATGCTACTTTTTTGAAGTATTGTGTTGACATTTCGTGCATACTTGCCTGATTTGTACTTTCTTAACAAGATCTTGATGGGCTTTATCAACAGTAGTTTCTGTTTTTCCATAGTCATATGGTTTTAAAACACTGATATATAATATTTTCTCATAGCACTTTGGTTGATGCATTTGTCAGGGGTTCTCAGTCACTGCGTGCATTGCTAGAAAGGCTTTGTCTAATATTGAAACTTGTCTATTTAAATTTTCCACGAAGATTAAAGCGGTGTATTAATCTATAATTAAAGCAAGTTTATCTTCAACATTTGGCCAGGTAAAAACACCGAGATTTCGGCCAAAATCACCGAGATCTTGTCGAAATTTGTATAGGCACGGTAATATTTTGTTCAATAATTGAGCCGTCTATGATGACTTGACCAACAAAAGCATAATCATAATTATGATTAATTGTAATACATGCATCTCATCAATTATAATACGTACATGCATCTGATCAGTAATTATAATATATACATATGTACGTCCCATTACTTATGACCCGAACATTTGATTACAAGTACACATACACTTGGAATATAAATAAGGATCTCATCATTAATCGGCCACTTGCTTATTATTTCGTACAAAATTAGCCCTTCACGATGATCAACGCGTGTGTAGCTAGCTTCCTCAGGTTGCTCTTCCTGGACCATGATTCCAGTACCAATAGGAGGCAACTCATCGAACTGATTGTATTCTTCCTCATCTACCACATTCTCGACTCCGACAATCCTCCTTTTTTCCTGTAGAACCACGTGGCTCTTCTTGTTCAATGGGCCGGTTACATAGAAGACTTGAAAAACTTGGTTAGCAAGAACAAACGGTTCTTCTTGGTATCCGACACGTTCAAGGTCCACAGCAGTGATACTGCATTTGTCAACCTTCACATGCTGCAGGTGAACCCAACGGCACCGAAATAGGGTGATTTTGAATAGTATGTAGTCAAGCTCCCAAATTTCCTCAATTAACCCATAGTACGACCTCCTCGTCGACCCAGCAGTATTCAACGCATCTATGCGAACACCGCTATTCTGGTTTGTGCTCTTCATGTCCTGATCCCTCGTGTAAAATGTGTACCCATTTATGTCGTATCCTTTCCATGTTACAACCATAAATGCTGGCCCTTTTGCCAACCATGTCAGCGGACCTTCGGCCGAGCTTCCAATGATGGGTTGTCGCTCCTTCAGCCATCTGTTGAATTGAAGGTTATGTTGTCTGGTGATCCAGGACTCCAACCGCGATGGATTCTCTTGCCGTAGCCAGTTCTTGTGCTCGTCGATATACGGGGCCACAATAGCCATGTGTTGCAAAACCGTGAAATGGGCTTTAGCGCACGCAGCTGGATCAGGCGTGATTGATTTTCTTCCGATGGTCCCGGCACCCTGGAGCCTTCCCTCATGGCGGGATCGAGGCACACCTATCGGCTCGACCTGTGCCATGTAATCCACGCAAAACTCGACGACCTCTTCGGTTGCATAACCTTTGACAATGCTACCCTCCGGTCGAGATCGATTCCGTACGTAAGACTTGAGAATTCCCATGTACCTCTCGAACGGGTACATGCTACATAGGAACACGGGCCCGCACAACTTTATCTCCCTAACTAGGTGAACAATGAGATGGACAACGATATCGAAAAATGATGGAGGGAAATACATCTCAAGATTACATATGGTCATTACCACATCGGCCTGCAAAGCATCTAGTCCTTCGAGATCGATGACCTTCTGAGCAATTGCGTTAAAGAAATAACATAACCTTGTGATTGTCTCCCGGACCTTGGTCAGTAAGATGCTTCTAATTGCCACAGGGAGCATCTGTGTCATAAGCACATGGCAATCATGAGACTTCATGCATTTAAACTCAAGTCCTGCATTGAAACAAGCCTCTTCATATTGGACGAGTAACCGGACAGAACTTTAACACCATGCAAGCACTGGCACAGTTCAGTTCTCTCTGCCTTGGATAAAGTGTAGCAAGCAGGTTCGCAATAAGTTCGGCATTTGTCGCTCTCTTTCGGTGCTAACTCAGGTCTAATGCCCATATCAACCAAGTCAAGCCGTGAGTTGATACCGTCCTTTGTTTTGCCTTCAGTAAGAGACCAATCAAGCTATCACATACATTCTTCTCTACATGCATCATGTCGATGCAGTACCGAACTTGTAGGTGCTCCCAATAAGGTAGGTCCCAAAATATTGATCTCTTCTTCCACATGCGCTTCTCACGGGTCCTCGATTGACATCCCTTTCCTAGAGCAACCTCCAAGTTCTTAACAATATCATGAATGTCCGTCCCGCTTAAATGCTTTGGAGCTAATCCATCTTCAGTCGTTCCGTCGAATTATTTCTTCATCTTGCGGTATGGGTGATTCCTTCGAAGGAACCTACGGTGACGCATGTACACGGTTTTGCGTGAGTGATTGAGCCACACACTCTCGGTAGCATGCAAGCAGTGAGTGCAGGCTTTGGCTCCTTTTGTACTCTGCCCCGACAGGTTAGCAAGGGCTGGATAATCATTTATGGTGCAGAACAACAGACAATGCAATGTGAAATACTCTCGTTTGTGAGCATCCCATACCTTTACCCCAGGAGCCCACAACGTATTCAGATCTTCCACCAATGATGCTAGGTACACATCAATATCGTTTCCAGGTTGCTTTGGGCCTTGGATGAGTATAGACAAAAAGTATAATTCCGCTTCATAGACAACCAGGGAGGAAGATTGTATATACAGATATTCACAGGCCAGGTGATATAACGGCTGCTCATGTTGCCGAAAGGATTCATTCCGTCTGTACTCAAACCGAACCTTATATTTCTCGGATCTGATGCAAATTCTTCAAACCTCCTATCAATGTTTCTCCACTGGGTGGAATCAGCAGGGTGCCTTATCATTCCATCATTTTTGCGCTCATTCGAGTGCCACCGAAGCAGTTTTGCCTCTTTTGAGTTCGAAAACAAACGTTTTAGACGGGGGATCATAGGCAGATACCACACTACCTTAGCAGGAGGTCATTTCTTTGCCTCGATACACTCGTCATCATCATCTGATCTATCTTTACGCTTGTACCGGGATGCGTTGTATACCGGACATATATGCAAGTTTGCATACTCTTTGCGGTAGAGGATACAATCGTTCGGACAGGCAGCTATTCTTTCTACTTCCAATCCTAATGGACAAAGAACCTTCTTGGCTTTCTAGGTGGTTGTCGACAACTCGTTTCTCTCTGAAAGCATGTCCGCTAACAGGCCCAACAGCGCCGTGAAACTCTTGTCGGACCAACCGTTGCTTGCCTTCAATTTCAGCAGTTCCAACACAGATGATAACCTTGTATATTTGGACTTGCAGCCCGGGAACAAAGGTCTCTCTGAGTCATCCATCAAACCCCGGAATTTTACATACTCCTGCCTATCACGGTTCCCTTCTGCATCCTGTAGCATCTGATCCAAATTGTCATCGGGAGAAATATCCTTATCGAAGGTACAGTCGATATCATCCGGTGTATTATTGACTTCGTCGACGATGCATTGACTAATTGATGCCTGCATAATCTGCTCTTCACCGTGACTGGTCCAACATGAATACCCCCTTTTGAAACCCCGTAGAATCAAGTGTGCTTCGATTTGGGATGGGTTTTGAAACATCCTCATATTCTCGCAGTCAATGCATAGACAAGACATAAATTCCACCCCCTTGTTCAGCATATCTTCCTCTGTAGCTCTTATAAAAGCGGAGACACCATTAATGTACTCGGCGCTCGCACGGTTGTCAGCGTACATCCAGCTTCGGTCCATCTACGCTAAGTATATAACAATATGTGTTAGATAATGAATGAAGTACACTTAAATAATGACAAAGAACAAAAGGATTCTCCTTACATAGATTGCAAATTTGAACCAATTACGAACATTGGATAACTTAGAACCAATTTTAACCTTCAGTTGTCAACTTACCAAAATCAATTTGCTTGTTGTCAGCTTATTATGCAAATTACCAGTTCAAGCATATATACTAGCCCACTGAACTCACAATGCCGAATCCTCACAGAGTCCAGCCACTATGCAAAGTAATTGAACTTGACAAGAATGCAATAGCAAACTAAATTCAGCTTTTTCCTATATTGTCACGACCTATCTCACAATGCCGAATCCTCACAGAGAATGTAACCCCGCAGCCACAACGATTTATTCAAACCCTAAACCACAAGTTATAAGATTACCGTGGGGAGACAGCTTGTCCTATCGGCAGGGCGTCGGGGCGACGTATCAAAAATTGCTCGGAAACCCTAAAATAACAGAGTAGGTCGATCGGGTCGGGGGCTCTTATGAAGCATCATCACAGACGGTTATTGTAATCAACCGTCTATGATAGGGAAACATTTACAGACGGTTTATTTACAAACCGTCTGTGATGATGCTTCATAAGAGGCAGTTTTAAGAATAAAACCGTATGTGATGATATACTTTTTAGACGGTTTTGATATAAAACCGTCTGTGATGAACTGCACAGATTAAAAGGGCGTCTCATCATTTCTCGCGTGCGCGCCTGTCCAACCATCGGAAACTCTTCGTGTTCATCGCAATTAACTTCGTCTTCATCTTCTCGCCCTGCCACTGCCTACATATTCTTCCTAGACCGGGCGGCAGAACTACTACTCGATCGATTTCTCCACACACATATCGATCGAACAGTCTCCATCCATGGCAGCTGATCTTCCTCCTTCCACCGGGTCCTCTGCCTCATCCTCCGCCCCTCCATCACCCCCTCTGCCGCCATTCATATGCCAGTGCAATCCTCCCCCCTTTTCCCCGGGCAATGCCCAATATGCCACCTCTTTTCCCCTGAGGAGGAGGAGGCAGAGGACGAGGACGAGGAGAATGAGGACGAGGACGAGGACGATGAGGAGGAGGAGAGCTACCTCATTCGCTGGGGCCGCGGGAGCAGGACCTCCTCCTCCTCCTCCTCCGACGACGACGGCGGCGACGACGACGACGACGACAAGTGGCCAGTGGATGACGATGATGAGGAGGAGGACGAAGAGGAGTGGTGGCGGTGATCGCGCGATCACTGCCACCACTATAAATATATATATTTGTATTGTAATTAATTAAGTACTATATAATATAATGTATTTTATATATGTTTAGTAATTATGTCATGTACTTAATTAAATATGCTTTTGTTAGTTATAATGCGATATATAGCTTCGATCGGTTTGTCTATTCGTTCGTCTGTTTACCTGATCTGTCATGCATTTACAACAGCGCTTGCTAGCTAGTGACCAACGAACATATGCAATTATAATTTACAACAGCATTAAGTTCACAAACACATCACAGACGGTTGTATAGACAAACAGTCTGTGATGATTTCCTTATCACAGACGGTTTGAATTACGAATAGTCTGCGATAAGGGTCCCTCACATCACAGACTGTTTAAATCACAAACCGTCTGTGATATCAGTCCTGATCACAGACTGTTTATATATAAAACCGTCTGTGATGTGGTGGACCCTTATCACACACTGTTCGCGATATAAACCGTCTGTGATAAGGAAATCATCACAGACTGTTCGTTGATACAACCGTCTGTGATGTTCCTTGGACTCATCGTAGACGGGGTGTATATAAAACCGTCTGCGATGAGGTGTCTAATATGAGCCCTCCTTTAGTAGTGTTAATTCCATTTTGCCATCTAATTTTAATAAATGGAGGAATTATTTTTTGAGAATTTTTTTGAAAAATTGTCGTAAATAAAATCTAAAAATTTTAAAAATAAAAAATATTTTTTAAAAGGAATTATTTTTTTCAAAAATAAAAGTATTGTAGAAATATTTTTTAGAAAAAACTGATTTTTTAAACAAAAAATTAAAAAATTATTTTTTAAGAAAATAAAAAATATTTTAGCTCGGATGTCAAGCCCATGCGCACTTCGTCAAAAATAGTAAATATATTACGTATATTAAACTTCGCTGATTTCCGGCTCCCTTCTCACGCCACATCACCTATTCACCTTGACGCTTCGTAGCCGTCCAGTTGCACTTCGATGGCATGGATGGATGTGCGCCTACTCCGCCCCGCGAAGCTTCGGACGCTCTCGCGGCTTACACCCCCCTAGAGAGACCCTGCTCTGCCCCGCAACCGCGCCGCCCTCGCCCTCACCCCCGTCCCAGTGCCCTGGCCATCGCCCTCTGCCGACCCGCTGCTTGGCCATCGCTCTCACAGATGTACTCATGCATCTATTTTTCAAAAGAAAATTTGGTCTTGCAACATTTGATGAGAAGAAACTAGATCTTCAAAATGATATTGTGTTTGGATTAGAAAACTAAAGAGACAAAATTAGGAAACAAAGAGGCAAGATATAAAAACATCCATGAATGTTCCTGAAACAAAATGCTATGTTTTATTTTTCCATTTTTGCATGATTGAAGTTTCAGCTATTCCTGTGTTATAAAATTAAACCATCATGATGTACGTCTGGAAAAATTATCGAATTCAGGCATCGATGAATGAACGTATGCAACAGCAGATAGAGAATATGTATATAAATTACAGTACAGGAAACACCGAAACAACATGTGTCAAGCCCGAGAATACAAATCCTACACAAAGAAAGAATTAATTGACTACCTCTTGAGCCACCCCAACTTCAAACAACGATCGATTAGCTCGGAGATCCAAATTAAATAACTAAAACATCGCCTGCAACAAAAACAAGATAGCGATGTTATCGACGGAAAGCGGTTGAACTACTAAGATGAAGTAACATATTTATGACGCACCATCTCCTGCGGCATCAATTTCCTTCTCTAACACATTTGCAGGACTCTTGAATTGTCGGACCACCTAAAGATACAAATTTTATCTGGTAAAATATGTAGAAATAAAGATGACATAAATGTAAAACTTAAATGAAACTTCATGAAGGGTCATATGAAACACAGAATAAACCAACGTAATCTCACTGATGCATCTTATTGTGGACATAAACTAACACTTGTCACCCAATGTGAATCATATCAGATCAGATCAAATAGATTCATGCCATATCAGATCGAGTTGCATTAGCATGTCAGATCGATACTTCTTTTTAGACTTGACTAATTCCGATCAGATCAAATAGATAGAAAGCATATCAGATCGAGTTGCATTAGCATCAAATCAAATCTCAATACTAATTCATGCCGAAACACAAAATCAAACAGAGAAGAGGAATGGTATGATTCGAACCTAGTAGAAAGGGGATCTCAAAGCCTAGCCATGCCTAGTGTGTTCTCCCCACAAACCCACCTCCACTTTCATCTCCAGTCACCGTCTTCCACCGAGATCTACGAGAAACAAGATGAGGTGAGGAACCCTAGTGGGAGAAGGAGGAGACAAAGAAGAGGACTTCACCGGTGAGTTCCGTCGCCAGAGTGGGAGTAGGAAGGGCATGGTGGAGGCAGCGGTCGGGAGGAAGGTGTGGTTGAGAGAGAGAGAGAGAGAGAGAGAGAGAGAGAGACACGAGCGGAGGCGTCGTCGCGAGAGGAATCAGGCGACGGGGAATCAGAGCCCGACGTGAGGAGTCGTGGTTAGATTTCCCCTGGAAATGGTAGGGATGGGGTTGAAATATCCCTGTTAGGTGGGCTTCCAAACGCGCGTTCTAACCAGCCAGGGCAAACTAGCCCAGTGGGCTTTTAGCCTTGGGAATAGCCCAGGATCCCGGCCGGGAATCATGCTTCCAAACAAGCCCTAAGAGATGGAGATCCGAGTATTGGTTTGGTTGCTGAACTATGTTTGGATTGAAACGAAGTTCCTGAACTGACCGACCAATAACTTAATTAACCGCTGAAAGTTCTGAGGGCCTGTTTGGATCCATTAGCAGGTAATAGTTAGCTCGCTAATAGTTCCTAGCTAATATTAGCTAGCTAACTATTAGTTGGAGGGTGTTTGGATCCATCAGCTAATATGTGGCTAATAGATGCTATTGTCCAAAATACCCATGCTATTAAATGCTATTGGTGGTAGACGCGAAGGGTATTTTGGTTAAATGCCACCTATTAGCTGCTTTTAGCTGGGTTTAGCTAGCTAATGAGATAACCATTAGCTGGGTGACCAGCTAATAGTTAGCTGATCTATTAGCTGGGGTGTTTGGATCCACTTAGCTAATTTTTAGCAGCTAACTATTAGCTGTATGGATTCAAACAGACCCTGAGGCGCGCACATGGTGTAGCTGTTTCCACTATAATAATATTTGGTCAGGAAATACGACGAACCTCGCCCCTCTATTCTTTTCCAAAAAGAAAACCATCGCCGGCCGTGGACACATCAAGCTCAAGTTGCCAAATCAAGCACGCTCCGTCTCTGCGCTCGCTGGCATTCACGTGCAATTCTGCAATGCGATTGGTCGACCATACATTCATAATGCATGAGTAATCGAAAGTCCAAATAACCAAATAAGCAACGAAACTACAGCGGTACGCTTATGTTCAATAGCTTGTTGACCCAACAAGTACTTGTAAAATGCATGTAGCCATTTAGGCCAAACAAATGTACTCCCTCCGATTTGGTAATATCTGTCGTTTTGGACATAGTGATGGTTAAACTTCCGAAATTTTGACTATCGATATATTTTTAAATATTTAAATTGGATACATGAAAATTATATGCGTATACTTGTCCCGAGAAGTACTTTCATAATATTATAATTTTATTGGGTTTTATAAATATATTATAATAAAAATTAACGGTCAAAGTTGTGTTTTGAAGACCGTATCGATGTCCAAAACGACAGATATTACCAAACCGGAGGTAGTATACTAGTATAATACAGACAAGGTGGTAAGGCTTGCACCATGAATTAAAGCACTGCACAAATCATATACTAATGATTAACCCATACGGACAGCAGTTGAGAAGCACTGCACATAAATGTAGAAGGCATATTACACTTGAATACCTCATGGTATAGCTCGCTCCCAGAAAAACATGCTTCCACTTGGAGTCTCCCTCACATTCAGATCAAGCCCGCCCGTGAAGTACTTGCAGATTTAACGAACCATTTAACGAGCCGACCCCATCTCATCAGAATGGCCGCGGCAAATCCGACGCCAAAGCCAAGTCCGACGAAGAGAAACAAAACAACATCGACGTGCTTCGAGGACCTGTCAGCATGTGCCTCACTTGGAGTATAGGGTGAAACGCCACAATGTACAGACAGGGGTTGTCCACACAGTCCTGCATTCCCTTGGAATGAACTATTGTCAAATGTAGAGAACTGACGTGATTGTGGTATCTTTCCCACCAAATGATTGTCGGACAAGTTCAGGGTGCCAAGAAACGTGAGATTTGTTAGCTCCTGTGGAATCTCCCCAGAGAGTCGATTGCCAGAAAGGTCTAGTGACTCCCGGAGTGAGCTCATACATGTACCACTTGATACAGGCAACCAAACGCATCCTAAAAGTACTCATGCATCTATTTTTCAAAAGAAAATTTGGTCTTGCAACATTTGATGAGAAGAAACTAGATCTTCAAAATGATATTGTGTTTGGATTAGAAAACTAAGAGACAAAATTAGGAAACAAAGAGGCAAGATATAAAAACATCCATGAATGTTCCTGAAACAAAATGCTATGTTTTATTTTTCTATTTTTGCATGATTGAAGTTTCAGCTATTCCTGTGTTATAAAATTAAACCATCATGATGTACGTCTGGAAAAATTATCGAATTCAGGCATCGATGAATGAACGTATGCAACAGCAGATAGAGAATATTACTCTTGAATTGTCGGACCACTTAAAGATACAAATTTTATTTGGTAAAATATGTAGAAATAAAGATGAGATAAATGTAAAACTTAAATGAAACTTCATGAAGGGTCATATGAAACACAGAATAAACCAACGTAATCTCACTGATGCATCTTATTGTGGACATAAACTAACACTTGTCACCCAGTGTGAATCATATCAGATCAGATCAAATAGATTCATGCCATATCAGATCGAGTTGCATTAGCATGTCAGATTGAGACTTCTTTTTAGACTTGACTAATTCTGATCAGATCAAATAGATAGAAAGCATATCCGATCGAGTTGCATTAGCATCAAATCAAATCTCAATACTAATTCATGCCAAACACAAAATCAAACAGAGAAGAGGAATGGTATGATTCGAACCTAGTAGAAAGGGGATCTCAAACCCTAGCCATGCCTAGTGTGTTCTCCCCACAAACCCACCTCCACCTTCATCTCCAGTCACCGTCTTCCACCGAGATCTACGAGAAACAAGATGAGGTGAGGAACCCTAGGGGGAGAAGGAGGAGACAAAGAAGAGGACTTCACCGGTGAGTTCCGTCGCCAAAGTGGGAGTAGGAATGGCATGGTGGAGGCAGCAGTCGGGAGGAAGGTGTGGTTGAGAGAGAGAGAGAGAGAGACGCCGAGTGACACGAGCGGAGGCGTCGTCGCGAGAGGAATCAGGCGACGGGGAATCAGAGCCCGACGTGAGGAGTTGTGGTTAGATTTCCCGTGGAAATGGTAGGATGGTTGAAATATCCCTGTCGGGTGGGCTTCCAAACGCGCGTTCTAACCAGCCAGGGCAAACTAGCCCAGTGGGCCTTTAGCCTTGGGAATAGCCCAGGATCCCGGCCGGGATTCATGCTCCCAAACAAGCCCTAAGAGATGGAGATCTGAGTATCGGTTTGGTTGCTGAACTATGTTTGGATTGAAACGAAGTTCCTGAACTGACCGACCAATAACTTAATTAACAACAGAAAGTTCTGAGGCGCGCACATGGTGTAGCTGTTTGCACTATAATAATATTTGTTCCGGTTGAGCGAGTATTTGAGCTTCGTCTGGTCCCTGTTGGGCTCACTTCAGGAAATACGACGAACCTCGCCCCTCTATTCTTTTCGAAAAAGACAACCATCGCCGGCCGTGGACACATCTCAAGCACAGTAGTAACTGAAAGTCTCTGCGCTCGCTGGCATTCACGTGCAATTCTGCAATGCGATTGGTCGGTGATACATTCATAATGCACAGTAGTAACTGAAAGTCTGAAATAACCAAATAAGCAACGAAACTACAGCGGTACGCTTATGTTCCAGAGCTTGTTGACCCAACAAGTACTTGTTACATGCATGTAGCCATTTAGGCCAAACAAATGTATACTAGTATAATACAGACAAGGTGGTAAGGCTTGAACCATGAATTAGCACTTCACAAATCATATACTAATGATTAACCCATACGGACCAGCAGTTGAGAAGCACTGCACATAAATGTAGAAGGCGTATTACACTTGAATACCTCATGGTATAGCTCGCTCCCAGAAAAACATGCTTCCACTTGGAGTCTCCCTCACATTCAGATCAAGCCCGCCCGTGAAGTACTTGCAGATTTAACGAACCATTTAACGAGCCGACCCCATCTCGTTAGAATGGCCGCGGCAAATCCGACGCCAAAGCCAAGTCCGACGAAGAGGAACAAAACAACATCGACATGCTTCGAGGACCTGTCAGCATGTGCCTCACTTGGAGTACAGGGCGAAACGCCACAATGTACAGACAGGGGTTGTCCACACAGTCCTGCATTCCCTTGGAATGAACTATTGTCAAATGTAGAGAACTGACGTGATTGTGGTATCTTTCCCACCAAATGATTGTCGGACAAGTTCAGGGTGCCAAGAAACGTGAGATTTGTTAGCTCCTGTGGAATCTCCCCAGAGAGTCGATTGCCAGAAAGGTCTAGTGACTCCAGATCAGTCATGCCACCAAGTTGGGTTGGGATCTGTCCTGTGAAGGCATTGTGCGACATGTTCAGTACACGTAGTGAAACAAGTCTTCCAATTGATTCAGGAATGGTACCTTCCAACCTATTATTTGAAAAGTCAATTGCTGTTAAGGTAGTCAAGATCCTCTCAAATGTCACAAAGAGCCCCTTGTATGAGATCTGAGTAGTATCTTGATAGAATCCCACAGGACCTGATAAGTTTTGAGCACGGACAGTATCTCCTGTACTGTTGAATTTGGCCATCATTGATTTTAGGCACCCAAACCATTCTGAACTCACATTGCCGGCGAAGTTGTTTGCGGCAAGATCCATAATTTGCAAGCTAGAGAAATACTCTTTGGATTGGTTATGCCCAAAAATATCACCTATGGAACCATAGAATCGGTTGGATCTTAATATAAGAACATAAAGATTGGAAAGCCCCCTCAGCCAAGATGGGAAAACATCGACTATTTGATTGTTTCCAATGTCAAGAACCTCCAATTGACTGCAGTTAGAAAGTGCCCTCGGAAGCTGTCCTTCAATCATATTGCCATGTAAATCTATTGTCTGCAAAGCACATTTGCTTGTAATATTGGGTGGCAACGTGCCTTCAAAGTGATTCTTCCTCAAATTTAATACGCCCAGTCCAACATTTTCTATTAGACAGGATGGAATGGGCCCACTAAAGTTGTTGTAGGATAGGTCAAGGACAACCAGCGTGGAATTGCAAACTGAATCTGGTATATGTCCATTTATACTATTGTTGGACATCCTGAGAAAATAGGTGTCGCTAAGATATAAAGTGAAATTTGGAAGAACCGAAGAAAAATTATTATTTGAATAATCCAAGACTGTTGCTGACGCGTTTGGCATTGGAATCTGCCCCTGGAGACCATTGAAACTAAGATCAAGCGTTCCTAATGGAACCTTGAAAGGGAGAACAGATGGATTAAATTGCATACCGGTGAGCATGTTGTGTGAAAGATTTAAATATGAAAGTCTACTGCTCCATCTCTCCCATATCCAATTTGGTATATCCCCACTGAGTTTATTGCTCGAGAGGTCCAAATCAGACACATCGTTGAGACGTGGTAAAATACTCGGAAATTTGGTTATATTACAGCTCGCAAGCCCTAGCTCGGTAAGTCGAGAGAGATGGGTTGAGGAAGAGTAATTGCCTTCTCCATCCATGACAGAGAGCTTATTGTTTGAAAGGTCCAGACTGTTGAGCTTTGTTAACCTCCAAAATGAGGTAAGATTCACCAAACCTACCAAGTTGTTCGAGCCAATATACAGACCCCTCAAGCTTGTGAGTTCAAAGAATGACCTGGGAATTTGCCCTGTCAATTCATTCAAGCTTAGGTCCACTAACTTCAAGCGTGACGATGCCACATCGAACTCTTGTATAGGGCCAGAAAGTCGGTTCCCATAAAGATACATGTCTTGTAACGCTGGAAGAGTGAAAAGAAAGGTTGGAATTTCCCCTGCAAACAGAGTGGAACAAATCAGAATGAATTTCTTCTAGTACAACTCGAATTAGTGGCTGAGAAGGATTTCTAGAAGAATATTACTTATAAGTATTCTATAAATTGCAAAATTAAAGACGGGAGCCCTCTACTTGGCATTTGGGAGCTATTAGTCTCCATTAGAGTTTTAATGCAGTAGGGAAGCTCGGGAAAATAGAAAGAGGATCTTTTTTAGAGGATGAGAAAAAAATGACTAGTGTAGTTATGTTAAGGTTTGCAAACTATTGTCGATGCATATGACTCAGGGTCTTGAATCAAACTTACAAAAATAATAAAGGGGGGACTGTAACATCCCAACATTTCCAAAAATTAGAAAAATGAAAATCTAAGATTTAAAAATAAAATCAAATAGAAATTTTACTTTAGTAGGGAAGCTCGGGAAAATAGAAAGAGGATCTTTTTACAAAAATAATAAAGGGGGACAATCACACACTAAGAGACTGTATTGCCATGGATTACATAGTTACAGTAAGTGCAAAAAATAATGTTGTTTTTTTAGGGTGTCCCTGACTTCACTCATGTGCTTTTTTATGTTTTGAACTGTCACGTCCTTTATCAATCGTCCCATCTTATCGTACCAGCCGTTAACTGCTCTTACATGTTCGGTTATTCTTTCACGTGATAAACCGTCATGGCTCCGACCAGCTTGTACACTTAGGCCCCGTTTGGTACGGTTCCAGATTCTAGTAGAAACAGAAACGGTTCCAGATTCTTGATAGAAACGTTTTATGTAGAATTAGAACCACTTTCTACAAACCATTTGGTATGGTTCCAGATTCTAGTAGAAACTAGTGAAACGGGGTTGAGGGTGATTCAGCCACGGCGTGGAAAAAGAAGAAACGTTCCGAGGAGAATCGTTCCGAGTTTTAACCCGTTTGGCTGGGTTTCTCCCAGATTCTAGTAGAAACAGCTCGGTTCCAAGTTGCCAAACGGGGCCTTAGTCACTAGTCAGGGAATTTAGTTATTACCCTTTACTTGTCAGCAATGGAAATAATAAATGTTTGGTGACAAGTTGTTGTGAAACCCTATTTCTTATTCTCTAGTTAGAAGTGTAACCAAGTTTAATGGGCCCGATTAAAGTATTAGGTGGGCCCAAGGGTCCAAAATTCGGCGAAATCCCGGCGAAATCTCGGATTTCGGACCCCTCCGAGATTCAAAATCCCGGAAAATTCAAAAAATTTAAAAAATTCAAATCTCGGATTTCTCGGCGAGATCTCGGCAATTTCGGGCGAAATCTCGGCAATCTCGGGCGAGATTTGATGTTTTTTTGCCGGATTTTGATTTTTGTGCATTGTATTTGCTTGGGTTTAGGATCAAGATCATCCACAAAAAATTTCAAAATTTTTTAACATGTTTTTGACCATTTTTTGGTCGGTTCAATATGTCGGTTAGGACTTTTCAAATTTTTTAAAATTTTTCAATATTGATTATCTTCTAAAAATTTTATGGGAATATTATGGATGTGTTAGGACCATTCACAAAAAATTTTAAAATTTTCTAAAGTGGTTTGAACTTTTTTAATACATAGGAACTTTTCTAGTGCATTGAAACAGCAGAGAGAAATGATATCTGATACTGACATTGATAGTTGGAATCAATCTATGTATGACTATGAGAGAATAGTGGAGTGGAAACAGTGGTACAAAACCCACTTCAAAATTATTGAATGACATATATTGAAAAACAAAATTTAAAACCTAAGATAACATGTATTTATAAATGGGTACAGTACTAACTCACCTATGTATATATGGGCGGAGATTCACATATACATGATCAGCGCTCATATTTATGGCATTGATCTTTTCTTACTGGTCAAAATTCAAAACTACAGGTGGTTTCAAAGAAAGAATCTCCCTCAGAACTGCAGGTGGTTTCAAAGAAAGAACATCCCTTAATACATAGGAACATATATAAAACTTTTCAAATAACTTGAAGTTCATTTGTTACATTTGAAAAATCAAAAACTGATTTTATATACGATTTTTATCACGACTTTACCACTGTTAGATTTTTTAAAAATTCCTCATGATTGATCATCATCTCAAATTTTTATGGAAACATTAGTGATGTGTTAGGACTATCCAAAAAAAATTTCAAAATTTTTTGACGTATTTTGAACCATTTTTGAGCCAGTTCAATTTGGCCGAGATCTCGGTGATTTCGGCCGAGATCTCGGTGATTTCGTCCGAGATCTCGGATTTCCCGGTAGAAAAAAAAACCGGATTTGAAATTTGGTTTTTGCAATTCGTCCGGATTTTGTCCGAAATTTCCGAATCTCGCCGAAATTTCGGATTTCGGGAACCTCCGAGATTTGACTCAAAACGAGATTTGGAACCTATAACCTCCGAGATTTAGAATCTCCGGGAACCTAAATGAGATTCTATCTTGACTATAAATGTTAATCCAGTCACAGATCTTCGTCACCTATAAGCTTAGATTTACAACCCACGTGTCATGTGTAAACAATCTCAACAACAACAAAAATAACCCACTCAACGTGTGATTGGTATACATAAATAACCAGCTATCTGGTTAAGGCGCCTACGCATTCTGAGATTCAAAGTTTGTAAACTTTGACAAATAATTAGTCTAATAATATATAATACCATTGGATTCATTATTATTAGAAATTAAGCACTTCATTATTATTATTATTATTATTATTATTATTATTATTATTATTATTATTATTATTATTATTATTATTATTAAGCTATGCACGAAGCATTGTAAAAAAATAATGGTCAAAATTCGACTTTGGAGACCATACCAAGTTAAAACGTATCTTATAAAAATCAACAAAGAGAGTAACTTATAAAAATCAACCAAGAGAGTAAGTTGTATAATTAAACAATTATTAGAAGGAGGTGACATGCACATCCCACTTTTGCCTAATTCTGCCCTTATTTTAGTGAACTAGCCCATCGGTGCAATCAAGTCCTTTCATTCGAAATTAGGTGTACTTTTCTTTTGAGACGAAGAAATTAGATATACTAATTAGTAGCCATTGCATTTGCACTGTTTGGTACGTTTATGCTAACTTTTTGAAGTGGTTTAACGAGCAAAAAGAGAAATTTCAAATTCTTAGCATTATAAGGCAAAAGCATTAATAAGGCTCCATAAACTAGCCCATAACTAGATTATTATACAACATAACACAGCAACAGTAAACTAGTCTTACCGCTGATAGAATTCATCGAGAGATCCAAATCAAGCAGATGAGTCAAATTGGCAATTGAAGTTGGTATTCCCGCAGGAAACTCACAATAGCTGATATCCATGCTTTTCAAGTTACTAAGGTTGCCAATTGCAGATGGTATTGGCCCAGCAAACTTGCAATCAGAGATCTCCAAGGTTTGTAATTTTCTGAGAAAACCAATTGTGGACAGCATTTTCCCAGAAAAATCAGAACCATATATTTCTAGGTTTATTAAATTCACAAGATTACCAATTGTGGATGGCATTGGCCCTACAAACTCTAGATGCAAGCTCCTTAAGTTCGTCAGATTGCCGATTGTAGATGGCATCGAACCATTTAGTCTGCACTCAGCGATATACAAGTGTTGCAAGCCCTTCAGATTACCAATTGCAGATAGTACTGGCATAGTGAGGTTGCAGATGATGATACTCAAGCTTCTCAAGCTCTTGAGGTTGGCAATGGAGGAAGGCGTTGTGCTAGATAAGTCACATTCAACGAGTTCCAAGCTTGTCAATTTCCTGAGGCCCCCAATCCATAAGAAAATTGATCTTAACTCTCTTTGTAAGCCCAACCTATGTAGTCCCAATTGGCATAAAGACGGAAGAATACCAAACGAAGAGAGAAACTCCGTGGAAATAAAACTTCCATCAAGGGATAACTCTTTCAATGACCTGAAATTGCCTGAAGAGTTCCTTTTAGCATACGAAAAGTTGGTCCGATCTAGTCTCAAAGTCTCTAAAGAACTTGCATTAGAAAAGTTTGGCAAATTCCCTGAAAGATTCATATTCCAGGACAAATCAAGGACCCTTAGATTTTTCGATTGGAAGGTTCTACGAGGGAACAACCCCTCAAGATTAGTATCAGCAAGTTGAAGCACACTTAAATTGACAAAATCCATGAAGAACTCTGGAAACGGACCAGCAGAGAGCTAAGGCTCGAAAGGGACTGGTGAATCGGACCATAGAGAGAGCAACCCCCCAAGCTAAGAACCTGAAGATGAGGAACGGATTTAGCTAGAGCATTGCACCACTCTTCTCCGCTGCTACGTATGTCCACGTCGTCAAGGTAGAGCTCTCTCAAATTGCTGAGGTTCCGCACTATGGTATGAAAGTTAAATACCGAGAGAGAGTTATAATAGTCGACGTCAGAATAGAAGCCATCGTCATCACTACTGTCGCGAGTAGAAAGATCCAGAGAGATAAGGTTCACAAGTTGGCCGATGCCAACAGGTATCTCGCCCTCGAAGACTGAATTGGAGAGGTTGAGGTGGGTGAGCAAGGTAAGCTTCTCGAATCCAACATCTGGCATGCTATATCTGTCAAAGTTATTCATGCTAAGATCGAGCATTCGGAGGGAGGTAAGAGTAAAGACCACAGGGTCGAGACCACGGCTGTAGAATCCACGCCCACCGAGATGAAGAACGGTGACATGGCCTGAGGAGTTGCTGCAGCGGACGCCCTCCCAGAAACAACAGTCGGTGCCGACTTGCCAAGATGGAAGGGTGGTGGTGTCGTCATCGAAGAATAAGGACTGCTTTAGTTTGAGCAGAGCTTTGGCCTGATCTGGACGGCATTGGATAGGAGCAGAGTGGTGAGTGATGTTACCATTAGCATGGACACCATTGGTGTCTAGTGTGAGGAGCTCTGCAAGAAAGAGCAGCAGTGCCCAACCAGCAGAAGCCATGAGCTAGTCTAAACACAAGTGTGAAGTCTTAACAGGACATGAGATGTGCTCATACTTCCAAAGAGGCACATGCATATATAACGGGTACGGTAGTATATATACGTAGTGACGGACTTGAGAGACGGATATTTAATTACATTTTTAAGCAGGTCTTCTCGGAAGTCGTCGACAAATAAGAGCTCATGGAGTTGATGGTGCTAATTAACCTGAAAATTCAAAGGAAAAGGGCATAAGTATCCAAATAGCGCAAAACTTCTTCTCAGTACGTGTGCGATGGGTTTCACGTAATCTTGACTGATTCCAACCTTTACCCAGAGAAATCATATGTACCATGAGACAACTATATATCAACCCGAAGGCGTAGGAATCACCGGTCAGTGTTGCAGTACCTTCACGTAGTTGCAAGTAAAAATTAATGTCGTTGATTTGAGGAGTTGATCTAACAAGAAAGGAAAGCTCTCCCAATGCAAGACTTGTGGCCTGTACGTGTACCATGGGTTCTACGTAATTTTCGCTAGCGACTCCAGAAATTCTCTACATAATTATGACCCATGACTTGCAAGCAGGGTTTTACTTTCCGTTTCGAACTCAAATTTCGACGTCCCGACGGTATTGAAATTCACGAAAAACTGCTCGAAATTCATTCAAAACCGTTCGGTTCGAAAGTCAAATAGTTTTGAATTCTAGTCAAACCTCCGAGCAAAATTCACGGTTTCGAACGAAAATGGCTCGAAAAGGCTCAAAATTCACGGTTTCGAACGAAAATCGCTCGAAAAGGCTCGAAATTCACGATTTCGAAAAGCTCAAAAAACCGCTGGATTCAAAAACCGCTCAAAAAGGCTAGATTAATCCTGACTGATGGGTCAGGAAAAGGACAGATCCAAATAACGCAAAATTTCTTAATTAGTACTTGTGTGATTGGTTTCACATTAATCGTGACTGATTCCAACCTTTACCTAGAGAGATCATATGTACCATCAGACAACTATCAACCTGAAGGCGTAGGAATCACCGGTCAGTGCTGCAGTACCTTCATGTAGCTGCAAGTAAAAATGTCATTGATTGAGTCGTTGATCCACCAAGAAAGGAAAGCTCTCCCCATGCAAGACTTGTGGCCTGTAAGTGTATCATGGGTTCTACGTAATTTTGACTCTTTCACTGGCGACTCGAGAAGTCGTGTTAGAGTCGCTAAGAACTAAGTCTAAATTTTATCTAGCCTAGGTCATGATCACATAATTAAATGCGGAATAGAAATCATAAGATACTAACCCGATGATGATGATGAAGTCATTAGGATTGGTTGGTGATGGTGTTCTTGATGCGTCGGCAGTGAGAAACGATAGTAGTAATCCCATGAGGAAGAAGAGATCACCGAGATCAATATTCAGTGATGGCAGACGATCTTCATCAACCTAGCGCTAGTTCTTAGATCGGGTGAGATTTTGGAGAAGAGGTTGAACTTGTGATTGAACCAACCGGACGAGAGCCGGCCTCTCCCCCTAATTTATCTAGCGCCGGCTTACGGGACCGCAACCAATAGGTTGTTGTGCTCCCAATCAAAGCACGAACGTGATTTGTGGCGGTTTAGATCCGAGATTTTCGGAATCCATTAGCTTGCTTGAGATCACCACTAACATTCTCTCACTTGATCGAAAGGTTAATAACATAAGTACATTCTCAACAAAGCAACACACCAAGATAAAGTATTACAGCGGTTAATAAAGTCACCGCTAAAACCCTAGTATCTATAGTGTACAATTCTATCTCGATAGAATAATTATTTATTCGCAATGGGTGTTGGTTTTCTTCTTATGGTCCTCATTTTCATAATCATAAGCTTTTCAATAAACTCATGCCAGCAACATGCTCTCGAAAGAGACTATAGAACCCATCTCCCGAATTGGAGAGGTTGAGCTCTTAACAGGACACGAGGTGTGCTCATGGAGAGAACACCCCCCAAGCTAAGAACCTGAAGATGAGGAACGGATTTAGCTAGAGCATTGCACCACTCTTCTCCGCTACTACCTATGTCCACGCCTCAAGATGAAGCTAATTAGAGAGAGAACTTTTCCCCTAACATTGTGTGCTCCCTTTCTTCTGTTCGTGTGATTGCTTTTGAAAGTGCATCTAGGCCCCTAAATTGGTTTTGGTTGATTAATGACAAACGATTAAAATGACTAATGTTTCCAATGAGCTTGTGAACAGGTAAAAGTTCCATAATGAGATCACTTACGTGCGAAAGGTACCCTCAAACAAGTTTACGCGAGTAAAACGGCATTATGCCCTTACTTTGTATGTTTTTGAGTCGTAGGAATGCCGTACTATTAAGAGGGATGCATCGTAATTGATCTAGACTAGTCTCTATGCTCAGATGAATGCCACTTTAATTCCTTAGAGACTCTAAGTCACCGCACATGCACCGGAATTCAGTTTCTTTAAAGTTCAAGTCGGACTTTCCGATATAACATCGGAAGTTCCGATGTTGCCAGACATTCTGATGTGCATATGTGCTTTAGTCCGATGCGTGGAAACAGGATCGGAAGTTCCGATACATGTGTGACATCTTCCAGGGTGCTCTCTGTAAAGATCGGAAGTTCCGATATTTTAGATCGGAAGTTCCGATGTGTTCAAACCTGAAAAAGGGAGCTCTCTGAAAATATCGGATATTCCGATAGCTTTGTTCGGACCTTCCGATGTTATATCGGAAGTTCCGATATATATATCGGACAGTCCGATATGGACTTGGAAGCTATCTTTCTGAGAACATCGGAAGTTCCGATGTCAACATCGGAAGTTCCGATGCATCTTGTTACAACCGTTGAAGTGTGCGTGAATTTTGAACTTATACACAGATCGGACATTTCGATGTGCTGATCGGAAGTTCCGATATGTGGCTGAGTGCGGGTATAACGGCTAGTTTTTGCAAGACTCTATAAATACCCCACTCCTCTTCCTTTGGAAGGTTACACACTCTCATTGGCAGAACTCTAGAGCAGTTTGAGCTTTTTCTAGTCATCTCTTGAGCCCTCCTCTTTGATCTTAAAGATCATCTAGAGAGTGAGGATTGGAAGTGAAATCTAGAGCTTGAGAAAAAGCAAGTGTCATTCATCTTGAGCATTAGAGTGTTCCTCCAAGATCGATCAACGGTGCATTTGTTACTCTTGGAGGTTGAAGGACTCCTAGACGGCTAGACGTCGCTCACGAGCTCCCAAAGGTTGTGGGACGCCGTGAGAAGTTTGTGAAGGCCAGCTCCGCCTCCGAGAGGAAAGGAACCAATAGTGAAACCAAGCCTCAAGTGCGACCGAGGTTTGGGAGGAAAGGGTTGGAAGAGACCCGGCTCTTTGGAGCCTCCTCAATGGAGACGTAGGATTCCCTCAAGAATCCGAACTCCGGGATCAAAGCTTTGTCTCTCTGCTTGATTCGTTTTTGTTCATTTTGTTGTGGCATTTCCTTGCTACTATCTCTATCTAACTTCTGCTAAGTTCGTACATTGCTCTTGTAGCTTGTGGCACTTGGTAGGAGGTCCTTTTGTCAAAGTCTATCGGACATTCCGAACAAGTATCGGAAGTTCCGATCAAATCGGAAGTTCCGATACTACACCGAAAGTTCCGATACTCTTTCCGCTGCGACCTTTTAGTTTTAATTTTAAACGCCTATTCACCCCCCCTCTAGGCCTTGTTGACCTCTTTTCAGCTTTGATGTGTTGTTGATTGACATGGTTGAACGATCCATTTCACAACACGTTATCAGCACGAGGTTCTACCGAGGCCAGTCATTGATCGTATGCCTGCGTCAAATCTACACGGCATTGACATTCACCCTGCGACACGCGATCATCCAGCATCAAGCTCTACATAAGAGCGTCGTCGCAAGTTGTGATCCCGCAGATCATATTGCCTAAACTTTGATCTACAGTTTGTTCTAATATTGCAATCAAAATCACCGTTGCTCACTGATTATATCAATCTAAGCCACTGGTTAATCGGGATCATTGTTCATAAAAAAAAGTGTTTCGACCTGAAGACCGAAGTCGCCCTTGCCGCGTCGGCCGTCGGCCCGTGCTGCCTGACCCGAAGTTGGCCGCGCCACTCGCAGCGCCTTCGGCCATCTTTGCGCCGAGCCCCGCCCTCGGTCGTGCCACCTGCAAAGATCGCTGCGGTGCAAAGATCGCCGTTTCGCCACCGCGGCTCACGGCCGACCTCGGTCTCTGGCGCGGCCTACCACCGTTTTTGCCGACGGTCGCCTCCGCACGCGGCCCTATCGATCACTCTCCACCCTCTGTTTTCACGCCGGCGGTCGTGGCCCTCCACTTTTCTCCTTCAGCGCAAATCGCAGTGGCCCTTGTCCTTCTGCGCCAGCAACCGCGGCCCTCTGTCTTGCGCGACGGCGGTGTGCGCTCAGAGATGGAGCCGCTAGCCGGTGGCGTGTTCTCGAAGATGATGACACCTGCTTGTTCAGCGTGCATATCGAGAGATGAGGCCGCTATGGTATGGAACCCTAGCCGCCGGCCATTTACATAGGCAGATGGGCCTTATGGGCCCATGTGGGCTTTGATGGGCTGGCCCAACTTGATTCCCCCTTAAAAGGGGCAGGAATTTACATGGATTCCCTCGGTTTTCAATAATTTAGACTATTTGATTGGACAATGCTGAAGAGTTTACCTTAAAAGCATTTAATGATTATTGTATGGCTCTAGACATTAATGTAGAGCACTCTGTACCTCATGTCCACACCCAGAATGGTCTTACGACGTCATTAATAAAACTCACTGCTAGACCACTTCTGCAGAATTATAGGCTACTCACCAGTTGTTGAAGCCATGCAGTGTTACACACTGCTGCATTAATTCAACTCAGGTCAACTGCATATCATAAAATTTTTCCTTTGCAGATAGTGCGTGGGAAAGAACCAAGCATTTCCCATCTGCGTAAATTTGGTTGTGCTGTATACATGCCAATCTCTCCACCTCAGCGTACTACCATGGCCCCCCACCGGAAGTTGGGGATCTATGTAGGTTATGAACCTCTGTCAATAGTTAAATACTTTGAGCCTATGACAGGGGATCTGTTCACGGCTCGATACGCTGATTGTATTTTCGATGAGGACAATTTTTCGGCATTAGGGGGGAGATAAGTGCCACATAAAAGAATGCCAGGAAATTGATTAGAATGTCACTGGCATTCAGTCCTTAGATCCACACACTAAATAAACCGAACTTAAAGTTCGGAGGATAATAAATCTGCAACAGATAGCTAATAATCTGCTAGATACCTTCACTGATCATAAGGCAGTGATAAAATCTCATATACCCGTAGTAAATGCATCTGAAAAAGTGGAAATATCCCAAAAGGATATTCAATTCACTCTTGCCCCTCATGACAAAAAGAGGGTGAGGCCTCCAGGTGCACGAGACTTGATTTCGTAGAGATGTCCGCAGAAACAGAGGACCGAACAAATGAGATCACTACCAACGACAGTGGAAGAAGCTCAACCTGATGTTGAGAAAATCCCTGAAGTGAGCCATCATAAAGATGGTGGTGTCCCTGAAGCGACACATCTCGAAGATGATAACCCCAGCATATATTTGCGCGCATAATCTAACATTGGGAGGTTGGAACACCCAGACTGCATCGTTATGAGAAATCACGAGGAGCTAGAAGAAATAAATGAAGAGATATCCACCAATTATGTGGATTCAGGAGAACTATATAAGAGAAAGACTACAATTGTCGACATATATTTTGCCTCTAAAATTGCTAAAAATCTTGAACTAATCCAGAACCAAAGTCCATGGCGGAGTGCCAGAAGCGCTCAGATTGGGTCAAATGAAAAGAAGCAATTGAGGCAGAATTGTGCTCGCTTAAGAAGAGGAAAGTTTTTTTTGTCCTGTTGACCGAACACCTCCTAAAGTGTTCTCTGTAGGATCAAAATGTGTTTTCATCCAGAAGAGAAATGAAAACAACCAGGTGGTGAGATATAAAGCGAGGCTTGTAGCACAAAGGTTCACACAGAAACCCGTCATCGATTATGATGAAACATATTTTTCGGTGATGAGTGGAATAACGTTCCGATATTTAATATCAATGGCAGCTAGCTTAAATTTAACTATGCAGTTGATGGATGTGGTGACCACATATTTATATGGGTCGCTGGATTTGGATATTTATATGAAAGTTCCTGAAGGAGTCAAAGTTCTAAATCCTAATAATCGCAACATGTATAGCGTCAAACTGCAAAGATCGCTATATGGATTAAAACAGTTGGGAAGGATGTGGTACAACCGACTTAGAGAATTCCTTCTGAAGAGATATTCAAATAACGATGATTGTCCCTGTGTGTTTATAAAGAAATCTCAGAATGGATTTTGATCATCTCGGTATATATTGATGATCTGAATATCATCGGAACCATAGAGAAAATAAATGAAGCAAGTGCTTACCTCACGACGGAGTTTGAGATAAGGGATTTGGGTAAAACCAAATTTTGCTTAGGCCTGCAGCTTGAGCATCTCCTAGAAGGAATCTTAGTATACTAGTCTGCATATACTAAGAAGGTATTGGAAAGGTTTAAAATGGATAAATCTCATCATTTGAAAACCCCCATAGCAATATGATTCCTTGAAGCGGACAAAGACCATTTTAGACCAATGATGGAAAATAAGGATCAGGAGGATACAGGACGCTAAAACATGATTTAGTCAAGGGGAAAGGATACTTGATTGAGTGCTCACCGTACGCGTCAATGGTGGCGGAAGGGGAAGCTTGGTGCGGAGACCTTCCGATGGGTTTCGGATCGTAAGAAGGAGTGAAAAGGATTCATTAGTACTCGTGGGTGCTTCCTAAATGATCAATTAGAATGAATGCTCACCGTATTTGGCAAATTTGAAGTCCCCCCTTTCGGTCTTAACCGGCGCTTAAGAAGAAAGAGCGCGTAGAGGGGACGTTGTGAGGGTGCTCAGCTAAAATTGATTGAGGGCTTTAGTTTAAGGTGTAAGGAGGATGCTTCGGTTAAGGGGAATTGAAGTATAAACCGGTGTGGAAGGAGTATATAAGGGTTTAGGTTACGGCGGTGATTTTGTCGGAATTGGGGAAGAAGAGCAATATGGTTCTATTCGGCCCTATGGTTCCTCTCAATCACAGCCGAGATGCAGTGAGTAGAGAAGGAAGCAATTGCCAAGTTTAAAGAAACTAAAACAGTGGCTTTGGTCGGTTTGGATGGATGAGAGCCAACGATCATTCTCAATTCCTTTCGCGTCTCCTCTGACCACGGCCAGTACTCGGCGCGAGCTGGAGGACAGTTGCGTTATGGGCGGCGATAGAATCCAAGGTGCATTCAGCTTTGGCAGGAAGGGCAGAGGCAAGGTGGTCGCGTTCCTCCTCCAATGGCTCCGTAAGGGACAGAGAAAGCGAGGCGATGTAGAGAGAAAGGAGAGAGGAGAGGGATGACATGTGGGACCTCGGGCCCGCTGGTAAGTGAGAGGTAGAGAGGGGATAAAGATGAGTATGATCAGTGGAACCGATCTGAAGCGAGGGCCCACCTGTCAGTGTCACGGTTTGAGTGGAGTGGTCGGCTGGTTACTGTTCATGTGGGCTCCACACGCAAGAGAGGAAAAGAAATCCAAAATAGTTCTCTCCCAGCTCGAATCTGTTTTGGATAATTTTCTTAGGGTTAAAAAGGGATCAAGATTTTTCCAAGCTTTTTGTGTCACATCTTGAGTAAGTTATATAATTTTAGAAAAAAATTCAGACTCTAAATCACAATAGTTATTTTATTAAATATCTGACAAGCTGCTTTGCGCAACTTAGCCATTTCGGAAAAGGAATTAATTTATGGGTCAAATCAATAAATAATATTTTGAAAATTTTTGAGGATGAGGGTAAATATAAGATGGACTTAACATAGGACTTTCAGTTCCTTTAGTGCTGTTAAATATTCTACAAAATTCTCTTTCTAATTTCCATTACGTGATTAATCAATTTTCTTCATAATAATTATTTCACAAAAATGCATGGAAAACCATGAAATGCAATAATAATTCACAATATCAATCAATTAATGGATTTTACCTTTTTATTAATTTCGGGATGTTACAGACCAACAGCGTATATGTATGTCCATGGGCAGCGTTGCCATGCCACGGAAGAGCGAAAAGTACACATTTTAAACCACAATAATAGTCTGACTGGATGCCGAGGTGCGCGATTTGCTCCGGCGTATCTTGTGTGGTTGCGTCTTGTTGATTAAATCGCAGGTTGATTCATCCCTCGCCTCCTTCCCTCCCTCCCCACCGCCGACGGCGGCAAGCAACGCCTCACAAATCGGCCCTACCGACCACTCTTAGCCGTCGGATTTCATACTGTGTGGATCAGATTTGGCACCATTTTTTTATAATCGTAAAGCTATTTGTAAATAATACATTCAAGCATTTAGCCCTGGTAACACAAACCTTAATATAACTTGGTTGGTTAGAGTGGCCAGAGGCATGCATGAGGTGGCGAGTTGGACTCCGAGAGAACTCAGGAGCATACTCCCAGACAGATTCTTTGTTCTTTGAGCTCATTTGCTGATCGTAAAAGTTTGCGGCAACTTGATCGGGCCAACGACGCTAAACCTTAAATTTTTTTTTGCAAATTTAGGAATTGGGCATGTACAATGCCCTTAATTATCCCGTCTCTTAAGCTGAGTTGGCAGATAATGGCGTGACGTGGCAGTTGGTTTCGACGAAAATCAAGCGAGACGACTCTTGACGAAGCATCGCCTTCGGGCTCCGATTTCCAAGCCTCAGAGACGCCTGCGTCGGCGTTGTACGTGCGCCTCCCCCTTCTCCCGTCTTCAACCGTAAATCGGCCCCAGTCCGATGCGGCGAGAGGGATTTCGCGCGAATTCTGTGCCAGAAAGGAGCGAAGGCCATCCGGTGAGAGCGATTTCGCGCGAAATCGGAGCGAGCGAAGGCCATCCGGGTGCGAATCCTCTCCTCTCCCCTACCGCGTCTCCTCGCAGCAACCCTAGATCCCCATGGCTCGGCAACAAGATGAAATCCCTGCAGGCCTGGGCAGGAGCCTGGGGGCGTCGTCTCTGGCGGCGCTGTGGCCGAGCCCATCGCGGGGTCCGCTGTGGGGTGCGCTTGTGCCGGAGAGGAGGGGTGCAGTGAGGTGCGCGAGAGGGGTGAGATGGGAGGTGGGGAGGAGGGGGAGGCTGATCGGGATGAGGTGCGACGCCACCACCGCCGGGGAGGAGGCAGCGGCCGGTGAGAAGTTCGAGTACCAGGCTGAGGTGGGTGGAGGAGTTGGAATTCTTGCACCATGTGGACGAATTTTGGATGGGGGCACATTTCGGGCGAAAGGGTCTTATTTTTTTCGATTAGTCAGTGTGAATACTGTTGCGGTTTCTTGTGGCAGATTTGTGCTTCGATATGAGAGAAAATTTACAAGAACTGTTGAGGAAATTCGCTGATGTTTGTAGAGGAATGCGTGTTCATGCCATGTTCCTCTTTGTCCTTCAGGTTAGTCGCTTGTTGGATTTGATTGTTCATAGCTTGTACAGCCACAAGGAAGTATTTCTCCGTGAACTTGTAAGGTTAGTCTTCTACTTAAACTCAAGATGTATAATCGAACTATCGTTATTCCCAAAGAAGAATTGCTATTCCCGGCTGCAGTGCCACACTATCTGATCCTGAATCCTGATACATTTGATATCCCCCCCCCCTCCCCCCAGCAATGCAAGTGATGCATTGGATAAGCTGAGATTTCTCAGTGTAACTGATCCCTCTTTGCTGGCTGATGGTGGCGAACTGGAAATTAGGATTAAACCTGACCCAGAGGCTGGCACAATCACTATCACGTGAGTAGTTCTTGTTGTGTATGTACAACATCATTCAGTCTCATTGTTTTGGATCTTACAGTGATACTGGCATTGAGAAGGCTAAATGTTTGATCAATCAGTCATGTTTGATGGTCATTTTACCAAAGTTTCTGATTTAAGAGGATGACGAGATATAAACCAAAAACAAATTTTGGAGCCTTGGTCCTGACTAAATATCGTCAGCTAATTAATTAGTGCGACATGTAAGTAAATTTTGCCGATTACAAATGAAGTGCGAAGAGAAACGGCACTCAGCAATTAGCACATTGCTGGACTAAGCAGGCTAGCTAGGAACATGTACATAGCGTGAGAGAAGGCTCACGTCCATATCCAATAATAATATACAACTAGTTAAAATCCCACGCATTTTTACGGATGGTCTGTTAATTTTAACAAGAAAATATATTTTAAGAAATAAAAAGAAATTTATTTTAATATATTTTTTTAAAAAAATATGTGTTTTTAAAAATTCTCAAAAAATTTGTTTTTGTAAAAAAAAAATAAAAAAAAAGTATTAAAAATTTAACAGAAAGAGAAAATATTTTTTAAGAAATAAAAAGGAAACTTATGTAGCTTAGACATAGTCTCATAACCATTCTCAAAAAGTTTGAAAAATAAAATTAATTTGATGGCTCCGGAAAACCAAAAACAGCAAAATTTAAACGTATTACTAGCATTGTCAGAATTTTTAAAAAATACACAAGTTTAATCATGATCTAAAATTCTTATGCTAGCTTAGGCATGCTCTGAGAACCCTTCTCAAATTTTTTTTAAAAAATCCAATATGGTTTGGTAGCTTAATTAAATCAATGAAATTACTTTAAATGCATTAGCATTATTGTTAGAATTTCTAAAAATCGTAAAGGTTTGATCATGAACCTCTTGTTACTAGTGAATCGGTAGTGCCAGCCCCATGGATCAAAAAGATGCATTTCAAGCCTTCTTCTAGAAAATAACTAATGTGCATTTTGTGCCGGTACAACCGCACCTACAGTAGTACCGCTTCCATATGGATGGTAGTGCCAACTGAGGGAAGACACCCAGAAAAGATGAGCTCGGGAAAATAACTATCGAGTTCTAAGGCCGGTTCTACCGCACCCACGGTAGTACTGCAACTAGAAGGGTGGTAGAGCCTATCGAGAAACATCCACCAGAGACGATGCGTTCTGTAAAAAGACTATCGGATCTTGATGCATGTACTACCGCACATAGACGATTGGTAGTGCTGACCTGGCAAACACAACAAAAACGCATGTTCTAGAAAAGAACTACCGAGCCCTTGGCCATCACTATCGCCGCACTTACAAGGTCGGTTGTGTCGGCCTAAAAGTTTTCAAAGCATTTTCAAAGGTTTTTTCGAGGAATGCACATAACTAAAGTATGAGCAAGAATTTGAGCCATGATTCTTGATTATGATCAAGCTATTGGCCAAAGATCCTTCTTAATAGTACATCACCTATTTTAGCAATCCGATCTTTTCTTTAAATACCAAGATCGGCAAAACCTATGAAAAGATCCTTAAATTTTATACCTTGATCTTGAGCTTGTTTTCATTTTAGCCTTAGGAATTTCACTTTCATTTTTGTTGACAAGGATCACCCTGCTTTTGCACACTTAGAGCAAATTGTTAGTCCTTTGACATTAATTGTCATTAATTACTAAAACCAATCGAAGTTAGGGGTCTGGATGCTTTAGCACGTGCAAGGAAGAAGAAGGCGAAAGGAGAGGGATGGTAGGTGGTGCAGAAAAATAGAGTTCAATTTTTTTTTAAAAAAAACTCACATAAATTCCATGAAGCATTTTGCACTTAATAATAAAAAATTCAATTTAAAGTTGGTTTTTATTTTTACATAGAGGTTACTTTTTAATTTCTAAAAATAGGGAAAATATTTTTAAATTCCAACAAAATCCCAATAAAATAAAATAAACATTAGAAATTTCAGAAAATTGAATTGCTAACGAAATTCATAAAAACCAACAAAAAATATTTTTTTACCTTTATTTTTAGAAATAAAATTTTTGGATGCTACATTTATCTAGCTCATATACCTTTTTTTTTCAAATCTAGCCCCCAGTGCGTGTGTTTGCAAATTTGACCCCCTCTCCCACCGCGGAAGGCACAACTGATGACATATGTCCCTTGTTGTGCCCGGGGAGTGCGGAAGCCGGTCGGGGTAGTGGCAGGGCGGGCAAGCGCGGTAGCACTAAAGGAGCTTGCCGTGTCCAGGTAAAACGGAAGGAGTCTTGTCGCGATGGGCCATGTCCTACTCCCATGATCAGCCAAGCCCCCTGATGAGCGGGTGGCCTTCCGAGCACTCCGGAAGCGGTAGGGGACTTCCATACTCTTTAGACACGGTAGAGGATATGTGTCATCAGTCGAATCTTTTGCGATGGGAAGGAAACTAAAATTGTAAATACACGTATGAGTAGCTAGTTTTGCAAAATTAAAAAACGCACAACCGGCTAGATAAGCATGATTCCGCGAGTGGAGTACTCCCCGTTAGGGTTTCAAAAGCCAACGAATTTCGATCGAAATTCGCGAATTTTGACCTTACCGACCCGTATCGAAAAGGAATTTCGTTCGGCTTTTCGCTCAAATTCAAATTCAAAAAAATTAAAAAATTTGACAAAATTTATCCAAAAATTTCCCTATAATTAGTATTAATAGTCTTATGACCTCTAGTGTGAATATTTTTTGAAAATATGAAGTTTGGAGACATTTTTGAAGCGTTCAAAATGTAGAAAATAGAAAGAAGAAAAAAAGAAATTAGAAGTATTTTTAGTAGCAATATTTGTTCAAATATGTCAAGTAACAATATTTGTTGAAGTATGTCAAGTAGCAATATTTCTTCAATTATGTTAAGTAGCAATATTTAGTATCACTTTTGCATGATTAAACATATTCATTGCTGGACTAATTTCTAATAAGAATTAAATAGTTCGAATCTTGAAATGTGTGGATGCCTTATAAAAGTCAATGAAGTAATAAAGGATCTTTTAGGGGTGAAACTATAAAAGTGTATTTAATATTTTAATGTTATCTTGCTATGGTATATTTTAATATTTTAATTATGTGAATGACTATTTTACACTTGTATTGATATATGACAACTTTCAATTATCTAAAACATAGCAAATGTATGGTATATTTTAATATGTTAATGTTATTCAATATTGAAAAGCTTACTTGTATTTCTACAGTATATTTAATATGTTAATGTTATCTTGCTATGGTATATTTTAATTATGTGAATACCTATTTTGCACTTGTATTGTTATGTGACAACTTTCAATTATCTAAAACAAAGCAAAGGTATGGTTTATTTTAATATGTTAATGTTATCCAATATTGAAAAGCTTGTATTTCTATAGTATATTTAATATGTTAATGTTATCTTGCTATGGTATATTTTAATATTTAAATTATGTGAATGCCTATTTTGCACTTGTATTGATTATGTGACAAGTTTTAATATGTGAATTGCATTTTTACAAATTTTACAATATTTTTTTTGTAATTTTTCTTTTTTTATATATATATTTTTCGTAATTTCTTTTAACCTGTCGTCGAAATTTCAAGCTTTTCGATGTCTTTCGATGGAATTTCGAGATTTTCGATCGAATTTCATTCCTGTATTTGACCAGTTTTCAAATTCATTTTGACTTTCAAACCGTTCGAAATTTCTCGAATTTCGACCGAATTTCGACGAATTTCGGTACCGGTGACTAATCGAAAAATGAGTTCGAAACGAAATTCAAAACCTTGCTCCCCGTCATCTTCCTCTGTTCTAAGGGCCTATTTGTTGAGGCTTTGGCTTTTTGGCTTATAGCTTAAAGCCAGCTTTTTGGCTTAAACAGCTTTTAAGCATCTAGCTTTTAAGCTAATGTAAGGTGTTTGGTAATCTAGCTTTTTAGAGGCTAGTTGGCTTTTAGAGATGGTGATAAAATATTGAAAGTCTGAATTGCCCTTAGCTCCTTTTGATATGATGTAAATTGTTTCACGTATAGCATACAGGCTGTATGCATTTTTTCCATGTTAACCCATGCATGTGTGTTCATTACAAAAGTCTGTATGCATTTTTTCCATACAAGTTGATCAAATTTTTTCTTCGGTAATGAACACAACTTGTTTCGTTTTTCTTGTATGGAAACGATGCTTCGTTTTTCTTGTATGCTCTTTCATAAAAACGAGTTCTGTATGCATTTTTTCCATACAAGTTGTACATTTTGTCCATAAAAACGAAACAATTTTTTCTTCGGATTTCTTCGCTTTGGAAAGAAAAATTCTCCAGATGAAATAAATTCCAAGCAATCTTTTGGTCCAAATTGTTCCATTCTCAATTATTGTACGTAAGTGATAAAGTGCAAAATTTGTGTAGTGTTTAAAGCAGAAGTCGTGTCGGTAGAAATACAGAACTGCTAGCTAATCAAGTACATAATCTGGAGATTAACATGACACAGAAATATGCTTCTAGCATCACAAGAGTAGCCTACATGAACTCATGGTAGACACCAATAGATAACAAAATCATAGCAGGATCCTATTCAAGTACGTAATCCGCAGATTATCTTGTGATCATCAACGAATTAGCAATACTCTCACGAAAGGCACACATATCTATTTCATCAACTGTTGATCCATTGGCACCAATTCCTCCGGAAAATCCAAGTTGTGAAGTGTTTGGATCATAATCTTCGTCACCGTCGCATCTCTCAAAAAGTTCATCATGTAAAGCACTATCCCGAATGAAGTTGTGAAGCGTCATACATGCAATAATGATCCGTGTTTGCTTATCCATGTCATAACTTGGCATAGCCAACAAGATTCTCCATTTCATCTTTAGCACGCCAAAAGAACGTTCAATCACATTTCGAAGGGATGAGTGAGCATAATTGAACACCTCATATTTACCACTCGGTTGCCGACCTCGTCGAAATTCTGGTAGATGGTACTTTTGTCCCTTGTAAAGAGCTAGATAACCCTTTCGATTTTGATATCCCGCATCAACAAGATAATATTTTCATGTACATGCGAAACAATCAAATGATCACGATGCAAACCGATAAGGTGATCATATGAAACAATTTTTAGAGAAGACAAATACCGTTGGGAGGATGAGGAAACTGATTTGAATACTTATTCAAAGTATCATTGAATATCCTTGTGTCATGGGCTGAACCCGGCCATCCAGCAACAACAAATGTAAACCTCATATCGAAGTCACACACTGCCATCACATTTTGAGACGTAAAACCATGGCGACCAGTGTGAGCAACCTGCTCATCTGCTGGCACAACAACAGGAACATGTGTACCATCAATTGCTCCTATGCAATTATTGAAATGGGGAGAGAATCGATTATCTTGAAGTCTTTGATGCACTGTTTTGAACTCTGGATCTCTTGGTTTAATGTAATGTTTAGATAAACTATACAAACAGTGTAATACTTCATGAAATTTTCTATTCACTGTTTCGCTTGACCTTTTGAAGTGGTTCATGACTTGTCTAACTGACTGAGGGCCACCAACTTTCCACAAGAACATAGCCAAAGCTTCTGTAGAACTCATATACCTAGTTGATTTCAGTTCATACTTTGTGACCAAGACTTCATGCAAGCTATTGAAAACATCCCTACTCATTCTAAACATGTTGTAACAATCTCTTTCATCACTCAGTTGCTCCATTACCCATTCATATCCAGTCATTAGTGGTTGTCTCCTAAACTTCTTGTTTAGGTATGTGTCAAAGTAATGCATACCAACGTACCCAGCTGTTGCAACAAAATTTTGATATGGTAACTTCCTTTTTTTTGTATTCTGAACTTCACCATCACTAGAAGAATCACTCTCATTTGTTGATAAATAAATTCCACTTGACGAGCTCATCTACAAACAGTTAGAAGAACAACATGATATGATGTAACTAAGTACAAATAATCACATACGATAAGGTATAAAGGGAAAAACAAAAACAATACATATCATGATGTCTTACGGATTCATAACATGAAACAATAGTTTTAACTCCATTACATAACCATCACTAGTCAACAAAATGAGCGTCTTGATCACAAAATAGTTCACAAATTTAAAAATACATCAAAATAGTTCTATTCCTTCTTCATCTTGAGGTCATACATCCTCTTGAGCCAATTAATCTTTCCTTCATCGGTTTTAATGGTGACAAACACTTCTCTGTTTTCTTGTTTAATAAATAGCCTTGTTGCAATGAAGTGTTCATCACTTCCTTCAACTACCCCAGTCTTTATAGCTATATCCATCACTTCTGCTATGGATGGACCATTGGAAGCATTACCACTAGCCATAATGTCCACCATACGCTTAAAATCTCTCGCCATGGGGTTTTTCCTACTCTTCTTTGGGCTAGGAGTAATACTAGCACACCTACGCTTAGTAGGGCCAGTTGATTTCCTGCCAATGTCCTCATTGGTATCCACATCAGCTGTTGCAGCCACCATGCCATCCTCCAAACCATCAACATCAATAGTATTATTGCCATCTTGTGTAGTCTCACCCGGAATGGCTGAAGTGTTACCCGTGACACATGTCTTTGCAAACATGACCTCCATCTCATCTAGGTTCTCCGGAGGTCCATAGCGAAAATTCTTATGTTTGGGATGATTCTGGATAAAAAAAAGATTGTACTCATCTTAAATATAATTGTAGTATTATGAACTGAAGCATACAAATATTTATACACAAACTACCTTTATGTGGTCCTCCCACCAAGCATCGGATGCATCTATAGTGCCTTTTTGATGATCCCAACCTAGACCAGTTGCTTTAAGTTTCAGTTCAATCCACAAACTGTAATCTTTCTTCAGTCCTTCCCAATGATTCTTGAATTGTTTCTTGTCATGCTTTCTACCCGTCATCTGATAAAACTTTTGTTGTAGGTTCTTGTAGCCAGTGTTACTCAGACATCCCAGTGGTCTATTACCATCCTCTACTTCCTCCTTACAAATCTTGCAAAACACCCTGTCGTGGAATGCATCCCAGTTTGCCTTGGTGATAGGAATTAGATCCATCTAGATAATTTACATTGAAATATTTAAGTAGTAAACATTACAATTATTTCATGTACACAAGCATGCAAATAGGATGAATACAATTCATTACAATCCAACAGAATAAAAAAGAACTAAAGCAAAGCATGATCTATGTCACTTCACAGATTTCATATATGTAAAGCAAGTGAACATCAATATCTACCAATATGTACCAATATCTCAGAGCAATTTCTCATCAATATCTACCAATATGTACCAATATCTCAGAGCAAATCTCAGAGCATTACCACTCTGCTGCATACATAAATATTTGAACTAGTATACCAATTTCTCAGAGCATTACCACTCTCAGAGCATTACCACTCTGCTGCATACCAATTTCCCATCAATATGTACCAAAATCTAGAACGCCATTCTACCAATTTGAACTAGTATGAAGCACTTCAACTTCAATTCATCCAAGAAATCAACAAAATTAAGAAGTCTGTTCGTACCTTCAGATTACCAGCAAAGGGAGAAATTGAGGTGGGCGTTGAGGATGGCTGTGACGTCGGCCTGAAGAGGGAATCGAGGATGGCTGCGACGTCGTCTTGAAGGAGGTGCCGACGACGAAGGTGGCTGCGGGGTTAGGCGTTGGCGGATTTGGCCGAGATCAGCGTCTCCGTGGAGGAGGTGATGTCGGGGTCGGCGGGGAGGATGCGAGGACGGCGCCGACGGTGAGGATGCGAGGACGGCGTCGACGGGGAGGATGGCGTCGCCGGATTTGGCCGAGATCAGCGTCGACGTGGAGGAGGTGATGTCGGCGTCGGCGGGGAGGATGCGAGGACGGCGCCGGCGGGGAGGATGCGAGGACGGCGTCGACGGGGAGGAGCCAACGAAGGCGTCGGCGGGAACCCTAGCACGGGGCGGTGATGCGCTCGTCCATCGTTTGGCTGGGGGCTGCGGGAGAACAAACAAATTGGAGGAAAAAAACTGAAGGGACTTCTGTATATATATGAATGGCATTTTGATCGTAATTAGTATTGAAGTTTAGGGGCAAACAGATTTTCTATCCCGCAAAAGCCAAAAAAAAGCACCATATGACAGGCTTTTGACTTTTAGTTGTGATGGAGTGTATGTCTTTTTTTAAATTTAGCTTAAAAGCAGGTTGTTTGTTTAGGCTTTAGCTTTTTTGCTTATAAGCCACTAAAAAAGCCTCCCCAAACAAGCCTTGTACGAGCTAGTGGTTTGACACAGTTCCCTGCACACTTCCCCCTCACTTCGTCGCCTACAGAATCCGGCCGCGGGTCATGGATTGACGCCGTCTCGCCTGGACGGACTCCGCCGCAGTTTCGAAGCTTCACTGCATCTGCCTCACCCTAGATCGCCACCGCCTTGCCTGGAACGACGTCGTGGCCGATCGGGATATACGCCGCCGTTTGTCAGGAGCTTCCCTCCAGCCATCTTTCCCCGTCGTGGTCATCAGCTCCGCCTGTAGCCGTCGAACAAAGCTGCCATTAACAGTATGCATCGAAATATTCTAATTGTTATTTCTTCTTCATCCATCCGATTTCTGCCCCATGCAATTGGATAGGCTTAGAAGCAGTGAATCAAATTGGGAATTAAACCGTTGATAATTTGATGAGAGGTGCTTCTATGCTCTTCCTTTTAAAAGTTGCACAACTATTAAAGCATGAATGAAGGGTAGATGGTGATTACTTACCCCTTCGCTTGCTTAAAGATTTGTGCAACTTGTACTAGAAGGAAGAGCATGGAAGCACTTCTCTAATTTGATAGATTTGAAGGAGAGAATCTTGGTGCACTCTGTTTTTGTTTTTCATTCTTCTTTTATTACGATGCCGCTCTTCTAAGCTTCAGCCCAGCCTAGGAGGAATGGTGGGAGTCCGGCACAAACCTTCCAATCTGGAAAGCAAGCTTGAGCTCTGCAATTCTGAACATGCTGGAACAACAAGAATATACATTCCATGATTTTTAGTTTCTGTAAACTATGGTTAACTTCTGCTCAGTTTGAATATTTTTTCACACAAATTCCTAAATAAATATAGAGGGAGACTAGGGAACAGTGTACCGTTCCAACGGTATAGCCGTGAAACTTATGAAAGTTTTCAGTTTCAGTGCTGGTTTCATGAATTTCGGTGTTTAGTTTCATCAGTTTCATGTTTCATCAGTTTTTAGTGCTAAGTTTCATGAGTTCCAGTGTAATAATTCATAAGTTTCATGAGTTTCAGAGGTATACCGTTCCTATGGTATACCGTTTCTTATTTTTTCTGATAAATATAATTCGGAACCAAAATTAAACAAAAAAATAGCAGATTGATCTTTATACAAATTCCCAAACAAATAATGGAAATTTGGAATAAAAATAAAAAATAAATTTGCAATTTGATTTTCATACGAATTCTTAAGTAAAATTCCTAAATAAATATAATTAAGATTAAAAATAAAGAAATTTCAATTTGATTTCAATAACAATTCAAACCAAAGATAACTAAATTTAGAATAAAACATAAAATGAAACCCAAAAAATTATTTTCATGCGAATTTCTAAGTAAAATTACTAAATAAATATAATTTAATATAAAAATTAAACAAATATTACCAATTGGATTTGTATATAAATTCTAACAAAAAAATAACTGAAGCTCGGGAAAGAAAATAAAATAGAATTTGCAATTTGATCCTGATACAAATTCCAAGGTGAAATCCATGTTAACTATAATTCAGAATAAAAGTTTAAAATATTAGCAAATTGAATTGTTAAAAATGTCTACCAAAATAACTGAAATTTGGTATAAAAATAAAAGAAAATTTGCAACTTGATTTCCATACAGTACCAAAGTAAATCCCTAAATAACTAAAATTCAGAATAAATTAAATAAAATTAGTAATTTGATTTGTATACGAACTCCATAAAAAGTAAAAGAGATTTTTAGTGAAAGTTATAATCGAATGGTGTCGGAGGAGACCTTCGGGAAGCGAAGAGCCAAGCTAGTAATAGGATAGATGAGGACAATGTCATGTTGTTCACCTTAGCCATTCAATGAGGATAGTGTCGTCGAAGTTGTTGAAGAGAAAGACTAGAGTTAAAGGAGCCAAGGGCCATAGCGATGAGTGGTGAGTGTCAATAGGGTTGAAGAAGTCGGTGGCCAAATAAGCTTGATGATGGGGATGCTTTAGCAGAGAGAAGCTGAAACTTTGCATTGAAGATGAGCTATAAACAACATGATGCCATTAGGTAGTTAGAAGTGTGCCGTCATTACTGAGGGGCACGTCGTCTCCGATGATGGCGAGAAGATTCGACACATCATTAGATAGTAACTAAAGCATACATGCTAGCATCAGTGAAGATGGAAGATCGCCAAGGTTAGTGAGGAAACCACATTGTTGAGTTGGCTAACATCGAAGAAGATGAGTGACCAATACAGGAGAAGAGGACATCGGGCACGTAAAACATTATGCATATGTACAAATGAAAGCACAGACATACAAAAATAGTGGAGCAAAGTCTTTTGAGCTTAAATAGCTTCAAAGCAATCGGCTTTTATATGTAGTAGAGGTAAGTAATTTTATTATAACTTCAATGACATTAGTTTAAAACTATCCTTAATTAGCCAAAAAAAAACATCTCTTTAAAGATTCTTGATTTTTAGTTATACGAAGACTTATGACTTTTTAAAAAATAAAGATAAAAAATTATTTACTTTTTAGGTTTTAGTTTTCTGGCTTTTAAGTTGGTGAAAAATCCAAACAAATATTGACTAAAGCCCTGTTTGGGGGAGTTGTGCGTTAAGCTTTGGGCCTAAAGCTCCCCAAACAGCCCAGCTGCAAAGCAGCTGCACAGCTAAAGCACCTATAAAAGTCACAGCAGGTAGGGAGGTGCTTTTCAGATGTGGTTTCGCTCGATCGCCTCTCCGCTCGCTCCACCTGCCTTCTCGCCCCGTCGTCTTCCTGCCTGATCGCCTCCTCGACTCCCTTCAGCTCGTGCGCCACCTCCCCGACTCCCTCCTCACTCGAATCCACTCGATTGCCCCCTAAAAACTACATCTATAGCAGCTAATTTGCCAAATAATATATAAGAAAAATAATATATAAGAAAAATCACAGCCGCCAGCTACGGCTAGCCTAACAAACTATAAATAGTTTTTCTGTTCAGCCGCGGCTCCTCAAAAAGACCCTAAGTCAGTGGTCGCTGTTAAGCTTTTGACCCTGGGAGCAGTTTTTTTTTCGCAACAAAAAACCAAGTTACCGATCTGATTTTTTTTCGCCCACGAGATATTCTGTAACAGCAGCGGTAAAAGGGGGCATATCCTGTGCAATCAACAGTTTGGTGCAATCACCGTGCAATCAAACTAAAAAAAGTTTCAAAAAATTCTGAAAAAAAATCATGGATGTACATCTCAACTTACCCCATATACATATAAAATTTCATGATCAAATTCGTCCTATGCTAGAAGTTACAAAAAAGACAAATTTGGGGTGCATTTGAACTGTAAAAGTTTGTTAGAAATTTATTTTATTTGTAACTTCTAGCATATGACGAATTTGATCATGAAATTTTATATGTAGATGGGGTAAGTTGAGATGTACATCCATGATTTTTTTCAAAAAATTTTGAAACTTTTTTTAGTTTGATTGCACGGTGATTACACCAAATTATTGATTGTACATGATATGCCCCCGCGGTAAAAACCAAGTTAGCTCCGACTCAATCAGATGCTTCTAAAGCCAAATAATCTCTTCGTCTTCCTCCTTCGGCGCGTGAAGTGTGAACCCCTCTCCAATCCAAATTCCCGAGCCACCTACTTCTCTCATGGCCTCCCCTGTGCCTTCTCCATAAGCCGCTCCTCTCTCCCCAACACCTCTACAGGACCGCCCCACCTTGTGCCGCCACTCCCCGGCGCCTCTCCTCCACGACGCTCCTCCCCGGTGCCCCTCCACTTCACTGCTCCTCGGCGTCCATCCCCATCGGCGTGTGCCCCGTCTCCACTAGTGCCCCTCCGCTCCTCACTGGTTCCACCCCAGTTCCGTCGCTACAGGTTCGTTCAGATTCCTTATCTCCCCTGATTCTGTTCCTGTGCTTGATTGTGTAGCCAAAATAGTTGTAGGACTTATGTTGTTGTTCGACCCAATTCCTGATTAATTTCTAATTTGATTAATTTCTAGTTTGCTGTTGTTCTAAGATATCATAAATAGTTGTTCAGTCAAACTATAGTTGCGAACCCATAGGCCATTTAAGGTGTCTGTATATATCCAATTGATTCAATTTATACACTGATTCAATCATTTATTTAGAACATGCAGTGTGTGTGTTCATCTTGTTGGATTATCTTAATTGTTAAATGACTACTGGGATTGTTGTACCATTACTGGAGAGACATGTGCCGCTTTTGGTTCTAGATGCAAGTGAGGAAAAATATAAATAGTCCATGCTTGATCTCTGTACAACTACTGTTGCAATGGTGATGGTTCTGAAATCTGTCTGTGCCTTTGTTTTTGTAATCGTGCATGGATTGATGGTTTAATTTGTTAATTCTGTGGAAATGTGGCTCGTTTGTCCCTTGCGCTTCCTTGTTTTTCCTTCAGAAAAATCTGATTTGCTTCTTATCCGGTTGGCTTGCTTATGCTCACATCACCTACTTTAATTCTGATTGTTAGTAAAGATGTGCTAATTTAAAGCATTAAATTGTATCTTTCATCTGCGATTTGCTTGTGCCAGATTGATGCTTTGTTGGTTCGTCTGGTGGTAGCCTCTTTTGTGTATGGTATGCAATTGCGTTAAACCAGATTTTCTATCCAAGAGAAACATACCACCTTACTATGAAAGGTAAGTTAAGTGTTCTAATTACAAGTAGCAGAAATATTCTTTAGCGGAAAGAAACTAGTTACTTGGCAAACAAAAAGAAAAAGAAAGAATCATCTCTGCAAATTGCTATAAACTCTAATAACCACTCTTTTCTCTTTGATTCACCTGCGGCTAGATTTTTCATTCAAATTTATGATTCAGATTTTTTTTAGATAATGGAAGTTAATCTCCCGACCTCTGTATCACGATATGCACACGGCCAAACGTTTATTACAATGTTACAGCACAAAGTTGTCAATACCAAATATTGTAAGAAAACGCATCAAGCAAAAGTAATAAGACATGACATAAAAATTCCCAAGCCGAAACAGCCTGCTACTGAACCTCCACCCGTGCCTGTTGTAGAGCTCTCTAAGCACAATCTCCAGTGATCTGCATGCCGCTAACAACACCTCCTGAGCATCCTGACGCTGCAGCACAGACCACGATCTCAATCAGTTGGTGCAAATATATATAACTTGCATCGGAATAAAGACTTTTTTCTTATCAAAAACCACATCAGTTCGCCATAGCCAAATAGACAAACACAAAGTGGTAGCCTCGACCAAAATGTGAGCCCTTAATTCCTTTCCCAACCCCATTAACCAGCTCCCAAACAAATTAGTCATGCTACTAGGTGGTTGCCGATTAGAAGCCACTTGTATGACACGCCATGCGGAATGAGCAAAATGGCAGTAAAAAAAAAGGTGTTGAATAGTTTTCTCATTATTACAAAAACAACACTTTCTGCTACCTTTCCTGTTCCTTTTGCTGAGGTTATCTTTTGTCAAAATCACCCGCCGTCTTAGGTACCAGAGGAAAAAAAAAATTTAATGGTACCTTAAGCTTCCACAGTTGTCAATTTGTAACTAGGACATTTTGATACATTAATGTTGTATACATCGACTAGACAGAAAACTGTTCATTTTGATAGAGATTCCATCGAAAAGTATCCCTCTTTGGTGACAATTGCTTCGCAGCAATCTTTGCAACTTTGGTGACAAGTGCTTCGCAGTAATCTTTGCAACAAGTTCATGCCAAGCTATTAAATTATTGCATGTAATTGCCCTACGCAAAGACAAATTTAGTGGGATAGAACACATTACTTCTGCCACTGTGGCCTGTTTTTTCCGGACAATGTTAAAAAGTCTAGGGTATTAAGCACAAAGGGGGTTGCTTCCAATCCAAATATCCTGCCAAAAATGAATTTGAGAGCCATCACCAAGATGAAAGGATCCAAATCTAAAGAATTGATGTTTGACTTTCATAAGGCCAACCCAGAACTGAATCCCCTGGCTTTCTTTCTGCAAGGTTTGCCAGGCCATTAGAAAGGGTCTTATTTCCCAGATATTTTTTTCTGAGGAGAGTTTGCTAGACACCCTCCTCATTTAGCAGCTTGAAAAACCATTTGCTAAGTAAACATATATTTTTTACTCTAAGATCTTGAATGCCCATACCTCCTTGATCCTTGGGTCGGCATAATATATTATACTTAGCTAGCCTATATTTTTTTATGGTTGTCACTTTACCAGAAAAATCTGGATCTATAGTAGTCCAACTGTTTAAGCACCCCACGTGGTATTTCAAAAAAAGGATAGCATAAACATGGGTAAGCTGCTAAGCACAGAGTTCAAAAGTACTAATCGACCTCCAGTGGACAAATGTTTGCCCTTCCAACTGCTAAAGCACTTTTCAAATCTTTCTTCTACCCGTTCAACTCACTAATCCTCAGCTTTCTATAATGAATTGGTATGCCAAGATATCGAAAAGGATAGTTACCCAAATCACAACAAAAAAATTGGGTATACTGAGGTTTGAAATCATTAGCCGCACCAAAACAAAAAATTTCACTTTTGTGAAAATTGATTGACCGGAAAGTTGTTCAAATGCACATAGCATTAACTTCATATTTTTGGCCTACTCGAAATCATGCTCTATGAATAAGATGGTGTCATCTGCATACTGTAGGATGGATAACCCATTGTCAACCAGATGAGATACCACTCCACTTATCATCCCGCCATTTTTGGCATGATCTAAGAAAACAACTAACATATCCACGACGATGTTAAATAATATGGGGATAAAGGATCACCTTGGTAGAGTCCTTTTCTTGTTTGAAAATATGTCCCAATGTCATCATTAACTTTGATGCGAACACTTCCCTCGGAAACAAAGCTCTCCAGCCACGAATACCATTGAGGGGGAGAAGCCTTTCATCCTTAGAGTTTGTTGTAGAAAGGCCTATTTGACCTTATCATAAGCCTTTACAAAGTCCACTTTTAAAATTACCCCATCCAATTTTTCTTGTGCATCTCGTGAATTGTTTCATGAAGAACAATCACGCCATCCATTATGTTCCTACCTGGCATGAAAGCTATCTGTGTAGGATGTACAACATTTTTAGCCACACTTGTGATCCTGTTAGTGCCAACTTTAGTGAAAATTTTAAAGCTAACATTCAAAAGACAAATTGGTCGGTACTGTTGTATTTGTTTTGCATCTTTATTCTTAGGCAAAAGCATGATGATTCCAAAAAGTCTAAACAAAGGAAAGTCTCCATTGTGTAAATCTTATACTATTGCCACTAAATCATTCTTAATGACCTCCAGAAACAAAACCCGGTTTTCCATAATTCGGGTATGCATTGCATACCCGGAATTTGAGGAATCGGGAATGGCCCCTACCCCGAAACCGAGAACTTTAAATTTCAAATACACCAAAACCGGGATTTCAATTTCCAGAAAAAGCAAAACCGGAATTTGGATTTCCAGGTATTCAAAAATGGTACTTCAAATTCCGGGTATGACCGATTTTTCTGTAAATACGCAAAAGTGTTGTATCATTTTGTGAATACGGCTCGAATGTTGTATCAAATACGAATTTTTCCCCATATCAAGTGACATCAAAGTGTATGTTCTGATTGTACTTTTAGATTGCAATAAAAAGAATTTTTGTTCATAGCTGTGGATCCTCGATGTTTTGACAGATAAAATGTTATCTTAAACCCATAGAAGTGTTCATTATTTCTGAATGATTATTAGTGAATATAGATGGGGCTATTCTTATACACTAAAAATGTTGTCGTTAGTAGTGTAGACTGTCGTTAATACTCCAAACGTGACCACTGCTGTGGTAGTAACGACCAAAAGTGGTCGTTAATCCTAGAAAAGTGACCGTTGTTATTTCATACTCCCTTCGTTTATTTTTATAAGGCGTATTTTGATTTGGCACAAGAATTAAGGTTGCATTAAAATTGAGAAAGGTATGAGAAAAAATGGCTTAGATGCCCTCACTTAATTATCTAGGAAGATAAAAGATCTACTTTGTGTGGGAGGTAATGAATAAATGCATATAGTTGAGAGAGAATACATAGGAGTATAAAAGGAAAGCTCTCTGTAGGATCGAAGTATACGAATATAGCAATCAGATGGGGGGTGAATGATTGTGCGGAAGCTAAAATCAAATTCTTGATCTATTAAAAGTTCACCCCAAAACAGAACGAAATAATTGCCACGTATTCGAAAAAACAGAATGACAAATGTTCGGTAAAACGCGAATTCCTGGAGATCCAACCGCCGGATTGATCTGAAATTTGGACACAAGAAACAAGATTCCAATACGAATCGAATCCAAAAAGAATCAGCTCGATCGGACTTACGGATCAAAAGTTATGAACCTCGCAAGCTTGTTGTGACAGAAGATGACGAGAATCAATCTAATTAAAACTTGTAGATTAATCAAGAACGACAAAAGATTAATCAACAAAACTTTGAGGAACACTAAACCAATACCCTAGAAAGGTTTTTCATGGATCAAATCAAGATGAAACTGAAAGAACAAAAACCAATCTAAAATTAGAACAAGCATGCAAACAAGAACCAAAACAGGAAACGCTGTAGCAATGTGGTTACTGTAGCACGCAAGGGTTTGAAAGAATTGATCTTTATTTATTTTGTCTAAAATACTCCCATCAAAAGAGTACAAACCCTAAAACAAAGCTCTAAGCTTTCAATGTCTGGATTGATGCTCTAAACAGGAGACAACCCCTCCTATTTAAAGGAGCAAAACATAAGGAGTCATGAATACAATTCCTACTCCTAATCCTAGAAGGAGTCCCACTCCTAATCCTAGAAAGAGTATGTATTCAACACAACTCCTCTTGGCCCAACCTGGTCGAGTACAACTCTTGCACGCGTATGGCAACCCAGCCATACTCACGTGACTAACAACTCTTGCACGCGTATAGCCACCATGCCATACTCACGTGACTAACCATTCCTCATATGCACCATTCTCTTAGCCCGAACGTCCCGCATGACATCCTTGACCACCAAGACCCCAGTTCCTCCCTGAACCTAGTCCCGAACCTCAGTTCCTCCATGAACCTAGTTCCGGTCCCGTCATCGACCACGTTCACCTTCGAGCAATACCTGCACATGAACAAACAAGAAATGAATCCGAGCACAAGTCCACGACTTGACTCAAAGTCAATCCATGCAACTACTCACACGAGCATTGCATAAATTCCACTTGAAAACAAGCATCATGAAATTCTCACGAATTTCATAATCTCAAATTCAAACCAAAATTCATTCCAAAAGTGCTCAAAACCCCAATTGAGCAAAAGACCATTCAAGACGGACTAAACATTTGGTCCGGCGTACATGCGAAAGTCTCTGTTACATGAAGAACTTTGTCCAGTTAGAAACACATTCACGACGGACTAAACAAAACTAGTCAGTCGTACATGCGAAAACAAGCATCAAAAACACGTTCACGACGGAACAAAAATTTGGTCTGGCGTAGATGTAAAACTTATTGTATTTGGAAGTTTTAGTCCGGCTCAAAATATGTTCATGACGGACTAAACAAAAAATAGTCCGATGTACACATGAAAATTCAAGCTTCAAAATGCTGTTCACCACGGACCAAAAGTTTGGTCCGGCGCAAGCACAAAAATGGTCCGGCGCCAAAGAAAAACTTACTATTTTTCTGAAATTCAGTCCGACGCTTGAGACACTGTTTCTTGTCAAATTGTTGAACAAATGCACAAAACACATTTTTCAAATTCAATTCTTTAAACCAATTTTTCAGCACATGATTTCACACTCTCATTAAATCTACATGCAAGCATTATATTTGTGAACAAGATCATTCAAAAAATAAGCCTTACATTTAGAAACGGAGGAAGTAATTAACAAGGACGCACTATCTTGTCGTTAAAAAAATAACGATAGGAAATTGTATGTGGGTGTTAATACTATTAACGACGGAGCCTTTAACGATGACTAATGATCACAATTTTGTGGTTGTTAATAACTTTTAACGACCACATCTAGACTTAATGATCATATCTTCCATTGTTAATAACCGTTTCCCTAGTGGTGGCATTAAGCAGTAATTAGAGAGTAGAAGATAACTATGTGATAGAGTATTATATCGGAAGAGATACATCTAGAGGTGTTGATCAAGAATTGAGCATGATGTTGGAGATTGAGACATAAAAGTTGTAGCGGCGAGAAGAGATAGAAGACACACAGCTCGGTGGGGCAGCAAGTGTGAGGGAATATAAATTAAAGGTAGGTCGCCTATGGTGTATCAGCATATGTGTGAACAAGGTACTTTGCATGATACCATGTAAAGTAATAAGACAATTTGTAGCGCACACAATTAAAATATTGCTTTGAAAAATAAATAGAGGTACACACGCTCTGAAAAGAGTAACTATTGGATGAAGAATAAAGGCATATATGATCCATGCATGATCACTAGTACAAAAAACCTCATTACAGACGGTTCACAAATATCATCACAGACGGTTTTGTGAACCGTCAGTAAGAATGGGTCAGTGATGACTCGTAATCATCACAGACGGTTCTAAATTGAAACTGTCTGTGATGAGGTGCACATTACAGACGGTTCCAAATTAGAACCGTCTGTGATGGCTTTTTTCACAGACGGTTCCAATTTAGAACCGTCTGTGATGTTGATTTTTCATTTTATTAGTAATTTTGATTTGTTCTTATGTATTCTCATGTACTTTTGTAAAAGCCCAATTTTGAACACTTAACTTCTGAGTTATATCGCTGATTTAAACACAATACGGGCACTTCCCAAGCGGTCACCCATCCTAGTACTGCTCTTGCCCAAGCACGCTTAACTTCAGAGTTCTTACATGATGCGATACTATAATGTTGGTATGATAGCATCTGAAATATAATGTGTCCCCCTCCCCTTAACCTCATAGAGCACCTGAACACCGATTTTAGTATTCTCATACTCCGAATACAGCTTGGAGATCACGGAAACACACAAAAAAAGACTGAAACGGGTACAAAACTTCGGAGGCCGTTTTGAGGCCCTAAACGATGTTTTTTTGGATTTCTGATTTTCTCGCACGCACGTACTCGCCCAAAAGTTCATGATCCGACCATCTGATTTTCCCGATCATTTTCGGATGCAACTTTTCGTTTTCTTTTCAGCGAGCCAAAGAATGCCCCGATCGGAGTTACGAGTCAAAAGTTATGACTGTTTTACCAAATGTGCTCGGATTTCCTACTTGCAAACCGAATCAGGCTTTATACCTAAAGGAGAAATTGAAGAGCTCAACGTGCTGATTCCAGAAAGCACAAGAACACCAAAATCGGAGTCACGAGTTAGAAGTTATAGTGTTTTTACCATTTCACTGAACGTGCACATCACAGACGGTTTTTTTTGCTAAAAACCGTCTGCGGTGTGGCGCTCATTAGAGACGGTTTTTGGCAAAAACCGTCTGTCATGTGCCCCGCCTCATCACAGACGGTTTTTTTTGCTAAAACCGTCTGTGATGCGTCCCTCATCACAGACGGTTTTTGGCAAAAACCGTCTGTCATGTGCCCCGCCTCATCACAGACGGTTTTTTTTGCTAAAACCGTCTGTGATGCGTCTCTCATCACAGACGGTTTTAGCCAAAAACCGTCTATGCTGTTTTCACTGACGGTTACACTATAGAACCGTCTGTGATGTTCCTTATCACAGACGGTTTTGATAAACCGTCTATAATGATGAGTCTAATATAAGCCTTTCTGTAGTAGTGGATGGAGAATGCTTACATTTCTAAGAACCAAACAACTTAGTATGCTCAATAAATTCCTTCCATCGAAGCTTAAACTTCAACTACATTTCTTAGGTTGTATTTTCTTTCAAACTTTTGTTATCATTTTCAATGTTTATGATATCTTAAAAATCCTATATAGCTAGTCTACATGATATATAAATATATTCTCAAAACATCTAAATCATATCATTTGGTACTAAAACTTCGAGACAAATCTAGCATTCTAGCCACGTAAATTCGCTGCCACCTGCTGGTTTGCTTTTAACTTCGCGCCAAGTTTTCCGGCGGCAACAAGCTGGGTCCAACTAGTTTGCTTTAAACTTCGTGCAAAGTTTTAGCGGGGGAGCGTAGAAGCACTACATACGCTTTACACATTTGACAGTAACTAGCATACATATGCACTTTAGGATGTTTTCATTTGATGCATGCACCGTAATTAACCAGGTTCAGGTTCATATCAGACGGGTTCTTCCGGCTGCAGCGGCATAAAGCCATTGACCCATGCATTTTTTGTGTGCACTCATATATGTATGGTTGGGACCCAAAATATATTAAATCATAAGTGATCTATTGTAATAAAACTTGATGACAGATGTTTATATGCTAGAAAATCCCAAAAAAAATATCGGATCATTAATCTGATGAATCCTAATTAAAACTAAACTACACCGATCATTGTTTTTTCTTAAAAAAAGAAAATAAAGATCTTCAATAAATTTTCATCTATACCTTAAGAATAGCTTGAACGGTTGGTCAGGTTTTTTGGTACTGTGAGTTTGAGGCAGGTTGGATGACTTTGGGAATGTATTCCGGTTTTGATGTGGTGTTGTTATGCACTTGTAATGACTGGACTGTATATGACAATATGGTTTCTTGATGAAACTGGGGTATTGTATTACCCTTTTGATCAAAAAAAAATTATTTTAGAAAAAAAGCAAAACATTTAGCCATGAACGATGAATCACTACTACAGAAATGGCTTCCAGAAGCGGTTCAAAACCACTTCCAGAAGCGGTTTTACAACCGCTTCTAAGCAACCGCGAGTGATACCCCGAAGGGTATCACAAGCGGTTGCTAGAACCGCTTGTGGTGGTGCGACACCAAGCGATAAAAGACTACCAATAATATCGTGGGACTGGGATTCGAACCCACGACCAGCACTCCATCCTCGTGACCCGCTTCATCCATCTAGCCAACCCACTCACGCGTGCTCTCTGATAGAATAGGACACGCATTCCTTTTATTATTTCTAAAACTGGGCTTCTACAAGCGGTTCGTGACACGAACCCCTTCTGAAGGGGGTCTTTAGAAGCGGTTCGTGTCATGAACCCCTTCTAAAGCCCCACCTTTAGAAGGGGTTCGTGGCACGAACCCCTTCTAAAGATCTTTACAAGCGGTTCGTGTCCCCAACCGCTTCTAAAGCTTTAGAAGGGGTTCGTGCCACGAACCGCTTCTAAAGGTGGGGCTTTAGAAGGGGTTCGTGCCACGAACCGCTTCTAGAGATCCCCTTCGGCCTGTTGCCACGAACCGCTTCTGGTGTGAGCATTACAACCGGTTTGCACCAAACCGTTTCTAATAGGCCGCTTGTGATGCCCGGTTTTGTAGTAGTGAATCCAGTGATCCCTAATTAAAGCTGACCATTATATATTATTATTTAAAGATATATATCATTTCGTAATTTAAAAATGAAAGGAGAAGATGGTGCTTCCTCGTGGACAACAAATATTTTACGTATTGCAAGAGAGAAAAAAAATCAACAGATCTACATGGTGACATTATCATGCGAGACCCAAAAAAAGCAAGAAAGCCTACGTGGTGAATTTAATGACCACGTAAAGAGGGAGAAGACACTGTCTAAACATAACTCGGTAGAAATCCTACTTTATATACTATTAACATATCTTATAATATGTTGGATATCATATACAATATACTAGTACGAATTTTGAAAATTTTCGTGCAATAATATTAAGAAACCGATCAGATCTGGAACTAATGCCTGACTATAGTATTATAGATATTAGAAAATTTCTCATAAATCAGTCAAAACTAATGAAGGCTACAATAACCCTAAAATTCTTAGAAATTCTGGTTAGTCGAGAAACAAAGAATATGTGTCGCTTATTTTGGTAGAGATAGATTATACCGATGTAGGTTAATAAAATGCAGATGCTACATCTGTTAAAGTTGTACTATATATATACACACACACAATACGCCCAACTATATTTCCAATCATAGGTATCAAAAGTGCAATTGTATCTTTAATTATAAATACTCCGTGTATATTAAACCGGAAAGCTTTTCGGCTCGCTCGCAGCCTCCGCGTCATTTTTTACCGACACGTCCACTCCGCGCGGGGCCACGTCGCCCATAAATACGTGCACGTTGATACGCCCCAAGTATTTTATCACCGACTGTATAAACAAACGAACGCCCAGTACAGTGATAGGACTGATTCAATTTAAACGGTACACATGATGGCGCCGGGCCATGGGCGCCCCGCGCCACGCCACCCCCTCCGCGGCTCGTCTGCACACCGCCCTGGTCATCTGCGCCGGCGTCTGCCCCAGCTACGTCTTGCGTGTCGCTTGACCAACGCCGCCGTGCCTTGGCCGTCCGCGTCCCAGCCTCGTGCTGCCCTGAGCCGCGTCGCCCCTAGTGCCGACCTGGCCAAGCCGCCCGGGCTCCTGCCGGTCGTGCTGAGCCACTGGGCCATGCATGCTGGCTTCCTGCTACGGGTCAAGCTGCTCCGCGCTCGTACCACACCTTCCTATTCGGCGTCGGTCGCGCACCAAGGGCATCCTCGTGGTCGTCCTCGGGCTCATCTTCGGCATCGATTGTAGTGTGCTCACCGCCACCTCCATGTACCTCATCTGGTCCGTCCTCGCCGGCGCCGCCGCGTCCTCCCACTACGATGAGCTCTACGGTGACGAGGACAATGACCAGGCGTTCCACTCGAGAGCCTCAAGAAGGTCGGCTAGGCCAATGTTCTAGGGTAGTACTGGGCCAAAATTGTGCAGGGCTAGCTTATGGGCTATATGGCAAATTTCTGATTTCCGGATTATTTACTCAGAAATATCCGAAAATCATCTCGGAATATACCGAATTCGAATACAAAACCGATACTGAATCCGACAGCTATCCGAAAAAATTATTCGAATACAATTCAAACACATCCGAGCAGTCGGTCGATCAGTCGGAAAGTAATATCCAAACCAATTACACCCCTAACCGTAACAGCCGTCGGCAATTGCGCGGGCAACTTGCCTAGTTAAAAATAAAAGTAAAAAGGCGAAGACAGATGTTATGACGTGATTATTATAGGACCGGAGGTGTTGCAGTGGGCACCTGCACGTGAATGCATTGGCGGGAAGCTTCCTCCAGTCCGCCCATTAGAAAGTAGCACTAGCTCACTGCTCACCTCACCTATGACGAGCGAGCGAAGACTTGGCAGAGGGAACACAACCCGCCCGGCGTCAACTCAGAAGAGCAACGTACGAACGACGGCCAGCTACCTTTTAACCCCATCCATCGAATCAGATGGAACGAGAGCAACTTTATAATTTGGATTGACCAACGGAATGCTGAAAGGCCAACGTACGCCTGATCGATCGAGATTGCAACCGATCCACAGATTGAAGGATCCAAAGCCGCCGGCGGGCACTCGAGGAATAATAATATACGACGCCCTAGCCGGCCGTCTATGACGATGGTGCGGGCTTTGAACGCAGCATGCAGGGAGAGGAGAGAGCGCGCGACGACGACGACCCGTCCAAATTAACCCGTACGTCGTCGTCGTCGACGTTGAATTCCAACCCCCACTCCCCAGTACCCCACCCCACCAAGCGCGCGCGCACAGGTCAGGTCCCCCTCTCTTAACAGCAGCCGGGGTACGGTCCAGTCGCCCGCCTGCGTTGAACATATATAGTGCGCGTTTGGCTCTATCTGCGCGCGCGATCGAGCTCCTGCCTGTCTGCGGCGCCCGGCGTGCGTGGTTCGTACGTGTTAGTTAGCTAGGTGGGTGAGGTGAGGTGAGGTGATCCAGTCGAGCCGCGGCCATGCCGGCAGCGCCGTGGGCGTGGGCGTGGGCGTGCGGGTGGTGCTGCGGGAGGACCAGCGGAGGCGCGCGTGAGACCGGTGGTACTGGTGGGGATGGCGCGTCGCGGCGGGAGGAGTGGAACCTCTTGATCGACCTGCCCGTGCTGGAGGCCGCCACGGCCGGCTTCTCCGACGACAACCTCCTCGGACGCGGCGGCTTCGGCCCGGTCTACAAGGCAAGTTACTAGTTCTGCATACCTCAGTTCAGGTCGGTATATATGGCTTAATCAGTTCACCTCCTCCCCTTATGCTACAGCTACTACATATATACCGGCTACCATGCACCATTTCTGCGCTGCAAGCTTGTTTAGTTACCGTGGCATGGGCACCATACCCTGTTTAAGTAAAGCATTCAATCTAAAATTAATTTTTACTTCTGCTAGCTCAGGGCTCAGGACTACATTTCAGTAACCAAATTACAATGGAAATGTTTTTTGCTGCATCTTTCTTTTCACATCCTAATGGGAATACTCGAGTTAAGATGTGCATAACTCCGGTTCAAGTTTATATATACTATCTTGCCGAACAAAATGGGGAGAGATTTTGAACTTTTAATCTGCACGAGATAAAAACGTCTTCTTTAGTCGTACAATTAGTAGTACATCATTATCGAGGGCTCACGCCAAGTTTCAAATGGAAAGCGATTTTTTGGTGCCGGGCATTCAACGTTACTTTTCAACGCTGTTGTAACGTCATCAATTCAACGCAACGCTTGTGCATCGATCTCTTCTTCTTTGAAATTTTGTTGTTTTTAGCTGAAAATAAGACAACGCATGCACGAAAGCGAATCCATCTCATCAGGAGCATGTATCATCAGTGCTATTCAGTATATCTCGTTTCCTCGCGTATCCAAATTCGAATGATCGATGTGACCCTTCAACAAAAAAAAGATCAAATGGTGTCCTCAGAAGACTCTGACACTGTATCAGCTTGGTTGATATCTCTTCAGGGCGTGCTGGAGAATGGCCAGGAGATTGCAGTGAAGAAGCTGTCGCTGCAGTCGCGGCAGGGAGTCCATGAATTCTTGAACGAGGTGCGGCTCCTGCTGAAGGTGCAGCACAGGAATCTGGTGTCCCTGCTTGGTTGCTGTGCTTCCTCCGGTCAGAAGATGCTCGTCTATCCCTACTTCCCCAATGGCAGCCTCGACCACATTCTCTTCGGTCAGACCTCTATCTTGTACTATATATTGCCCATTACTCATTGTCGTCGGGCTGTTACTGGATTATGGGTAGAATTTTTCATCTATATCTGACAGTTTGATTCTTCTAGTATGTCTAACTGGTATGTTTTGTTACTGAACCAGTGTAGTAACCTTAAAACCTTAACATATGGAGTAGTTCGACAATTTCCAGTGCACTATAGCCTTATGCGACTAGATTGAATCACTCTAGCTATATATTGTGGTCAAGATTTATGTCTTCATAAAAAGACATGAAGGCGATATATTCTAGAGTTCTGCACAGCAGACAGGTCAAAATGGTGTCAGGTTCTTACGAAAAACAGTTATTTCTGAATTTCTGATAGAGGAACAGGAACCTGCTGGAATTCCCAAATGTTTAACGTAGTGGTAATTGAGAAGTAGGTTTCGGGACGAATAAAACAGAAGGCGGTAGATGTGTCATAGTCATATTGACGTAGCAGTTTGCTTTAGTCACAGCATCGAATCACCAAGAAGTATCTCAGCTGACGTCAGGTATTAAAGTTTGCTTTGACTCCTTGCATAATACTAGCTGTTTCCAAGTTTTTTATCGACCTTAACTGCGTCAAAAGTATCGGTTATGACGCGTGATTTCCTTGCATTGACCAGTTCTTGATTAGCATTTACTGTCATCGGCAAATACAGAAAATGCACTGTGCGAATATATACAAAACGAGAGAAGTGGAGTTCAGTTACAAGATTCAACAGTCTTTAGGGTAGACACATCAAACTTGGCAGGTTGAGTACTATTTACTCCATAGGTATCAGAAACGGGTTCATCCAAGTTACGATACGGAATTTGGATTCGCGATTCACTACTTTTTCTTCCAATTTCCACTGCGAACATAACCCCGAACCTAAACCGGTTCGAGTTCGACGAATTCGGTTTACGATTTACGGGTTTACAACGAATCCGGTAACTATGATTTTATCTTTGGCCTCACAGAATGAGCGATCTAAGTTTACAGTTCTTTGAAAATTTGGAGAGAAAAGAAAATTGTGGAAAGCAACTATTGGAGTTCTGTACAATGTTCAGCTTAGCCATAACTATACTGAACTATGAAATAAGCATGTTTTACTTAATCCCAACTGCATAACACAGAGTAGATCGGTAGAAGAACAGTTCTGCTAGTATCTAACTGCACTATGTTCCTTGTATATACTTTTAGACAGGAAGAAGAGCGTACAGCTAGATTGGCCCAGACGCTACCAGATAATCATTGGACTATCAAGAGGCCTCTTTTACCTTCACGAAGAATCTCCGTTGAAGATCATCCACAGAGACATCAAGGCAAGCAACGTTCTCCTTGATGACCAACTGAACCCAAAGATTTCAGACTTCGGCATGGCAAGGCTCTTCCTGGAAGATGCTTCACACGTAAACACCTTCAGGATTTCCGGCACATAGTGAGTCCCAAACATCTTGTTTCCATCTCCTACTTCCACTCAACACACACACACATACATATGTCTATATATATATATATATACACCCGTGTAAATTCCATAAATAATGATGCATTGCAGTGGTTATATGGCTCCAGAGTACGCGATGAACGGTTACCTGTCTGCAAAGACCGATGTTTTCAGCTTCGGGATGCTAGTGCTGGAGATTGTGAGTGGAAGGAAGAATATTGATCGGCATCTGGACGACGAAAAAATGGATCTCCTGAATTACGTAAGTTACCAGAAAATAATTCCTGCATGGAATGCATATATTGGAATGTAAAATGCGAAAAAAGCTACAACGTTAATTCTGATCTGCTGAATCACTCTGAAACTTCAGACATGGAAGCTATCAGAGGAAGAGAGGTCTCTGGAGATCGTCGACCCATCTCTCCCCGACTGGGATACCGACCAGGCGCAGCTGTGCATCCAGCTCGGCCTGCTGTGCTGCCAGGCCGCCGTGTCGGACCGGCCGGACATGCAGAACGTGCACCTCATACTGTCGAGCGACTCGTTCACGTTGCCCAAGCCCGGGAAGCCAGCGATCGACGGCCGCATCGGCCGGTGGATGAGCACGACGGCCTCTGCCTCCGCCGCCTCCAACACCAACACGACCACCGCGTTTGGCACCGACGCGACCAAGGCCTCAGCGCTGGGCAACATTGCCGAGGACGACTCCAGGAACTCCATCTCGATATCCTTCACCACGGAAGGCCGGTAAAAAGGAAAAACAATGCAAGGATCAATGGTGCAAGTACACGAGCTAGATTAGCATATTTTTTTTAATAGGCTTCTGATTGGTTACTATGGGTGGCTGCCGTGATTGAATAAGAAGCTGTGAAGGAACTGAGGCTAGCTCAGATCGACACCTAGCTTGAATACGTGCTGCAGGATCGGTTTCTTAGGACTTATTCGTCCTCGTCATAACGCGTCGCTGTTCTTAGGACTTATCTGAAGATGCTGAATTGTCTGGTGCGGCGTGTCTTCTCATGGTGTGTTGCTTCACTAACAAAAGGAACGACCAATGAGCTTCCAGCCGTTGATTATTACACTCTTCAATCCTTTCTTCTCCTCCTCCTTAATTATTTTCCCGAGCATTAGAGCATGCCTAATCTGACACGATCCATCGAATTTTCCAAGGAAAATAGCGGAGTATATCGAGTTCGGCTTCGGAATGAAGACCAAAGTTTGCCTATTTAGGCCTTGTTTGGATGGTCTGGATTTAGCCTATTTACTAAGGGACATTACTGGGCTAGAAATACATTATATCTGGGCTGCAAAGTTCTTTTTGTAGGCCTGGAAATGATCCAAATGCCCAACTTTCTTCCCACTCCTTGCAGCTGATTCTAAGATCGGTAAAGCCCATGCCTCAGATTGCAGTATCATTCGATCTTTCGAAAAGAAACTGTACGATCAAATAATCTCCCCTTCTGATTATAATTTTTTTTCCCAAATAATCTGTTCCTAATTCCTACTGTCAACCTTTCAAACAAAAAATCCTACAGTCAAGTAATCCTTCTTCGAGAAATGTAAGGAGTATAATTTAAAAAAATTATTGAAAAATATAAGATTTGTATGTAGATTTAATAAGGTTTTTTCTTCTATGCCCTATTTACTTCTATCTATCATCTCTATTTATTCATTACCACATACACAAAATATTCTCTCTTATCTTGCTAAGATAACTATAAGGGCAAGTACAGTAACAATGCCCACTATTTATTCTATATCTCATCCATATCATCTAGAGTAAGCAATAAATCCAGCTTGTATAATAACTATCTCTAAATATTATCTCTATATACAATACTTCCTCCGGTCACAAATAATAGTTGTTTTGGACATCGACACGGTCCCCAAAACTCAACTCTGACCACTAATTTCTATTGTGATATATTTAAAAAAGCTAATAAAACTATAATATTATGAAAGTACATTTCAAGATGAATCTACATATATGATTTTTATGAATCCAATCTAAATATTTAAAAATATATTGATAGCTAAAGTTTCAAAAGTTTAATTGCATGTATCCTAAACCGACAAGTTTTTGTGAATATGAGGGAGTAACTATCTTTAAGATTGTACAATAACTAATCTATCTTATTTTTCGTGCGATGTTGGCTACTAAATAAGAGTCGGTTCTCTTCTCTCTCTCTTTTTCCCACTCTTTCAAATAGAACAAAACTGATGTGTACATATTAAGAGTAAGCTGGGGTAGTATTATTGTATATGCCCCAAGGGGTACCTAAGTAATTTCCTTCCATGTCTTTCTTAATTTTATCCACTCCTTAATTATTGTGTAAAATCAAAATACATCTATATTTACGAGCAGAGGGAGTATCAAAAGTGCCAACTTCACTAGTTTTTTTTTTTAATAAAAGAAGTGCCATCTTTGTTTGACATAACTCAAGGAAGTGTTTATGTAATGGGCTGTGGCCTGTGGATCCATCAAAAGTCAGCACGCTTGTGTTGAACAACTTACTAGGTGAGTACTCTCTCCATGTTTAAACACATATTACTCGTGCTTTCGAATTTTGTTTTTAAATACATATCTATATAGATAAAATAATCGGTAATATTTAAGGCACATTCTTTGTTTTAAGTGCAAAAAATCTCATAATAATCTTAAAAAGAAAAAATCTTAGAAATTCTCACATTTATCGAAAAAAAATATTCACCACTTATTTTGATGGGATCAAATTATAATAATACAAATTAATCATAAATAGATATTAGCTATATAACAAATATAATTGTAATTCAATTATAGAAAGTAGAGTTGTACATCATATACAACTATCTAGCCGCGCAGCTGCACGAGTAAATATGCTAGTTATTATACAATTTCTATGTAACTTTTTACCTTTTCTTTCCTTCTATACCCCTCTCCTTTAATTATTTTTTATATCATTTACTACTGTAAATTAGAGTAAGACATGCTATTCAAATATATAGTAAGTAAATATGAATAATACAGCCTTTTGTATATGTGATTTATTAAAAATGCAAGAATGTAAAACAATATACTCTATGTTCATAATAGAAGGGAGTAGCAGGTGGTCACCTTTGCGTGCGAATTTTTCTCGGCGATCTCTCGCGTTAGTTTGTGCCGTTGTGGGACTTGTTCCAAGCATAAATGCATAATAATAGGTTTGGCAACTGTATGTTGCAAATGGTGGTCAGCGAGTAGATATTCCAACCATCTCTCTCGTACTCATTCTACTTTGGCAACTGGATGTTGCAAATGGTCGTCGTCAGTACTCCTGACCTTGCACGCGGATCAAAGGTTTTCTGCTGGTTCGCTAGAATAACACACAGCATGCATCTATATAAGCTTCACCTCCAGTCTCCAGCCAGGGAGCTAGCCTATGCCTAAGCCTCAGGCTGGACCACCAGCTGATCTTAGTTTAAATATCTGTTTTCAATGATTTTCAATAGTTTTTCGTAGAATTTTAGTAGGCTTTTGGTACCAGACTCCGGGCTATAGTCTACTCTGCCCGAGGCCTGGATCCGCCCCCGCCTCCAGAGGAATAATTGTGATAAAGAAGCAGATCCATATAGCGATCGCACATGCAGGTCAGACAATTCTCTATTGCTATTTGCAAGATTCGGTTTGAACATGCTGCAAATCTCTGCAAGTAATTCAGCTCTGAAAAGGAGAGATTATATACCGAATTGAATTCTCAAGGGTTGCCCATATCTCGTGGACTGGAAGCTGCGCGCGTAGGTTTGATGCGCCTATGCCAGCTGCATCTTTCACTGTTTATTTTTAATAATTTTATTCATAAATATAAGATTTGTATATAGATTTAATGAAGCATTTTTTTCTATACCATCATTTATTCTCTCAACAATATGCATTTATTTATCACAACTCACGCAAAATATATCTTTGATCTTCTAAGATAATTAAGTGTGGTATCTAAGTCATTTTCTTTTGTACTTTTCTTAATTTTAATGTAACTTTGATCATTGTGTGAAGTTAAAATACGCCTTAAAAAAAAGATAAAGACACTATATATCTACAGGAACTTTTCCTCCCTCTCGTTCAGTCTCGAGGAAATGCAATTGAATGGGAGAAAATGCAAGGTGGTAACATATGCGATAAGGTTGGATCGCATCACTCGTTGTGCACTCCATCCCTTCGAAAGAATTGCTGTGCCAGTCTTGGAATAACAAAGGCCACCTCAAGTGGTCCCTGGGATTCCATCCGAAGCTAGCAAATCTTGTACTCCCATGCTCAGAAATACTCACATATTGAAGGATCGAAAAAGTGATGAGAGGAGAATTAAATAGGAGCGAAATAAAACTTTTCCCTCTAAAATCAAACTACCAAAAAAATAGGTTGAATAAATTGTACAATTCAAACAGGTGGTCGGATGAACAGTACCTCCCGATCAAGAGGTCGGATAAACAGTACCTCTGACTAGTTGAGGTCGGATGAATAGTACCCGACTAGCAGAGGTCAGATGAACAGTACTGAGGTGAATAGTAAGAGAGGTGCTTCTATGCTTTCCCTCCTAATACAAGTTACACAAATTTTGAAGAAAATGAAGGGGTAAGTAATACTTATCTACCCGTCATTCATGCTTTAATATTTGTGCAACTTTAAAAAGGAAGAGCATAGAAGCACCTCTCGAATAGTAAATCGTCACGATCTCAAAAATAAGCATCAATATAACTTTTGATCAACTGATCCACTCATGAAACTTTGTGTGCACCTTCCTATGGATGTTAGGAACCTATTCCAACCTTCAATCGTAAGGATTGAAGATTGTCTAGATGAGTGGGACCTGATCTATACACAAAACCGGGTCAAATACACAAACTTCATTCTAAGTTTGCTCGTGGTATTCTATTGGTAAGATAGTTTTGAATAACCTCCCACAAGTCACAACAAGCAAGAACACTAGAAAACAACCCTTCAAACAAAAAAGAACACAATCTATAGGCATTTTATTCTTCCAAGTACAAAAGATCGATTTTCTTGCAAAAACTGAAAAGAAGGGATTGAAGATTGCCTAGATGAGTGGGACATGATCTATAGAAAATTCATCCAGCAATCATTCATCCTTGGCACAAGATCTAGAATCACTTAGAAAGAGGGGAGGCAAATTCAAAGTGGGGATTTTAAAGCCACACAATCAGGTGGGTAAAGCTTTATTAAGCAACCCGAAGAATCCCCTCTTACAAGCTTAGGGTGGGGGCATACCCCCACTCATATATTTATAGCACAAGAGGAGCAGTTTTCACCCTTAGATGACCTTCTTGACCCTCAAGAAACCCCCATCAAAGATTCAGATTCGCTCCCTTACACACAAATAGGCTTACCCCTTAACCCAACAACATAACGAGTTTTATTCACAAGAGGAGCAATTTCACACTTAGATGACCTTCTCGACCCTCAATAAACCTCATCAAAGGTTCAGATTCGCTCCCTTACACACAAATGGGCTAACCCGTAACCCAACAACAAAACGTGTTTTATCTACACACCCACATACTAACTTAACCACTACCCCACCTACGAATCTTTCATCCAATGATCCTCCTTCGCTTGAGCAGGGCTCAAGTTAGCATCTCATCCATCCACTTGTTATCCTGGTTCGCAGCCACTCTCTGGCCCCATTCATCTTCCAGTGACACCTTGGCTATCTGAACTTCAGTTCTTCTAGCCTAGTACCGATCTCCTCCGCCTCACGATGACCTGGCTCTAAAGTCTTGCAACCATCACAGACAAGGAAAACACATCACATAGCATTCAGCTGAGCAATTACACAACTAAGTATCCACTTTAACTCATAACCACTTAAGGATGCCTGGACCACTTAAGACAGGTTAAGCCCCCGTGACCACTAAAAGCTCCGACCTGCCAAGGCCCAACTCTCAAGGCTTCGACTTGTCAAGACTACAACTAGTCAAGACTTTGACTTTTGGTCCTGAACGACCCGCAGTAACTCAAATTGCGCATTCTAAAGCAAACTCAAACCTGAGCACCAAAGACTCAAAACACAGTAAATTACTCATCGCAAACATGGGTAGGTCTCCACATAGTCTTTCACATATGAAGCTAGTAAAGTTTGAATCTTATTTAGAAATATAAATTTTGATGTAGATTTAATTGGGCTTTTCCTACTATATTCTTATTTATTCTCTCTCAATCATATGCATTTATTCATTACTACTTACACAAAGTATCTCTCATCTTTCAAGACAATTAAGTGTGGGTATCTAAGTCATTCTCTCATATATTTGTCAATTTAATCGCAACTTTAATCGTTATGCAAAGTCAAAATACGCATTATATTTCCGAACAGGGTGAGTACCGCGACATTGGTACTGCTTTCTGTAGTAGAATACGGATTTTGTGTAGCATGCAAGTGCATATTGTGCGTACTATTATACGATCACGGTACATTTATTTCAGGATGCCACACATGCATGCTAATGCCGCAGATACACATATCTTTTCATGCAACGTTGCAGGCCATCTTTTGATGAGTCTATGGAAAGCATCTCCCATGCACGCCCAATACTTTCTTCAGCTGGATTTGGACATTATATTCCACCCACCCCATCGATCCATAGATTAAGTAACAGTCATTCGTAAAGCAAATGAAACAACCTCAAATTCAAAACGAATTTATTCGGTTTTTGTTTGAATTCGCGTTTGATTTGGATTTGGAATTTGGAATTCGAGTTTGAAATTCAAACCTTGTTTGGGCCATTTCTTCTTCTTCTTGGGCCGCCGGCCCGCTCCCTCGGCCCGTTGGCCTTCGGCCTCCTGGCCGTTCGTTCCGCCCGCCAGCCACCGCCGGCGCTCGCCGCCGTGTCGCGCCGCCGCGCGCCATTGCCGGCCAGCGCCGCGCTGGCGCCGCGCCGCTGCCGCCGGCTCGGCCCGCCGTCGCCGGCCGTCGCCTCCTCGCCGCCTCGCGCCGCCGCGCCTTGCCGTCGAGCCCGCTTCGCTGCGCCCGCTCCGCCTATAAAACCCCGCCTTCCTCGCTTTCCAACTCGCCCGCCTTCTCTCTCTCGTGGTGAGCTCCTCCCATCCTCGCCCTCGCCTCCTCGGCCGCCACATGTGTGCGCCGCTGGTCGCCTCTCGCCCTCCCTGTTCCCTTGCCCTAGCCCGCCTCGCCGCCCAGCGACGGTGGCCCCGCCCGTCGACTCCCTCTCCCTTCGCACTGCGCGTGGACCCGCCTCCCTCGGCCGTCTTTGGCCGGCCAGCCTCGACTCGCGCGCCGCGCCAAGTGGGCCGTGGCCCGATGGCTTGATCGATTCGGCCGGGAATAAAGAAAAACCAATTTTCGGTTTTTAATTTAATTATTAAATCCGAAAATTCGTTTTTAATTCCAAAAATAGCCCGGAAAATCCCAGAGCCCCACCAAATACTTTTCCCGAACCGTGTCGATCCCCTGAGTCCAGAAATGCTGTCCGTTCCCAGATCCGAAACCCAGAAAATCTCCAAATCCCAGTTTTGCCCTCCGTTCCCTTCCGACTTCGGCCCGCTCGTTTCGGCCTGCTTTTCATTTTCGGTTATTGTTTTGTCGTTTATTTATGTTGGTTGTATTTTCGCGTTAGATTAGAAAGTTGAGACGCCAGTGGAGCCGAGGATCCCTCGAGTGGAGCAGTTCCGGAAGCAGGCGTCGGACCAGGCAGGGCCTTGATCACGACTACTTCCTCGACGACTCATCCGATCCAGCAGCCTCGCAAGGCAAGCCGTACACCCTTTGATCATGTTGATCCCATCATGCCATGCTATAGTATTAAATATTTTATACCGCATTATTTTACTGTATTTGAATTATTGAAATCCAGTATTTTAGAATGACATGATACCTAGGTAATACCGAATTGCTCTTGGAACCTCCTTGAAACATTTGAACCCTGTTAAATCCTTTGGAACCCTAGTTAATTGCTTATTGCCATGGATAGGGTAGACTATACTGTTAGGTTAGTTAAAAACCTGGATTTAAAAAAATGCTGCCGAATCTTCGATTCGGATTGTTTACAAAAGTGCTGCAGTCAGGGGGACAGTATCGGATTAATCCCGGAGTGGATGAGATTCCGATCCCCGGCTGGTGATTAATGCCTTGGTTGGTATGGTGGCCGGTACTGCGAGTACCGGAGTGGGTTTGTGGATGAAGGCTTGGTCTTTGGCAAAAGTATAAGGTTAATAATCCCCTTGAGCAAAGTAAATAACTTAGTTCCCGCTCAACCACAGGTCGGACTGGTCGATGACCCGTATCCGACATGGCTCAGTAAGTTAGTCATTCCTGAGATAATAATTGGACTGTCTTGGTGGCTACCATTCTCTGGAGAGAATGGGGACCGGGCCTTCCGTGAGGAAATGGACCGGAGGGTGGAAGCAGGAATGGTCCAGAGTGACATTCTTGGTTCTCTAGCGGTGACGCTAATGGGGACCACGAGTCCAAGGTAGCGGTACTATCGGTAAACAACTAAAGGACAGGAATGATTAAACGAAATGCTGTGATAATCTAAACTGGGCCACATGCATTTAAGTTGCATGAAACTCGCGATTGGCATAAAGGTTATAGATATCTTGTGGGTAAAGTTGAGCCGCTCTGCAGAGTTAATCTTAATTGTAATCGGTTACGCCGTACTTCCGGTTAATGAAGTTAAGTTGGAATCGGGGTTGATACCCGTAACTAAGCTCAAGTTACTGTATTGGTATTTGTGAATGAATTGGTTAAGTGTTGTTGAAACTTGTGAAATTCAAATTACTTACTTAATAGTTTGTGCTTCAAATGTAAAATGAATTGTGAAATAAAACTGCATCCAGATACTAAACCCTATTGCCATCCCTTGATTACCCCTACATATAGTATTCAGTGGTTCCGTACGACTTGTTGAGTACCCCCGTACTCACCCTTGCCCCCGCCCTTTCAGAGTTCGAAGATGCTGGAGCCTTCCAGGAGATCGTAGATGGCGATTTAGTCTGGTTTTAGGTTTTGTCTTCGCTCAGGCCTTGCCTGTGGTTTCTCTCTTTTGGTAGTGTAAGTCTAGAAGCTTGGATGCTTCTCCTGTAAAAACCGGTCGTTAGACCAACTATATTGAATAAAAGTGTTGAATTGGCTTTTGACCAGGTAATTTTACTCTTGTTTTACAACAGTTAGTCTTCCTGGGTAACTGTTGTGAGTTTCGCACTGCCCCTAAAAAGGCGGTCCGTCACAGCAAACTTATTAGTTTATGTGCTAGCATGCCACTTTGGATCCACAAATTAAGTCCAAAATAAGCAGGAGTACAACTGAAAAAGCTACTCAATACAAGGGGCCCCTTTAACTAGCTCGGAAGATTCTTGCGTGGCCGAGTCGTACGTGTAGAAACACAGAAACAGAAATAGATTAGAGGCCACGCGCGCATGGATCTGATCAAGGAGTTGAGAGGGAGTTATCTTAAAAGTCAAGTAATTACGCGTGCAATCGACACTATCTTGAAACCACAATTCTATAGGTCAATGGTACAGCTGCGATGCAAGCTGACAGGAGCAGGGACAATGCAGCATCCTCATCCATGGCGTACGTGCATCTTCGATCAGGAGCTTGAACGGCCTGAAGCCCTCTGACCGAACGAATCCTAGCAGAGCAGAGCAAGTGATCTTATGAGCAGCACACGGGGATAAGCGATCAATTTCCATGTATGCTACTAAGTAACCGGAGTAGTAACAGATGAGCAGCCTAGCCTGCCAGGAAGGAAGGAGAGGACGAAGGATCAACGCAAGGCTGGCTGTACATGGCCATGGAAGCGAGGGAATCGGTTCATCTGACGTCGACGTCATTGATATTGGGTCACTGCACGTGGACCCCTCCAGCACGTGGGTCCCACGTGTCAGGGAATTCGACGTAAGAGGATTTCAATACGAAAGCGAGATTGGCAGGTGGATCATGGATGGACGAGCCCAGACGCAAGGTGGCGTGCGTGAGGCTTGGCTTGTTTTCTGTTGCTGTCGGGGGCGGAACTACATGTGATTACCCGGTGTCATAGGACACCGGGTCAAAAAAAATTAGTGTATGTTAGTCTATATATATAAAAAATTATTGTATATTAGTCTATATATATAGTATATGTGAACCCCTTTATCTAAATCTTGTAACACCGGGAGGCAAATAACAAGCAAATGATAAGAATAATAAGTTGTTATCACATATATAATGAAGTTGTGAACCCCGATAATTTTTTGTCTAGTTCCGCCCTGGTTGCTGCGCGGCGGCACGCCAAGGAGACGAGCATGCGATCTGACTTGGCCGAGTCACAGTTCGTGTAGGCGCCGCTGGTCTAGGGACAAGTCGTGGCCCTCGTATCCGCCGTTGGTTTTGGTTGACCGGACACGTGGATGCTGCTGGCTCTCTCCCTCGGTGGCCTACCCGCGTTTACTTCCTACAGATACACAAATGGGCCCTCTTTCGCCAAAGTTCACAGAAGACCCCCTATCTATTTGGATTTTATACTCAAACCCACAACACCCGGCTCGGCGTCCAAACCATAGCGAATTTCGTGCACCAGGCAGTTCGTCCAAAGGCACTCGTATATCAGCAGAAGCAGATAAAGCACTATCTTCTACTCCTCTCGCTTCTTACGCACAGTAAAACGTGCAAAGGGGTTTATAATCTTTTTTTTTTCTAGAAAAGAAGTGAATAGAATCGCCTAGTAACGTAAATGAGTTCATTTTTGGAAAAAATATTGAAATATACAACATGTAATAAAAAATTTCGAAACTATACAATATTTAAAAAAAATTGCAAAAGTGACATCGCAGCCGCCATGTGGGGCGGCCGGCCACGGCGGCGTCGACCAATGTCGCCACGAGGGAGGCGGCGGCCAGTGTGTGTGGCGGCTCACCCCCATATCGCCCGGTCCCACGGCCACTGGTGCCGCCGTGCCTGTGGCGGCAGCCGGTGGCAACCAATGAGCCTCCCGCCCCCGCACCGGTCCCACTCCTGGCTGCCGCCACGAGCACGCAGCGGCCAGTGTCCTCGCCGATGCCCGCCAGGACCGACCTCGCCGCAGCTCCCCTCGCGCGGTGTCTCCCTTCCACCCGTTGCTTCGTCGTGAAGGACAGCACTTTCATTTTTTTAACGCGCCAAATAAATTTCCAGGATACTTTTGGAGCCAAAAGGTGCATGCAAGTTGTTTAAAAAGTTGCCGGTGGTTGAAATAGCACAATGTGTCACGTCAATTTCTGTCGTGTTGGAATCCAATGCCGCATAAAATCAAGATTACGGCTAATAATAGAGCTAAGTAACGCGCTTAATCCGTAATAATTGTCATTTATGTAAACGTCACGATGATGAGCTTTGCGCCTATAAAAGCAGGAAGTGCGTCGCTTCTCCTATGAAGCAGAGTGTGAAAGAAGAGTTTGAGAGCATAGCGGTGCTTGCTTTGAGAGCTTGAAGGCAAGGCCAAGAAACCGAGAGCGCCAAAAGCAGTAGATTAAATAGTCGGTGGTTATAGTTTGTTGGAATCCATTCGTGATATTTATTTCCCCTGACTACTTCTTTGAGTTCATATTGTTGTTTTTACTTCGTGTAGATACCGCCATTGTAGAGAGTGCACACGGCGACCTCGACGCTATTCGGGAAAAAGTTGGAGGAAGGCAAGCACCTCCTTTAGTCATGTTCATACCACATTTCATATAAACTAGCAATTTATGTATGCTCACCGTATATTTTGAATCTGGTAGATATATACCCACATTCCATATAAACTAGTAATTAATCGTAGCAACTAGAAATATCTATGTTCGTAGAAATATTCAAATGGAGTAAAAAGTTGAATTTAATATTCTTGCATAAAGATGGGTGTCTGAGTATCCATGAGGTCGGGACCCTGCAGCGAGCTTCCACTCCAATGATTATTCGTTTGAGCGAAGAATTGTTCTTATTTTTCGACGTAAGCACTACTTGGACCCGAAAGGAGTTGAGCTCCTTTACGAACTTTACAACTCGAGCGAAAGTACCGCATAATCCGACTTAAAAATGGGTGGCGCGGGCTTACGGACATTGGTAAGTTATTTTGCCTTAATACATATTTCGCTTCTTATTGTGGTTTTTTCTTCGTGTAGATACCGACCTTGCAGATAGCGCACGCTAACCTCTACGGACGAGAAAACTCATAGCAAGGCAAGCACCTCCTTCAATCATGTTCATACCACTATCTTAGCGATTAAGTTGTTATGAAGAAATGTATGTACGCATGTGTTACATTCAATTAACACCCTATATATGGTGACCTACTTTAATACTCTGTGGTTTGTTTATTTTTCACAAAGTTTAATAATTTTTGTTTATTCCATACATGATTTGTATCTTGCAGGTATTTTTGACGAACATTTATTGGGTCAAAGTGGAGTTTTGATCTTCTATTCTACTTGGAGAAGGTTAGTTACATCATAAATAATAGTATGTTTTGGTGGTCTGGTTTTAGTGACCAACTTGTTAGGTTAGATTACCGTATTTACGTTTGTGCAATTTATTATTGTTGACGACATTGTAGTGTTATCTTTGTAGTGAAATGTTACGACGGTATTAGGAAACATTAGTACAATGCTATTATGATATTATGTGTGTAGCGATAATCTATGTGATATTATGTGCGGAGAACGTGAATTAACCGTGACACCTAAAAATGTTTACGTAAGTAAGAATATTACATGAATTAACAACCTTATTTTGGGACCATTAGTCTATCGGAGGACAGGACCCTCTGCGGAGGTAACCTTGTCTTTGTCTGGGAGGGCTGGAACCTCAGATGACCATCGGCTGTTTGTATTTCACCACGATCGTCACCTTAAGCATAAAGCATAAGACTGTGTTTTGTTGGGCGTAATCACAACTTGGACGAAAGGAGTTGACCTCCTTTACGAACCTAATTACTCGAACCAAAGTTCTTTGCTTAATCGACTTAAATATTGGTGGCACGAAGTTACGGACTTTGTTAAGTCATTTCGCCTTATTACTTATTCGACTTACGTATTGTTCTATTTATTTTTGACGTAATCATTACTTGGACCCGAAAGGAGTTGACCTCCTTCTGAACCTAATAACTTGGAACCAAAGTAGTCGCTTAATCGACTTAATTTTTGACCCGAAAGGAGTCTCTGCAGGTCGGGACCCTCTGCCGAAGTCGCTTTCGAACGTTCTGTATTTATTTCGCATGATGATTCGCTCGAAGGACTGCTTTTGGACGTAATATCTACTTGGACCCGAAAGGAGTTGACCTCCTTCACGAACTTTACAACTCGAACCAAAGTATCCACTTAATCCGACTTAAATATTGGTGGGCGGAAGTTTTCCTTTATTACTTATTGGACTTCTTATTGTTCTTTTTGCTTCGTGTAGGTACCGACAACTGCAGAGACCGCACACGTTGACCTCGGCGCGTTCAGAAAACTTCGAGCAAGGCAAGCATCTCCCCTTATATCATCTTTGCTAATGCGCTTTTACCAAACTTATGTTGTTATGATGAAATGTATGCATGCATCTTGCTAGTAGTATTTTACATGATATTATGAGTGTGGAATGTGGTTTTAGGATTTAATAAACTGCATATGTCTTGTGCTAGTATGTTATATAACATATACATAATTATATGTTGGCATACATTTCAAGCATGCGTAACCATAACATTAATGCTTTCGTAATTAAAATTTGAGTAATGCCAATACGTTTAAAGATGTTAGCGGTGCGTGTGTGTGCATTTATTGTTGACTACAATTATGTATTTCTACTGATCCTCGATGGCGATCCCGCTTCATATATGGCATGGGGAGCAGAAAAATTGCAGGCCCATTTGTGCATGCATAATTGTGCACACATAGAGACAAGCGTAAATCCACCGATAGAGTTGCGTCTGATAGCAAGAGCGGTTGCACGCTCTTAGTGTTGACCGTGACGTTGTACAAGCTCGTGGTAGATGGGGTTAGGCCCCATGTAGTGCCAAATAGCTTGCTTTACGTGTCTGACCTATTCGAGCTCAGTAGAACGAGTGCTGGCAGTTCTACATGGAGAAGGCGCCGCAGGAAGGGTTCGCACTAGGTGTTCACGTGAAGCTGGTCCCTCGCAGGGGAGGCAGGGACGAGCCGAGCCAGGAGGAGGACATGGGGGTCAATGCGGACGAACAACCCGAGCCCGAAGAGGAAGTGCGATGAGCTCGCGGCAAGTCCCGCTCAAGGGGCTTGGCGAGCTGGCGAGATGGATGCGCCGTCCACGAGGTTGATGCGGATGCCCTAGCGGATGACCCTCACCCTACTTATGGTGACGGTCCTGGCGAAGATGAGGACCGGGGCCGGCAATCGCATTTTTGCACTTGAACCCGGCCGATCGTTACGGCCCGCTTGGAGGATATTTCTAGGCGTGGGCAAGACCATAGCGATATAGAACTCGATCGAGGAGTTTGCCACAAAGGAGGAAGCGATGCATACGCACTAATTACGCAGTCTTGACCGGCGTGACCACCGTGTGACTTGCTCGGACCAGACACTGCCGAGCTTAAATGTAAGAAAGAGCGGTCACGAATACTATGTTCGTCGCGAACCGCCTAAACATCGACACCATTTCGTTATAACTCGGTACACACCGCACACATGCACGCAGGCGCTTGTTGAACACAAGCGGTGTGGTGAAATCAAGATTCATCGCGCCAAATCCTGTTAGAGCGTCTTTGAAGGCCGACATTAGCCTCAGGCCCGCAACCATAATTGCTTTGAGATGCGAGCAGACAGGGATGTCCATAAACTACTTGCAAGCTTGGCGAGCAAAGCGGATGGCTTTGAAAATCTTTGTTTGGTAGTTTTATGGAGTCATTCAATTGGGCTCCACGACTACTAAGGCGGATAGCTGCAACAAACCCGGGCTCGAATATGCTATTCTTTGTCGAACCCGTGCAGCTTCCCGATGGAACGATTGCTCCGGAACACTACTACCTCCTCAGGGTGTTCTGGGCGTTCGGTCCGTGCATCACGGCATTCAGCAACTGCCGTCCTGTTATATGCGTGGATGGGACATTTCTTCCGAAAAAATGGACTCATACGTGATATTTCACGGCCGGCCGAATATGCTTAAGTTGTCATATTTTTGCGCGACCGTTATAATTAGCCATTTTCAACTATACGAAAATACATACAACGGAATATGTAATTACAATATTTTTCCATAATATCGTAGTCGGTATAGAGAAGACCAAATCAGCTGCATTCTTAGAAAAAATAGACTCAGACGTGATATTTCACTAGGCGAATGTGCTTAAGTTGTCATATTTTTGCGCGACCGTTATAATTAGCCCTTTTCAACTATACGAAAATACATACAACGGAATGTGTAATTACAATGTTTTTCCATAACATCTTAGTCGATAGAGAAGAGCAAATCAGCTGCATTCTTAGAAAAAATGGACTCATACGTGATATTTCACTACGGCCGAATATGCTTAAGTTGTCATATTTTTGCGCGACCGTTATAATTAGCCATTTTCAACTATACGAAAATACATACAACGGAATATGTAATTACAATATTTTTCCATAATATCGTAGTCAGTATAGAGAAGACCAAATCAGCTGCATTCTTAGAAAAATAGACTCAGACGTGATATTTCACTACCGAATGTGCTTAAGTTGTCATATTTTTGCGCGACCGTTATAATTAGCCCTTTTCAACTATACGAAAATACATACAACGGAATGTGTAATTACAATGTTTTTCCATAACATCGTAGTCGGTGTAGAGAAGAGCAAATCAGCTGCATTCTTAGAAAAAATGGACTCACACGTGATATTTCACGGTAGGCCGAATATCGCGCTTTCTGTCTGGCCGTCGCCTAAGTCGATGTGCATAAGCGGAGGGATGGGCACTACCAGACGCCGAGCTGCAGCTTTGCTTCGGCCATACCCCTCCCATTGCGCTGCAAACGCTTCCACGTGACGCAGACGGATGCACCGGCTGACCAGGCCCCCACCGCGCATTGCAAACGCTCCCACGTGCCGCTTGCACGTCTTGGACCCTCGCTCGCTCGTGCCGCCACTTGGTATCTTGTTTGTCCCTTGTGCCCTCCTATAAATTACAACGCCGCATGCATTTCTATCGGCAATCGTGAGTGAGTTCGATGAAGTTGTTGAGTTCAACCCAAAATGCTTGTGTTTAAAAGGTATTATTTATGAAATTTATTTTCGACGGTCAGTGACATTGTTGTTTTTTTGGGTCAGCTATGTACGATGGATATTGATGGCTTCTTGGGGCTTTCGTGCCATCATTCCTTTTATGTTTTTGATCAAGTACATTTCAGTTATGCTTGAATCCTACTCTTCTAGGTGAAATATAATTGCTTCCAATGTGTAGATGGACAAGGATCCTGAGCGGCTCAAGAAAGGTGGGCCTGGACAATCAAAGAAATAGATGGCATCGCGGTGACTGAATAAAATTGCTAAAGACAACTTGATCCTGGCAATAGTTCAAGCGCCAACGAATTCATGACTTTTGTTACCGACATCGAAGCTATTGCTAGTAGCCTCGAACATGTCGCCATACAATCTAACGAATTGCTGCAGTCAAACCCCACCACCACCACAAGAGGACACTAAGCTCGTTGCCAAAGAGGAGGACACCGAAGGTGTAGACCTGCAGGCATTGTCTTTCATGTGACTACGAGGCGATGACGAGGGCAAACGCGATCACGGGCGCTTTTAGAAGAGGAGGGTATTGATGCGAGATAGTGATGATTCCGGAAAGTTCTAATCGAGTTGCGTGAGTTGTTCAAATAATATGTAGTAGTCATGTACCCGTCATATGCGTTGGCGATGTCACGGTATTCCAACGTTGTTTCTCCGTGTTGTGATGTTATGTCGTAACTTATATATTTCAACGTTGTATTTTCCGCCTTTAATATCTTTTGTCGTTACAAGCCATACGAAGCGGCACAACACGGATACACCAACACAACATACGAAGAGTTAATTTAACAACTTCATTCCATTTTAATACTCGTAAAGGCGTAGTACATGCAATTTTCATGACCGTTATATTTAGCCCTTTTGAACTATACGAAAGTACATACAACGGCAGTGTAATTACAATATTTTTCCATAATATCGTAGTCGATTACGAAGAGCAAATCAGCTGCATTATTCCTAAATAATAGACTCACACGTGATATTTCACGGTAATTTGAATATGCTTAAGTCGTCATATTTTTCATGACTATTATATTTAGCCCTTTTGAACTATACGAAAGTACATACAAAGGAAAATTTGTAATTATAATATTTTTCCATAATATCGTAGTCGTATACACAAGACCAAATGGGCTGCATTCTTAGAAAAATGGACTCACACGTGATATTTCACGGCGCGAATATGCTTAAGTTGTCATATTTTTCCGCGACTATTATAATTATCCATTAAGTTGTCATCATCCAAACTTTCGTTGCATTGGCATGAGACGTCCTGTCAAAGCAACTGATGGCAAAGCCTGCAGGATATATCATGTCATCAAATGCATGCGTGGCAGAGAATGCCTTAGTCGTCATGTCAAAGCATAGCTGCCAAAGCCCGATCGGCACCTCCTAGCAACTACAAAGCCGCATGCATTTGTCGCTTCCAAGCACGAGGCCGCAAAGGAATCAGATGCTCGCGGATTCGTTCTTGCTTCAAGTCTGTCGTTTTATCAATTCAGGCTCTTTAACCCCCTTCCTGGCTTCCCAGCATTGCATCAACCGAACGACTGCTCCAATACAACCAAGAGAACCATCCCCCGCAAACCAAACGAGCGGCGCAATGGAGTTTCCTCGCCCCAAGGCCTGGCGTTGTCCAAACCATCCCCGACACGGAGAGGTCCCCATGTGCCTATGCGGGGATCCTTGCCGCTCCGTGATCAATAGACAACTCATACACGTACGGTATGAGGTATCGGAGTTGCCGCAACCACGACTACGAGCCAAAGGCGGGGATGCGGCTGGCGAGAAGCCGGTATGTTCATACTCGCATTTTGTGTTGCATCGAACTGCATGTGTCTAACACCATGTGATGTGACCAATTAGGCCTCCACTCATGCGAGTTCATCCGATTCTCTGACGCGGAACAAACTCTCGAGATGGAAAGGATGCGGAATCGGAGTACTCGCATCGGAGGGCTATGGTGGAGCAAAGAGTGGTGTGAGCAGGATCGGGGAGGAGAAGCGCAAGCGGCCTGAACAGATGCTTGCACAGAGGGAGGCCGAGCAGCGCCATGCCGCGAGAGAGGAGGCCGAAAAGTGAGAGAAAGCGTGAGAGGCGGCTAGGGCCGGGCGGCGGAGCCGAAGGATTGCGTAAGGGAAAATATCCTCTTGCTCTCGATAAAATGTACGACAAGGGGCCCTTCTTGTTGTTCCCTTTCCCTAAGGCATGTTAGGTTTAGTCAGGTATATGCCCTTTGTTGTTTACCATTAAATGCCGTCACGTAATTTATCCGCCCATCTTTGACCAAAACTACAGGAAGTCTCAAAAAAATTATTACACAACTATCGACAAAGGTACAAATAAAATATTACACAATTATCGGTATTTGCATTTCAATCGGATCGTCGAATAACCAGAGAAAACTAAAAAATTCGGCGAAATAATGAGACAAAAATAAATAAAGGTCAAGGAACCGCCGCTATTTTTGATATTTTTATTTCTTGTTGTATATTTCTCAGATTTTTATTTACATGTTGTATATAAAACCGCTTTTCCCCGACTAACAGAGCCAACCGCTCGAATATGGACGCGAATGACAAATAGGTAATGTCCTATACAAAGGTCAAGTCTAACATTCCACTAAATTTTAAGTGATACGGAATAAACCAAAGAAGGAAAAAAGAGAATGAGACGGTATTATAGATAATCTATTGTATGAGTTATTTTTACATAATATAATAATATACTATAAATAACACCGCCATATGAGGCAGTATTATAGATAATCTATTCACTGGTGTTGTATTAGCATTAAAATACAACAAAGATACTACTATTCCGCAAAGGTAAAATAGACTCAAACAAGAATACGAAATTAAAAAGTATTACAAAATTATCGAGTCAAAGTGTACACAAATAATATTTAAAAATACAATTCGAAAGCATTTTCTTAATCCGTATTATTTGGCTAAAACTTATATAGTTTTTTTATCAAATTTGGAGTTGTCTAGCGTAATTTATTTGCATTTCATTTTCCGGTCGAATAACTCACGAAAACTAAAAAATTCAACGCGAAATAATCAAATAAAAATCAAAAAAATTTGGGGACACGTGGCGTGAGGCGAGCCACGGCCAAGTGTGGCGGCATGGCAGTGGGGGTAGGCGGCAGCCAGTGGTCGCCGCCATGGTGTGGCGGCCGTATGTGCGGCATGGCGCCACGTGGCGCGGCGGGAGCGGTGGGCAATTTTGATAATTTATTTTTTTGTTGTACATATTTGCTATTTTGATTTGTATGATGTATATTTGAGCTTTTTTTCCGTTCATTTTTCAGCTTACATCTGATGTGAATAAAGAAAGAAAACATTGTGCTCCCATGATTTATTTCTTTTTTGTCTGACAGGACTCCTCGGGAAACACAAATACCAAGCCTTACAGGGTCTGCTCGAAAAAAAGAAAAGAAAAAAGAAAGGGGTTTATTACGAGAGAGGAAAAGCGAGCCGACCCCACCGGCAGACGAGCCCATGAAGTAAACCATGCCAGCCTCGCATCGAGTGAGTCGCCGTCCTCCTCCTCTTCTTCTTCTTCTTCCCCCACCCCACCCCGCATCTCCTGCCATTTCCCTCCCTCCCCTTCAAAATCCAGAACTCCCTCCATTCCCAAAACCCAAGCACCCGCCCCCAAAATCCCCGCCTCCTCCCAATGGAGCCGTCTCCTCCTTCGCCAGCACCCGAGGCCTCCCCGCCGGAGCCGCAGCCGCGGCTTCTGCGGCTGCGGTGCGCGGTGCAGCACTACGAGTGGGGGCGCCTCGGCGACGCCTCCCTTGTCGCGCGGCTCTCCGCCGACCCGGAGCCCGACCCCTCCCGCCCCTACGCCGAGCTCTGGATGGGCACCCACCCCTCCGCGCCCTCCTCCCTCCTCGCGGACGGGGTGCTCCTCAGGGATTGGCTCGCTAGCAACCCCGGCGCGCTCGGCCCCGCCGTGGCCGCACGCTGGGGAGGAGACCTCCCATTCCTCTTCAAGGTAACCGCTAGTTTTGTGCTTTTGCTTGCTCCCCATTTGCTTTTGACGCGTCAAACACTGCGAAATGATGCGTTTACGAGGATGGATTTTTGTGTTGCCGGGTGCTTGCAGGTCCTGTCGGTGGCGAAGGCGCTGTCGATCCAGGCGCACCCGGACAAGGACCTGGCCGAGGTGCTGCACGCGTTGCGCCCGGCCACCTACAAGGATGGCAACCACAAGCCGGAGATGGCCATCGCCGTCACAGAGTTCCGCGCGCTCTGCGGCTTTGCCGGTATTGAGGTGCGTCTTGAAAACTCGAAAGGTTAACTCGTTCCTATTGTTTCATTTTTTTTTGTCTCTTCCCGATTTCGTTTAGGTGGTTATCCCTTTTCATGTTTTCTCAGCCAAACGCGTGTTTGAAATTTGGACTAATGTTAGTTGAAATGACCCCAAAAGCTGAACGGGAAGTACACCTTGAATTTTCTCTTCAATATAACGCTAAATTGCTTTTTTTTTTTAAAAAAAAAATAGGAGCTCAGTTTTGTTTTAATCCTGAGTTATCAAGGTTGTTCCCTTCTAACCATATTACGTTGGTATGGTGGCTAAGACTTAATATGATGAAAGTCCCATCATTGGAGGGTTTCATGGATAAAATAATCAACAGCAATGTTCTAAATAACAGTATATGGCGAACAGTCACCCTACCTTTTAGTGTTTATACGGTCAGCGGCATTGTAAACGGTTCTACTATTTAAAATCCAAAGGAACTATACATGTGTTTGCAGTAACAAAATAAGTATCCAATTCATCTTCTTTTACGCATATAGAATGGAACTATCAGATTATCAATAATTGTCCACATAGGTGACATGAAGACAAAAGATGACATGATGTGAATGTAATTAAAGAATCATAATTGAATTAATGAACATTTCAAGTGGCAATAAAAAGCAAAGCTAGCATTCAACTCATTATATGCCATAATGTTCCATGTAATATGGCAATCTTGCAGTTTTACCTAAATAAACGATGCGATAAAATGGGCTATTAAATGTTAATGGCCGTTAAACGGAATAAATGGTCCGATAAAATGGACAAACCTTGAAATGCCTACAAACGTAATGCGCTGGAGACCTTTACCGTTTTAACAGCCTTTTACAAGGCCTTAATGGTCTTTATTTACAACAACGATCAACAGAAGGGATGGTTCAGGTGGCCATGGGAACATTAGTGATGTCTGAGGACCATCCAAAAAAATTTCAAAATTTTTTGACGTGTTTTGGACCATTTTTCGGACGGTTCAATGTGGACCGAGATCTCGGTAATTTCGGCCGAGATCTCGGATTTCCCGGTTGAAAAAAAACCGGATTTGAAATTTGGTTTTTGCATTTCGTCCGGATTTTGCCCGAAATTTCTGAATCTCGCCGAGATTTCGGATTTCGGCCACCTCCGAGATTTTTCCAAAAACGAGATTTGTAACCTTGAGCATAACAACTATTTCTATATCAATAGGAGAGCAAGTTGTACAATTTAAGTTATTGCATTTTACATTTGTTCTAACTTATTTGATGTTATTCTACATGTTCAGTTTTCTCAGTATTGTTCCTGTTGTCATCTTCTACTCAGCGTTGAAATTTGTACGTGGTGTTGAAAAGCAGCAGCCCAAGGGCATAATGCCTATGCAGTTTGTGTAGGGCTATAGGCCAGGAGTAGATATTTTATTTGCAGAAAGTACAAGCAGGGTCATTAAGGAATTAACATCTGGTAACTGGTTATGACCATAACCTTTGGTTTCATAGGATTTACATGTTTTTTCATTTTGAAAGGAAAATAAAAGTTTTCTTTCATTGTAGTATCAGATGACACACATCTTCATTTTCCCAACCCACTGTGATTGGATGCATTTTGAATTGATGCCGGCTGAGATTTATTTGAGATGTGTTTGATGAGAGCAGGAGCAGATCACACTGCTGTGGGAGAGCTGAATTATTCCTAGCATAATCACTGTCATTCTTTAAGAGTGTGTGCAGATTTACTGCTAGTGAGGTTTTTCGAAATACCTACAGGTGTCCGTTTACTTGTAAAGTAACATACTGTTTCTACCATGGTTAAGGAACTCAAGGATGTTTTGAGGACTGTACCTGAAGTTGAAGAGCTGGTTGGGCATGAAGAGGCAGGCAAGCTTATGACTATCAAAGAGTATCATGGGGGTAATGAAGTAAAATCCAGTCTGCAATCAGCTTTTACTAAGCTAATGACAGAAAGTAAAGAAGCAATTTCCGAAACAATTGCTAAATTGAAGAGCCGCCTGAATGCTGAGAGCAAGGTAAAAAAAAAACTTTCTTAAGCTAGAATGGTTGTGGACGTCTACATTATCTTATGACTTCGATTATTGAAACGTTCCTATATTTTCTGGTAATACGGAAAAGGTGCATTTACTTTGCCTCACTTCATGTGCAATGAAAAGTTTTTTCTTTATCTTTCCAAATGATGGCTAAAGTTGTTAAGGAGTAGTTGGGCCCAGTTCTCTTCCAACTTGGAAGCCATGAGGGTAATCCTTTTTGTATACAGCGCTAAAACTGTCAATTGTTAAATGGCTTGAATGTTAGTTGCCCCAATGCCTTGCTATTTGCAGTGCTCTTGTAGATGAAGTCATATCTAGTGTGCTAACATGGGATTTTGTTGCCTTGAGGTATCTGATAACGTGGGAATCAACATAACCCATCACATAGGGTTGGATGGAATGTACAAAGTGACATAGTTGCTTCCAAATATAAAAGTCATTGAATTTAAGATGGTATAAGATATTAACATGAGGCTTCAATCCAACTTCATAGCACACAAGACATGGTGAGCATAGCTGACAAATTGGTATTGTTGCTCATCAAGCCTGATATATTGCATTTTGGGCTTGGAATCATGGGAAACTGTGAGCATTCATTACTAACAGATATATTCAAATATCCGAAAGCTACAAATGGGGCTTCCTGTCTACATTCTTGCCGCTATTTTGCTGCGATTGAATTGCTAGATCACTCTATTAAATTGCCAAGAGCAATTAGGGATGGTAAAGCGAGTAAAAGCTGATGAGCAATTAATGCTTTGTATTTAAATAATCCAATTTTGTTTAAGATTACATAATTTAGATAATAACATTTTCTGCTGTGTTATCCCCGTTATATAACATGATCCCCGAGTGATCGGCTAGCCAAACAACCATTTCTCCCATCAAGAACATGGTGCATACCACTCACTGATATGTTTTTTGTATGTTAAAGAATATTTAATGAATACCATTTGGTATCTGACAAGCCTGAGATTCTTTTTTTACTGATGATGATGTCTTGCTCTATTCAGATTAGGACCTTAACAGAGAAAGAACATCTAGTTTTGTTGCTGGAGAGACAATATCCAGAGGATGTTGGTGTTCTATCCGCACTTTTCTTCAACTATGTCAAGCTTAGTCCTGGTGAAGCACTTTACATTGGTGCCAATGAACCGCATGCATACCTATCCGGGGAATGCATTGAATGTATGGCCACTTCAGACAATGTTGTACGTGCTGGTTTGACACCTAAATACAGAGATGTGCAAACTCTTTGCTCTATGCTAACATACAAACAGGTAAGTTACACTGTTTCTGATGCCTCACTTGTATTTTGCCTGCTTTATATAGTCTTTCTTGCCGCCTTTCTTCCATTCCCCAGGTGTAGAGCTGTCTGATTTTTTTAAAATGTATAATGCTGCGTAACTTGACAAGTACAATCATACCTTTATTGCCTTTACCATGCAGCCAGTTATCATCTCTTCCTTTAGTTTTACTTTAAAATTGTGTTGACTGTTGACTGTGATCCATAGATAATACATATTGTATCGCTATGATGTTAGACCTTAGAACTTATATGCACTAGGTTAATGTTCTCCTTGATGTTAAAACAGGTATACTTTTTTATGCCCTTCTTACACCTTCATGGGAAAAGTGAAATTTCTGAATATCTATATTTTGATCGCATAAACAAATCTAGCAAGGGTACATTCCCAAATCTGCAAAGTGCTAAGAATCTGTTGTTCCAGGCTACAAATCAGAAATGTCTTCTAATCAGAACTGACATGTGATTTGCTCTTCAATTCTGTAACCTTTATTGAATACCATATTCTACTTCATAAAGCTGTGCGTGTGATCATCAGAGTCTCCTTCATGCAGATCGTCCCAGAAATCTTGCAGGGGGTACCCGTGCAGCCATACGTAAGACGCTACACCACTCCGTTTGATGAGTTCGAGGTTGACTGCTGCTTGCTACCTCCTGGTGAACTGGTTGCCATATCCCCAGTACCAGGTCCATCCATCTTCCTTGTCATGACTGGGGAAGGTGAGATTCAGGTAGATTCTATGTCAGATGGTGAGAAGGCAAAGGAAGGTGATGTTTTCTTCGTACCCGCATATACTGAGGTTAAGCTGTCTGCCTGTGGCCCAGAGTTCATGCAGCTGTACAGGGCTGGGGTCAACAGCAGATTCTTCAGTTAATTGGTGTAGGATTGTTGTAAGTGTACCACATTGTTGTTGTAGGGAAGAGGTCCCAGCTTACAAAATATACATGAAACGATTAGTTAGCTAAAGTTCTCATATAGTGTATAGGCCAATGAAAGAATAAATCCGTTCCTTCATATCTTGATAATAATAATGTGTTTTCCAAAGAGATCTATATTGTAGACTTACACAAGAAATCAGCTGATAGAAATGAATGGAATTAGTGAATACATTTCTGCCATTATTTTGGCGTTGTAGTTCATAATTCAAATGTAAATTGTTCAACACTCCAATTCTGAAGATAATTGGAGATACTTACACATAGGTGCACTGTTGTGTTCGCTTTGCTTACCAGGCTGGACTACCTGAGTGTGAAGATTTGTAGCAGTGCTATCTATGCTTAGTTGCTTACACCGGTTTTGGCATTGTGATGTGATTCTCCGTCTGAACATACTGAAGGTTTTGGAGGCTGCATCCGTTGTTGTAGCCTAGTGCTTGTTGATTTTTATTATTGTTTCGTTGTTTGCTGGTGTTGCTTTCGGCGAAAGCTCTGTCCTTGCTTAGTGCGAGGCCCAGTGGGCTTTGTTTCCAAGAAACATGCGTGGATTGGAGAAGTGATCCTTTATCTAGCGCTCTATCTCTATTTTTTTTTAAATCTAGTCCTTATTGGGTTGTTTGGTTGGCTGCATCTAAATAGATTTGCATCTGCAGATACAAAAGATGGGTGTTTGGTTGTCTTCTCATTCAACTCAGCATGGCTCTACATATGCAAAACACTTCTTTTAGCCTGGCTCCAGTGAAACGAGAAAATCCACCATTTCCCCAGAGCCAAGCTCTGTTGAGCGATGTATGCATGCTGACATCAGTATTAACTATCTAATTTTCTTCTTTTCTTTGCTATATCTTTTGATTAACATCTCTGATCAACGAACCGATTTCACCTATGTGTTCCTGATATTTTTTCTAACAAAATTAGACCATACTTGCTATATAAATTTCAAAAGATTAAAATTTTAGTTTTTCAATTGATTGATTTTTTAGAATATATTTTAAAACTTTTTATTTTCGTTTGTGAAATTATTGATTTTCTAGTATTTTTAAAATTTGTTTCATCCCTTTCTTGAATTTGCCTATCACACTTCTATTCTAATGCATCCAACCAAACAACATCTCTGTGCAGTCTGCCAACCAAACAACATCTTCTTGCATTCACTCAGCCTGACTCTCACCAGCCTGGCTGAGCTGAGAAGGCAACCAAACAGCCCATATGTGTATGAATTTACAGATTTAACCCTCTCCCACCCCTTACTGCGCTCCCCAAGCGCGAAAGCTCCCTGACTTGCCTGCGGCACCATGGTAGGTGAGCTTTCGTGCCACCCGATAGTGGTAAGCCAACGGTCTCTCAGTGCGGTAGGAGCTGTCGTACTCCTTGTGCCAGATCCAGGCCGGTGCTGCACCTTCCGACGCCACGTGTGCCATCTGCTCCGGCCGCGAAGTCACGCCCTTTGGCTCGCATCCTTGTCGGCCCTCAGTGCCGACCAATTACGTCTCTAAGCGTCTGATCTTCGGCCCCCGACACCAGTGCGCAAGGCCGCCCTCCGTGTCGACCTCGCCGACACAGCCAATTCCGGCCACTGGTCATCTCACGCTCGACGTCTGCTGTTCGAGCACTTGCAGCAGGCCCCGGCCCAACGCGCCATTAGCTTCGGCTACGGACCACCCGCCAAACGTCGCCAGCGCACCCTCTGCGTCGGCCCACGACCTCCACACTTCCTTCGCTCCCGCCGGGACCAGCGGTCCACGACGTCGCTCACATCTCGCCAGCTCGTCGACTTGTGTCGCACTGGCTTCCGCCTTGTCGACGCCTTCAACCGACCACCTCTCCCGACGTCACCATTGCCGCACCCTTTGGCCATCTGCATCGCACATTGACCAAGGGACGTCGCTTCAGCTTCAGCAAACGTTCGTCGATCCTTCGCGCGTCAGCTTCCTCAAATGGATGCCCCCCGACCAACTGCCTCTCCCTCAACGCTGCCCCTGTCGCCGGCCACTACTTCGTCATCAGCCGGTGTCGAGTTTCCCCATCAAGTAGCCCATCATGAGAGCTGGCTGTATCTGAACAGTGAAAAGGATAAGGCCAGCGAGAGGATAAGGCTCGGTCTCCCGTGAAGTTCAGGCCACCATATTTATTATTGTCGGGATCTAATACATAAATTTTAGGCTTTCATGGATTCATCATTGGCGGATTTTTGGCACTTTATTCAACATTTCATCGTCGGTTTCTTCGATGTTTTGTCATCGATTTATTATTGAAGATTTATTTGGCGTTTCATCGTCAGTTTTGTTGATGTTTCATCGTCCACTTTGAAAAAAAATCAGTTGAGGAGATAATTGATTAGGTGTTTCATCAGTTTTACTTTAGTGTTTCGTCATCGTTATTCTGGTGTTTAATCATCGTTTGGAAACGTTGACCATTATGGAGATTTTGGCAACGTTAATTCTCAGGAATTAAATGATATCCTGTTGGTAGCATTATGCTTTTCAGAGTTTTATTAGTGAAGGCTTTGCTCCAATGTCAATTTGATATGAAGGTTTGAAGTGCAAGGAGGAGTTTGTTTATGTGTGGATACTACAACGTTGTTTTGTTGTCTTTGCTCGATATGAGGGGTCTGTTGTAATTTATATTCCATTGATAATACGAGAGTTTTCTTCATATTGATATTTTTTAGCAGTTTCAACCATATTATGGAATTTCAGTAGGCACTTGTCGTACGTAATGACTACACATGCAAGTTGCTCTTTCAATGAGCGTTGTTTGTCGAATTTATTGTTCCAGGTGGAGCATGTCAATTCTATGAGATAAATTCTTTGCTATTTATCAAGCACCACAGGTGATGTCTTGGCTTATGCTATTTGATGATTGGGTATTTATTCAGGAGGTCAGTTGTACAAACTCAGATTTTACTGGGGTTATAAGTTCAATACCCAGATTATTCGTCTGCTTTGTTATAGCTGTGTTGGTTTGACTGTTCCAGTCGTTCTCTCGACCTATTGGTGGTTTGCTCAAATTTTGCTTCGCAAGAAGTGTTTAGATTGACTGTTCCAGTCTTTCATATTTGCACTGTCCTTTATATTTTTAGTGCTCAATTGTCCTTCGGGGTTTCTTAGACATAAATTTTCATTATGAATTTTGAGTCAAGGGGAGGTTTTGTTAGGAATATGTCTCAAATCCTAACCTACTATATCTTATAGTCCTTGCCTTCTACGATACGAATTTATTGGCTATATAAGACACTCCCTTTACATGTAATCCTTGAATTAAATAGTAGATTTTTCTGTCTTCTATGATTTTTTCTCACAAGGTTTTCACGAAAATCATGTGTCCCAACTTGCGTTCTACCTTTCTCTGTACGTGCGTGTGCTGTGGACCTAACAGCTGGCTTCGGCTATTCGCTCGCCGTGGTCGGCCTGGATCCACATCATCAATCAATACCAAAAGGCCTCTTTGTCACATCGTAGTCCTTGTGGTGTGTGCCGCCTGCCTGCCTGGTTTAATCAGCGTTGCGTAATCTCGTCGATCGTTGGAAAACACGAGTCAAAAACTGGGGTTTGTGCGCGTGCCGATGCCTCGTCTCGTCAAAGGATAGAGAGATAAACAACTCTCTCTCTCTCTCTCTCTCTCTCAACAACTCTCTCTCTCTCTCTCTCTCTCTCTCTCTCTCAACAACTCTCTCTCTCTCTCTCAACAACTCTCTCTCTCTCTCTCTGTATGTACTATGTATGTATGTATGGCTGTGCTTTGAGGATGCCCTGCCCTGCCCTGCCGTTGCTGGTACGCTCTACTACTAGTTACTTTCTTTCTTGGTGTTCTTAAAGCAAACGTGGGGTACTTGGGTCGTCAATCCCGTGGTCAAGACTCAAAAAGAGTTTCAAAGCCTGAAGCAAACAACCAGATCTAGCTAGAGATAGCTTGTCTAATGTCTAGTCTATTCTTTTCTTCCTCTATACTGCACCGTTGTTCCTCCTACTGCACAGTAAACGCCGGGAGACTAGGAGGAATGGCTGGCATTAGTATGATCTTCTCTGTCTTTGAGAGATGACATTACTTACGTGGCACACCAAGGAAGGCAACTTGGAACTATGGTCATGTCATGTCACACTAGAGTACTGACTTCTTAGTGTGGTTAATTTTCTTGTCTCTGTTTTTTCTGTTGAAGGCTATGTACCGACAGGAAAGCTCAAGTGAAGTGGCCTGTTATTTTCCAGCATACGTGGAACACACACACATATATTGTTTGATCATCTCTCTGCCGAAGCTAGGTTAAGGTTTCAAATTTCGTTTTAGCGCTTCATCTTGGGCACTCTCCGAAATCCGAAATTTTTGCGAAATCTCGTTATTTTAGATGAAATCCGAACGAAATACAAAAAGGAAAATTTGAATCCGGTAATTTTTTAACCGAAATTTCCAAAATTTTGGTTCAAAATACCGAAATTTCGGTCCAAAATGCCGAGATCTCGGCAAAATTTTAGGTACTGTCGTCCTTTGAATTTTTTAGGGTTTTTTAATTTCGCCGGAATTATGATGTACCGACTATCCCACACGTAAAACGCCGTGAAAAATCCAATCTGACCAAAATCCAGTCAAATCTGGTCAAATTTTGTTCAAATCTCGGTCAAATTTATTGAGATTTTGGTCAAATATACCAAGACCTCACCGAGATTTTGGGTTACTGTAGCACTGTAAAATTCAAAGGGGTCCAAGATCCGAAATTTCGCCGAGATTTTGTGAAATCTCGGCGAGATTTCGTTCCCTGAGCTAGGTTGGTGGGTCACCATAAGACATGGACTACTCTCGTTGCCACCTCTCAACTGACCAAAGCTTGCGGAAGCTAGCTAGCTTCAGATATCTCAAAATTATTCGAGCTAGCTTTTGCTATCCTGGCAGGGAAAAACAACACCAAGGCCTACTGAAAATCATATAATGGAGATCTAGCCTCTAGGATATGATGAATTTTTATTTGGTGCATAGCATCTGGGCGTTCAAAGTTAGCCAGCAGTCAAGACTCAAGAGTCACTTTAAAACGGTCAGGCCAAGCGTGCAAAAATACCAAATGGAAGCTAACATCCTATAACTAATATAACTAGCAAGTATTCATATTACGGCTATGATAAGCATATTTAACGTCAAGCAGGTTTCCTCAGGTTCAATGCACACACACTTGATCAGCAAGTCACTTGATCTGACTAAGCCGTGACTTTGCACACACACACCGTCATATGACGGATGACTTCAGGTGCTAGCTAGCTAATTGTGATGTGTTCATTATTATAATTGGTTTTAATAATATAGTCATCACAATCGATTCTAACTTAAAATCGATTGTGATGATTTTGATGACCAATTTATCACCATCTGGCAAAAACCGACCGTGTTAGCGTCTTCTCATCACTGTTTAAAGACTTTGTATCACCACTAAAATCAACTGTGATGACGAAAAAGAATCGATTATGATGTGCATTCATGTAGTAGTGACTCTTGTCCTTAAGATCAATGTAAAAGGTAGTTATAACAGCACAGAATTTCTCTCTACTGACCAACCTGTTTATACACTCCTCTGAAACGGGCAGGCCAATTAAGCTCCATATATACTTAATTATGCATACAAATTCCCTACCAGCTGCTAGCTAGCCAATAGTTCCAAATTTTGTTTTTGCTTCACATCTCATCACCCTTAAAAAACCAAAATTTTGGTGAAATATTATTATTTCAGTTGAAATCCACATGAAATCCAAAAATAAAAATTCAAATCCGGTTGTTTTTTTAACCGAATGAAAATTGGTCTAAAACACGTTAAATTTTTTGTAGAACCGACATCTCGGATTGCGTCATCGACAACTTCAAGATTACCTCTTCAAATTCGTCGCTAAAGACAACAAATAGCAAGGCAAGCACTCATGTAGATCCCAATTTTCTTTAACAAGAAGAATTAATTAAAACTTGCATACATATGCTATATTTTGTGTACACTACTGTATAATGGAAAATGGTAGTTATAACTGTCATTGATGGCTTTCCTTAATCAGTAATGATAGATGAAAACCCTTGATCATGATTGGACACAAAAATAGATATATTCGATTATTATATGCATATGCTTAGCCATGCTTTATATTGGAATACGAACAGATGGTTTTACTGTTCGTAATAAATATTTAACATATTGAATAAAAATAAGGAACATGATGACCTTTAATCTCGAACCTGTTGGAATATTGTGACTTTGATGTTCTCTTTTTCTAAAAATAAAACTATATTTTGACGTGGGTGATTATTGGCAATAGCTGGTTGTACAGGTGTTAACTTGTACGTAGGTAGGGGGAGATTATCGCCCATGTCACCTTAAGGACCGAACGTAGTTGTCAGCGTCCTAGCCAACAGGCACCTCCGGATCAGGTGCTTATAAGGTTCTAACGGGGGGCTTTAGGTGTGATCGCCGAAGGAAGTAAGGTGGACGGGATGAGGTAGAGCTCAGAGGAATGGGGACGCTAGGGTTTGCCCAGGTTCGGGCCCTCCGAAGAGTAACAGCCCTAGTCCTGCTTTTCTTTGTATTGCTTGGGTTCCTCTTTGAGAGTATCAAACCTCCCAGAAGCCAACCCCTCTTCCATGCACCCTGCCCCCTTTTATACTCGGGCTCACGGGGGCGCATGAGAGGCTTACATTGCTAGCCACCATCATTACGCTGACAAGGGCGCATTTAATGCACAGGTCCCTGTTCTTACATCTCATTATTACCCGCCGCAGCCGTCACACCCCTGCCTCGGGCCTTACGTCCGCCAACGCTACCTGCCTGGCCGTGGGGTAAGGTCTTTGTCGTGGTTTCATACACCATTAATGCACGCCTGGGGAAGACGCGCCGCCATACTGCATTCTTCACGCTTTACATTTAATGCGCACGATTCGCATTAAATGCCCTTGACCTAGGCGCTGCAGCCTCGGGGGCGGACGCCAGGAGGGTGGCCTGCATGCCACCTGTCTGGTGGGCGACCACCTCGCTGGCCACCCGGGGGCATGGTCTGCCTGCCACGCGCCCCTTGGGCGACCACCTTCCCGGGCGCCCGGTGGTGTGGCCTGATCGCCACCTGTCCACTGGGCGACCACCGTCTTGGGCGCCCAGGGGTGTGGCCTGATCGCCACCTGTCCACTGGGCGACCACCGTCTTGGGCGCCCAGGGGTGTGGCCTGACCGCCACCTGTCCACTGGGCGACCACCTTCTTGGGCGCCCAGGGGAGTGGCCTGATCGCCACCTGTCCGCTGGGCGACCACTTTCTTGGGCGCCCAGGGGTGCGGCCTGATTGCCACCTGTCCGCTGGGCAACCACCTTCTTGGGCGCCAGGTGTGGCTCGACGCCACATCGCCCACCGGGCGACCATGTCGAGGAAGCTGCCGCTGCGGCGTGCGGCGGGGACGCACCTTGCCCGACCGGTGATCTCTTCTACTGCGGGGGAGTGGGGACCCTGTCGTAAAATACGCCGACAGTAGTGTTGCATATTCCAAGTATAACCGTACATCCACAAGTGCTGGGATTGGGCAGCCTTAACCTATTAAGTTATTTGAAACTAGTTTTGCACATTGGAAGGCTGGAGTAGTACAAGCTGTAAATCCTTTCGTGTTTGCTTGTTCGGGGCTACCACATGGACTTGTGGGTAAATGCATACCTGTGCAACGGTGTACGCCTGGCTATGAGAAGAAGCAGCTAATATTTTACTTGAGCCAACAACTCCACATTATTCTTACTTCATTATTATTTTGCTTCTACCATAGTCGGGGTTTCATGTTACTGGGCTGGTGCAAAGCTAGATTTGAATAATCGAACGGTTTCGTTATGAACTCTCTACGGGCACACCAAAGGAAGTGTGTCTAATAACGTTTGCATAAAGGGAGAACATATCTTGTGGGTAAAACTGTACACCTCTGCAGAATGTAAAACTAATCGATTAGCCGTATCCACGATCATGGATAACTTGGTGAACTGACACTAGTTAGATGTTTGATACTTTGAATTGGTGAGTCTGTCTTCAGATATTACTTCATATATTGAGAATGGACGTCTTAATACTCACAAAGGGCTGTGAATAATTTGTTACATTTCATTCACGAAGGAATGTGAGTCATTTCTTACAATTATGTTATTCTCACTACTTTTATATTTACATACTTGTTATTTAATTTATCTGTCAAATTTCTTTTACAAGTCTTCGGTTTCAATTTACTATTCAGTATTTATAATTTAATTTGGCTGTAAAATAAGATTAACCGTAGAAGACTTACTCTAGGATCAGCCTGCATTTCAAACACTCAACCCAAGTCTTGCTGAGTACGAAATGTACTCACCTTTGCTATATTATTGTTTTTAGGTGAAAACTAGGATATTTCTACAGACATTTACCTTGACGCAAAACACGTATTTGTTAGCGATAATTCTTCCTAAGGTTTATCTTGTCAGTTGCCTGCGGGTTATGTGGCAAACTACAAGAAATTTATTTGTTTTGCTATATTTAGTCGACCTCATCGATCATATTGTATCAATACTTCCACTGTAATAAAATATGAAACTTTTGTATGGTTGTGATTTCAAATTGTGTTTATGCTTGCTAGCTACTGATCATGGGACTAGCATAATATGCGCATTAGAACCTTTCTTTTATGTTGCACCCTAGCATAAAAGGGAGGGTATCACAGATGGGCCGGTATGGAAAGCCAGATCTGTAGTAGTGGTATTTTATTTGAATTTGGTTGCTTTTTGTGTGTAGATTTTGGAAAGTCCGAGGAGTACCCGAGCCACGTCTTTGAGCAGCCACCCGTCGAACCAGGCAAGTCACACCCTATTGATCACGTTGATCCCAGTTTCTAAATTTGAAATTTGTATTTAAATTATTGCATGAATAATTTTTATGAATATTATTTTTGTCCCAGTTTAAAATTGATAGTTATACCCAGAATTGTTATGCCACGTTTAAAATTTGAATCCCGATGCCATTGTAACTTTAAAAAAATGTTAATTATTATATGTTGATACTTAGAAATTGCTTAGACATTCTTATAACTGAACTTAGGCAATTTTTAGAAATTTGTGCCAAAATAATATTCTATTAAAATGAGAGTTATGATTTTAGTATTATTTGGAAATGATATGGTTAAAATAAAAATGTAATTTTGGTCGGGCGAGAAATGGTTGAGAAGTGGTGTGGTTATGGTTCTGGGTTTGTTGAAAGTCTCACCTAGTCAATTAAGGACCGACTGAGTTTCGCTGAATGTAAAAGCCTAACTATACTACCACAAGTCTAAAATAGGACAGACCTGGCTAGCCGTACTAAAATATACCATGAACAATCATGCCATTTGGTGGTAGTGGTGCGGTGAAATCTAGCGTGAGGTTACCACTTTGACGCAAGAGGAGATTTCTGGCTAGAGGGATTCTTTCAGCGGTGAAACCTTAGTGGGCATGACTACATGGATGGATTTTTATAGGGGTCTTGTCGTGATTTTCTCTGTCGCACACCAAAGGAAGTGTGTTGGTGCAAAGGGATGATCATGTCTTGTGGGTAAAGTTGTACAACCTCTACAGAGCATAAAACTAATCGATTAGTTGTGCTTGTAGTTATGGGTATGCCGAACAAGCCATTCACTTATTAGATTTTGGTAATTTTAAAATTGAGTTTAGAAAAACGATGTTGGGATGGAGAGAGTCCATCATGGAAAAATTTAGATAGATTCAGGAGGGATTCCTTAGTTGAAAATATTTAAAAATATTTTTAAAAAAAATTATGCAATTTAAAATTACTTAAAATATTTTGAAAAATTGCTACTTTATACTAAAATCAACTATACAACTTTTCTTTATAACTTTTACATTAATATTGCTTTTTTCAGTGTGATTTGCTGAGTATGTTTGTACTCACCCTGACTTAATCTGCTGCTTTAGAGGAGTTCTTCGATGGTGAGGACCAATTGGACTAGGTCACATCCCAATCGATTGCCTGTGGCAACTTTATTGACTTTTCTACTGTTCTTTATTTCTATTGCCTTTATTTATTTGTTGGTCTGCGTGCCATTTGTTTTGTAACTTTGGATAATTAAGTATAATTGGATATGCTATGATTTCACTTCTACTGTGTGTACTAGCTGTTTCTGGACTAGTATAGGATACACAGAGGAATTCGGAAGTATTTTTTCGGGGTCTGACACTTAGTTTACTAGGAATTGCAAAGTGGGTCTGAAGACTTGGGGTGTGGCACGGCTCGCCCAGGGTTCACAAAACCGCGGTAAATCGGTTGAAGACCACAATTTTCGACTGTATCGAGCCGGTTTGACAGCTAAAACTGGTCGGTAAACTGGTAAAATTTTAAAAATTCAAAAAAAAATGCGATAGCAACCACTAGGTTTTCAATCAAAATCGATCGATTTTCTATCAAAAACATGTGGCAGTGCCATGGGAGTCAGCACCCGGTCATCCTCTGGTCGATTTTCGGTCAAAACCAACTGGTTTTCGGTGATATTTTTCTTCATAAATTTTGAATTCGTAACCCTTCGATTTTTGACGATTTTCAGTAATTTTTATCTCGATATTTTTGAATGGTTTTTTCGGTATTGATATTGTTAACCCCGGCCCAGCTATGATCAACTAATACCCATTGTTTTGAGAGTTGAGTTGAGTCGTTTCAAATCAGGTAAGGGGTCACAGCAACATGACAAGGAATGGCCGATTTTGGATGTGATCTGACTTGACTCATGAGAGATATGGTGATTGCCGGCTTCCATGTTGATGCGATGCATGCGTGCATATCTTCGTTGAGCAGAGAATAGCCACCCCATTTCGTCACATGGGGATATATATATATATATAGGAAAATAGTTTCGTACCCCTGGGAGTACGTACTCCCATTCTCAGTATACCGCTTAAATGATGTTATTATACCTCTTTATCATTTTGAGTATACTCTAATACTGATTATAAGATACTTCAAAGTGAGTTTCACGAAAAATTTCATCAAAGTCCACCCTTTGTAGCATAATTTGTTTATATACTCTTTTTATATATGAAAAATGGTATACAACAAAAAATAAAGAGCTCTAATGAAGTTTTTTCAATAATATCGCATTGTAGTATCTTAGAATTATTACTCCCTCCGTCCCAGTATATAGGGCATATTAGTTTTCAAATTTTGTCCCAAAATATAGGGCACCAAATCAATTTAGTCCCAAATCTTCCAAACTTACCCCTCCATTGTGTCTCTTAGTTTGTTGTAACCTTGTAGGTAATTAATCAGTTAGCATTGAATTGCACGGTAACCGAAGAGAACTAATAGGGGTAATATAGGTATAAACTTGTTTGCATGGCTCTGTATTGGTCTTGGTGAAACAAATTATACGCCCTATATACTGGGACGGAGGGAGTATTAGAGTATACTGCAAGTGATAAATGAGTATAATACATTCGTTTAAGTGGTATACTGGAGGTGGGAGTACGTACTCCCAAGAGTACAGAAAAGGTTTCATATATATATATATATATATATATGCATGCAATTAATTATACGAGCAGGGAAAGAATATTATAATAACATTACAATCACTCCGAGATGAGGGGAAATGAATTTCGAGTTTTGGCCGTGGTTGATTAATTTGTAACTCCTCGATCGAAGCTATATTAGCCAGGTTGCCACCAGAGATTATATATTGTTGGCCCCAGATTTGGTTGGTCGCGAACAGCTTTGGGTCACTAAACTGAAAAATTAATTGTGACGTGCGCGTGATCGATGTAGTCATCATCGTCAAAGAGCGAGCGTTCGTTTCGTGGAATCAAAATACATCGATAAAGTAAGGCCCTGTTTATTTCAGTTTTGGATTGTAGAAAGCTGCTTTTAAAAACTGGTGTTTGCACCAAAATTCGGCATGTATTAAATCGGTCTGAAACGGAAAGGAAGTATTCGTATGAAAAGAAATCGGTAAACGAATCGGAAAAGGAATCCGTTTCTAAAAAGGAAAGGAAATCCGATTAGAGGCCGATACGGATAAACGGATCGTATCCATGTACAACTCGGATCGGCCAGGTGTGTTATAAAAGGGGGTAGACGTCAAGCGAAAAAGGAATCAATCCAACAACACACATCTACTTTTTACAAGCTTTTCTTTTACATTATTTTAGCTTCATAGATCTCTCTGCAAGTCGACGGAATCAACATAGTTGCGCATCGCCGATTGTTGATTTTGGCCGATTTCACCCAGGTTTGATCTGCTTCATTTTTGTTGCGCATCGCCTTCCCGAAGCCGATTTTGCCTTGTATCCGGATCGATTGTAACCAGTTGATCTAGTTATCTCCTAATCGGTTCTTGCCGACTAGTGAAAAGCCGATAGATCCTTGTTTATCAGCTTTGATCAAATTACAAACTCTACCTTGTCAATTTCAGGTCAAATTGACTGGCACGCTCTGCAAACCCGGCGTTTGTCTTGTGTGTTCGAGGCCGAAAACCCTCCTTCACGTTTTTTGCGCGAACAACTGGAAGGTCAACAAACAGAAAGTTTTCAATCTGGATTGTAATAATCTGGAGGCCAGATTGTAGCAATCCCACAATCCACTTTGGAGGAGTTTTTCTCAGCTTTTTTTTTTTTTTGGCAAAAGACCACAATACACATCCAACTTCAGTGAAAATTACCCACCATTTGTCCCCCACTGTTCACACAAACTTTTCAACTTATAATTGAGGGTATCACAGACTTTTGCCAAGTAGAAATAGCAATCCAGACACACTATAATCTAGATTGCCAAACAGCCATCAGCATTTCAACCTTCAGCTTTTAACAATCCAGCTTTTACAATCCAGATTTTAAAAGCTGCTTTCTACAATCCCCAGCTGAAACAAACAGGACCTAAGCCTAATCGGATCCATTAATTAGACTCTAAATTAAAAACGTACTGCATGCATGAGAGGCCGGGCGGCGAATTTAATCCAATCCTTTTTCGGCACGTTGTGAAATGTATGCCGCACAAAGGTACGGACCGATCCATTACATGGAATGATCGATATATGCACGCATGGTCGCAGTCAAAGGCGATCCATCTAGAGATAAAGCCTTTCCGTTTCCTTTGGAGGCTCTTTAGTAATTCGATTGGAACACGCCTGTCCAATCTGACATTCGATCTGCAAATCAAGAGGAGGCACTCATGTCTTGGCATGCTACGTACTGTATCTCCCGCAGCTAGCAATATATTGATCCATCGATGAAAGAATTTTCTTTTACGATAATATCTTTTTTTATTCAAATTGCAAAAATATATCTCAATTCAAAAAAATTACAAAAATATACATGTCGCCATTTCAATTGGTGACAGAGACTGTTTTTGTCGCGGATTGAATTTGACCGACGGATTATTATTTTGTCGTGGATTCGTTTAGTTGACAAGTTAAGGTCTCTGTCGCCATTTCAATTGGTGACAGCGACTGTTTTTGTCGCGGATTGAATTTGACCGACAGATTATTTTGTCGTGGATTCATTTAGTCGACAAGTTAAGGTCTCTATCGTCATTTGAATTGGCGACATGCCTCTATCGCCAATTTAAATGGCGACAGAGGTATATTTTTGTAATTTTTTTGAATAGAAGTATAATTTTGCAATTTGAATAAAAAACGATATTAATTTTTAAAAAAATTCCTGAATTGTGAGTGCAAAAAAGAGAGAGTTCAAATTCTATCTAGTCTTATTACGTTTGCACACATCTCTGAAAACTAGATTAATTCAAACACATACATATCCATATATATAGCATATGAGCTTAATTGCCTAAAACAAGATATATAGCACAGTAGTTATACACGTATTATACATCAGAGCAGGTTTATGACAAATGGTTCAATTATCTTTCAAAATAGGTAGTTAATTTAGTATGACAATTAGGAGATATGATTATGCATGTATGCTTCATCTCGGAACCGTAGAGCACAGTTTTTTTTAAAAAAACTTGCTCCCTACAATAATGTAAATCGTACGTACGTTATCGAAATGGTCAGAGGATACAAAGATTATTCATGCATGGTAGCTATATCGATCTACGAACTGTGGTGCTGCAAGGCTGGATTAGTTGGAACATGTTGCAAGTGGAAATTTCTACTACAAAAAGACTTATATTAATCATCTTATCACAGACGGTTTTGATAAACCGTCTATGATGATGAACATCATAGACGGTTCTATATTGCAACCGTCAACAATAACATCACACACGGTTGCTAAATAGAACCGTTTGTGATAGAAGCAATATCACAGACGGTTGCTAAATAGAACCGTCTGTGATGACTCCTGTAGCCATCACAGACGGTTCTATTTAGAAACCGTCTGTGAGATGCCAGTCATCACAGACGGTTTTAGTATAAAACCATCACAGACGGTTTTAGTATAAAACCGTATGTGATGACTTTCGCACGGTTAGTAAAAGAGAGGTGCTTCTATGCTTTTCCTTCTAGTACAAGTTGCACAAATCTTGAAGCAAGCGAAGGGTAAGTAATCACCATCTAGCTTTTATTTATGCTTTAATAGTTGTGCAACTTTTAAAAGGAAGAACATAGAAGCACCTCTCTTAGTAAAAATGTCATAACTTTAAAGTGTTACATCGATCTCTATATATTTTTATAAGAGTTCAATTGGTTGATTAATTCTCCCTCCCTTATAATCGGGAGAAAGGAAGCTCAGAGAGCCCCTCCACCTGTCCCACCCTCTCTCTCCTCTTTTTGCGAAAAAGCTCCTCCGGTTTTTGAAATTACGGATAGGTCCTTTTGTAATTTTTTGTGAGAGGAAGATTTTTTCTCCAGTTCGCGTTTAGGTCCCTCCTTCGCCGTTTTATATAAAGAACCTCCCGTTAAATACGAATCGTAAACGAGCCCTTTTATAGTTTTTCAAAATAGCGAACAGGTCCAAAATCATAACAAATAGGTCCGTGTACTTTTCGTTCAGGTCATTTCTCCGTTTTACCCGAAAAAAAAGTTTTTGTGGTCCGTTTTCCCTCCGGAGCATTGAAAAAATGTTTTCGTTTCTCCGTTTTGCCCGGAAAAAATGTTTTTGTGGTCCGTTTTCCCACCGGAACATGGAAAAAATATTTTCGTTGGCCGTTTTTCCTATAAAAAACCGAAAAAATATTTTTATGGTCCGTTTTTCCTCGGGAGCATGGAAAAAATGTTTTCGTTTCTCCGTTTTGCCCGGAAAAAATGTTTTTGTGGTCTGTTTTTCCTACGGAGCATGCAAAAAATGTGTTTTTCCTAAAAAAAACGAAAAATGTTTTTTTGGTCCGTTTTTCCTCCGGAGCATGGAAAAAGTGTTTTCGTTTCTCCGTTTTTCCTAAAAAAAAACAAAAAATATTTTCGTGGTCCGTTTTTCCTTCGGAGTATGGAAAAAATGTTTTCGTTTCTCCGTTTTACCCGAAAAAAAGTTTTTTTGGTCCGTTTTTCCTTCAGAGCATGGAAAAAATGTTTTAAAGTATTCTCGTGGTCCGCTTTTTCTACGAAAACATTTTCTTGTTTTTTTGTATTAAATTTTTTTTTTCGTTCACGTGCGCGGCGTGCCGCCGCGCTCAATTTCCTAGTTGTTTCTATATTTAGTAGCTTCCCCAACACAGCGTGATGGAGAACCAGCAAGCTACTTGCCTTTGCTTGCAGGCATGTGCTAAGTGGAAATCTTGACTTTATCGAGCTAGATGGTGTTCTTTTTTCCTTTTGGCGAGGAGAGCTATGTGGATTTGATATGACGACAAAGACCTCAAAATATATAACTCGATCTCCTCCACACAAAGGAACCAAAAAAAACCCTGCTTAATTGTCAAAAATGAGTTTATTTCTTTTTCTACTTTTGGTTTAGGTGCGATGTCACGTCTCGCGGTCACTCTGCAATACAAGCTTAGCTTTGATGAAACAGTAATTAATCATGAACTCAGAATCATACTTAAGTCCTTATTTTTGCTATTTTCTTCTTGTGTTCGCGCAAAGCATAGTATAGAGAGATCAGCAACTCTCATATTTTGGAGGACGGGGCCGGCCGGCAGGCATGCACATATGCAGTGCAGCTGCTAGATGCAAGTAGCTGCAGTGCCCTGCAAAATTTGGACATGTATGTTTGTCCATGGCGGTCAACATGAACAAGCAAGGAGACATGGCCGGACTTGAAGCCTCTGGCTGCGTCCATTCTGCAAACAGTCGCCGAACGAAAGTTACGTGCAGGGGGACTTAATGCATGCGCGGAATATTTCTGTGTTTGTCAGATCAGGCCGTCAGCTATATATCTTCCTGCCCAGGTTCTGTGACTCTCTCTCTCTCTCTCTCTCTCTCTCTCTCTCTCTCTCTCTCTCTCTCTCTCTCTCTCATGAATAGATCACAATGTGTTTCTCCATGGAAGCATGCATGCATGCATACATTACATCCTACGAGTGTAGGTCGCCAAGGTAGGAGATGCAAGTCGGCACTGTTTGCGGAAGTAATAATGTCAGCTCGCATCTCTGTAATTGGGGCCAGCTTGTTGGGAATCCGATGGACACTTGGCCTACTTGGCCGAGCTTTACACGGACATCTTCCAAAATCCAAAGTGGAGAGCTCTAAAACTATAATCTTAATGATAGAAACATACATATCGGAATATTTATAATTTTCGGAGCGGTGACATTGCAAACATAAGAAATCATCCTTTTGTTCTATTGAAAACTATTTTGTCGCTTTGCGCGTTGGCATGAAAGCAACTAATTAATTGTTCCGAGTATCACACATATAAATAAAAACATTTATATTAGTGCTATATATAACAAGTTTTTTACGTGCATACCGAGTACTGTCCTTAGGACTATAAGAAAAAGCTTGAGCTCGCCAGCTTTTCGAGCTTGGCTCGGTCTAGGCTTGATTTGAGTTCCAAACAAGGCGAACTCAATCTTGATCCCGAGTTCGCGAGCTTCGCCGAGCTCGAAGCTCACGAGCCTGGTAAATTTATAAATTATTTGTTAAATATTACTATATATTAACTCTTCACCGAGTTAAAGCTTAAGTATTTTTTATTGTTGAAAAATTATCCCTATTGAATTGTTTGTTACTACCATGAACCTAATTCTAGACTCGGATCTAAACTCGAGTTTGACTCTAGTTTTTACCGAGCTCGCTCTAGCCTCTAGCTGGTTCACTCGTAAATAAATAAATTTTGTTAACACATGCCATGGGTTGGGGAGAAAAGAGAGAGAGAGAGAGAATCTCTGATCTTTAGAATGCTCCTATCAATACCCTTCCTTTCCCATTCGATCACAACACTTTTATTTTTGTCATTCTCCATCAAATGCCATACCCCACTTCCTTTAAGAGCAAGTCTACTAGTACAGTGTCCTCGAAAGCTCCATGAGTCTTATCAAGTCATTTTTCAAGTTGGAACCATCTACAGCCAGAATTTTCTTTTCCACCTTTCTCCATCCATAAAAAACACAATATTAAAGGAGAAATGTGAAGATGCATGACTCCATCTCCCATTAGATATGATGTGACGACAGGCTACATCATTTCCCGTTCATCGTGCGATTGGCATTTTTCTCAGAAAAAGGACGATCGGCATAGATCGTTCACTAGTTACCTCGTGGGTTGTATGTATAGGTGTAGCGCAATTCAAAGTCTAAAGGCAAACTGTTCTCTAGGTTTTGTGAACTGTTACTTGTATTACTGCACTAAATTCAACTCTTACGATACCACTTAATTTGCCAAACATGCATTCAGTAGCCGACATGCCGGGTATGATAAATTGCGTCTACTAGCTAGAGTGGCAACTTGTGACGATAAAGAACGACACATAACCATAACGATCTTCTCTTCTCAGGGTGCTGAGCCATCGATCTCCCTCCCAAAATCCAAGAAGCACTGGCCAGCAATAGTTTTGCAACCATGGAACGAGAAGCCATCTCGAAGCGACGTGTCATTGCCGACTTTCCCTGGCAAGCACGAGACCCGGCCTGGCTGGCTAACTAGGCGATCGAGCCAAGCATCGCACTCACACATCGATCTCCAGATGTAATTACAAACGATATCACTTGGAGACAACGACCTCTCCATCGATCGATCCAGCTCCTTTATCTCTCTCAAATTAGACCCCCAACAAAGCTGCCTTGCCTTGTAATTAAGCAGAAAGAAAGCACGCAATTACATTCCAAAGTGACAAAAGTTACAACACGAACGTGCACCATCGAATACCACACTAATCAAGAAGGTTTAATTCAAACAAGAGCAATCTCGACCAATCGATATCGATCTCAGACACATGCATCTGCTTCGATCACTACTCGATCGATCAGCTCCGATCCATTAACTAATGTGTGACATCTCGCTTTAATAGAGTAGAGACACATCACAAGAAGCAACGTACCATCCATTAACTAGATTTCTAGCTAGATTCCTCCTCCCCACTCGCCTAGCTTTCTCGCCGCCTGGCACAGCTCGTCCCCCCTCCACGACGAGGCGTGATCGCCGTCCATGACGCCGCCACAATGGCTGTAGTTGGCGCCATGGCCGCCGCTCATCATCATGGTGCTGCTAGTGCAGCTCCAGTTCAGGTAGTCCGGGAGCGTCGAGTCCGAGTAGTCGGCCGGACCTAGGTCCAGCCCGTCAAGGCCGAGGCTTGCTAGCGCCGAGTCGAACACTACACCGGTGCCGTCGAGCTCGCCGGGGTACTGGTCCCAGCTCAGTTCGGAGAAGCAGGGCACCGGCGGGAGCGCGGCCGTCGAGCCGGACGTCGAAGTGCTCGGGCTCGGGTCGATGGGGTACTGGTGGTACCCGTTGCAGCTGGCCGGCACGTTCGTTTCTTGCTGGTTGTTGGCAGGCGAGGCGGAGGAGGTGGCCATGACGATGTGGGCGCCCGCGGCGCCGGCAGGCTGGAGTGGCGGCTCGGCGTGGTTCGCCGACGCCGTGGCCATCTTCTCGATCAGACGCGGCATCCAGTAGCACCGGACCGCGTCGCGGAAGACGGTGCTGTTGGCGTCCACCTTGAGCTGCCGCGCCTGCTTCTGCACCCTCGTCCGCCAGTAGTTCTTGATCTCGTTGTCCGTCCGTCCCGGCAGGTGCTGCGCTATCCTTGACCACCTACGCACATATACATGCATGTCCGCTAGCTCGATTCACACATCCAAATTAAGATCGTACAGGGGCACACATATATATACAGATCGATGCGTGGCACAAACAAAAATGCTTGCATGCTCATGTAAATATATACCTATTTCCCCACTTGGCATGGAGCTCAAGAATCAGGAGCTGCTCCTCCAGCGTCAGATTGCCGCGCTTTATGTCGGGCTTCAGGTAGTTGAGCCACCTCAGCCTGCAGCTCTTGCCAGTTCTCTTCAACCCTACTTAATCAACATGTGCCAGGCCAAGGAATGATCAAGGTTCAATACTAGCTAGATTAACTGTGACTGGCATTCAAAGTTATGGAACTAGAATATGTACTCACCGGAGCACCGGGCGAGGAGATTCCAGCGACCCTCGCCGTGGCAAGCAATGTAGCTCATGAGGAGGTTGTCCTCCTCGAGGGTCCAGGGCCCTCTCCTCAGCGCCATCTCCTCCTCATGCCTGGTCAAAGCCATGGGTCCAGCTTTCCTTTGTGACATTGTTGTCACCTAGATTATAGCTTCTATGATGAAGATGATGATCCCCTTGGAGGGTGCAAGTTATACAAGCATATATATAGCCATGCACTAGCACTAGCTATCTTAAAGTACTAAGAGTGTAGGGATTAGGAAAGAAAAGGCAGGGGAGAAGTAGAAGAGAAGGGAGATCGATGAGGGCCTATCTGCATAGAGAACTTATCGGTGGCTTCCCTTTTATAATGACTCGGCAATCATATGAAGGAATTTTTGAGGGCAACTGCTCCTCCTAAGACTTGAGGACATGGTTCTAGGAGAGAGTGGTTTGGTGACTTCAGTTCTTGGGGAGGAAAGGGGGGCAGAACAAGAAGGCCAGGTGTACTTAGAGTTACACAACAAAATTGACAATCTTTCAAAGCTTCCATCTTTTTTCCGGGGAGGAGAGAGAGGCTTTGTGGAAATAGTGCCCACTCTTTGGATTCTTTCCTATACATGAAGCGTGTTTGACTGAACAATTTGTCACCCTTGCACTATTAGGATTAGACGAGAGAGGGAGAGTGAGATGGAGGGAGGGGCAAATTTTTGGAGTCACACATGGTGGAAATTTTTACTTGTCTAGCCCTCTTGTCACTATTTTTCGAAAAATAGCTCTGTGTGAGGTGAATTTCAATTTTAGCTTTTTATCAGAGCACGAAAGACATTGCGGTCAGGTAGCTCAGGAGGATCCTAAGTGTGAAGCAGACCAGCCAACCGTGGCAGGCCAACTGGCCCATGTCGCTGCGGAGCTCTCGGAGCTACTGAGCCCGACAGGCTCGGTATGACAGATTCCTACCGCACTGCCGTGGCAGCCTGCCTCCTCTCATGTCCCGTGCTTCCTTTCGCACTTGCCTGATCTATCGCGGCACCGCCCATCTTTCGAGCTCCTTGGTGCGTCAAGAGACATGCCGTATGTCGCGCCTTTCGAGCTCACCAATGGACTATTTTCGCAATTTCAAATGAAAGGGAACAATATTTATCAAAAATGAAGTTTTGTGAGCTAGAAAATGGATCAATTCCATACGGTGAACCGCCTACTTTTGCACCTAAAAGTAAATGGGGGCCGGGGTGTGGGGTGTGGGAATACATAACATGCTAAATATTGTCCTTTTTCTTTCTTTCTTGAGGGGGTATTAATATTCTTTTGTGATAAGACCAAATCCAAATAGACACAAGTACATGCTAAGTACATTATATTGATATATTTTTATCCAGTAGTGAAAGGCAAAGTCTCTCCACGCTACGCATGCATGCATTCGGCTATGGGCCTATGCATGGCTACTGAACCTTGTCTCTTCAATCAGAAAAAATTGTTGCTTCATTTACCAATTTGGACTAGAATTATCTGGCCAGATCATGTCTACTTCAAGCGAAGAATAAGCAATCAATCAAGGAGACTTCTGCTCACAGAGCATGCAGCTTTGTATAGTTCTTTCTCCAAGAGAGCCAATGAAACACTAAACTTTGGAGACAGCACCCTGGGAAGTAAGCAAAGATTAGGTAGAGATGCTTGTATAAGTTCCTAGGGTAATCATATTAAACACTTGTAGAACCTAATTATTCTTGACCTAACTGTCTGGCCCGTGAAAATTTTCAACTCAAAGGTTTAGCTTAAACAGTTTGCATGATGCTGGCCACAGTTGTATGCGTGCCATGGATTGGTCAAATACTTGCAATTAATCTAAATTAATCGAAAGTGGTTGTTTTGCGGCTTGCAATTTGCTGCTTCCTTGACCGAATTTTGAGTAGTACAGTCACTGTTAAGTAGGAAGAGTACCGGCTAAAGCATGCACTTGAAATATTTAGTCAATTGAAATATCATAAAATCAAATCCCAGCTGCAATTTTCTATCTTTTGATGTTGCACGGCTAACTGTGCAGCACACAATCGTGCTCAGCAGGCTTCCCGGCCCCGGATGATTGTAATAATTGGCCTTCTTATATATGATGAATAAATAAAGCTCGAGAGTTGGTTCTGTACTTTTTTTTTAAAAAAATTATACAAATATTAAAGTATGAATGAATGGTAGATGGTGATTACTTACCTTTCGTTTGCTTTAAGATTTATGCAATTTGTATTAGGAGCGAAAGCATAGAAGCACTGCTTATAAAGCACCTTTTCGAGTCTACAAAAATCAGCCAAATAATTTCTACTCTCTAATTAATAAACACGTCAACAAATTAATAAGTGGATTATCCACATAAAGTAATCCCAACAATCTCAAGTAGTAACATACACGGCATATTTGCAGACGCGCGTGAACCCGGCCCCCAAAAGAGTTGTAACCTGTCGCTAATTAAGCGGCTAATTGGTTTGTTGCCAATTGTTACCGATGCTTGATACGAGATCAAAGGACAGGGATCACATGTAGTTGCTATTGCAACTGCAACTTAATTAAGCAGTTGCGTGCGAATCGTTGGATCGAAAAATAACGTTTCAGACCAATCCAAAGTATTGTAGCAAAAATACTATTCATAAGCATAATATATATCGGGTGATCTAAACTTACAAAACCAATATACATAAGGTAATTTCCCTACATATGAAAGTTAATTCATACGCAGTTTGCATGCAATCAACAAACTATATAGAATCTTACCCCATTCCATATGTATGCAGCGTAATATAATTATTCACAGAAGATCCTTCAAGTAGCATTTGCATGTATATATATACACGCATACTTTTCCATAAAAGATCCTACCAACTCAAATGGTGCGGAGGTAGATGGTTAAAATTTTCAATGGCTTAGAAGTTAAATGTGATTTTAGATCCATCCTATTCCTGTGTAACGTTGTAAAATAGATTAATGCCTCTATGTACATACCTATAATTGGACCAACCTAGGTACGTTGCTGGTGAATCAAGTACTCTAGCTAAGGAATGCTCTCGATAATTCTACCCTGAAAGTAATTAACAAACAACAACTAGGACAAAAGAAGTGAAAAAATTCCATTGGTGGTCCAAATTTTACACTCGCAAATATTGCACCCCTGCCGGTAACTTTTTCATATGGACCACGTATGCACTACTGTGGCCAAAAAGTGATTATCCATATGGACCACGAAATGATCGCATCGTTAGCTCACAATCTACTAGAAAGAAATTAATTAAATATGGTATGTTTGTTTTTGCATTTGATTCTAGGTTCTGACCCCCAAAACCGAATAAAAAACAAACAACCCGTTTCTAGAATCCAATTCTCACAATTTAACTCATCCATATACACTAGAATCCACAATCCACTTCATATATGCTTTTGGATTCTGGCTTTTGGAGAATCAGCTTCTCTATAAGCACAATCCAGAATCAGCTTTTAGAGAATTCAAAGCAAAAATAAATAGACCCTAAGTAGGTAGCCTTGCTAGAAGAAACAATATATATGGATGTTATTAAAATTTTCTAGCACTATTACATGTAATAGATATTTTGTTGGTTTGCTATATGCTTTCAAGTTTCATATCCAACTCATGGTCCTTGATTAGTCCTAAGTTCTAACCATTCGATAATAGCATTTTAATTAGCCTACTTGGCACTAGGGTTCACGTTACCGTTATCACGATTTTCGGATGAACAGTAAAATTCTATAAGCGCAAAAATCGAGCCGAAAATCGCATAAATTCAGAAATCAGATTTTTCTGAAAAAAAAAATCAAAAAATCGTGGAAAATCGACGATTATCGGTGGAAAATCGACAGCCATGTTGAAGTTTTTTGTGCGATCGACTTTTATAGCGATTTTCGACGATTTTTAACGAAAATCGACCGGTTTTCGCCGGTTTTTGACACGTAATTTTTTTCGAATTTTCGAATTTTTTCGAATTATTTTTTGAATCGGATCGGTTTATCGACCGGTTTTTAATATCGGGCCGCGAAGATACGGGCGAAAATCGCGCGATTTTCGTCGATAACATGAACCTGCTTTGCACAGAAGAATTCAAATGCACTACCTAATTAAGTTACTTGATAAAGATTAAACGCTTTAGCTCTGTATAGTACTATATATGCTTGAAGCTAGCTAAGCCTACCCTTATAGGGAACAAGCTCAAATAAAGAACAAACGCCTAAGGTCTATTATTCGGTTATGACTCCAACTAAGCTCATATTAAGTCGCGTGGTTATGTCTTCGATTAGTATACTGACGTGTATTATATTGTCTTACACTGGTCGGGATAAGTAGTTAATTCCGCGTAGGATTAGCTTGCAGGTGAGTTCTCTCTTGATAAGTACAAATAACCGGTCGGGATTCATTTCTCGTGAAGAGACACCTCTTAACTAAAAGACACCTCTTGTCAAAAAGGCACATTTTATCAAAAAGACACATTTCTGAAGATAACAACTGCCATCCCATTGCTTTGTATAAATAAGGAAGCCTGCATCATAAGGAGGATGGAAGAAGTAGTAGAATGTGATATAGATAGTTTTTAATTCTGTAAACAATTCGCAACCTTGTACTCTGTCAAACCACTTGGTTAATAAAGAAGCAATTCTCTTTCTACTTTTCATAATCCTTGATTTTAGGGTGGCAACCATTTTTTTATAAGCTCGGTTTAGAGACCCCGTGTTTTGAACATCAACATCTACCTCATAATAATATCATTAAAAAAATGGTATGTCCCTGTTTTTTTTTTGTTTTAAAAAGGATATGCCTATAAATTATGTACCTTAGCAATAAGTTAACACTGAAGAAACACACATATCCCTCCCAGCACATCTAACGGGCAAAAAAAATAAATTAAATTTACGTTTTAAATAATATATATCAGGTGTCTGATAATTGGCAACCGGTTAATTAATGACTTCTTGGAGGAGTAGCCTGCCAAATGTTCAACTAAAACGATCAAGCTGGTCAATGCCGCTACCAACATTGTACAAACTGTACTTGTATCTGCAATGTTTTGGGAAGATGGCTAATTATAGTTAGATGCATGCCATGTTTGCCTTATCTTTACTGCTTATAAATGTGAACCGATGGTAATCGTCCGTTCTTCCCTTTCTCTTCCTTTAGTTCATTTTACCAGTTAGATATTAGCTTAAACGGATGAGATGCACCCGCATCGGTTGCTAGAGTCGGCCTAAGCTTGCCACCAACTTCCACCACCGAGATCGAATGCCTTGCAGGTTTATGTGCATACGTGAAGTTAGGAACTGGAAAGTCGTCGGTAGTGTATTAAATCTTGACATGGAGTATATAGTATACACAAAGAAGAGATTAATTGATAGAGGCATAACAATACTAGACCTGTGCGCTTCGTTGCACTGGGTGAATTTTAATAGAGTGCTCGATGGCAAGAACAACATCGATGTAATTCTGAAACTGCAAGGATTTTTTTTTTTTTTTTGCAAAAGGACTTGGTTCATACTCAAGTGCGAATTTATGGAACCACAGAGGTTTTTTTTTTTTTGAAAAAAGGGCATGACCAGTTTCAGTTGTAATTTTTCGTAAACGAGAGGATATGTTTGCAAAAGGACTTGATCAGACCCGGGTGCAAATCTGCGGAACCACGACGTATTTTTTGCAAAAGAGTGGTGGAAGGGCGTCCTCACCTTAATTTTGGATTTTTTTTGGGGTGGGTGGGTGTGGGGAAGGGGGTGTTCCGCGAAAATGCTGAGGTGGAGGCATGAGAGGCTAGGGATTCTCACCGCTTTAAAGAGTTAGATATGTATCGGCAGGCTTCGAGTTTTTTGCCTCAGTTTTCCGGTTTGAGTAGTACTTCTACTATTACTTTCTGAATACAAGTTTCATAAATCTTAAAGCAAGTGAAGAGATGAGTAATCACCATCCATATTTCTATTGTAATATTGACGTAACTTTTAAATAGTGATGTATGGAAGCACCCTTTTAGTTCTGAGTTTTGCTTTGTTCCGAAGGACTCGAACTTTAACTTGCTGCTCATGGTTGTGCTTGTCATGTTTGCCAACATGCTTTTGTATGGCTGAGTGTGGCGTAATATGTGCTCTCAATTCCTGGGCAAAGTTTTGCACCAGGATTGTAACTCTCTTGTTTTGAATTAATGAAAGCCTATGGTCTTGAAAATCGCGGTTTTCGACCATATCGAATCAGTTCAGCATTCAAAACCGGTCGGTAAACCGGTCTAATTAAAAAAAATCAAAAAAATTTATACGACGTAAAACTGACCGATTTTCGGTGCAAACCGACCGGTTTTGGGTCTAAATCATGTCGCAACGTTGCGGCGTGCAATTGGACGGTCAAAATCGGCCGAGTTTTGATGAAAACCGATCGGTTTTTGGTTTTTTTTGAAATTTTTTTAAATTTATTTGAATTCTTAACCCTTCGGTTTCTAACGATTTTCCAACGATTTTTGGCTCGATATTTTCAAATTTCCAATTTCAATTTTTCATCGGTTTTTTCGGTTTCAGTTTGGTTAACCCATGGCTTCCCTAATAAAAATTGGCATGCAATGCCTGTGCGGTGGTCTTTCCAACTAATTACTCCCCTGTCCATAGATTTTTTTAAAAAAAATTCGTACTCTCCAGTGTCGTAAGACTCTCACTATGGTTTTTTGGTTAAATATACTGTAAAAATAATAAAAATGATATATTATGAAACTATTTTGCAAGACAGATAAAATCATATTTTAGAGACGCTTGGAGGTAGTGTTTGTCGAGATGTTGTTGGGAGAAAAGGTAAAATTGTCACGATCATTATCCTAGTTGGTGTTGAAACAACTTGATCAGTATCCAAGTTGGTGTTAATTTGCTGATAATGTACGTTTTTGTGTTGTATAGATGTCATGGCATCACATACGCAAGTAATTAATTAATTAATTAATTAATTAATTAACATGCATGTCGATTTCACAATTTAATTACAATTTCTGAACATATGGTAACCCAAGGCAAGTTGATCGAGGATGTGCAGGTTCTGAATAACTCATTGAGTAGACTACTAAGAGCATGAGGTAGTGGATGATTATAACCTGGTAATTAGTGCATCTTTTCCAAACTATATATAATGTGGTTTGGTACGTGTTGGTAATTAAGCACTGAACCTAGCCTTGTACTGTAATTGTTGAAATCAAGAAACAACTTTGAATTGCAAACAGATCATAGGAGCCGGTGCATGAAAACCGATCGAAATGCTGGTGCCAATTACACCTTGAGGGAAACAAATGCATGCATGGTATAGAAGTTCAACCACGCACGTCTAACCAAACGTATTAACTAGGTTGTTACGTATTCGGCTGTTGATTATATTGCCACGTGATGCTTGCTTCAAACTACAGTGCTAATGCTTTGCACACACATCTACACGTAAGTACACATCGTCATGTTGATCTGACTTGGGGCACTAGAAAGCTTGGAATAACCATGTATACGCGCACTTTGTTGATACGGTTCTATGGTCGACACATGGCAAGTTTGCGCTTCGACTTGTTCGCTTCCTCCAATCCCCTCCGAAAGCGATCGCCATTAATCACCATCATCTCTTTTCAGTACTGCTGCAACATGAAATCACGATGATAAAGGATGCTGGTTAGTGATCCATGGAAAGGAGAGGAGAGATATCACTGGACACCATCCTTTCTTCACCTATTTTCCATCATCGATCCCATGGATGGATGGTAATTAAGAACATCTTTTCCACTTCGATCCCTTTCACTCAAGTGGTGGTTTGATCGATCATCGCAAGAGTCTAAGCCTATGTCTTTTAGGGTAGGTTACCTACGCACCTCGCGCGACGACGCCGACGACCGTGACGCCGAGACGGCGACCGCGACGATCCACATCGGCATGTGATTATTTAAGTCGTGGCAATAACGGACGTGACAATTCCGAGAATCGTAACTTGAGCACGCTACTCATCTTTGCTTATTCTCTTGACTATACCACCTTGGGAATATATGTCGATCATGACAACTGGCCAGCTTAAAGCCGAAGACTCTCTGTTTGCACTGCTACGAAATGGTACAACATTATCATTTTATTTACATCGATTCTCAATTTTTGAGAAAAAAATCAGTTATGATCTGTGTATGTAATTTGTAATTTTTAGAAACACAGTCATCACAATCGGTTCTATGTCTATCATCACAATCGATTTTGGCTCAAAACCGATTGTGATGATGGTGCTCTCATCACAATCGGTTCTAGATTAGAACCGATTGTGATGTTTCTCGCTAGATTTTATATACCCTCGGGATGAACTCTCCTTTGTTGGTGTTCTAGAGCTAAAAAAACATCGTTACCCCCAAAAAACACAACATACTCTGGTTGAAACTTAGACTTGTGTGAGAAAATATGAAATCCTTAAAGATATGTGTTAAGAGGGTAAGTTGAAGCCCTACCTTGAGGAGTTTTCCCCTCTATTTTTCCTCATTTGTGGTTTTTTTCAAAAGGTGAGCATTCTTTCAAACCCCTAGCTTCAATTTTTCATTAAGAAATCCGATTTTGATTTGGTAAATGTGTTGCATATCATTAGTGCTATTATGGTTGAAACCAATATAGCTGAGAAATTATGAAATCCTCGAGGAGATGGTGGTTTGAGGGTAAAGTTGAAACCCTAGCTTGAGGAGATTTCCCCCTGTGGTTTTTTTTTAAAAGGTAAGCATTCTTTCAAATCCCTTCAATTTTGCACCAAGAATTATTGTTGCTATAATTAATATGATCAATATTAGAGTTTAGGTTGCGTAACATATGCGTCTTTCGTTCGAAAGTGTTTGTTTATAAATATGCTGAAATAGAATATTTATAAATAAGCAATTTTGAATTATTCATAATTTTTTAGACGGTTCGAAGATATATGGTTCAGGCAAATTCCTATCGAAGTTGTTGTATAGCAGCTTAGGAACCGACTGTGATGAGTAAGTCATCACAATCGGTTTCCACTTAGAATCGATTGTGATGAATGACTATTAATATCACCCGAGAACCAACTATGATAGAGTCTCCTCATCATTGTCTAAAGACTTTGTGTCGCCTTCAAAACCGACTGTGATGACAAAAATGAACCGATTGTGATGTATATTCATGTAGTATTGTTGTTTAGGCTCAAATTTTTTACTTATAATTAAAAGAAAGTCTTTTGGTTTAATTAAGCAGTTTAAGAATACAATTCACTTTTATACGTAGTATAGGTGGGTAATTTTATCTAATTTTAGTGGTATTAATCTAAAGCCAACCCTCAATAAGCTAAAAAAGCACCTCTCCAGTGTCTTTTGGCTTTTAGTTATATAGAGGCTTATGGCACAGTTTGTTTCAGCTTCTGAATTATGGATTCTGGATTATGTGAGAAGCTGCTTCTGATTATGGGAGAATCAGGCCGAGCTAGCTATGACTTCTAGGTTCCGAACCGAGTTGGCAAGAATCGGCAAGAATATGTGAGAATCAGGTTTCAGCCAGATTTTGATTCTATTCAGAAGACAGCTTCTGATTCTCAGAGAAGCTGTCCAGAATCCTCCCGTTTGGCAAATAATCCGTTTTTTTTAAGCAGAAGCTGTTCAGAAGCTGAAACGAATGGGACCTATGTCTTTTGGAAAAGCTGAGTTAAAAAGCCGAGCAGTGCTTCAATGTTTTTCCTCTCAATACAAGTTGTACAGATCTTAAAACAAGTGAATGGGTAAATAATCACCATTTATATATCATTTATTTATGCTTTAATATTAAGCACCTCTAAAAAAACATAAAAGCGTCTCACTAAAAAAATCATACCTATTTATATAGACTTTGAATTTTTAGCGGAACAAAAAGTCCAAACAAACGGGGCATAAATTAATCACACCCATCTCTCTTCTCGAATCGATCTTGACCACTGTACTGTTTGTTTCGACCTCTCATAGATCTCAGTCACGTACGTTCGAATTCTTCACGTTCCATATTCTGCGAGAATCGTATCATGCATGATATATTCACACTGAATCGGATAAGGATGAACCCAAAGCTAGGTGCAAAGAAGAGAAATTGTCAGAACACAGAATCTTAACTAGAACCAAGAGTAGTACCTAGCTGGAAAAGATACACTGCTACCTAGAGAGGTTCATTATTCATAATACCTACGTAGAGAGGTTCATTATTCATATAATACCTACGTAGAGGTTCATTATTTCTCCCAAACCATTTTTAATAGACAAATTTCAACTATATATATAGTTAGTGGTTCATAGCTTGCAACTTGTTATATATAGACAAATCAGCAAGGAAAACTAGCTAACAACAACCTTTAGTACGATCGATGCACCTGAATCGATCTATCGATTAAACTACACCATTCATGCACACGACAACCGCCCATGAGGGTCGGAGGAAGTGATTTCTTGATAGATCACCCTCGTTCCAATCATGATACAATCATTTGCATGCTCACCTCTGGACTCTGGGTCAGCTCGTTCTCCGCCGCCTGTCTCGCCGTCTCGGAGCAGCAATTTTCTCTGTCCAAAACGGGTGTTAATCGTGAAACAATTACTACTCCATATTTAATTAAGCAGCAAGCAAGATACTCCCTCCGTTTTTTTAATAAGGCGTATTAGGTTTCGTTAGGACAAGGCTTTGACTAACAATTACTCTATTAGCATATAATTTTTATGACACAAAATTGATATTAGCAGATTTGTATTCAAAAGTACTTATATATAATTATGATTTTGTATTGCATAAATGGTATATTAATGAAGTAATCGTTGGTCAAAGTCTTGTCCTAACGAAACCTAATACGCCTTATAAAAAAACGGAGGGAGTACTAGTTTTAGATGACGACGACACGTGTTACGCTGGATTAATTCTAACGGAATTAATGCACGAGCATTTAGCGATTAATTTGCTTGACACATTACTTCACAACGCATGCATCTGGCCGAGATTGATTGATGATTAATTCCAAGTTCCAGCCAGGATCGCGTTTGTTTCTACGTGTGATCTGGACAGGAATAAACGCATAGGTTGTGCTAGTTGGGGACTGAAGCTAGCCAGGTTCATGCATGGAACATGTCATATACTCCCTCCGTCCCTACAAAGAGTGCATTTCTAGATTTTTTAAGACAGATTAATGTGCAAGAAAAATGACTAATGTGACCCTCATTACTCCATACATAAGTATGCTGGTGCTTCGGTTTCCACATGCACTTAAATGAGCATGCATACACTTACGGACTAAAAATGCACTTTTTATAGGATAGAGGGAGTGCATGCAACTATGCAGGTTACGAGTTTAGTATGATGGTAGGAGACATCCAACCACATAGTTCTATCGTGTGCCGAACAACCTGTTGCCAAGAAAAACTAATTAACACGCCCGGTGGATAGTTTGGTATGAAAGTTTAATATTTCGTGTGTGTGTATACACAGCCCAAATTTTCGTAACTCTTTAAAACCAAAACCCTAAAAATTCCATGAATTTGTTTGGTATTTTTTTTATGATTTATCCTTAATTTTCTAGCATCTGTTCGCTTTTACCCAATTTATTTCTCTGTTGCAAACTCCTCCTTCTGTTTTCTCATAAATAAAATCCTTAAATCTAAACCCACAAAACCACTCCTAGATAGGTCCAGTCCCTACGGCCCACTTTCCGCGACCACCGGTATCGTGGCCCTTGGCCCACATTTATCCTCCCCGGCCTGCCTTCGCGCGCACCTGGCCCATTCGCTCAGCCCGCTTGTCGGCCGCACCCGCCATCGAAGCCGCAAACCCAGCTCACCCACGCCTCACCGCCGTCGTCGCCGCCGCTCCTTCCTCGCCAGAGCGCGCATCTCCGATCCACCGTCGCGCCTCCGAGATCTCCACCGAGAAAATCGGCCTTGACTCGCCATAGCAAACTCCACGCTGCCCTCGCGCCACCTCGCCCACGCTCGCCTCGCAGAGCGCGCTCCGAACGCCGCCGTAAACTTCGACCTCGACGAACTTCGTGACGCACGCGCTGACGCCTCGCAGATGCCACGCGCTGCTTCATCAATGCTGCCTCGCCACTTCCTGCCACATCCTACTCTATCCTTATCGCCAACGCGTTGATCCAACCGTCCCGCGCCGCCACTCCATATCTGCCGCTCGCCGCACGCACCCAGAACCGCCTCTACTCGACTATAAATAGCGAGCTCAGTACAGAAGCTTCGCCGCCGCTCCTCCATTCATGGTGAGACGCCATCGCCTCTTCGAGCCGGGACTAAAAATCATCTAAATTCAGAGGCAATGATGCTCAATCCTTAAAATTAATTGAAATTATATCTTTGCCATGCATCAAGGACCAAAAATCCTCACAGTTTTCGTCCTGGATTCGCCGGCGTTCAGCTCCACCGCCGCGTCGCCTCTACTCACGGTGCGACGCCTCCACACACCACCTCCACATAAAACAAAGTTATGTTCATGCTCCCCTTGACCCTCTGATTATTCCTGTGCGGTCTCCCTCACCGGAGGATCCCCGGAACGTCGCCACCATTGACGACGGCAGTCCTGAGCTCTGCCTCACCGCCGTCATCCCTCTACTCTACCAACAATGACCAGTCCCTGGCTTCCTAATACATGTATATGGTGAAACCGTTGGCCATCTCCCAAAAACCTAAAGGTGTTATTCTATTGCAAATAAATTTAACTTCATACAAACTAAAACTAGAATAGAAATTTGATCCATTGTTTCAGCCTGCATTTTTTATTATTTGCAAACACTAAAGTTTTACGAGTATATACGTGTACTCATCGTTTGCTCTAAATTGATAACATGGAGGACAACGCTGAAGAAAATGAAGGCGTGCTCGACGACGAATTCTTTGAAGTGGGTTTCGATGAGTTTTGAGGCAGGTTATCTGGGTCTTTCTCTCCAGTCGGTTGCCTTGGGGTATGAGAAGGCACACCGCTACCGTTGCGGTAGTATTTTTTTTTTTTTTTTTTTTTTTTTTTTTGCCGTACAGCCAATCGGCTAAGTTGTAAACTTGCATATTATTCGGTTGTAATCAAACCAGCACTATTGTATCCATTACTTTTGTGTATGTGAAATGAAGCATCTTAGTGGAAAAATTATGTATGTGGTGCTAGACTACTGATCCAAGGAACTAGCACATGATCACATATTTACATGAAGCTTGGATTGGAATCAACCAGTTGGCATATGACCGCTGACAGCGTGTGTCGCGCCGACTAATTGGCCTCAATCCGGGTACGGTTTCGAAAAAGTGATTAGGGATCTTACGGGTTGCGCTAATTCCCAGTCCGACGCAACAGTAATGACTCGAATCACTGTTCTAGGACCAGAGCCCCCACAAGAGGTGGTATCAGAGCATACACATACGACTGTAGGGAAAGCTTAGATAGATTAGTCGATAGAATTTAGGATAAAATTTTCTCTGAAAATTATTTTGGGTATAAAATTCCTAATTGTACAAGTGTGGGTTGCTAATCTCATCCATCTGTTGCGTTTTTTCTTGCTTTATTCTTCAAAATGATTTGGACTCGTCTCAAACTTTAAATGATGATTTATCATGAATAGAATGAAGCCCGAAAATGAGTTTGCTCTATTCCTCGTGCCGTTCAAATTGCGGGAATAAGATTTGAAACTTAAGACATTTTGATAAAAGAAATAAAAAATTTAAAAGTTGTAAGGATTGGTTTAGAGATCTCGATCCTTATCTCCTTCTGAACTATCTCCTTGTGAGGTAACTTTTGGAGAACTTGTCAACTCTCAAAAGCTAGATGCGTATTGAGTAGATGTCAGGGTAAGGAAGATAGGATTTTGTGTGCCTAGTTGTTGTTTGTTGTTTTCCTCTGGGAATAGCTTGGTTATGTCCATATAAGACCTTACTAACTTGTGTCTCTTCTTTATTCTTAGATGTCAGGACGCTGGGAGCTATGTTATTTTACTAGCGCAATTCTCCAGGGCACTATTCAGGCAGCCCTATGGGATATGATACGCCTTGTCGATTTCTCGGAATAGCCGGAGTATTTGATTTCACGCGCCTGAACTAGCCCAGCCTCCTCGTTGTTTGCGGCGGAGGTATCTATCCATGGTCGCCATGGTGGGGAGCCAACTCGTCGCTATCTAGGAATGGCCCCGAGTCCGCTTGCAGCAGTGCTCGATGGAGCATATGGCGCGATCTTCCAGAGATGGCTTAGCTGTTCCCCAACAGTCCCTTACTTGAGCCGGACAGCCAGGAGAACATCTATGTGGCGATGGATGCATCAATGGATCCAGCGTGTGCCTGGCAAATCGTGCTAGTGGGATGTCTTGACCGGTATCTCCGGCGTCTTCGTGATGAGCTGCTGCTTGCTCGTCGCCGCATCGCTGAACTCGAGAGCCATATGGCGCCCTTCCTCAACCATGGTTTCTTCAAGACCAAGATCGTGTATGGGGAACATGATACCCTTGAGCCAGCAGAGGAACTTCCATGCCCATATGGTTCCTATCGCCGAATTATTCGTCGCACTCGGACGCCGGTGGAAAGCAGTGGGCCTCGCGCTGCGACGGCTTACCCTAGTGCTTCCTCAAGTGTGGATTGCGGACGGAGCATCATCTTCGGTAACCGTGAGTACGTGTTGATGATGCCAGTTGAATCATCCATGCCGCCGAACCTCCTCATCCTTCTCTGCAAGTGGCTCAATCACTTAGCCATGATGGACAAACTTCCAAAGCCCGGGACCGAGCCACCACAGTCACCTGTTATGCTTGTCGTAGGAAGGGGCACTATGCTAATAGCTGTCCGAGCAGATGACTGTCTGCTACTCGGCCCTAAGCTTGAAGAGCTCAAACTGTCCCCGAAGTTCCCTACGGAAAAAAATAGTTCTGGTGCTCATTTTGTTGTAAATATGAGCCGGCTGTTGCTGTACTTTTCCTTTGTAAAGAACTTAACGGGAATGTGCGATATTTGTAGGCAATTGTTGTAATTAAACCTGCTATTGTGCGCAGGACATACTAAGTTGTCATCTCAAGTTCTATCGCATTGGCAGGGCTTTCCTTGTGCCTGCATTCTTGGGTGTGCTAACCTTTTAGCTGTGAATCTGAGAATGCAAATGCCTTTGTGCAATCTCGATCTGCATTGTTTTGAGCTTCGGTTGCCTCTGTTGCGCATATTGCTTAATCCTTGCGTGCAACAGGATGCTGAAAAGTCTTTTCGTGCGTTCACTTCTGGTGCGTGGCTCTGTTCAAGAAAGCCACAATTGAGCCGAAGATGTGCCAAACCTAGTGTGTCCTGATTTGTTGCACCCGGGATTTCCAGGCCTTGAAACCTAGCATTCCAGTGAGCCAGTGGGTGCTCCCAGTGGATCACAAGTCCGGCAAGATGCGCAGGAAGAGGAGTTGTGACCCTCTCTATCCATGGCACAAGTCTTAGTCATGCATACTCAATTGCTGGGCAAACTAGTGCATAGTACGGAAAACTTAGTGCCACAGCCTATGGCAGCTTGGCAGCACGGTGTAGCTTCATTCTCATCTGGCCGAGTTCTAGTGAACTCGTCCGCCGAGCTTTTTCGTTGGCAGCAGATCCTTTGGATGCTGATGATTGGCTTCGTGATATTGAGTCCAAACTCGATCCTGCGAAATGCTCGAACGAAGAAAAGGTACAATATACCGCGTACTGTCTCCAAGGTGCTGTTGCAACCTGGCCAAGTCACCACTTGGGAAGACTTTAAAGGAGCCTTCCAGGTAGCACATATCCCCTCTAGCTTGATGGAGATCAAGAAACGAGAATTTTACAATCTCGAGCAAGGGTCCATATCAATTGTGGACTATCTCCACAAGTTCAATTATCTGGCCCGCTATGTCGCAGATGAGATTCCGAGTGAATCCCGAAGAGTTTTTCTTTTTCGGGAACAGGTCAATGAAGAGATCAAGTATTCACTCGCAGCTCATGACATCCCCAGCATGTCAGTGCTAGTGGATAAAGCGATTCGCGTTGACGACAGCGCGAAGGCCATCCAGAAAAGCCGAAAGGGCATGTGGTAAGCCCAAAAGTCAGCAAGCGTCAGTCCTTTGGGGCTGCGCACAGGGCAAATCGCCAGCGCTCAATCTGTTGTTTTTCCATATTCAAGATCACCCTCTCCATCTGCGGTTCAATCTTACGCAACCGCAGAAGGCGATATCATGGAAGACAAGACCGAATGTCTACACTCACCTGCTACGCTTGTCGTACGAAGGGACATTTTGGTAATGTCTGCCCGAATATGCAACCTGTAGCAGTTCACCCCCCAAGCTCAGAGTGCCCCGGATCGTCCGCAAAGTCCCATAAGTGGGCACGGAAGACATCAAGGTGATCGCTCAGGTTCCAGATCAGCCCAGAGCTCAGCTTCGGCATAACCTTGTGACCGTTGTGGAAGTATGCAACGCGCTAGACGTGGTGCTGGGTACGTTTTTCGTACATTTAGTTTCCACAATGGTTTAGTTTGACTCTGGAGATTCTCTTATAGCACAATTGCACAATTGCGTAGAAAAGCTTGCAGCGACGTTACGATGTTACACTCAGCCATCAATCACCAGCCCAAAATTCTTTATTGGCGTTTCGCATGTTGAATGGAAAGTTCGATATAAGCCCGTTGCTGATGAGCCTTTGGAGTGTTCAATCACCAGCCCGTTGCTGATGAGCCTTTGAAAGTTTCCCTCTCGATTCCGCTATGTGCTGCTTGTTCTCCTATCTCACGCTGCTAGTAAGCATCAGCATTCAGCAACACACGTACTATGCAATCCACTAGGGAAATAAAGAGTAAATATCACAACAAAACTAAAATCTTTTTAAAAGCTAGCACAGAACTACGCATTTAAGTTTAAATTTTACGAAACTGCAGATTTGGCAACAATTTTTCCAAGAGAACTACAAGATTACACATAGTGAGAGGTGATTCTATAGTTTTGTGAACTTCAAATTTAAATGTGTTGTTATGCGATAGTTTTAACATAAAAGTTGTAGTTTTGTGAAATCTCGTGTCAGTTCAAACCTAATTAATTACGCCAACCAGGCCAATTCCTATACAGAGCTAGGATCTCCAACATTCTTCCATGCTTGATCGATGCTGCTTCTCCGAACTCTTATCCCAGACGGATTCGAAATATTCCACTCCCACCTCGATCCATTCGTAAATAGGTGCGTGTTTGACTTGGAAGTTGACTTGCAAGTCATGGGTCATAATTATGTAGAAAATTACGTAGAACCCATGGTACATGTACAGGCCACGAGTCTTAAGCTTGCATGGGAGAGCTTTCATTTCTTGGTGGGACATTTTCACTTGCAGCTGCCTGAAGGTACGGCAACATTGACCGTTGATTCCTACGCCTTCGCGGTGATAATTGTCTGATGGTACATATCATCTCTCTGGGTATTGGTTGGAATCAGTTACGATTACGTGAAACCCATCTCACACGTACTAAGGCCATGTTTGGATCCCTCAACTAATTGTTAGCTGGCTAAAAATTAGTCCTAGTCTATCCTGTTAGACAACCTCGCTATCGAATAGTCCGGGGTTGCCTAATAGATTGAACTGGAGAACAGAGAGAGAGGGCGAGAGACACAATATGAGGAGGAGCAGTGCGCTTTATTATTCAGATATGCTTACGTACAATGGGGTGACCCCTGCCTCCTATATATAGCAGTTACGCTTAGAGATAAGGAAGAGTCCATATCGGATACGAATCCGGTTTCCTAACACTCCCCCTTGGACTATTCACTGCGAGATGCATATGCCTCATTAAAACTCCATAAAAACCCAGTGGGAAAAATACTTGGAGAAAGAGTACATAGCACACGCTTCTTTGTGTTGCACGGATTGCCTCATCAAAAACCTTATGTAAGAAAACTTCAATGAAAAACTTACTTAAGGAAAAGAGTACAATCCACCCAAACTTCAATGTTAATCTTCAAGATTTACGTTGGGTACTCAAACTTCATGTTTGAGATTTATGTAGGAGTATGTGAAAAATCTCCTGAAATCTGCACTTCTCTAAGCCTCATCATCCCGATTCCTCTAATACATCTTTCAAAGGACGATGCTGGGAGTGACTTAGTGAATAAATCTGCGAGATTTTCACACGACTTAGTATGCAGTATCTTTATCTCGTTCATCTTATGCATTTCATGAGCATAAAAGAACTTGGGGTTGATATGCTTTGTAAGGTTACTCTTCACATATCCCATTTGTACTTGTGCAACACAAGCTGCATTATCTTCATAGATAATAGTGGGGGTTTGTTCCATGTTCAAACCACATGACTTCTGGATGTGGTGAACCATTCTTCGAAGCCATGCACATTCGAGAGGCTTCATACAATGCAATGATTTACGAGTGGTTAATCGGCGTCGAGACAAGAGTCCGCTTAGACGACTTTCAAGAAATTGCTTGTTCCACCGCAAAGGAAAACATACCCGGTTTGTGACTTGCCCGTTATGCGGGTCCGATAGGTACCCGGCATCGGCGTAGCCAACTAAATTCAATTCATTGTTTCTTACGTAAAACAAGCCGAGGTCTTTGCTTCCTTGAAGGTAACGGAAGATGTCCTTCACCCTTTCCAATGCCTTTTGGTGGGTTACGCCTTTATCTGCGCTAGCAAATTCACGGCGAACGCAATGTCAGGCCTAGTGCTATTCGCAAGGTACATGAGCGCTCCAATTGCACTCAAGTATGGGAATTCGCTCCCGGGACTTCCTCCCTCTTCTTTAGGCCTGTGCGGATCTAGGTCTGCCTGGAGTGACCTTCCGACCATTGGGGTCTTTGCGGGGTATGCCTTTTCAAAACCAAATCTCTCCAACACTTTCTGCGTGTAGGATGATTGGTGTACCAAGATTCCGTCTTAAACATGTTCAAGTTGCAAGCCTAAACAGAACTTAGTTTTACCCAAGTCTTTCATTTCAAACTCAGATTTTAAGTATGAGCATGCTTCTTCAATTTCTTCTTCTGTCCCTATAATGTTCAAGTCATCTACATAGACGGAGATTATACAAAATCCATTCGAGGATCGTTGTATAAACACACATGGACAATCTTCATTTGTTCGTGTAGCCTTTCTTGCAAAGAAAGTCACTTAAGCGATTGTACCACATTCTTCTGTTGCTTCAGCCCATACGGTGATTTCTCCAATTTCACCTTTGTATAGGTTTCTGTTTGCTCTGTCTTGGTTCGGGATAGGGATACCTTAGGTACTTTCATGTATATCTCGAATCCAAGTTTCCATACAAATATGCTTTGTGACAACATCCATTAGCTTCATTTTCAACTTCAAGTTGACTGCCATTGAGATCAAGTATCTAAAGGTAATTCCGCCCATGACCAGGAGAATAGGTTTCTTCATAATCAACCCGGGGACGTTGAGTGAAACCTTGAGCGACAAGCCTTGCCTTGTACCTTACAACTTCATTGTTTTCGTTTCTCTTGCGAACAAAAACCCATTTGTGACCTACGGGTTTATATGGGGAGGCGTCACGGCACACAGGCCCAAACACCTCTCTTTTGTTCGGAGAGACTAACTCTGCGGTGATTGCCTTCTTCCAATCTTCCCAATCGAGCCTTTTCTTGCACTCTGCGAGAGATGCGGGCTCGGGATCATGATTAATGATCGTGGGCAATCTTCTTTGCAAAGTATGCATCGACATTGGTCGTTGCTCTATTCATTGATTCTCCGTTATTACAAAGTTTATGGCCATTTCATCATGGGGTGCTTCGTGCACTTCTACTTGCTCTTCATTGCTATTTCCCATTCCAGGAGCAAGTTCCTTTAGTTTTTCTCCGCCAATGTGTGCGCACACATTATTTCCGGCTTCTTCCAATGGAAGGTTCAGATCTGGAATTGCCTTTTCCACAGGCTTCTTTCGGTGCAGGTCTCAAGCGGCTCCCCTTCTTGCTTTGGGGCACTTTTGTGATTGGGTGTGGTAAGTCCTCTTGCCCGATTTTCCCCAGACGTCTCCGGGTACTTTTGGGTTTGAGAAGCCGGATCTCTGTTCTTTTCTTTGAGGCCTCCGAGCAGGATGAGGGATACCTTCGCTTTCTTTGGTATTTCCACCCTCTCTGGTGCATTTCTTGCTTTGGTACATGCGACTTAACCACGCTCTTGAGATCACAAAAATGATCGAGCGAGTTCATTTGCTAAATTACGCAAATCAATTATCTTACGGACTTCTTGATTTGCTTCATTAGTGCGAGGGTCATGCGGGATCCCAGTGGAATGCCATACTATTTCCGGCATTTTTCATCCAATGGTTGATTCTCTCCCCCTAATGACGGAAATGGTCCTCGTCAAAGATGCAATCAGCGAATCGAGTGTGTGCAAGTCTCGATCATGGGTTCCAAATACCTGATTATGGATGCACTCTCATAACCAACGTATATCAGACTTGCGGAGAGGGCCCATTGCGATCCATTGTGGGGGTGGTATAGGTACATATACCATACAACCAAATCTTCTAAGATGGGAAATCTTGGGATGACCCCTTGCACTAATTGCATTGGTGAATGGATGTTGTAGGCCGATGGTCTATAATTGATGAGTGTTGCTGCGTCAGAGGCTGCGTGTCCCCAACAAGTGTTGGGCAAGTTACAACTCTGCAAGAGCTGATGCGGCAATGAACTTAATCCTCTTTATTAGTGCTTCACTAGCCCATTTTGCGTATGGACGTGCGATGCAGTGCTCAACGATTATTCCCGTTCTTTGTACAATAATCATCAAATGCCTTGAAGTAAATTCGCGGCATTGTCCAATCGAATGGACTTCACGCGATGATCGGGAAAAGCATTCTTAATTCGATGATCTGCGAGATCAACTTTGCGAATGCATGATTCCTTGTTGATGACAAACATGTATCGACCATTTCGAGGAAGCATCAATGAGCACCATAAAGTATCGAACGGCCACGACAAGGGCTGAATCGGACATAAATATCCCTTGAATGCGTTCCAGGAATGCAGGGATTTCATGTTGCACTTTCATAACAGAGGGTCTAGTTATTAATTTCCCGGTGGCATATGCATGGCACACAAAATCTTCATGTTTCGGGAAATTTTTAACATTAATGCCATGACCTTGTGAGTTGTTAAATATATTTCTCATCAGTCGAAGACCCGGATGACAAAATCTACAAAGCCATAAAGAAAATAATTGAGCTTCTAAAGACAGTCTTCAAAGAAGTATACCTTTGCGTGTTCATTGATTTTCGTGTAGTACAACCCAGATTCATATGAGGGACATTTTTCTAGTACAATCTTTCCATATTCCGCGTGCTTCACAATGCACAAGTGTTCTTTGCCATTTTCTTCATTGGTTTCTACGTGAAACCCATTGGCGCGGATATCTTTGAAACTTAAGAGAGTGCGGGTTGATTCAGGGTACAAGAGGGCTTCTTCAATTACCAAAGTTGTACCCATTGGCAATATAATTGTGGCTCTTCCTGAGCCTATTATATGCGTATCGCTTCCTGCGATAGTCGTAATCCTTCCAGCGTTCTTCGTGATCGTCTGGAAGTATTTCGACTCTCTTAAGATGGTATTTGTTGTGCCACTATCAACAATGCATATTTCCTCCATTGGGCGCTACACGATTTCGTTCTCACCTTTCAAACTATTCTCCGGTAGAGCTTCGTGCTGATAACGTGTTAGACAACCTCGCTATCGAATAGTCCGGGGTTGCCTAATAGATCTAAACTGGAGAACAGAAAGAGAGGGCGAGAGACACAATATGAGGAGGAACGGGTCTGCTTTATTATTCTGTATGCTTCTGTACAATGGGGTGACCCCCTGCCTCCTATATATAGCGGTTCTGCTTAGAGATAAGGAAGAGTCCATATCGGATACGAATCCGGTTTCCTAACATATCCAAACAGGAAGACTAATAGGTGGACTATTTTTTAGCCAACCCCTCAGCTAACAATTAGTCTATTAGCTGGTGGAGGGGAGCTAATTTGGGCTAATAGTAGGTAACACGCTGAAAAAAGTCTGAAATACCCTCGCGCTGGCCTTATCCTCACTTCCTCACCCGTGCGTCCACTCCCCAGTCCATTATGAGGGGCAAACATGACTTTTCTAAGAAATTAGCCCAACCATTAACCATGTATCCAAACAGTCCTAGACTAATTTTAGATGAACTAATTATTAGCTGTCTAACAATTAGCTCTAGCCATTAGTCAGCTAACAATTAGTTTTAGCCCATCCAAACATGTTCTTAGAAGTTTTGCGTTATTTAGATACGTCCTTTTTAAAAGACTTTGAGTCTAATTGTATTAGCCAAAAACACACTCCTAAACAGGGATCTGTTTATTTATTTATAGTGGTTACATCCGAGAGATTACATGAGTGCGATCCTAAGAATTCGGATCTGTTAACTGAAGCTAACAAATTAATGACGCAGTCTTGCTATCCTGAAGAATCGGTCAGGGCAAGTATACAAACGTATTCATATTTCTAACACTTTTCCTGATCCATCACTCTGGTATCCTGACGTTCGTGTATGCATGTGCCACGACTTTGAATTTTCAGGCTAGCATCATCAACTTCATGAGCTCTTATTTGTGGAGGACTTGCTGGAAGACTTGCTTAAAAGTGTAATTAAATATCTGAGAGGAGCCGCCCAGATCGTCCTCGAGTTGTTGGATGAACAGTCGCTCCCGTCGGATTTGGATCCTAGCAACAGACCACCGGAGGTGATCCCGATGCTAATGCCCAAGCCCAAACGAGACAACTCTACAAACGTCCAAACAACTTGACAACAACCCCGGTATTCCCCCGGTATGCGATCCGAAACTCGCCCAGGATCCCCACATACCGGTTCCCAATGCCATATCAACATTCAATTCGCACAAAGGGGCATCGAGCCCCCAAGCTTACTACCAGAGACGCAAAAACGCGGAAGCAACAAACACACCACACGGCACAAAGAGGCCCAACAAAAAAAACAACCAACAAAGACGACCAACGAAAAGCAACGGGTTCCATTACAGAAATAAATGTAGCAGCTGTTCACAAAAGTACCGCCCACTATCCTATTCAACAAAAGTAAACCACCCCGGAGGTGTCATGCCCTAACACCTCCGGGCGCACTAGTGTCGACAGCCTCTACTCGGTGCCCCGCCCAGTCACCGATAGGCAGTAGAGGCAAAACTCACACCCCGCTGGATCCTCACCTGCAAAACCACAAAGCAGAAGCCTGAGTACAAAGGGTACTCGCAAGTCTTACCCGTGGTCCATATACGACCGACTCCAAAGGATTATGCATTTGGATGTAGCAAGGAATAAGCTGAAGGTAAATTTGCATAAATGCTTACATTTGTTGTTTAGTTACTTAAACTACTCAGTTCAAAACTTTAATGCGGTTGTAACAACACCTACTTCTAATGTGAAGTTAACAATTAACAATTGCAACAATTAATCACATTTATCTCGAGCTCAAGCCCAAAGGCGAACTTCTGTTTAAGTTATTTCTACGTGTAACAGCAGTGACCAAGCGTGCTCATATCCGAGAGCGCGGCAATTCGAATCGCTTAATTAACCCTGCAGGGAAGCATTGATCACACGACATGTGCCACGAAGGAACCTCATGTCAACCCCCTCCCATCCATACTTACTCGCCGAAGTACCCTCATGGGTCCGAAAACCTAGCACCCTCTCGAGTAGCCCAAGCCCGGCTTGGCCACTCGAGAGCCGGCCTAAGCCTCGCCCTCATCTCACGCCCAACCGCATGAGGTCGTAGTCCTTGAGTAAGCATGAGATCAAACAGGGCTTACCCTACCATTATCCGGCATGTGATCAACCAATTGGTGCCCAGCCATGGTGCCACATCGGATCGGTCCTTAGCTGACTCAGGCGGGACTACCACATTTGGGTCTCCTTACCCAATGCCCCAACTCTCCCGCCCGGTCTCCAATTATACCTTTTTCACAACACAACCATAACCCAACAGTTCCAGAGACTTTAATGTGCAAGACCTCAAGCAGTGGAACCATCCACTACTTGGCCCAAACCCGACTCCTAAGCATACTAAGCACGACACAATTAATACCCATAATCTAGCTCCAAGGGAGGTGTCTTCAAGTAACAATGAAAAGGGTACATGCAGCAAATAGGATCTAGCCTATCCCACACTTCAACTCCTAATGCAATACTTAACATCCAATAAGCAGATAATTCACGAAAATAGGTTACACATAAGGTTCAAGATGCATATGTGCTTGCCTTGTTCTTCTGCTTGCGGACCGACAGCGACTTGCCCCTCGGCAACTCCCTCAACCACGGCGGTATTGCCCTCCGCGGTTTCGTTCTCTACACGAATCATATGCAACAATAAGATGCATGCAATGCAATGAAAACAACTAGAATGAAAACCCCCGACGAAACGACACAACCGAATCAACGAATGCAACCGGACAGACCAGGTGAACCCGGACAGTCCGGGTATTTGATCCGGACAGTCCGAATAACCCGGACATTCCGGACCTTGTGTCCGGATACTCCGGCCTAGGGCGGACACTCCGGACTGGGTGTCCGGACACTCCGAACCTGGTGCATCCCACCCTACTACTCAACGGACCGAGGTGCCGCCAAGTCCCACGGCACCGCGGAGGCCCGATCTATGATATTACTACACGCGGCAAGGCCGGAGAAGCTTATAGCTAACCCAACTCCACGAGGAACGACACTAATCTATAAAATCGCTAGCCAACTCCAAACGACCATTGGATCGGCATTACCACTACCCGATCTACCTCACTAGTACCCACATTTGCCAAACCAAACCCCAATCTAACCCTAGAATCACCATACCCAAAACCCTAGAGCCCAAGATCCAACTCCAAGCCCCCAAATCTAAACCTAAACCCTAATCCACCATGGATGGCCCTAGAATCCAAGAAACTCACGAATCAACCCCCAAGAAGAGGACCTACCTCCAAGGAAGACGGCAAGGAGCAAAGCCGGGGTAGAGGAAGGAGGACGCCGGCTTAAGGACGAGCTAGAGGACGCCGGGGAGGAGCCACGGTGGGTCACCGGCCGGTGGGAGCTCACCGAAGAGGAGCTAGGGTGGAGGAGTGAGCTCACACGGGTGGGGAACCAAAATGGGGAGAAGAAATGAGGTGGGGAGGCCAAGAAACGGGACTTTTATTTCAACCCACGCACAATCCGGACTCTCCGGATGCTCAACCCGGAGACTCCGGGTTGGGGTCTTCGGTAGAATCAACCCGGACACTCTGGACATCTAGTCCGGACACTCCGGGTTGGGGTGTTCGGTCAGTCCAATCCGGATACTCCGGACATTTATCCGGACATTCCGGGTTGGATCCGGACACTCCGGATGCTGATCCGGATACTCCGGATGTCCCAGAACTTTTGGAACTTGGGGCCTTTGACAATATCCGTCTCACAAGTCCGTCACTATGTATTCTACCGTACCCGCTATATATGCGCATATGCCTCTTTGGAAGTATGAGCTAGCACATCTCGTGTCCTGTTAAGAGTTCAACACTTGTGTTAGACTAGCTCATGGCTTCTGCTGGTTGGGCACTGCTGCTTTTTCTTGCACATCTCCTCACACTAGACACCAATGGCGTCCATGCTAATGGTAACATCACTCACCACTCTGCTCCTATCCAATGCCGTCCAGATCAGGCTAAGGCTTTGCTCAAACTAAAGCAGTCCTTGTTCTTCGATGATGACTCCTTATTCTCCTTAGATGAGTACATCACCACCACCACCACCCTGCTTCCATCTTGGCAAGTCGGCACCGACTGTTGTCTCTGGGAGGGCGTTGGCTGCAGCAACTCCTCGGGCCATGTTACCGTTCTTGCTCTCGGTGGGCGTGGATTCAACAGCCGTGGCCTCGACCCTGCGGTCTTTAACCTTACCTCCCTCCGAATGCTCGATCTTAGCATACTGCAGCTTTACTGGGGGAATACCAAATTCAATTGGTAATTTGACTCGCCTGCTTAATTTGGATCTCTCGATGAATTATATCAGAGGTAAGACTTGGGCTAGTTTGCGGTTGTTGTGTTGTGGTGCATTATCGTAATCTAGTTATGAAAATTACGCTAAATTTTGATGTTATAACTGCAAAAGCTATGCTTTGATCTAACTGTTACATCCAAAAGTATAAATAAATAGTTGCTTTTAATAAGTCACTGTAATGCCAAATGGAGCCTTAATGCTTTTGCCTTATAATGCTAAGAATTTGAAATTTCTCTTTCTGCTAGTTAAATCACTACAAAAAAGATTAGCATAAACGTACCAATGCATGCAAATGCAAGGGCTGATAATTAGTATATCTATTTTCTTTATCTCAAAAGAAAAATATACAAAATTTCGAATGGAAGGACTTGATCGCACAAGTGGGCTAAGTAGGTAGGTCTAGTGCAATAAAATAAGGGTGGAGCAGTGGCACCTCCTTCTAAGTATTGCTTAATTATACCACTTATTCTCCCTATTGATTTTTAAAAGATACAGTTTGACTTGGTGCAGTCTCTAAAGTCAAATTTTGACCATTAATTTCTTTTACAATGCTTTGATCATAATTACAAAATGATAATAATAAGAAAGTACTTTCAACTACATACGAATTCAATGGTATCACTTATTATGTCACATAATCTATATATTGTTAGAGTAATTATGATCAAACTATGCATACTTTGAATCTCAAAATACATAGGCGCCTTAACCCTCTCTATCTAGGTTATTTATGTATACTAACCATAGCTTGAGTGGGTTATTGTTGTGGATTTTTCACTGTGATTTTTTTCCGAGATTTTGAATCCGTGACCTGTGGGTTGTAAATCTAAGCTTATGGGTGATGATCATCTTTGGCTATATTAACATTTTTAGTCTAGATAGAATGTCATTTAGGTCCATTCAGCCAATGTCCACCTAATACATTAATCGGGGCACATTAAACTTGGTTACGTTTTCAAGCAAAGCAAAAGAAAGAGATAGGGCTTTAAAATAACTGGTCGTCGAAAGTTATTTCCCATTGCTGACAAGTAAAGGGTAATAACTAACTACCCTGACCAGTGACTAAGTGTATAAATTGGTCGTAGCCATGACGGTTTATCACATGAAAGTATAACCGAACACGTAAGAGCAGTTAACGATTGTTACGATGAGACGTACGTGACGGTTGATAAAGGATGTGACAGTTCAAAGCACAGAGAAGACACATGCGTGAAGTTAGAAACATCTGTTATATTATTAACTGCCAGCCCTTAGATAGATATAAATTAGGGGCACGCTTGCTTCCAAAAAACAACATTATTTTCCGCACTTGTTGTAACTCTATTATCCACGGTAATACAATCTCTTAATTAGTGTGTGTGATTGTCCCCCTTTATTATTTTTGTAAGTTTGATACAAGACCCTGAGTAATATGAAACCACAATTGGTTGTAAACCTTAACGACAATTGTTTGTATGAGTGGATGGATGGGATATGGTTATCCAGTTTTTTAGAATATTCCCTCAAGATGTTGGATAGAGTCATAGGGCCATCCCTCCTTAAAAAAAATGTTGGACGGGCTCATCCAGTTTGCTGCATGGAGAGGTGAACTCATTCATAGTATAATTTCACCAAAGTGTACTCGATCAAATTCAAATTTTGATCAAAATGTAGTCAAAATTTGTTCCAAAAAAATCAAATTTTGTCCAAAAATTCAATTTTTTATTTGAAAATTCAATTTTTAATAAAATTTTGTTTGAAAATTCAATTTTTAAAGAAATTTTGTTTGAAAATTCAAACTTTATTCAAATATTCAAATTTTGTCTGAAAATTTAAATTATGGTCAAATTTTGTCCAAAAATTTCAAACTGAATTCGAAACCTTGATTACAACTAGCCCATCCATCCTCATCCATCTAACCAAATAAAAAATTAACTCATCCCATCCATCCTCATCTATCCAACCAAACAAAAATTTGGTTCATTCCTATACACCCAACCAAATGGCTACCTGAATGGCTCCATCCCATTCAGGTTGGATGGCCATATTCCATCCAACCTCATCTAGGCAACCAAACGCAACCTAAGTTAACTACACTAGTCAATTTTTTTCTCATCCTCTAAAAAAGACCGTTTTTCCATCTTCCAGAGCTTCCCGTCTGCACTAAAATTATAATGGAGACTAACTGCTCCCAAATGCCAAGTACAGGGCTCTCCTATTTAATTTTGCAATTTATAGAATATTTATAAGTAATATTCAGCTAGAAATCCTTCTCCGCCACTAATTCGAGATGTATTAGGACAAGAAATTCATTCTGATTTTTTCCCACTATGTTTGCAGGGGAAATTCTAACCTCTCTTTTCACTCTTCCAGCGTTACAAGTCTTGTATCTTTCTGGCAACCGACTTTCATCGTCATGCCTGATGCTTGTGGACCTAAGCATGAATGAATTGACAGGGAAAATTCCCAGGTCATTCTTTGAACTCACAAACCTGATGTATCTGGATATTGGCTCGAACAACTTGGTAGGTTCGGTGAATCTTACCTCATTTTGGAGGTTAAAAAAGCTCAGTGATTTGGTCCTTTCAAACAACAAGCTCTCTGTCATGGATGGAGAAGGCAATAAGTCTTCCTCAACCTATCCCTCTCAACTTACCAGGCTAGAGCTTGCGGGCTGCAATATAACCAAATTTCCGAGTATTTTGCCATGTCTCAATGATGTGTCCTCTCTGGACACACCAATCCAAGGAGTGTTTCTCTAGCTTGCGAATTATTGATCTTGCCTCAAACAACTTCTCTGGCAATTTGAGTTCAGAATGGTTTGCGTGCTTAAAATCAATGATGGCCAAATTCAAAAGTATAGGAGATGTTGTCCTTGCTGGAAACTTTTCAGGTACTGGGTAATTTTATCAAGATTCTACTAAGATCTCGTACAAGGGGCTCTTTGTGACATTTGAAAGGATCTTGACTACCTTAACATCAATTGACTTTTCAGATAATAGGTTGGAAGGTACCATTCCTGAATCAATTGGAAGACTTGTTTCACTACGTGTACTGTAACATCCCAAAAAGGGGTCTAACAGAAATTATGTATTTAAAAATTTGGATTGATCCAAAAATCTGAAATTATAAATTATACTCTTTAATTTGGAGTTAATTCAAAAAGAGAAATAAAAAAAATCAAATTAACAAAATTCACTCAGACTAGCCTGTATTCACGGAACTCATAAAATTTTCAAACAACCTAATATAGGAAATAATTCTACAAAATACTAGAACTCAAGAGATTAACATATATGAATTTTAGCACACTATGCGCGAGCTCTAAAATGTAATCAAAGATTTAAGAGAAGCAAACTTTGAAGAATTTTATTTTGCACTCTACACATCCAAACTGAATGAAACCAAGTGCATTTAAAACTTCATACATTGACCTACCTACTCAAAAATTCTCAAAAGCTTTTGAATTATTTTAGGCCATGCAATGATAATTCAAATCTCACCATTTGAAAATCATATGCATGTACAAACTACCATACATACATCCTGGGCGTGGATTGCTAGCTAGCTCAGTTCAATGAGTTCCTGTGCACTGCCGTGGCTCATGTAAGAACCGACCGGCGACCACATCAAACAGTTTTTCCTGCCACACCCTCCCCCTCACCTGCTCCTTCTCTACGTTTTCCATCCGAAGCACAACCGAACCAGACCAGCTGCCGCCGACTTCCACCGCTCTTCCTTTCCTTTGCGTCTCTCTGGCCAAGCCACGCTACAGCATACGTGCCCCCCGGCCCTACATACGTGTCATGTCGCCTAGCCACCAAGGATCTGGGGCGTGAGATCTCCCGGCGAAAGCTTCGGCGATGGATACAGAAAAAAGGGGAAAAGGGGTTGGAGAAGGAAGCAGGAAGATAACAAAAGTTCACTTCATATTTTCCATGCCCCCGATACAACCAGCGCTCCCCTTCTTTAGTAGTCTCTCACTCTCCCTCTTACATGTGGTATTTGGCTATTTGCCTTCTTCCTTCCTCTTCAGTCTTGATCCTCATTCCCTTTCTATTCTCTCCAAATCGATCAGATTTCTTGCTGCTACCCCAGAGTCTATGCTATTCCCTGTCTAAACTTTATTCCTTCATCTCCCAACTACCAAACGTAGATCAGGTTCGTGACAATACGCCGCTTGCTCCTGGGCTCTCCTTTCCATTCGTACTGTCACGACGAAACTTCTCCAGCCTTCTCCTCCGATCGAGCCACGTCTCTCTCCTTGCGCGCTGCCATGACAAGGGACAGCAGCACCGATTTCTTTCCCTTATCGCCTTTGCTTCCCCATGTATATCCGATTAGTACTGATCCAGGCTCTGCCCAAATACTCTCTTCCTTCCCCTGCTTCACCCGGTCGAGACAAGCTCCAGGATTTCCAGTCCTTCTCCATGACCGGCCAAGCACAGAGCAATGGGGTAAAGTCCAAAATTGAGCAATGTCAATCTTTCAGCTTCCAATTAGACCAGCCTGGAACAAATTGAGCATATCCTAAACCGATATCCCCGTCGGTTCTAGCGTTGAATCCCCATAGCCCCGCCATCCTCCCTAATTCCAGCGAGTTCCCCATTCTGGCCGCACTCAAGTCCACGGCCAACTTTTGATTCAGGCCACCATGTTTCAATTAAATTTGTGCGGAGCATCATCAATGGTTACCCAGCAAAACCCCCAAATCAATTTGATGATTTCACTGCCCTCAGGCTTTGCAAACACTACAAGTCTACTCACCCAAGTCTTGCTGAGTACGCAATGTACTCACTCTTGCTATTATTGTTGTTTTTAGACAGGAAATCTCGACAATTACTTTGACGCCGGAAAACAGGATTATTAACGACGATTCTATCTAAGGTTTACCTTGTTAGTTGCCTGAGGATTGTGTGGCACACTGCAAGTTATCTGATTCTTCTGTTGAATTTTAGTTGATTTCATTGGTCAGATACTTCCGCTGTAATAAAATATGTAACTGGTATGGTTGTGTTCTCACATTGTGTTAGTGCGTGCTAGTTACTGATCATGGGACTAGCACTGTATGCACTTAGAACCTTTCTTTAATGTTTGCACTTTAGCATTAAAGGGAGGGTCCCACATGTACTGAACATGTCGCACAATGCCTTCAGGGGACAGATCCCAGCCCAACTTGGCGGCATGATTGATCTGGAGTCACTAGACCTTTCTGGCAACCGACTCTCTGGGGAGATCCCACATGAGCTAATAAATCTCACGTTTCTCAGCCCCCTGAACTTGACACACAATCACGTCAATTCTCTACATTTGACAATAGTTCATTCCAAGGGAATGCAGGACTGTGTGGACAACCACTGTTTACACCTTGTGGCATTTCGCCCTACACTCCAAGCGAGGCACATGCAGACAGGTCCTCGAAGCATATCGATGTGGTTTTGTTTCTCTTCGTCGGACTTGGCTTTGGCGTCGGATTTGCGTCGGCTCGGCAAATGGTTCGTTAAATCTGCAAGAAGTTCACGGACTTGAACTGAAGGTGAGAGAGACTCTCTCCGAGTGGAAGCATGCTTTTCTGGGAGCAAGCTGTAACTGAGTCAAAGTGTGATATGCCTTCTCAACATATGGGTTAAGAGAAGTGCTTCTATGCTCTTCCAGAAAAAAAAAAACAGCACTAATCTAAAAGCATTTGCACTAATTAAAGCAAGGACCCGTGGATTCCAGCCAGAGGCCCTGACCCAACTCCCGGCCCTCCGCTTCGATCACCTTTCTCGTAACCGCTCTGTCATTCCTCCGCCTCCCGTATGAATGCCCAGATGAATGCCGGTTTCCTGCGCTGCGGTCGTTCACCTTCTGTATCTGCTCTAGAATGTCGTCGAGCTCTTGCCTGTCCTGCTCCATCGCCGCGTGCTCTCTCGCTAGCCTCTCCTCGATCTCCCTCCGGTGCTTCGCCTCTCTGGCTCGAGCTCTCTGCTTCCATGGCCTGCATCGATCAGATCGAAACTGTTCGAGCATTTGACGCATTGGAGCAATTAAATTTCATTCCTTTTCTTTACGTACCATCCTGGACGCGTCGGCCAGATCTCGCTCGGCCTTCTGACGCCGGCGAGTTTCTTCGTACGCCTCACGCCTGATGTTCTCGGCCTCCATGAGCGCATCCTTGAGTTTCTTGTATAACGCGTCGTCCATCTCACCAGCATCCTGACAAAATGGAGTACACTGCTCACTATCAGAAAGCATGTATCGCACTGATACGATGCTGATGCATATCTATTGGACAAAAGCGCAGGATCCTAATCTTATATAGTTATATAGCATGCGAGTTTTATGCTGTTCAGATGAAACTTATGCAATGAGGACATAAAACAAACTAGTCATTCCAAAGCTTTTATGATTAGTCAGGGCTGCATCATCAGACACTCAGGCTTGACACCATCCTGACAAACAACAAGTGCACACCTGTTCTATTCACTAACTGGAAGTTTTCGTATCTGAAGAAGTGATAAATGTGAACTACTCTAGGAACCATATAATGTGCCTGGCTATTCTGGGTTTCGTTATTACCATAAATGTAACCACTATATTTATTACCGAGCAGAAGTTGTTATCATCTTCTTCTTCTTCTTTTCATAAATGTATTACAATGTTAAAACTATCTGAAATAATGCACACACCGAACCATCTTGTGAAGGTATTGGCAAATCTTCTTCAACCTCTTGCAGTGATTGCATAACGGCTGATTCTCCTTCAGCCTCTACGATTTCAGACAACAACACTTGCTCATCAGCCTCGCCGCGCTCGACCGCATTTCAAGCCAGGACTGCAGCGTCCTGGAGCTCAGCTCGCTCACCGTGATCTCCTCTTGTTGATGCTCGCCGCCATCTCTAGTAGAATTACAACTCACCGGTGCTTCTTCAGACGGCAAAGATGAACATGACTAAGGTTCAGGTGACGTTTCTGCTTCCGACTTGTCTTCTTTGTCCGGCTCAAAATCTGCAATCCTGCCTTCGATGGAGTACACCACCCTGGGCTTCCCGACGCGGTCGAAGAAGTGGTAGCAGTATGGGAACCCGATGACGTCCCGCACGGTCCCGGCCCGCCACACATGCAAGGAGTTCCTTGAACCGCTCTTGGCGCCCTCGCACGTCCTGATCTCGTGCCCGACACTGCCGATGTGCACCTCCGAGCAGAACCTGCACCGCTTCACCGGGATGGCGGCGTCGCCCTCGACGAGCCTGGTGAGGCGATCCAGGAGCCTCTCCCTCGCGCTGTGCACCTGGTGGGCGACCTCGCCGAGGGGCGGCACGAGTACACCGTTGCCGGGCGGGTGCTCCAGCACACGGCACGGGTTCTCCCGCCGAGCGCGCCTCTCCTCCTTGGCCCTCCGGATGAGGACCTTCATCGGCATCACGTATGGCTTTCGCTCCCATTTCCTCCCGGGCCGGCGTACGGGAACTCCTCGCCTCCCGTCTCCCTGCCACTGTGCATCTGTCTTGCCGCTGCGCCGACAGGGAGACGCAGCGAACTGACCGGCACATCAGCTCTCGCCGATACGACCTGCTGGGCCAGAAGCCCTGCCGGTGGAGCCCGGAGGCGATGTCGTCTGGCGGAGGTTGAGGCGATCTACAGGAGGCGGAGGAATGACAGAGCGGTTACGAGAAAGGTGATCGAAGGGGAGGGCCGGGAGTTGGGTCAGGACCTCGGGCTGGAATCCACGGGTCCTAATGGAAATACAGAGCGACTAATTTGCCCTTGCTTTAATTAGTAGAAATGCTTTTAGATTAGTGCTGTTTTTTTTTTCTGAAAGAGCATAGAAGCACTTCTCATGGGTTAATCATTAGTATATCATTTGTGCAGTGCTTTAATTCATGTGTCTAGCCTTACCACCTTATCTGTATTATACTAGTATATAGTTGTTTGGCCTAGATGGCTACATGTAACAATTACTTGTTGGGTCAAAAAGCTACTCCCTCCATTTCAAAATGTAAGGCCTACTAGCTTTGAGAAGATTTTTCTTTTTGTAAGGCATCTTATGGAAGGGAGTACTTAACTTCCTATTTTACCCCTATTAATTGCAGCATGCATGCATGGTCCTTTACTATTCCCAGGAATGCACATTGAATACTAACACTAAAGAGCACCAGGGTACTTTGGTCTTTTTATCCCTACTTTTCACTGTACTTAATGCTCCTTAATCCATGAGCCAAGCTCTAATACGCCCTATATTTTGAAATGGAGGGAGTATCTATTATCTCTACTATTCTAAACCAGCACTTGGTGCCAGTGGTCCGTTCTTCCCACGTCATTAATTGCCGCTTAATTGCCCTGCTTAATTGCCCTACTTAATTGCCCTGCTTAATTGCTCTACGCAAGAAATGAAGCATTGCTTTAATTAGCAAGCTTTCGCAAGAAACGAAGCGTTAAAGATAGATGTTTGATCTTGTGAAATAATTTTTTTATTTTTTAATCTTTATTTTTCGTTATCAATTTTGTTTTTCGTAGCAACGCACGGGCATGTAGCTAGTAATATTAAAGCAAAGGCAAAAAAAAAACCCCCACCATATTGGCTTTAATCAATGATGGGTCCACATTACAACGGCATAGATCTCAAATATGGCTTTAATTGAAGTTATCTTCACATATGTAATAAGTTGAGCTTAGTCTCCCACGTATTAGTAATCGAATCCAACTATACCAGATTTGCATCTTCAAGTTTGGAAAGGTATGCAATATGACACACTCGACCGTTATTGTATCATTCGGATCAGACATGGACTTTATTAGACCTTACCATGGCCGGTGGAGTTACTTGGGGTAGAATCCTTTCGGATGCTACACTGATTCGTGTATGCCAAATGTCTGTTTGTAAGACCCTCACTTTTATGCTACAGTGCAAACATAAAAGCAAGGTTCTAAAGTGCATACTGTGCTAGTCCCATGATCAGTAGCTAGCACGCACAAACACAATCTGGAATCACAACCATACAAAAGTTTCATATTTTATTACAGCGGAAGTATTGATACAATATGACCGACAAGGTCGACTAAACATAGCAAAAGAATCAGATGTCTTGTAGTTTGCCACATAATCTACAGGCAACTGACAAAGTAAAGCCTTAGAAAGAACTGTCGTTAATAATCCCGCAATCCTGCGTCAAAGTAAAATTCATCGGATATACCTGCATCTTCACCTAAAAACAATAATGATAGCAAGGGTGAGTACATTTCGTACTCAGCAAGACTTGAGTTGTGTGTTTGGAATGCAGGCTGATCCTAGAATAAAGCTTCTACGGTTAACTTTTGCTTGGAGCCAAATTGAATTATAAATACTGAATAGTAGAGCGAAAATTGTAAAAGTAAATAAATGAGTAAAGTAAGAAGTATGTACATAAAAGTAATAAGAAGAGGTAGATAACTCACAACCCTTCGTGAATAAAATATAACAAAATACACACAACCCTTCATGAGTGATAAAACGTCCAGTCCCATCATATGAAATATTATTTGAAGATTAATTTTTTTTGTCCACACAGGGCACAACAGCTGAATTCAACCTTGCCAACGTAATGTCAAGTATTGAATCATTTGTAAGGGTAAGCTCACCAAAACATTTTATAAAAACAGCTAACTAGTGTTGGTTAGCCAAGTCATCCATGACCGTGGATACGGCTATTCGAATAGTTTTAGACTCTGCAGAGTTGTACAGCTTTACCCACAAGATATGTCCTCCCCTTGTGCAATCGATATAAGACACACTTCCTTTGGTGTGCCCGCAAGGAGTTCATAACGAAACCGTTCGATTACTTGAACCTTAACTTTGCACTAGCCCAATGACGTTACTCCTGACTATGATGGAAGCTAAAAAGGAAAAAGGAATTCCGGAGTCAGTGACCCACCAGGAATAGAAATTCCGAAGTCAGTGACCCACCAGGAATAATAGCCAGGCGTACACCGTTACAACGGCAGATGCCAACACCTCGGTGATGACACCTCCCTCGAGCAAACCTATATCCGGAATGCCCGTGCTACAACTGCCTACCAATGTGCAAAGCTAATTCCCAAATAATTTAATAAGTTAAGATTGTCCCAGTCCAGTACTTGTGGATGTACGGTTATACTTGGATCATGCAACACTACGTTCGGTCCTTAAAGTGACATGGGCGATAACTCCACCCTAGCTACGTACACGTTAAAACATGTACATCCGGCTATTGCCAATAATCACCCACGTCGAAATCATAGTTTTATTTTCAGAAAGAATATAATATCAAAAATCACAATGTCCCATCAGGTTCAAGATTAAAGTTCAACATGTCCAAAGTTTTAGTTTCATTGCGAACAGTATAACCCGCTGTTCATGTTCCTAATCTAAAGCAGGGCTAAGCATATGCAAGTAATAATCGGATATACCCATTTTGTGTATCCAACAACAATCTAGGGTTTCATCTATCAATACTGATTAAGGAAAGCCATCAATGAAGGTTATATCTACCATTCTTCCCATAATATAGTAGTGTATACAAAGTATAGCATATGCATGCAAATTTTATTTTAATTCTTCTTGTTAAAGGAAAAATAGGATCTACATGAGTGCTTGCCTTGCTATCCGTTGTTTTCAGTGACGAAGCCGAAGTTGGATTCTTGGAGTTGTCGACGATGAAGTCCGAGTCGTCGGATTCTACACGTCGTATAACGGAAAAGATAGCAAATAGCAAATAGCACTTTCAATAAGGGCAAAAGGAAATCAGATGGAAAAATCAAATATAACTCATTACATAAAACAAGCATGGGTGTGGATTAGGGTTTGTGAACGTATAAGCGTGTTACTTCTACGTTATAATCTTTATCATTGATCAGTGGTTTAAGGGTTGCATTGCATACGACACTTATTCCTTATGATTCATTCTATTTTATTTTACGAATTCAGGAAGCTAAGATTGTATATGTTGTTATAAATCAATACATAAAACAACAGGGCGTGGGGCAGGTATAACTTGCACTATTGAGTATAAACAATAACAGTCATCAACAATTAATCACTTGTGCATGCATGGTTCAATTTGAGAAAACCTCAGGTATTCAATAATTAATTACTAACGCAGATAGAGCTTAATCTACGACACTTGTTATTAAGCGAAGTTACTTATTTATATATGATGGGCTTTTAGGGCTCCAAATGTGCAGGGCTATGTTTGAATAGGAATCAGTTGCAAAGTAGGTTATAATAGAATTACTTCTACATAATGAAACAGTCTAGCTTTAGGAAAACATTCTAGAACTAGTTTTATAGATACTAGTACTTATCGGTGATATCTTAATCATTCTTTAAGTTATGGATAGCTATACCCTAGGTTTGCAACTAAACGTGATATGTAATCATTCTTGTATATTAATAGGGTCTTGACCTTAATGTTATTGTCAATATTAGTCCGATAGCACTTGGGTCATATCTATTAAATCAGGGTACATATATCATATGAAACATATGTTCCCTAAGGACCAAAAGTACATTAAGTTTAATTTATACATGAGAACTAACATGGCTAGGGTTAAGTATAATCATGTTTGTAGTATTAAATGGTCTTACAACATGGTTCAATATTAAGATTCCATAAACAGGTCTAGGAACTTCTTCTATGTATTATAACTACTTAAATCTTCATGCATTTAGTAATAGTCTATTCATGGTTTGATTTAAACAAAAGTCAATCTAAAACAATACTTAAAGTCACTAATTATTAGAATATAAAGAGATGCATGGTACACCCTAAGTATTTTTGTAGAATCATGTTCTATGTTGTCTAACTAGCATAACAGAACACGTTTCATATCATTTGGATGAAAAATAAACAAGTTATATCAATTTGAATAATCTATGCATTGAAATCAAACTAAAAGGGAAATTAATACAAATTAACTTCAAATTAAAATCTAATTGCACAAACAGAGAACTTATGACATAAGGAATCTAACAAAATTTATTTCATTCAATTTGGACTTGATTTGCACAAACTTTATATAAAGCATATTTGAATCCTATTCTTTAAATTCAAAAACTGATTTAAACCATTAATCAAATTTCAAATATTTTTGCATATTCTAAGACTAGATGAATTTACAAATTTATCTCATTTGGTTTGGACCTACGGTTTAAAAGTTATAACCATTTGAATTCATTCGGTTCATATAATTCAAACTAATTCGGAAATACGCTTTCGCCGCGCTGAAGGCGTATTTTGCCAATTTGCGCGTGCTGGTTTGACTTGGTTCAAGCCACTGACGAGGCGGCCCCAGCAGCTAGTGGCGCAAATGGCCAGGGCGCCACGCGTAGAAGCGACTGACCGGTGGGGTCAGCCAGTTAGTGAGGTGCGGAGGGTCATCCGACTGACAGTCCGGTCCCGCACTTGATTAATGACTCAAGCGAGGCGGCATAGTGCAGGCTCGCCGGCGGCGAACTAAGGCCGGAGGCCAGCGACCGAGTGTACGATTAGGTAGAGGGAGCCTAGGGGATTCTAGGGGTGTGCCCAGACAGGCTTCGACTCCGGCCGGTTGAGCTCGCAGCAGGCCACGGCGGCGGCGTCATGACCGGTTGGACGAGATGATGAACTAGCGATCTTTAATTCCATTCAACCTATCCAAAAGCATTCATGGAGCCTATTTATCGTTTTAGGAGGTCTCACCGTGCGATTGGAGCTTCAGAGCGAGCTGTCGGCGATCGCCGGAGGCGAGGAAGAGAGTGCGCCGTGGAGGGACATCTACGGTGAATCTCAGGTCAAATTGTCCAAGGGGTTTTACTTGCGGATGGATGTGGATACTTCGGTCACAAGGAATTGAAATAAGGGACCGAATGGAAGAAGTGGCGTTGAGATTTGGTTGTGGCGGAGTTCGGCCAGAATTGGGAAAGAAAGACAAATTGAGGTTTGATTTGTGGTACGGCAGTTTTCTGGATATGGCTAATGGTGAAGTGAGTCCAAGGCGATGCTATAGCTGGGTTTAAATAGGCAAATGAGGCGGTTCCTACAGGGTTTGAACGGAGGAGAGGAGTGGCGGCTTATTCGTGCGCTCTCTGGAGTTTTCCTCGGTGATCGACACCGCGTAAGGCATGGCGAAGGCAGGAGCTGGCAGCGGTGGTGTCAGAGGCGTCCTCGGGGCGTGAGAATTGCGGCGGGAAGCGACAAAGGCTGGAGGCGGTTCGGCGATATTTTCCCCAGTGGTTCTTTGCTATGCGCGAAGAAACGAGAGAGGAAAAGAGGAGAGCGGTGGAGAAGAAGGTCTTGACTAGTGGGCCCGCAGGCGAGAGAAAAGGAGAGGGGAAACGGTGCCAGAGAGGAACATGCGGGCCCAAATACATGAGGGGACCGTATGGCAGTGTCATGTTTCCCAAGGTCGTTCAGCCTGGGCATCACACACGTGGGCCCCACGTGGAAGTGAAAGTGGGAAATTTAAATGCGATTCAATTCCTTCAGACAGCAAGATAGGCATTTAAATGAGGTGTCTAATCAAGTCATGATTTTCCCAAACTTTTTGAATAAGCCCCAGGGTAAGTTTACTATTCACTGCAAAAATCTGAGACTCTAATTCGCATCGATTATTTTATAAAACTTCTGACACTAGGTACTACTCCCTCTGTCCCACAAAGAGTGCATTTCTAGCGTTCAAATTTTGTCCCATAAAGAGTGCATCTTTAGTCTGTAAGGCCCAGCTGTAAGTGTATGCATGCTCATTTAAGTGCTTGTGGAAACCGAAGCATCGCCATGCTTGTGTATAGAGTAATGAGGGTCACATTAGTCATTTACCTTGCACACTAATCTGTCTTAAAAATTCTAGAAATGCACTCTTTGTAGGACAGAGGGAGTACACAAGAAAGCTATTTCGCAAATTCATTTATCAGAGGACCTAAATTGTCTTATTAATTTTTAATATTTTTACACAAGGTTCATATTAGTGTCATAGAACTACCATAAAAATTTCAAATCCAAATTCCTAGTATTTATTTTCTAAGAATTCTTTTATTACGTTTTGCAGAATTTCAGGATTGGAAAGTTTAAATGAGAATAAATAGCAAATGCAATTATTATTTTTTTTTAAATTTTTGTGGACAAGGATAAGGTTACTGAGAGATCATGGTAAAATTTCTAGGTGTTAGAAAGCTCTACATTTTTCTCCAAAAATCTGACATTGGTCTGGTGAAGGATATGCTTCCCCAATTAATTTATCCTATCAACTTGCAAATGGTTTCACATTTACTTTTGACCAGCCAAAGTAATTTCTAGGGCATTCTAAGGTTATCCAAGAATTTACTATGGTAACTTTTATCTTTTATCTTTTACCATTTCACCATTTTATCTTTTTCCTCTTTATCTTTTACTTCTTATCTTTTTATCAATTCCCTTTTCAAAGAAGGAAAATCAATAAGTGGTTTTTGAATTTCAGAAAAAATGTTTATTAAAAAATTAAGATCATTTTTTAATTTCATTTTAATAATTTGTTCTTTTGGAAAAGAATTTTCCAAATCGAATTTACTCTTTATCAAGTTTTAGGAAAAAGATATGAGGATATCAAATTTCAAATTAATTCTTGATTCCAATCTAAAATTGCTATTCGAATTTATTTTTAAATCTTAGATTTTCATTTTTCTAATTTTTGAAAATGTTGGGATGTTACACTGCTCCATTTGACACACGACTACGATCCGATTTTATACATGTCTCCATGTATCTGTAAAAGGTCTCTTGCTAACATATACAGGTGAATCCACGAACCAGAACAACCTTATAGCCCAGAAAGAGACACTAGGCACACGATACAAATCCCTGTATACGTGATCTGATTTTTGTTGGGTTCTCTCTCTCTTCCAATCAAGGTTTTGTTTTGTTGGTGCTTTTCGTTGGATTCTATTGCTGAAAGCTAGTACAACTTTTGGTGCTCTCTATGCCCATCTCTTCTTTGTATCATGAACTATACGCTCTCTGTATATCTTCTTCAGATGTACCGTATGTCTTGAACTAACATCTTCACTGCCAACCATTTGCAGATGAAAAAAGAAAAAGAAACTAGTAAGAATATCATATCACTACTACAGAAAGATTTATATTAGACGCTAGCTTGTAACTACTAGAGTTGTATAATTGCGGTTATTCTTGTTTATACACTTTTATCCTTAATACAATTTTGCTCATCTTGAATGCAAGTGTCTTGATTGTTGGAACTAAATATTTTTCCTACACCCCTCAGCAGAACTTCCATCATTCTGATTTGTTGTAGATCTATCTAAAGTAGATGATAATTTCAAGCAAGAAATATATCACAGACGGTTCTATTTAGAAACCTTGTGTTACTTCAATATCACAGACGGTTCTAATTAGAAACCGTGTGTGATACTTCAATATCATAGACGATTCTAATTAGAAACCGTGTGTGATATTGAATGATCACAGACCATTTCTAAATACAAGATGGTTTCTCATTAGAACCGTCTGTAATATTGAAGTATCACACACGGTTTCTAATTAGAACCGTCCGTGATATTTATTTTCACAGACGGGTCAAAAACCGTCTCTGATGATATCTTTCAGCACAGACTCATTGTTACTGGCGGTTCACAAAACCGTCTGTAATAACGTTTTCTGTAGTAGTGTATATCTCGGAACTACCATCTTCATGCGCATACTATTCTTAATGAACTTCCTTATTATCACGAGATACATCTTATACATACCTGCATATGTAATTTATTATATATTCGCTTCATTGTTACAATTAACTGTGTATTATTTTAATAATTGATATGTGCATCTTCGTTTTGACGGGGTGATACTATCTGGAATAATACTACCGGCTGCTATATTCCTGGAAGGTTTGCTGAGACCTCAGCCCCCCACGTCACCCCCACCCTCTCTCTTCTCTATTTCGCGAAAAGGTCTTCCGTTTCTTCGAAATTACGTATAGGTCCCTGAGCGATTTCCAGTGAGAGGAAAATAAATTTTTCCGGTTCGCGTTTAGGTCCCTCGTTGGGTATTTTACAGAGAGAGGCCCCCATTAAATGCGAATAGCGAACGAACCCTTTTCTAATTTTTCAAAATAGCGGATAGGTCCAAAATTATAACAAATAGGTCCCTGTGCTTTACGTTCGGGTCCTTGCTCCGTTTTGCCCGTAAAAAATATTTTTGTGGTCCGTTTTTCCTCCGAAGCATGGGAAAAATGTTTCCGTGGTCTGTTTTTTCTCCGAAAAAAAAAACAAAAAATATTTTTCGTTCACGCGGGCGGCGTGCGCCGCGCTTGCGTTTCTAGTATGATATATAGTTATAGAAAAGAACAACAACCTTACTCAAGGAGAGGGACGCATCAAACGACATCAGGGAGATCGATCAATAAATACCCAGAGATGAGATACATATCAACAAACAAAGCATGTTGGTGGCTATTCCAATTTGATCTACACTATTGAGATCCAATTGTTGAGAAGCTATTCCATCACATGAATCAATTATTTTCCTTAGGAACAGGAAAAAAATCTTGCATCCCAAATGATGCTTAAATTTACTGGGTGGATGGAGGCAAACAAACATTATGAAGAAGCAAGGGAGTACTCAACAAAAATCCTAAATCCATTTGGCGGCATGACGATTGTACTAGCAGGCGACTTGAGACAAATCCTTTGGTGATGCTTCTACGTAAAATGATAGGTTACTGTCGTTATCCTAGGTTAATTATGCGGTCCACACAACTTACAGTGCAAAATGATCGACGACCTGATGAGGGGTTGGCATGAGAGTTTAGGCCGGCAGTCATCGATCAATGCCCGGCATGAGAAAGTGGCAGGCCGTTAAGCCTTGTGCAGATGCACCTCGATATCAAGTGTCACGACATTTTCCCTCTCGATTCCGCTACGTGCTGCTTGTTCTCCTGTCTTACGCTGCTAGTAAGCATCAGCATTCAGTAACACACATACTATGCAATCCACTAGGAAAATAAAGAGTAAATTTTTTTGTTAAAACTATCGCAGAATTGTATATTTAAGTTTAAATCTTACGAGACTACAGATTTTGCAAAAAAAATTCTCAGAGAACTACAAGATTGCACAGTATCTATAGTTTCATGAAATTAAAAATTAAAAGTGTAGTTATGCGATAGTTTTAACATAAAAGCTGTAGTTCTGTGAAATTTACTTGAAAAAAAGTTTGCGGTGAATCGGCGTTGGATAGCCCGTTCAATTATTCCGATGCAAGAAACTGGTCGCTCGGTTTTGCAATCTCGTGTCAGTTCCAACCTGATTAATTACGCCAACCAGGCCAATTCCTATACAGAACTAGCTAGGATCCCCAACATTCTTCCATGCTCGAACAAAAAAAGGAAAAAGAAAAAAAACAAACAAAAGGAACTTGATGTTGCTTCTCCGAAATATTCCTCACTCCCACGGTCCCACCTCCGTAGGTGCGTATTTGACTTGCAGGTCGGCTTGCAAGTCATTAGGTAGAACCACTTGTCGACGACTTGCAGGTCTCGAGTTTCAATTAGGGAGAACCCATGTTCTCTTGTCGACGACTTGGACTTCCTGGAAGATTTGCTACGATATAGTATGGTGTCATAATTTTGAGGTGCTACATGCGTGGAATAGCGATCCGTATATTGGAGGTCACAGATTACTACGGTATAGTATGGTGTAATAATTATGTTTAAACTTTTGTTGTAAATACTATGGTAGACAGGTAAACTTTAAGATGACGTCCTACGTGGCAAGAAATGTAATAAAGTTCCTTTGCTAGTCTCTAATTAATGTTCTATTTCAACACTCTGAATACGGCGTATTAATAGATAAAATGTTGGGTTCGCTCGATGTTTTATTAGCTAATTATATACCTGATTAACATAATTACCTCAAGATTAATGATAGATTACTGTCGTTATCCTAGGTTAATTATGCGGTCACCACAACTTACAATGCAAAATGATCGACGACCTGATGACGGGCTGGCATGAGAGTTTAGGCCGGCAGTCATCGATCAATGCCCGGCATGAGACAGTGGCCCCGTTCGTTTTAGCTTCTGGACAGCTTCTGCTTTAGAAAAAAAAAACAAAAAAGGAACTTGAACAAAAAAGGAAGAAGAAAAAAACAAACAAAAGGAACTTGATGTTGCTTCTCCGTAGGTGCGTATTTGACTTGGAGGTCATGGTCTCAATTGGGTAGAACCTCTTGTCGACGACTTGCAGGTCTTTGACGACTTGGACTTGCTTAAAGGTGTAATTAAATATCCATCACTACGTATATATACTACCGTGCCCGTTATATATGCAGGTGCCTCTTTGAAGTATGATCAGCACATCTCGTGTCCTGTTAAGACTTCACACCTGTGTTAGACTATAGCTCATGGCTTCTGCTGGTTGGGCACTGCTGCTCTTTCTTGCACAGCTCCTCACACTAGACACCAATGGCGTCCATGCTAATGGTAACATCACTCACCACTATGCTCCTATCCAATGCCGTCCAGATCAGGCTAAGGCTCTGCTCAAACTAAAGCAGTCCTTATTCTTCGACGACGGCTACAACATCACCCTGCTTCCATCTTGGCAAGTCGGCACCGACTGTTGTCTCTGGGAGGGCGTCGGCTGCAGCAACTCCTCGGGCCATGTCACCGTTCTTGCTCTCGGTGGGCGTGGATTATACAGCCGTGGCCTCGACCCTGCGGTCTTTAACCTTACCTCCCTCCGAATGCTCGATCTTAGCATGAATGACTTTTACAACTATAGCATGCCAGATGTTGGATTCGAGAAGCTTACCTCTCTCACCCACCTCAACCTCTCCAATTCGGACTTCGGGGGCGACATACCTGTTGGCATCGGCCAACTTGTTAACCTTATCTCTTTGGATCTTTCTAGTGATGACGACAGGACCAGTCTTTTTGGCTACCCTAACTATCTCTCGATATCTAACTTTCATACCATAGTGCGGAACCTCAGCAATTTGAGAGAGCTCTACCTTGACGGCGTGCAAATAGGTAGTAGCGGAGAAGAGTGGTGCAATGCTCTAGCTAAATCCGTTCCTCATCTTCAGGTTCTTAGCTTGGAGTTGTGCGATCTCTATGGTCCGATTCACGAATCCCTTTCGAGCCTTAGCTCTCTAACTGTGATCAATCTCCAATACAACTTTGATAACTCTGCTGGTCCGTTTCCAGAGTTCTTCATGGATTTTGTCAATTTAAGTGTGCTTCAACTTGCTTATACTAATCTTGAGGGGTGGTTCCCTCGTAGAATCTTCCTATCGAAAAATCTAAGGGTACTTGATTTGTCTGGGAATATGAATCTTTCAGGGAATCTGCCAAACTTTTCTAATGCAAGTTCTTTAGAGACTTTGAGACTAGATGGGACCAACTTTTCGTATGTCAAACTGAACTCTTCAAGCAATTTCAGGTCATTGAAAGAGTTATCCCTTGATGGAAGTTTTATTTCCACGGAGTTTCTCTCTTCGTTTGGTACTCTTCCGTCTTTATGCCAATTGCTACTCTCTAGGTTGGGCTTACAAAGAGAGTTAAGATCAATTTTCTCATGGATCGGGGGCCTCAGGAAATTGACAAGCTTGGAACTCGATGAATGTGACTTATCTAGCACAACGCCTTCCTCCATTGCCAACCTCAAGAGCTTGAGAAGCTTGAGTATGTTCGGCTGCAACCTCACTATGCCAGTACTATCTGCAATTGGTAATCTCAAGGGCTTGCAAGACTTGTATTTCTCTAACCTCAGACTAAATGGTTCAATGCCATCTACAATCGGCAATCTGACGAATTTAAGGAGCTTGCATCTAGATGGTTGTGAGTTTGCTGGGCCAATACCGTCTGCAATTGGTTTTCTCAAAAACTTACAAACCTTGGAGATCTTTGATTGCAAGTTTGCTGGGCCAATACCATCTGCAATTGGCAACCTCAGCAACTTGAAAAGCATGGATATCAGCTATTGGGAGTTTGTAGGGCCAATGCCGTCGACAATTGGTTTTCTCGGAAACTTACAAACCATGGAGATCTCTTTTTGCAAGTTTGCTGGGCCAATACCATCTACAATTGGCAACCTCAGTAACTTGAAAACCTTGGAGATCTTTGATTGTGAGTTTTCTGGGCCAATACCATACACAGTTGGGCAACTCAACGAGTTGAGAACATTGCGGCTTCGAGGAAGCAGCTTTACTGGGGGAATACCAAATTCAATTGGTAATTTGACTCGCCTGCTTGATTTGGATCTCTCAATGAATTATATCAGCGGTAAGACTATGGGCTAGCCGGTTGTTGTGCTCTGCTGCACTATCGTAATCTAGTTATGAAAATATTTACTAATTCCACTAAGTTTTGTTGTTATAACTCCAAAAGAAGGCTTCGAACTAACTGTTACATCCAAAAGTATAAATAAATAGTTGCGTTTAATAAGTCACCGTAATGCCAAATTGAGCCTTAATGCTAAGAATTTGATATTTCTCTTTCTGCTAGTTAAACCACTTCAAAAAAATTAGCATATACGTACCAAACCAATCGAAGGATGGCGCTTCAGAGCCACAGGACCATCGTGATCAGGGGTTCCCTTTTCCTTTCTTCTGCTCTTCAGGTCTCTATCCTGTTGTTTCCTGAGTTGAGTTGTCGCCTAACCCTGCATGTGAGGCCAGGCTCGCCCGGGGCTGGTTTTCAGCAAACAACTTTTTTGTTTGTTCTCTTCTCCTTCTTTGAATGAAAGGCAAAGCTCCTGCCACTTCAAAAAAAATAGCACAAACGTACCAAACCATGCAAATTAATGCAATGGTGACGAGGATCTTTGACTCGGTTAACATTTATAGTCAAGATAGAATCTCATTTAGGTCTATTCAGCCAAGGCCCACCTAATACCTTAATGGGGCCTATTAAACTTGGTTACACTTCTAACCGGAGAAAAAGAAAGAGATAGAGTTTTCAAATAACAGGTCATCAAACATTTATTATTTCTCATTGTCGACAAGGAAAGCGTAATAACTAACTTCCCCGACCTGTGACTAATTGTATAAGCTGGTAACCGATGCATTCATTATCTAAAAAAAGTGTATAAGCTGGTCGGAGCAATGATGGTTTAACATGTGAATGTATAACCGAACACGTAAGAGCAGTTAATTGCTGTTACGATGAGATGCGACAATTGGTAAAGGACACGTCGACAGTTCAAGACACAAAGAAGACACATGAGTGAAGCCAGGGATGTCCATTACATTATTAACTGCCACCTCTTAGATAGATATAAATTAGGGGGTCTACTTGCCTCCAAAAACAACATTATATTTGTCTAGAAATCCTTCTCAACCACTAATTCGAGTTGTACTAGGAGAAGAAATTCAATCTGATTTTTTTCCACTCTGTTTGCAGGGCAAATTCCAACCTCTCTTTTCACTCTTCCAGCGTTACAAGACTTGGATCTTTCTTGGAACCGACTTTCTGGCCCTATACAAGAGTTCGATGTGGCATCATCATGTTTGATGGCTGTGGACCTAAGCAGGAATGAATTGACAGGGAAAATTCCCAGGTCATTCTTTGAACTCACAAGCTTGAGGGGTCTGTATATTGGCTCGAACAGCTTGGTAGGTTCGGTGAATCTTACCTCATTTTGGAGGTTAAAAAAACTCGGTGCTTTGGCCCTTTCAAACAATAAGCTCTCTGTCATGGATGAAGAAGGCAATAATTCTTCCTCAACCTCTCTCTCTCGACTTACCAGGCTAGGTCTTGCGAGCTGCAATATAACCAAATTTTCGAGTATTCTGCCACGTCTCAATGATGTGTATTATCTGGACCTCTCATGCAATAAACTCAGTGGGGATATACCAAATTGGATATGGGAGAGATGGAACAGTAGCCTACAATATTTAAATCTTTCACACAACATGCTCACCGGTATGCAATTTAATTCATCTGTTCTCCCTTTCAAGGTTTCACTGGATGCGCTTGATCTTAGTTTCAATGGCCTCCAGGGGCAGATTCCAATGCCAAACTCGTCAGCACAAGTCATGGATTATTCAAATAATAATTTCTCTTCGGTTCTTCCAAATTTCACTTTATACCTTAGCGACACCCTTTTTCTCAGGATGTCCAACAATAGTATAAATGGGCATATACCACATTCAGTTTGCAATTCCACGCTGGAAGTCCTTGACCTATCCTATAACAACTTTAGTGGGTCGATTCCATCTTGTCTAATAGAAAATGTTCGGCTGAGCGTATTAAATTTGAGGAAGAATCACTTTGAAGGCACGTTGCCATCCAATATTACATGGGAATGTGCATTCCAGACAATAGATTTACATGGCAATATGATTGAAGGTCAGCTTCCGAGGGCACTTTCTAACTGCAGTCGATTGGAGGTTCTTGACATTGGAAACAATCAAATAGTCGATGTTTTCCCATCTTGGCTGAGGGGGCTTTCCAATCTTTATGTTCTTATATTAAGATCCAACCGATTCTACGGTTCCATAGGTGATATTGTTGGGCATCCCCAATCCAAGGAGTATTTCTCTAGATTGCAAATTATTGATCTTGCCTCAAACAACTTCATCGGCGATGTGAGTTCAGAATGGTTTGGGTGCTTAAAATCAATGATGGCCAAATTCAACAGCACAGGAGATATTGTCGTTGCTCAAAACTTTTCAGATCCTGTGGGTCAACAATTCTATCAAGATACTACTCAGATCTCATACAAGGGGGTCTTTGTGACATTTGAAAGGATCTTGACTACCTTGACAGCAATTGACTTTTCAAATAATAGGTTGGAAGGTACCATTCCTGAATCAATTGGAAGGCTTGTTTCACTACGTGTACTGAACATGTCGCACAACGCCTTCACGGGACAGATCCCAGCCCAACTTGGCGGCATGACTGATCTTGAGTCACTAGACCTTTCTGGCAACCGACTCTCTGGGGAGATCCCACAGGAGCTAACAGATCTCACGTTTCTTGGCACCCTGAACTTGTCCGACAACCATTTGGTGGGAAAGATACCACAATCACGTCAATTCTCTACATTTGACAATAGTTCATTCCAGGGGAATGCAGGACTGTGTGGACAACCGCTATCTATACCTTGTGGCGTTTCGTCCTATACTCCAAGTGAGGCACATGCAGACAGGTCCTCGAAGCACGTCGATGTTGTTTTGTTTCTCTTCGTCGGACTTGGCTTTGGTGTCGGATTTGCCGCGGCCATTCTGATGAGATGGGGTCGGCTTGGCAAATGGTTCGTTAAATCTGCAAGAAGTTCGCGGACTTGATCTGAAGGTGAGAGAGACTGTCTCCGAGTGGAAGCATGCTTTTCTGGGAGCGAGTTATACGTAACGTATATATTCAAGTGTACTATGCCTTGTACATTTCTGTAGCCGTTACTTCTCAAGTGTTGTACGTATGGGTTAATCATTAGCATATCATTTGTGCAGTGCTTTAATTCATGGGTCAAGCCATACCACCTTATCTGTATTATACTAGTATACATTTGTTTGGCCTAGATGGCTACATGTAACAAGTACTTGTTGGGTCAAAAAGCTATTGAACATAAGCGTACTGTTGTAGTTTTGTTGCCTATTTGGTTGTTTCAGACTTTCAGTTACTGCTGTGCATTATGGATGTAAGACCGACCAATCGCATTGGCAGAGTCGCGACTGCCCGAACAGGTTGGGGAACTCAAACGTAAGTTTGAATCCATTTTATTTATTTGAAATCATAGCCAGAGATCCAGAAAAGCAGCCGACGGGGGCATCGCATCACTCACCGGGGCTGCTCTGTGTTTGTACCAAGAATGATCGGAACAAAAGCAAACCAAAAAAATACAAAGAACATGTTTGCTTCCTTTTTTAACCACCCATGTTTGCTTGCTTATAAGATAAGAGCACATCAGGTAAATGTCCACTCAAGAAAATAACTCTGCCTTCTGCAGGCAGACAAAAAGGCCTAAGTTAATGAACGAATAAGTAGTGCATTACCTTGATTCAACAAACGAGATGTGCATGGAAGAACTGGAATAAAAGGAGCAAGTTTTTGCCTCTCGGCAAGCAGTTCTGCAATGTACCTGCAAAGACAACAACCAGAAATCAATGAGCAAATACATACATACGCTAATATCAAGCAATTTTTTGTCAACTAAGATGACATATTGAAACATTGGTGGAGATACCCTAAAATTAGGTTTGGTGGAGTTTAGTGGATTTACCAAAATCTCATTAGTTGATTCGCAACCTAACACTTAGGTCAGACAAAACCGAAGTAGTGAAGTGCATTCTAAAATAGATTGCCTCCTCTTATCAATTCTTTTCTTCAAACTTGATAGCACGGTTTGTGTTCATAGTTCAGCTACCAACATACAATCGATTTGAACTACAACCATAAACCCACTTGAAAACACAACCAATCCCAATACTCTCATAACCCCAGCAAACGAGTGTCAGCAGAAAACGCTTGCCGTACCAAGTTGCAAGGTATAGTCACTGCAATAACACATTTACAAGACTAACATCAAGATCAGAAAATGCCTGCCTCCTCGTCTAGATGGACAGACGCCTGCCACAAGTTTGTAGCAAAGTTTTCAATAGACATGGAGGAAGAGCCAAATTACGAGCCGCCGAGTAAATGCGCAAGGAGGCATCGAAACAAAAACCCGGTTCATAAACCTGCAAAAGTTTAACCAAATAGACAAAAATTATCGGCATGTCTCACATCTTTGCTGTTAACACATCAAGAGTTTTGCTAGAACAACATTAAATATTGGATAGAATTCAGTGTGGCACAAACCAGTACCTGTGGATGAGCAAAACGCATTAGACGCTCATTTTTGTATGTATTTGCACACAACCGGCAGATTTTTGTTTGCCTCATCCTTAATTAGCGATCGGAGTGAAAGGCTCTTTGGGAGGCAATTGTTTGTTTGGTGATTTAGCTCTGATTTGTGGGATTTTGTTTTCAATTTTGGATTATAGGGTTTGTGAATTTGTTCCCATGCCTTGCGATTGAGCTATTCCGTAGTTAGATTTTCATGCAGAATAATGTCTCCAGCCTATATCAATGTTTGATAGCATGACAGGGGCTTAGAGTAGGCACAAGGATAATGATGCTCAAAAGAAATAGAGTTCGCTCGTTTACGATTCAGTGCATAAATATGGATCTCTAAGAAGCAAATATCCCATAAAGGACTGTCATCGTGTTGTAAGTCATTTTGAGTTGAAACTTTTGCCATCAAGCTTCTAAGCTACCAAATAGACTTTTGTTGGCAAGTTTCTATGGTGCCAAAATAGACTTCTTTGAAACATTTGCAATGAACCAAAAAAATCGAAATGCAGTTATTAACATCATGCTCTTCTGCATCATGATGGTGGTAGAGCCATCAATAATCAAAGGGTTGTCTAGCGAAGCACAAGTCTTAATGAACCCATTTTATGAGTTTCTTATCTTGGTTCTTGAGCGCCTTACACCTTAGTTTTACTTTTGCATTTTTGCCTCATAGTTCGTGCCTTCGGGGAGTATTTGACCTTTTGTGGCCTGGTCAAAAGCTTTGAAGCTGCTTTTTGCCCACATATTTTGAAGCTATGACCTTTAGTACTTGCGAGTAAGGACATAGCTTCAATCAGATCCTGATGTTGAGGTATTATATACTTGAGAAGGATCCGAAGAAACAGACGTCTTTGCTTGAAGCTGCTTTTGCCCACATAGTTTGTGCTTTTCTAGCTTGTGCAACATGCTCCTTGACCTAATTAGACAAAGAATAAGTGATGATAAAATCCGAATAGTGTCCTGTTCGACCGTCAACCATCGCTATACTTTTACAATAATGTTAAGAAATCAACATGAGAATTACAGTTTTGAAACATTCCATCGTCTATGTTAAATTGTTAATGTACTCCATGTTGATGCTTCTTTTTTCCTCCCAAAAGTTGAAATGTCCCATCCTATAAATTGTTAATGTATATGCTTATTTTTTCCTCCCAAAAGTTAAAATGTATTTTTTCCTCCCAAAAGTTGAAATGATAGTGAGATGCTCCAAGAGCCTATTGTTGATTGAGCTATTATTGATTTCTCTTTTATGAAGACGTGAAGTTAATTACTAGTTGCACATTAACTAGTGTTTCATCAAATCTTAACCCTATAAAATAGTAACAACCCCAATACATAATCGAAATTGCAAACAAATCATTAAAGAGTTCAATTCTGGTGGACCCTGTCAAGGACCCTGTCAAAGACATCGGCTACCTCCCAGGTATCAAAGTTTAATTTCAAATAATTGGCAGGGGCCGCGCGAACGCGTACCCCCTCTACCACAAATTATGACGTCCACTCTCCCACTTGGGGAGATGGTAAGCCAGCGCGCCCACCAAGTGCAATGTGAGCCACTGAAATAGGCCACGGGCCTTGTTGATCGCCCGTTGACCCCGTCCAGGTAAGTATGGACAAACGGTCGCCCTGCCTCTGCCCTTATACCCAGCTCTCCGGCTCGGTGCTGCTCGGCCAGGCGAGGCGGTACTAACCCAGGAGACGGACGCGGGAGGGCAGCGCGCTTCAGGAGGTAAGGTGGGCTTCCTAGTTGGGCCTCGGGTTCCCGGTGTGGGCTACTTCCCTGTCTTTGGCACCAGGCCTCACTCTGACGCCGCTTCAGGAGTTAAGAAGATTGGTCAAATGTGTCAAAGTTGCGAACACCTAAACAGGTGGCCACTTGGGCTGGAACCGCAATATTGTGTACTTTGATTGCTAATCATCTTCACGTTGAAAGTTTTGTGCGATTGCATGGGAAGACTTGCAGCGTTTTAGGACGTTGCACTCCCAGCCATCAATTCATTAGCCCATACTTCACTATTCGCATTTTGGATTACCAGTGACCGAATGAAATAATCTAGAAAATTGCAAACAAATCATGAAAGAGCCTAAATCAACTAAGAAGCTATGGTGCATCTAAGGTTAAACTTGGCAGCCTTAATATGCAAACAAAACAGAGCCTAAATCCATAGATGTAGGATGTAGCCCCTAAGGAGCTGCGAGCCGCACGTTTTTTTTTTTCGCCTTGTTTTGTGTCCAGGTAGGTTTCCATTTCTCGAATCAAACTTTGTCGACACTGCATACCAAGTTTACATGTGAATCACAAATTTTTCCTCACTGTCACACAGAGAATAGTCAATCTCTAACCAAATATCCTGTTCAAGGTGGCAGCTAACCGAACGCTGCCTTGCGCTAGCCTCAGGTTCACCACCGGCACTCTGCTCAGGAAATAGGCATCTGCATCAACAGCAGCAGCAGTAATGATTTTAGCAGGTTTTCAAACTGTTCGCACACCAACCTTGATGATATTTTTGTATTCTTAATACCTTCTAGGATTGCATCTTCTGTCACGTTCTTGTACGCCCAGTCGCATGCTGCGGTGATGCTCTCGGATGCGTATCTTGCATTAGGTACGTATTACATTACAGCCAGGAATCAAGCCAGGAAGCAAGTATTCGCAACATAAAGAAGGGAATATCTATATATATGCAATTGCTGAATTAATTAGACAACGTTTATATCCAGCCTCTGAGTTTTGGTGAATGGTGATTGCAAGTAAAATCAAATGAAAACGGAAATAAATTGTTGTTTCTGGAAAACATACATGTCTGGGCATGCCGTCTGGTTCTTGCTGCATTCTTCCCACCCATGCACTTGCCCTGACCACTCTCCCTGCAACGTGGACGGCTCAATTAATTATTCAGCTCTCATATCAAACAGCAAGTAGATCGAGCTGATGAAACAGCAAGTAGACCATAAGAAAATTCAATCACAATTTCACACCGTTATATTCTTTGTCAGTGCGTCAACAAATTCAGCTACACCTTCGCCATAGAAATCGTCTTCTGATGTCTCGATGATATTCGCATCCCAAACCTGAAAATGGTACAGAAAATAACTTTCGACGTTATGCTTTGTCAGAATGATAACAGTGCTTAGTCTGAACATTAAGCTTGCTTACATGGTGGAGAACGGTCTTCCTTGTGTACCAGTGGACATCAATGGTGTTCCCTCCTTTATCAGAGGTAAACCCCACATGAAGTGGCTACAGCCACCGCAATCAATGGTGTACAAACAATTAGTTATCAGCTAAAGTTGTAGACTAGCACAGCACAAACACTTAATTAATCAGGACTGCTGATTAAATCTGTACCTGGTGGATGTCCCCCATGAAGTGTGAAAGGAACAGAAGTGCTTGTGTCAGGTTATCTGTGCTCGATAGAATCTTACTATCAGTATGGCTAACAATGCAACTATCGCAAGCAATTGTTGAGAAGTTTGTAGGATCAAAATAGTACATTGAGCAGTAGAAGATCTTCCGTAGGTTAGGAGCTGAGAGGTGTAGTTGTTGATGGCGCCGGCAACGCACCGGCCCTTGACGCCATCCTCGTCCTTGCAGTCTCCTGGCAAAAAAGAGATGGCACAACATGCAGGAGAGACATTTTGCTAGCTCAATGGTGCTACAGCAATGCGCATGTCGGTTTGAGTCGATTGTAGTGTACTAGTGTGAGAGACACCGTGCTTACTGTCGTAGCTGTAATTGCAGAGGCCATCCGGGGTGTTGATGTAGTGGAGCGGCGACGACCAGCGGTACCTGAACTTGACGTCGTCGGCCCAGGAGCAGAGGCTGCTCAGGTTCTTGCCGGCGTAGGAAGGCAGCAGGTCCTCGACCGCCGCGGCGGCTGCGTCACTCAGACGGCCCTGGACATTCACGAACGCAATAGAGCGTAAGAAGTGCAGATAAAGAGAGCGGGGACAGATCGAAATGGGCATGCGTGACTGCCTGGGCGATTTGGCAGATGATGAGATGGCCATCGACTCCCCAACCGTAGGACAGCGCAGGGAGCAAAGAGAAGACGAGAAGCAGCAGAGGCACTGTGGTCTGCCGCTGCAACCTGAAGATGGAGACGGAGGAGGATAACACAGGCATGGATCGACCGGAGTGATCGATCTCTGCAGACTGCCGTGCTTTGAACTGCAGGAATATCATGCGCTGCGAGTATATTTAGGAAGGAATATCTTAGAGCAGGAGGAATCTTTGGATTGATGTGGGCAGCAGCGTACGGCATAAATTGTCGGATCGCCTGCTGGGATTACTGACCATATACGCTCATCAATCATGACGTTCACACCTCATCGTGTTCATACCAATCTCCACCTCTCGCGTACGTTCTGAAGAAAGTGAACTGCACGTAGCTGCAGACCAGCAGCAATGGTGAACTTCCTTTTTTCTTTTGTCAGAAGCGCATCCAGAAAAAAATAGTCATTGGATCATTAGAAGGATATGTCCACAGTTTACATTGGAGAACTTGCCATAAATAACAGGTTCTCTTCACGATTTGTTGCTAGAAGTCACTAGGGCCATCAGACCCAAACCATGATCCTCCCCTGGTTGTTCTAATCGCTGTGCATAAGCAATGGCGTGTTTTTTTAGGGGGGGGGGGGGGTGTCCTCGTAAAATTTTTGGTAAGATGCTCTCTAGTCGTCATATATGGCAGTATTCCCTTCTTTTTCTCACTTCCCTTTCTTTCAAAGGCTCTCTCATCATGACACTTGCAACATCCCCATCATCCTACCATCTTTTCTCATTCTCATTCCATCAAACTCAAAAAGTGTTTGTTTTCAAATTTATAAATACAAAGTGTTTTTGTCTATTTTTGGAAGTTTTTTGAGTTGAAACTTTTCGAACTGAAGGTTTTTTGAATCAGAATTTTTCGAACCGGTTTCAAATTGATGTTTCTAAATAATTTTTTTATCTAAAAGTTTTTGAAACAAAGAATTTTTTGAATCAACCATTTTCAATCCGAAAGTTTTTAAAATTTCCCGTTTTGGAATTTCCCCTCTTGCAATTTTTCTAATTTGAAATTTCTCGAGTTGAAAATTTTCTAGCTAAATGTTCCTTGAGTTGAGATTTTCTAGGTAGAAAGTTTCCGAATTGAAATATCCTAATTTGAAACTATCTTGATTCAAAAAAATTTAGTTAAATTTCTATCTTGATTCAAAAATTTTGAGTTAAAATTCCAGAGCGGAGGATCTCCGCTATGTTTCTTTGCTTGTGGTAGTGGCCGACGAGGCCGTGGGATCACTGTGGCCGAAGCGCTGCATCCACCTCGCTCAAGCCCTCAAATCCTCCGCTCCTCCTTCTCCTAGCATCCACCTCGAATTGCAGCATGACTTCCCTCTCCTCCTACTCCTCCTCCTAGCATCCTCCGCGTCCCGACGAAGAGCGTAGGATTGTAGCATGACTTCCCTCTCCTCCTACTCCTCCTCCTAGCATCCTCCGCGTCCCGACGAAGAGCGTAGGATTGTAGCATGACTTCGGCACCGACGGCACTCCGGAGACGTGCCGCATCGGCCTTGTTGCGCCCTTTCTTCTCCACCTGCTCCTCCCTTCCGGAGAGCGCGAGGTTTCTCCCTTCCCTCCGCCTCCGCCTCCTCCTCGCTGCTCTGTCTCTCTCCTCTTCTTGCCTAGGGTTTATGTGTTTTGGTGCAAGATCTTTGCTCTTCGTGGTCAGATCGCGATGGATCGGCGGTGGTTGCCGGCGAGCGTCATCCCAGCAGTGATTTCTGGTTCCGGCGGCTTGGCAGCTTCTTATTGCACACAACCGGCATATTTTTGTTTGCCTCATCCTTGATTAGCGATCGGAGTGAAAGGCTCTTTGGGAGGCAATTGTTTGTCTAGTGATTTAACTCTGATTTGTGGGATTCTGATTTCAATTTTGGATTATAGGGTTTGTGAATTTGTTCCCATGCCTTGCGATTGAGCTATTACGTAGTTAGATTTTCATGCAGAATAATGCCTCCAGCCTATATCAATGTTTGATAGCATGACCGGGGCTTAGAGTAGACACAAGGATAATGATGCTCAAAAGAAGTAGAGTTTGCTCCTTTACGATTCAGTGCATAAATATGGATACCTAAGAAGCAATTATCCCATAAAAGAATTTCACGTGTTGTAAGTCATTTTGAGTTGAAACTTTTGCCATCAAGCTTCTAAGCTACCAAATAGACTTTTGTTGGCAAGTTTCTAAGGTGCCAAAATAGACATCTTTGAAACAATTGCAATGAACCAAAAAAAATCAAAATGCAGTTATTGGCATCGTGCTCTTCTGCATCATGATGGTGGTACAGCCATCAATAATCAAACAGCTATGACCGATGGACCGTGGCCCTGAGGGACCGCGGTGTACGGTGAAGAGGCGGTGAACGGTTGAGAGACCAATGTGTGAAGGAGGGATTGTTAGAATAGTCCCACATTGGTTGTGGAAGGGCAATGGACTTAACTTATAAGTGGGGGGTTTCTCGCCTCTTAAGCTAGCTTTTAGGGTTGAGAAGGCCCTTACGATCCAACAGCTATGACCTTGAGTACTTGCGAGTAAGGACATAGCTTCAATCAGATCCTGATGTTGAGGTATTATATACTTGAGAAGGATCCGAAGAAACTGACGTCTTTGCTTGAAACTGCTTTTGCCCACATAGTTTGTGCTTTTCTAGCTTGTGCAACATGCTCCTTGACCTAATTAGACAAAGAATAAGTGATGATAAAATCCGAATAGTGTCCTGTTCGACCGTCAACCATCGCTATACTTTTACAATAATGTTAAGAAATCAACATGAGAATTACAGTTTTGAAACATCCCATCGTCTATGTTAAATTGTTAATGTACTCCATGTTGATACTTCTTTTTTCCTCCCAAAAGTTGAAATGTCCCATCCTATAAATTGTTAATGTACTCCTTGTTGATGCTTTTATTTTTTCCTCCCAAAAGTTAAAGGTTAAAATGTATTTTTTCCTCCCAAAAGTTGAAATGTATTTTTTCCTCCCAAAAGTTCAAATGTTCCAAGAGCCTACTGTTGATTGAGCTATTATGAAGACGTGAAGTTCATTACTAGTTGTACATTAACTAGTGTTTCATCAAATCTGAACCCTATAAAATGGTAACAATCCCAATACATAATCTAAATTGCAAACAAACATGAAAGAGTTCAATTCTGGTGGACCCTATCAAAGACATCGGCTACCTCCCAGGGACGGACGCGGGAGGGCAGCGCACTTCTGGAGGTAAGGTGGGCTTTCCAGTTGGGCTTCGGGTTCCCGGTGTGGGCTACTCTCCCTGTCTTTGGCACCAGGCCTCACTCTGACGCCGCTTCAGGAGTTGCGAACACCTAAACAGGTGGCCACTTGGGCTGGAACCGCAATATTGTGTACTTTGATTGCTAATCATCTTCACGTTGAAAGTTTTGTGCAATTGCATGGGAAGACTTGCAGCGTTTTAGGACGTTGCACTCCCAGCCATCAATTCATTAGCCCATACTTCACTATTCGCATTTCGGATTACCAATGACCGAATGAACAACTCTAGAAAATTTCGTGTTATCTGCAGCCTTGTGCATTTGTGGTTCGACATCAGACCATTACATCTAAGTGGGTTTGAAGCAGGTAAATTTATTATGTGATACAGTTGTAGATTGCGACATCGTTCGATTTGGAAACATGTCATGCTCTGAACTGTTAGACAATCTCGCTATCGAATAGTCCGGGGTTTCATAATACATCTAAACTGGAGAACAAAGAGAGGGAGAGAGACACAATATGAGGAAGAACGGCTCTGCTTTATTATTATGATTGCACGTGTACAATGGGGTGACCCCTGCCTCCTATTTATAACCTACTGCTAGGGTTTCGGGAGAGTCCATATGGGCCACATGGGCCGAGTTTCCTAACACTCCCCCTTGGACTCTTCACCGCGAGATGCATATGCCTCATCAAAACTCCAGAAAACCCAGTGAGAAAAATACTTAGAGAAAGAGTACATAGCATACGCTTGCCGTGTTGCACGGATTGCCTTATCAAAAACCTTATGTAAAAAAACTTAAATGAAAAACTTACTAAGGAAAAGAGTACAATCCACCCAAACCTCAATGTTAATCTTCTAAATTCACGTTGGGTACTCAAACTTCATGTTCGAGATTTATGTAGGATTATGTGAAAATTCTCCCTCTGAAATCTGCACTTCTCTAAACCTCATCATCCCGATTCCTCTAACGCATCTTTCAAAGGAAAAGATGCCGGGAGTGACTTAGTGAATAAATCTGCGAGATTTTCATACGACTTAGTATGTAGTATCTTTATCTCGTTCATCTTATGCATTTAATGGGCATAAAAAAAACTTGGGGTTGATATGCTTCGTGAGATTACTTTTCACATATCCCATTTGCACTTGAGGATTACTTTTCACATATCTCATTTGCACTTGAGCAACACAAGCTGCATTATCTTCATAGATAATAGCGGGGGTTTGTTCCATGTTCAAACCACATGGCTTCTGGATGTGGTGAACCATTCTTCGAAGCCATGCACATTATCGGGAGGCTTCATACAATGCAATGATTTCTGACTGATTTGTCCAGAATCCTACCGTTTGGCAAACAATTCGCTTTTATTTTAAGCACAAGCTATCCAAAAGCTAGTCATCCTTTACAAAGGGAAACTACCTCAGGATAATAGTCGATGTCTATCTTCTGCACCCGGTGTGCAAACTCCCCGACAGCCTTAGAGAAATTATTATTGAACCCCGCACATAAGAAACAAATAGAAAAAATAACAATCAACAAAACGTACAAAAATAACAATCAGCGTATAGCGTATGCTAAGAACCTCTTTGGTTGATACCTAACATTGTCACAACTAATCTTAGTCAGGTGTAGCTTATGATACTTTTGTGATAACAAAATTCAGCACCACAGGTGTGGCAAACTTAGCAAAATGTTAGAAGTCTATGAAGTTTGAGCTATGGGGCGAAGATAGTGTGGTAAACTATAATAGTAGCAACAAATCAAACATCCAACTAAGAAGCTATGGTGCATCTAAGGTTAAACTTGGCAGCCTTAATATGCAAACAAAACAGAGCCTAAATCCATAGATGTAGGATGTAGCCCCTAAGGAGCTGCGAGCCGCACGTTTTTTTTTCCGCCTTGTTTTGTGTCCAGGTAGGTTTCCATTTCTCGAATCAAACTTTGTCGATATTGCATACCAAGTTTACATGTGAATCCCAAATTTTTCCTCACTGTCACACAGAGAATAGTCAATCTCTAACCAAATATCCTGTTCAAGGTGGCAGCTAACCGAACGCTGCCTTGCGCTAGCCTCAGGTTCACCACCGGCACTCTGCTCAGGAAATAGGCATCTGCATCAACAGCAGCAGCAGTAGCAGTAATGATATTAGTAGGTTTTCAAACTGTCCGCACACCAAGCTTGATGATATTTTTGTATTCTGAATACCATCTAGGATTGCATCTTCTGTCACGTTCTTGTACGCCCAGTCGCATGCTGCAGTGATGCTCTCGGATGCGTATCTTGCAGTAGGTACGTATTACATTACAGCCAGGAATCAAGTCATAAAAATGTCACTGCTATTATGCAAGTATTCGCAACATAAAGAAGGGAATATCTATACATATGCAATTGCTGAATTAATTAGACAACGTTTATATTCAGCCTCCGAGTTTTGGTGAATGGTGATTGCAAGTAAAATCAAATGAAAACGGAAATAAGTTGTTGTTTCTGGAAAACATACATGCCTGGGCATGCCGTCTGGTTCTTGCTGCATTCTTCCCACCCAGGCCATGCACTTGCCCTGACCACTCTCCCTACAACGTGGAGGGCTCAGTTAATTATTCAGTTCTCATATCGAACAGCAAGTAGATCGAGCTGATGAACCAGCTAGAGCATAAGAAAAATTCATCACAATTTCACACCGTTATATTCTTTGTCAGTGCGTCAACAAATTCAGCTACACCTTCGCCATAGAAATCGTCTTCTGCTGTCTCGATGATATTCGCATCCCAAACCTGAAAATGGTACAGAAAATAACTTTCGACGTTATGCTTTGTCAGAATGATAACAGTGCTTAGTCTGAACATTAAGCTTGCTTACATGGTGGAGAACGGTCTTCCTTGTGTACCAGTGGACATCAATGGTGTTCCCTCCTTTATCAGAGGTAAACCCCACATGAAGTGGCTACAGCCACCACAATCAATGGTGTACAAACAATTAGTCATCAGCTAAAGTTGTAGACTAGCACAGCAGAAACACTTAATTAATCAGGACTGCTGATTAATTCTGTACCTGGTGGATGTCCCCCATGAAATGTGAAAGGAACAAAAGTGCTTGTGTCAGGTTATCTGTACTCGATAGAATCTAACTATCAGTAGGGGTAACAATGCAACTATCGCATGCAATTGTTGAGAAGTTTGTAGGATCAAAATAGTACATTGAGCAGTAGAAGATCTTCCGTAGGTTAGGAGCTGAGAGGTGTAGTTGTTGATGGCGCCGGCAACGCACCGGCCCTTGACGCCATCCTCGTCCTTGCAGTCTCCTGGCAAAAAAAGACATTTTGCTAGCGCAATGGTGCTACAGGAATGCGCATGTCGGTTTCAGTCGATTGAAGTGTACTAGTGCGAGAGACACCGTGCTTACTGTCGTAGCTGTAATTGCAGAGGCCATCCGGGGTGTTGATGTAGTGGAGCGGCGACGACCAGCGGTACCTGAACTTGACGTCGTCGGCCCAGGAGCAGAGGCTGCTCAGGTTGTTGCCGGCGTAGGAAGGCAGCAGGTCCTTGACCGCCGCGGCGGCTGCGTCACTCAGACGGCCCTGGACATTCACGAACACACAGTGTGCGTAAGAAGTGCAGATCGAACACAGAGGCAGATTAAGAGGGCGGAGACAGATCGAAGAAATGGGCACGCGTGACTGCCTGTGCGATTTGGCAGATGATGAGATGGCCATGGACTCCCCAGCCGTACGACAGCGCAGGGAGCGCAGAGAAGACGAGAAGCAGCAGGGGCACTGCTGTCTGCCGCTGCATCCTGAAGATGGAGACGGAGGAGGAGAACACAGGCATGGATCGACCGGAGTGATCGATCTCTGCAGATTGCCGTGCTTTGAACTGCAGGAATATCATGCGCTGCGAGTATATTTAGGATGGAAACAGCAGGGGGGATGTTTTGGATTGATCGATCTCTGCAGATTGCAGATTGCAGATTGCCGTGCTTTGAACTGCAGCGTAGGGCATAAATTGTCGGATCGCTTGCTGGGATTACTGACCATATACGCTCATCAATCATGACGTTCACACCTCATCATGTTCATACCAATCTCCACCTCTCGCGTACGTTCTGAAGAAAGTGAACTTCCTTTTTTCTTTTGTCAGAAGCGCATCCAGAAAAAAATAGTCATTGGTTCATTTGAAGGACTAGTAAAGTGTCCGTGCGTTGCAACGGAATACGAAAAAAAATGATAAATATTATGAAACATTATCTCAAAACCAAACCATTGCCATCTGCATATATTGAAAATTCAGTGAATATATTGATTTTTTGCTCTCTTTAGCTCTCGTCGAGCGAAGTAGTGAAGTCTTGCATTTTGCGGTCGACTGGTCCAAACTCTTATTTTGTTCCTAACACATCTGAAATGCGTTGTACTTGTGCGTTGGATAAGATACGATGCGTTAACATGAGCAGCTTTTTGGTATTAGTTAGGTATTGCCTGTTCTTAGTACATCGTTTAAATATTCTGGAACATAACTTATTGTGCGTTTGCGTTTGCAAATTATAGGTAACCATGATGATACCTTTTTTGGTATTTGGATAAAAGTTACAGTTAAAAAAAACATGCCGGACATGAGAAGAGGTAAAGCCTTTGTGCACAAGGAGAATGAATTGCCCAGACAATAAAACAGCAGATCAAAAAAAAAAAATCCCGAAATAGTGTGAAATTTAACTCATTTCGCTTGCCATTTGCCAAGGCTTCTGGAGCAAACTAATGCAAAAAACTGACTTTGTTTATAATCCCCCTGTTTATCACTTTTCTTGATTATTACACCTTACATATTCGATATCACAAACGAAATATCGGCAACACAAATAACGTCCTCCTCGGTGTCCTAATCACACAAAAGCAGGGGAAATTTGATAGAGCCAACCGATTGTTCTGTCATGTTGTACTGATAAGCTTTACGCGCCACATGCATCTCAGAAACCTTAATGACGCATTGCCTGACACAAATTAGAGACCAGACTCAGAATGCAATGGAAATCAGGACGGTAAAGTCGTCTAAATCTTCTTAGTTTGGATATTATCAATATGTACTGATAACACCAACAGAATTTATTGATGGAAACATCATCTAGTTATCTAGTTATAAAAATAATTTGGAATGTTGCTATTGCATGGGTCCCAAGCTGATTAGGTACTACATAAATTTAGGCAAATAGGTACAAACACATGGAAAATAGATAGCGCACCAGTCACCAGCACAACTTGTTCAGTACAGGAAATAATTGTTTGGGTCGATCACCAATTCAAAGCCAGCGCTAATATAAATTGCCATAACCATGCTAGGAATCCAGAGATTCACATGTTTTAGTAAGCCGCCATGAAGAGACAAACATACTATGATCTGGTCCTTTCAAAATTTGTAAATTATTAGATGTACGTAGGGAAATTTCACTTCCTTCCTAGTTTTCTAAAAAAAAAGGCGAATACAACAAAAAGGAGAAAAATAATATTTAGCTAAACCCAACAAAACTGTAGTTAGTCTTATATAAAGCACAAAAACATGGCAGATGTCGGCACAACATAAAAGTGATGTAAAATAGAGTAAGCAGATTTGTTGTCCTTTTGATTATATGGCACAACATAAAAGTGATGTAAAATAGATAATATGTGAAATACAACACTTTGAAATAAAAGAATTGTGCCAAAACGAAACAATTCACAACTGCGTACATTTCTTTGGCTAAATAAGAAAAAAAGAAGCATAGCACTGAACATACGCAGTTAAGTAACATACACGGATTCAGGTGGAATCAACTTACTGAAACATCCCTTAGGATCAGAGCTGCCAAGCCGAGCCGAGTCCCCTGCGCATAACATGAGAATAAATCAAACCATAAGGGTACTGCTTCCCAATGCGCGCTACAGAAATGTCAATACCAGATAGCACAAGCTGGTGGAAGTCTATTTCATCAGAGTACCTGACCACCAGCCAAGAGGACAACGGCCAGCTTTCCCTGCAAAATGGCTTTAAACCCCTTCTTCCACCACCGTTCTTTGTCCTCTGGAGACCTCTCCTCCACCGTGGAGACACTGGATTCCGGCAGGGGCTCAACGGCGGGCACTGGAACGCCTGTGCTTAGAAAGCGAAACACATAACTGAGAGTTCTAATTAAAGATGCACATGACAGAATGTTAACGATGAATGTTTGTCCAGCTGAGAGACTGAGAGTGAAGAGGCCTCTGACCTTATGATCCAAGGGAGCGCCGAATGATCTGATCAATCCTGGAAAGATCTATGTTCTGAAATACAGTATGTATAACTCCATTAGCCACTATCAAAATGGTAAGCTCAAAGAATAAAAATTGCTGCAGATTTCCCATGCGCTATTGTACATGGGAAAACAAGAAGAAAAAAATGACCAAAGAAAACCGTCTTATTTTTTCCACAAATCTTGGTAAAACTTATAATAGAAAATCAAATATTAGTGCAGAATTCAAACTAAGAATGAAATCTATATGTAGAATTCCAACTCAAAACCAAACCTTTCAGTAGAATTCCGACTCGAAAACAGGCATTTATGTAGAGTTCATCCGTAACTAATGAACAAACAAGGACTAAACTGCCACGACGCGAGAAAAAAGAGTTCATCAACAACCGCGATGCAAGACAAAACATCAACCAAGAAATTCCCAGCCGAAGGACAAATCTTTACGCGAAATTCAGACGCAAAACCAAATATTTCCCCTGCGAACCGCTATCTTAGCCCGAAGCACATCGCATTGGGCTCACCTCGATGTCCCGAATGAGGAACTCCCGGTCCTCGGGCGAGAGCTCGTCCCAGAGCGCCGGCGCGCCTCGTGTCCGTAGTCCTTCATCCTTCCAAAGAGCGCCGGGCGCCGCCTCACCGCTCTACCGGCGCCGGGCGCCACTGAAGCTCACTCATCATCTCCTCTCCCCAACTCAAAGCAGCAACTCAAGAGGAGAAGAAGAAAACGGTGGAGAGAGAGAGAGAGAGAGAGAGAGAGAAAGAGAGAGAGATTAGAGATGTCGGCCTCCGCGCCTCCGCACCGTACAGATGTTGGCCTCTGGCCGCCGCAGCCTGCTGCCACGCCTTCGCATCGGCCTCCCGCTCGCCCGCGACCAGCAGCCGCCGTCGGCGCCTCGCAAGCGCCTCGGCCGGCGACGGCGCGTCATCGGCCTCCATCGCGCCGCGGCCTGCCGCCGGCCTCTCAGCGCTGCGGCCATGCCCGTAGCCGCCGACGAATCTACGTGGGGAACAAGCGGGCGACGATCTCATCGCCGGATCATGGAGGGGAGCGGACAAGGTGAGGAGGAGGTGCTAGATCTGGGTGGAGGCAGTTGGAGGAGGGGAGTTCGGGGAATGGAGTCGAGGGGAAGGTGCAGGACATGGGTGAGATGGCGGTTGCGGGGATCAGGCGCTGCGAACCGGAGAGGAATGGGCTCTGGCCCAGTTTAGAATGATTGGAGTGGACGATCCACTAAAGCAGGGTAAATTCCTCCTTTTATTAGTTAAGATATGCCCATAGTTTACATTGGGAGAGGTGCTTGTATGCTCTCACTCCTAATTAGGGGTGCAATCGGCTCGGATTCGGTCGGATATCACTCTTTCCGTATCCTAAACCATATTTTTTGTCGGATTCGGAATCGAATTCGGATAGTACCGGATACGAATACGGCACGGATAATATCGGTCACGGATTCGAATCGAATACAGATCGGAATAGATACGGTACCGGATAATATTTATCGGATAACACGCGAAAACAGATACAATATAAAACACACATATAGCATTGATTAATCAACCGTACAAGTTTAATATGCAACAAGATTATCACAATCTAACAATTTTGTCCAATATAATACAAAATGTACCAAAAAAAGATAACCATAGGCGGCTTACATATTCTATGGTATGCTTGGATGAGAAATGCGGACTACTATAGTACGGTGAATGGCATACTCGTAAGATTGTAAGAATCACATGTTGCTCACGTATAACCGAATGCATAGGACATTTTTAGTACCAGCATGAGCACCTCAAAAAGAAAAAAACTGGAAAGCCCATCCACTCAGAAGCTTGAGCGAGTCGCGAGTCAATTAACTAATATAAAGCTTCAAAGAACGGCAAAGCAGGGGGGCAGTAAAAATGGCAGCCGAATTGATGGATTGGAGCTTTGACCGGCCTGCTGCACGTCTGGCACTTCAATCACGTCGGGGCTGCAGCGCAGTCTGTCGTGCTCTGCAACTCCTTCGCCTCACTCTGTCGGTGTCCCGCGTGCGATCAATCGACGGGTCCCGAGGGGACGGGTAGCAACGTGACGACGACACACTCTACACTGGGCGGCTACTGGGCTGAGTCGCCGGATATCCGATTGGATTTTATTCGGATATATCCGAAAAAAAGTTTGAAATATCCCGATCCGACGGATACTATTATCCCGAATTCGAATCCGAATCCGAAAAAAATTATCCGAAACCGAAACCGAATCCGACAACTATCCGAAAAAAATATCCGAATCCGATCCAACAACATTCGGTCGGTCGGTCGGAAATTATCCGATCCGATTACACCCCTACTCCTAATACAAGTTGTACAAATCTTAGAAGCAAACGCCTCCCTCTCCGTCGCTCCCTGGCCACGCCCCCGTCGCCACACCCCGCCATGACCCGTAGCACGCGCGCACTGCTCCTCTCCTCTCCACGATGTTCTTCACCGATTTTCTTTTCCCCTCTCTTTCCATCTGCCCATTCTCATCTTGAGCTCCCTCAAACGATCCCCACTCCCTGGGTCTTCAATCTCACCGTGGAATTCTACGGCACCGAGCCGCCAACCCCTTCGCTTCCCAGCCTCGCCTGCCTCCACCTCGCTCTGCATCTGCTTATTTCCTAGGGTGAAACCCTAGGCGGCTGTTGATGTTCCTCGTGCCAGTCCCCTGTCTCCTTCGTCGTGGTTGGTTCTTCTTCGCGAGGTGAATGGAGGAGTGTCCAGGAGGAACATCCCATGGGCGAGGCGGAGGCTGGAGAAGGAGATTGTTAGACGAGGACGCTGTTAGGAGGGTGGAGGAGGAAATCTATGAAGGCTGCGCTGAAGCCCGCACCATTGGACAAGTTGGTGCTGGCAGCTGTACAGGAGGATTCAAGCCTGGCTTTGGTGCCTGCTCATTCTGATGCTACTCGTGGTGAGCGAAACCATCTCTTGAGTTTTGATTTCTTTTTCTATGCTATTTATTCGTTCTTGTTAAGTAATTTTTTGAGGAAATCAATTGCACTAATTCTCTTTTTCTTGATATTTTCTAGCTTGTGTAAATACATCCGAGTGTATTCAATACTACCACTTCCTAAACCACTTTACCATGCTTTCGGCTGTGGATGTTCACTCTCAAATCTCAATGTTGGATTTCACCTATCAAGGATTTAACACTACAAAAAAACCTTATTTTTTTGTTTTCCTTCCTCCTCCAAAGTACATTGAGTGTACTGTGAAATGGTGACAGCTGTGACCTCTTTGTAATATTAAGTCAGCGCTCATGAAGTTTGCTCCTAGGATAGGGTGCTAACAAGCATGAGTTCATTCTGTTAGTGATTTAATTTATTTTTTTAGGACAATGATTTTAGTGGATTGCTTTTAATGTATTGACCAACAATTCCTTTTTCTTTTTCTCAAGGGAAAGCACTCTGCGTCACTCTATTTGTCTATTTCTCACTGTTGTTGATTTCTCTGAAGAAAATGGAAGAGAAGTTGATTCATTAGTTCAAAAGGAAAACAAAAGGTTTCATGGAGATCTTGAAGTTCCATCTGCTATATTCATTAAGTGTTACGTTACTAATGCGGGTAATAGTTTTTTTTAAGGGAAGCAGGTTAGGACAATTAATTTGATTGGGTACCTAATTTTTTGAACCACACATATAGCTACTTGTTGAAACCAAAAATTTTCAGCAGCAATGCACGGCACATTAGAACTCAAGTAATTGAATGTCAAATCTCATAAGACTGGGAAAGTGTGATGGTCTTTTGAAAGCCAACTATAAATTTAAGCCAGGAAACAGTATCCCTGTTGTGTTTCAGAAATGAATTTAGTATCTACGATTTTAACACCTCATGCATTAATATGGCCTTAACAGAAATGCATTTTTAAAGAAGCACCAAATTGCTTCAACAGAGCTTTATTCTTACTTTGTCGTGCAGAGCGTCAGAATACTTTTTCTAAAACCTCTTTTGTCTGGAACTTGGGACATTTTCTTGTGCAGTTGTACTATTGTGATTTATGTTATCATTGGATATGCAGATTACTTGTAGTATTGTTTCTATTGTTAACTGAAAGCACAATGTTGCTTGCGCTTCAGGGTGGCCATGATTTAAAGTTACACTAATTTGATATGTAGATGATCTTGCTGCTGCTTTTGGGAAGCAAGCAGACACATGTGGTGGACTGGATCACTGCATCAATTGTGCTGGAATTGCCAACCATGCATTAGTTTACGATGATAGGTCTGATGGAACTAGAACATGGAGGCATGCCGTAAATGTGAACAGTGAACCTTGTTGCTGTTATTGAAGGTACTCGCATTGCAGTAAGTATTATCGTTAACTGTTGGAATATAATTACCAAGTTGTTTGTTCAGTAAGTTTGTAGTAACACTGAGTGCTGTTGCTGTTTGCCCTTTATTATTTTTATACATATTAAAATATGATTAGGAAATTCACATACACTTTCATTGTCTGTTGACCCACTTGTTTTCTCTAAACTATTAAATAACGGAGTTTAATCCGCGCAGCGGAGAATTGTCCATCCCACGTGCATGCATGGCTCTTTCCACCGGTTCCGCCGACACATTCATGTAAGAATGAACAATGGAGTAATGTATGCTGTCAACAACAATATCTGTAGGTTTATCGAGATGTTGATTAGATCCTTATATGGGCCATGGCATTTCTATTCCATTATTTTGGTTCTACAGCATAGGCATTGCAGATCCTCATATTGTAGTGATTTGATATGCATGATTTTTTTATTTTTTTTTGTCTTTTGTTGACTCTCTGATGTATCATCTGCTTTGCATGGAGTTTTTTTTTATGATGTCAAACATTGGCAGGTCTGCAGGACAGACATTGCCCACTAGATGTGGGCACTCTTCATGGAAAGTTGGGGATCGTGTTCTTTTTAGAGTGAGTGAAAGTATCTATGATTTTTCTATGTTATATTTGTGCAAACCTGTATCTGAGTTCAGGTTTTTTAATAATTGCAGGATCCAGTAACAAATCTTCCTTTGTGGCATATGGAACAGTCTCCCCATTGTTGATGTAAGACTCATGTAACTTATCACCTTTTTCGAGACAAATATTAAGCCTATTCCTGATAAGAACATATATGAAATTACAACCATCATAACTACCACTCATAGTGTTAAGCAATGAAAATTTGGTGATGATAGTTATTTGCTAGACAAGGATAAAGGTGGTCTGAAAGTGTGATTATTATAATTGTTGTTGATTATACTTGAATGAATGAGTTCTTAGCAATTTGCTAATTTTGTTCTTATTTGAACAGGTATTGTTTTAGCAGGGAAATTGTGGAATACCTAGGTAAGCTCTGATGGGGTCTTGGATATGTCTAAAATCCCTTCAGTTTTTTAAACTCTATCATTTCAAAAGATATCAAATTTTGATATTAATTTGCATAATAGAACGGCAGGATATTGGGCCTCCAGTGCTCTCTTGTGGGTTTTGGTTTCTCCCTATTTCCTGGTAATTTTCTTGTGACAAATGCTGGGAGGCTATGTGTGGAAATGTCAATACTTCACATGGCTAGCAGATAACAGAGTTCATAGTTTCCTCACAGTTCCTAAGCATTTGATCCACCATGCTGCTCATGTTTCTCCTGCTTCTATAATAGCAGGCCTACAGCTGCAGCACTATCTATTAGTGGCCTGTTTGGTTGGCTGCATCTGGAGAGATTTGGCTCTGGAGATGCAACAGTGTGCTGTTTGGTTGCCTTCTCAGGTCACTGGGCCAGGCCCTCCAGATGCAAAGGTACCCCCGGAGCCAGGCCCCGCTGAAACGAAAATTTTTGGCGTTTCCGCCGAGCCTGGCTCCGCTCATGCCCCACTGAAACGCCGCCGTCTCCCTCCACGCATTCGCTCCTCAGATCTGATTCCTCCACCGTCGCCACGCCCCCGTCTCCCTCCTCCCCGGTCTCTGTTGTCTCCCGAGCGCCTCCAGCCCCTGGTCTCCCTCAGTCCCTCGACCCCCGCGCGCCTCCAGCCGGGCGTCGCCGACCCCCGCGCGCCTCCAGAAGTTCATCTCCACCCGGTCTCCGGCGCCCCCGGTCTCCGTCGCCCCCCGGTCTCCCTCGTCCCCGGTCTCCGTCGACCCCCGTGCGCCTCCAGCCAGCTGTCTCCGACCACCTACGCGCCACCGGTCTCCCGCGCCCCCGGTCTCCCTCTGCTTGGAAGGTATAGATCCGTCGTCTCTACTTGGTAGATATGTGGTGAACCTTTGTATATTTATTCCATTATCTGCTCCTCTTGGTTTGAGAGTTCACAACGAACGGCAACTGAGAGCTCTATTTCTTTCTGCTCCTCTTGGTACATTTTAGTGTCTAGGTTCTTGATAATAGACAGTTATTTTTGTAATATGTTGATTGCTTCCATCATGTAGGTCATAAGAATACAAGATTTACAGAATATTTGTGTCTATTAGCAAGAACTTGTATCCAATTTAGTTTGCTGTACATTATACTAGAGAGTATAGGATTTGGTTCATTCTTTTCTGTGTTCCAGTGTCTAGCATTAGACAAAGCAATTTAGCATTACTGCCATTCTGTCATTCTGTCACTTGTGCAACCACAGTAATGCTCCACAATTTAGTGTTGTACTGAGAGCATTACTAAGTTTGCTGTACTGAGAGCATTACTGAGTTTATTAGCCTATTTGTGGTCATAAGAATATAAGATGTACATAATAACTATCTATTATCAAGAACCTTATATTCATTTTTGTTTGATGTACATTAGAGTTTATTTGTTCATTAACATAATTATGATTGATGTACAGAATAACTATGATTGATGAGTTTTTGTAGGTTTGTCTTCTAGAGCTGAATAATTTCAATAAGCTTTTGTACATATATTTGTCATTAACATAATTAGTTGTGTACTAGTTATTTGAATGTGGTGTACTAGGGATTATGTCTCCTGAGCAGGAGGATAGGCAGATATTTTTTTTTGCATGAGCCGCCTGCTGGCCCTCTCCCTTGTCTTATGCTCTAGCTTAATTTTGCTCGCAGCTAGACTGGTAATTTGCGATTTGGACAGTATTTCAATTGCTCCTTTCTAAAAGGATTTTTTTTCTTTTTAGGAATCGATGGAAGGGGAAATTTCTACCTGAAATTGAATTGATCTCTCAAACATGTCGAAGTTACAGAGTCAGAGTACACTTGCTACCAAGGGCAAGGGACTCTAGTATCATCAGAGTTGTAGGGCGAAGGAAACCAAGCAAGGCAGTGGCAGACTAGGTGGTGACAGTTTGCAACCACGCCCGGGCTTCGTTTAGCTGGTGATCATTTTTTGTTATGAACTTTTATAGCATTTGTTGCATTTTGTTGCTATGGAACTTTTATAACATTGTAATGTGGCTATGGAACTATCTCTTATAAACATTTTTTTGCTATGGAACTTTTATAACACTGTGATGTGACTTGTGATGTATAAGCATTTTAAATTTGTGTTTGGATGGCTAAATGTAGTGCACTGTGATGTGGTTGTGCGTTACTGTTATGGTAAATGTAGTACACTGTGATGTGGTTAATGTTATGTGCATTACTTCTGAATTTTGTGGTTGTGGTTGTGATGTGGTTAATGTTAAAGCCTGCAATGTTTCCTTCAGACCTTGCATTGTCTCTTCCAGAACTTATCTTATACACGCCTCAACACAAAACTGTAGATCGATATTACTGCAACCTGGTTTGTAGGAATTTTTGCTGTTCAGATTGTTCAGGCATGAAGACAAGGAGGTGAAGGATGTTCTGAACTGAAGAAAGCCTCCCCTGGCCTCCTTTTGTATACTAGCTATTAGTTCTGAACACATGCAGAGGCACATTGTATAGAACTAGATTTACTGCATGATCGATCGATGCACCGGCACATTGGCTGATTGTTGCTTGGCAACAGTTGAGCTCATGCAGCTAACCAAACATCTTCTCTTCTCAGTCTGCACCAGCTCATACAATCAACCAAACAACATCTCTTCTCAGCCTGCACCAGCTCATACAATCAACCAAATAACATCTCTTGCATCCACTCAGCCTGGATCCCACCAGCCTGGCTCCACTCATACAGCCTGGCTGAGTTGGGAAGGCAACCAAACAGCCCATAGAACTCTTATCCCAGACGGATTCGAGATATTCTTCACTCCCACGTACGTCCGTTCATACATAGGTGCATATTTGCTTTGGAGGTGGACTTGCAAGTCATGGTGTAGAAAATTTCTCGAGTCGCTAGTGAAAGTCGCAATTAATTACGTAGAACCCATGGTACACGTATACTCCAGAAGTCTTGCATGGGGAGAGCTTTCCTTTCTACGTGACGATTTTTTTTAAAATAATATTTTTTTGAAATGTATTGCGGTATTAATACGCGAAAACAAAAATTACAAAAATAACATCTATTTGCCAAACGGTACGGCAAAATAGCTATTTTCGTCAAACAGTGTGGCAACAAATGCCTAATTACAAAGTTAACCGTTAGGCTATAAATTTCACGGGAAACGAGAGTATTACCGCCGAACCGTTTGGCGAAAATAGAGTTGTCGTCGAGCCGTTTGGCGAAAATAGGTATTGTCACCATATGGTACGGCGATAATAGCTTCTTTCCCCTAAACTCTAACGGCCGACTGTTAACTGCGTAATTAAGCGGTGGACGCCGTACTGTTCAGCAAAAATAGCTATTTCGCCGTACCGTTTGGCGAATAGATGTTATTTTTGCAATTTTTGTTTTCCGCGTATTAATACCGCAATTCATTTTAAAATAAGTATTGTTTAAAAAAAATTCTCTGCGTTTGGATAGCCCATCAATTCCGATGCAAAAAACTGGTTTTGCAATCTCGTGGCGGTTCAAAACTTCAAACCTAACTAACTACGCCAACCAGGCCAATTCCTATACAGAACTACTAGGATGTCCAACATTCTTCCATGCTCGAACAAAATAAAAAGGAAAAAGGAAAACAAACAAAAGGAACTGGATGCTGCTTCTCCGAAATCTTATCCCAAACGGATTCGAAATATTCTTCACTCCCACCTCCGTTCGTAATTAAATAGGTGCGTATTTGCTTTGGAGGTTGACTTGCAAGTCATGGGTCATAATTACGTAGAACCCATGGTACACGTACAGGGCCACAATTCTTGCATGGGGAGAGCTTTCCTTTCTTGGTAGATCAACTCAATCAATGTCGACATTTTTACTTGCAGATACGTGAAGGTACTGCAACACTGACCGGTGATTCCTACGGCTTCGTACGTGTTGATAGTTGTCTGATGGTACGTCAAACCCATCTCACACGTACTAAGAGGAAGTTCTACGTTATTTGGATCTGTCCTTTCCCTAACCCATCACTACCTGTGCATGTGCCACGACTTCAAATTTTCAGGTTAGCACCATCATCTCCATGAGCTCTTATTTGTTGAACACTTCCTGAAAACTTGCTTAAAAGTGTAATTAAATATCCGTCTCATAAGTCCGTCACTATGTATACTACCGTACGTACCCGTTGCTTAAAAGTATTTTAAAATCTCCTATTCATTTTCTCTAGTCGGTTATCCTTGATCATCCAGCACGGCGAGTAGCTGTGATGGCCCAATGAGCATGAAGCCCTAGGCGAGGGTTGCAGGGAGTGCAAGGCTATTAGCAAGCGCAGCAGAAAGCGGCCATGGGTCCGTAGGTGAGCACGATAGCGTGAGGCCCGCCGATGTTTTTGTTGGCAAGCTGCTGGCGGTTCTCCAATGGTTCCAATTTTTTGTGAATTTGATTGAAATTTGTTTGCCTTTACTAAAACTCTTGAAACACACTTTAATTGTTGAAACTTTTTGTACAAAACTCTACAAAAACTGAAGTTTATGTTGAAAATCGGTTGAAACTCTTTTAAAACCTGAAGTTTCATCTTCCAAACTTGTGTTCTAGTTTTGAACCCCTCTAAAACGTGCTTTTAAACTCTCTAAACTTTTAAACTTCGATCTTGAAGCATGGCTGAAACTTGATTGAAACATTGAAATTTATTCGGGAAACTTGAAGCTTAAACTTTGAAACCTCAAGTTTCAATTATGAAAATCTTCAAATCTGAAGTTTCAATGTATTAGTTTCAAAAAAAAATAATCATGCAGGAAATTTCTCGAGTCGCTAGTGGAAGAGTCAAAATTAATTACGTAGAACCCATGGTACACGTACAGGCCACAAGTCTTGCATGGGGAGAGCTTTCCTTTCTTGGGGGATCAACTCAATCAACCACAAGGGACTGCAACACTGACCGGTGATTCCTAATGTGAAACCCATCTCACACGTACTAATTAAGAAATTTTGCGTTATTTGGATCCGTCCTTTTCCTGACCCATCACTCCAGTATCTTAACGTACGTACCCCTACTTGACGAACGTGTATTAATGTGCCACGACTTCGAATTTTCAGGCTAGCACCATCAACTCCATGAGCTCTTATTTGTCGACGACTCCCTGCAAGACTCTTTGAAGTATGGGCTAGCACATCTCGTGTCCTGTTAAGACTTCACACTTGTGTTAGACTACAGCTCATGGCTTCTGCTGGTTGGGCACTGCTGCTCTTTCTTGCACAGCTCCTCACACTAGACACCAATGGCGTCCATGCTAATGGTAACATCACTCACCACTCTGCTCCTATCCAATGCCGTCGAGATCAGGCTAAGGCTCTGCTCAAAATAAGGATTTTTCATGAGGGTTTTGAAGGTGTCATAAATTTTAAATATAATCTTTCCAAAATTTTCTTTTATGTGATTTTAAGTTTCATAGTTTATAAATAGAAAAATCATATGCTGAAATTGATTTTCGAAAAGACCAAGAATCCAAGAAATCAGAGGAATGACAGAAAAATCAGAGGAATGATAGTTTTTAAAATCATATGTTAATGCTTTTTCCCTCTCAATTCCGCTATGTGCTGCTTGTTCTCCTATCTTACGCTGCTAGTAAGCATCAGCATTCAGCAACACAACGTACTATGCAATCCACTAGGAAAATAAAGAGCAAATAACACAAAACTAAAACTTTTTAAAAACCATCACCTCCGTGGGTTCGAAAATATTCTTCACTCCAAACTCTAATTCCAACGGATTCGAGATATTCTTCACTCCCACCTCCGTTCCTAATTAAATAGGTGCGTATTTGCTTTGGAGGTTGATGCAAGTCATGGGTCATAATTATGTCGAAAATTACACGGAGTCGCTAGTGGAACAGTCGCAATTAGGTAGAAGTGAACGTACCCATGGTATACGCCACAAGTCTTGCATGGGGAGAGCTTTCCTTTCTCGGTGGATCAACTCCTCAAATCAACGACATTAGTTTTTACTGGCAGCTACGTGAAGGTACTGCAACACTGACCGGTGATCCCTACGCCTTCGGGTTGATAGTTGTCTGATGGTACGTATCATCTCTCTAGGTAAAGGTTGGAATCAGTCACGAGTAATGTGAAACCCATCTCACACGTACTAATTAAGAAATTTTGCGTTATCTGGATCTGTCCTTTTCCTGACCATTAATTCACTCCTGTATCTTACCCCCTACTCGACGTTCGTGTATGCATGTGCCACGACTTCGAATTTTCAAGTTAGCACCATCAACTCCATGAGCTCTTATTTGTATCTCTCTGGGTATTGGTTGGAATCAGTCACGATGACGTAAAAACCCATCTCACACGTACTAAGAAGAAGTTTATATATGCATGTGCCTCTTTGGAAGCATGAGCACATCTCGTGTCCTGTTAAGACTTCACACTTGTGCATGTTAGACTAGCTCATGGCTTCTGTTTGTTGGGCACTGCTACTCTTTCTTGCACAACTCCTCACGCTAGACACCAATGGCGTCCATGCTAATGGTAACATCACTCACCGCTCTGCTCCTATCCAATGCCGTCCAGATCAGGCTAAGGCTCTGCTCAAACTAAAGCAGTCCTTATTCTTCGATGATGACTACTTATTCTTCGATGATGACTCCTTATTCTTCGACGACGGCTACAACATCACCCTGCTTCCATCTTGGCAGGTCGGCACGGACTGTTGTCACTGGGAGGGTGTCGGCTGCAGCAACTCCACGGGCCATGTCACCGTTCTTGCTCTCGGTGGCCGTGGATTCTACAGCCGTGGCCTCAACCCTGCGGTCTTTAACCTTACCTCCCTCCGAATGCTCGATCTCAGCGAGAATGGCTTTGACAGATATAGCATGCCAAATGTTGGATTCGAGAAGCTTGCCTTGCTCTCCCACCTCAACCTCTCCAATTCAGGCTTCGTGGGCGAGATACCTGCTGGCATCGGCCAACTTGTGAACCTTATCTCTTTGGATCTTTCTAGTACCTATGGCATCCGTACGGATGACCACGGCAAAATTTTGATGACCCCTCTCTGGGTATCCAACTTTCATACCATAGTGCGGAACCTCAGCAATTTGAGAGAGCTCTACCTTGACGGCGTGCACATAGGTAGCAGAGGAGAAGAGTGGTGCAATGCTCTAGCTAAATCAGTTCCTCATCTTCAGGTTCTTAGCTTGGGGGGGTGTGACCTCAATGGTCCAATTCACGAGTCCCTTTCAAGCCTTAGCTCTCTAACTATGATCAATCTCCAATACAACTTTGATACCTCTGCTGGCCCGTTTCCAGAGTTATTCATGGATTTTGTCAATTTAAGTGCGCTTCAACTTGCTGATACTAATCTTGAGGGGTTGTTCCCTCGTAGAACCTTCCAATCGAAAAATCTAAGGGTTCTTGATTTGTCCTTCAATATGTATCTTTCAGGGAATTTGCCAAACTTTTCTAATGCAAGTTCTTTAGAGATTTTGAGACTATATCGGACCAACTTTTCGTATGCTAAACAAAACTCTTCAAGCAATTTCAGGTCATTGAAAGAGTTATCCCTTGATGGAAGTGTTATTTCCACAGAGTTTCTCTCTTCGTTTCGTATTCTTCCGTCTTTATGCCAATTGCTACTCTATAGGTTGGGCTTACAAACAGAGTCAAGATCAATCTTCTCATGGATCGGGGGCCTCAGGAACTTGGCAAGCTTGGAACTCGATGAATCTGACTTATCTAGCGCAACGCCTTCCTCCATTGCCAACCTCAAGAGCTTGAGAAGATTGGGTATCTTCGGCTGCAACCTCACTATGCCAGCACTATCTGCAATTGGTAATCTCAAGGGCTTGCAAGACTTGTCTTTCTTTGAGCTCAGACTAAATGGTTCAATGCCATCTACAATCGGCAATCTGACAAATTTAACGAAATTGAATCTAGATAGTTGTGAGTTTGTAGGGCCAATGCCGTCTGCAATTGGTAATCTTGTGAATTTAAGAAACTTTGAAATAGATAGTTCCGATTTTTCTGGGAAAATACCATCTACAATTGGTTTTCTCGGAAACTTAAAAACCTTGTTGATACGTGATTGCAAGTTTGATGGGCCAATACTAGGGGTGAAACCGGGTCGGATACGGGCGGATATTGCTCGTCCCGTATCCTAACCCATATTTTTTTTCCGGATTCGGAGTCGGATACGGATGTCCCGGATACGGATACGAATTCGGATTATTCAGGATTCGGATACGGAGCGGATACCTGACGGATTCGGGTCGGGATCGGATATCATAATCGGATAGTAGTATAATACATAATTGTGTACGTAAAAGAACGAATGAAGCATTAACCTACAACATTAGCTTCAAGTCATAATTATTTCAACGTAGGATAGTAGTATAGTTAGAGGTGCAAATGGGTCGGATACAAGGAAAGAGATCGAGACATAAAGAAAACAGAGAACAAGGGGAGCTCTTCCATCAAACTTAACCTTACGGAATAAATTCCTCGAGATATTAAATAGTATTGAATTGTCACATTCTGACAAACTGAAGACAAACTTCTCTCATAATGAGGACTACTCGGATTTGTTTGCTATGCTTCAATTTAGCGACTCAACTAATTCCAGTAATTTGAATAGAAAAGAAGTTTATCAAATAAGTTGAACAAATCAATTTAGGTAAAAGCATTATGTCATCACTCTATTTGTTTGTTGATAGATTTCTTGAAGTTCACTCCTAATAACAAAGTAGTGTTTTTTAATGCCAATATCAAACAACTACTCTATCCATCCAATAATGAACCAAATTAATGGAAGAATAACTAATTTTATCCGGATATTCGGGTCGGATATTTACCGGATATCGGGTCGGATATTGCTCTTCCCATATCCTAACCCATATTACATGAGATTTTCCGGATACGGATCGGATATTGCTCTTCCCATATCCTAACCCATATTACACCGGATTTTCCGGATACGGATACGGATAACATCGGTACGGATTTTAAACGGATTCGGTATCGGATCGGGCGGATATTTCCTGTCCCGTTTTCACCCCTAGCCAATACCATCTACAATTGGCAACCTCAGCAACTTGAAAAGCATAGATATCAGCGAGTGTGAGTTTTCTGGGCCAATACCGTATGCAGTTGGGCAACTCAACAAGTTGAGAACATTGCTGCTTCGAGAAAGCAGCTTTACTGGGGGAATACCAAATTCAATTGGTAATTTGACTCGCCTGCTTAATTTGGATCTCTCGATGAATTATATCAGAGGTAAGACTATGGGCTAGTTTGCGGTTATTGTGTTGTGCTGCATTATCGTAATCTAGTTATGAAAATATTTACTAATTACGCTAAATTTTGTTGTTATAACTCCAAAAGCTATGCTTTGAACTAACTGTTACATCCAAAAGTATAAATAAATAGTTGCTTTTAATAAGTCACTGTAATGCCAAATGGAGCCTTAATGCTAAGAATTTGAAATTTCTCTTTCTGCTAGTTAAATCACTTAAAAAAAGATTAGCATAAACGTACCAACGCATGCAAATGCAATGGCTGCTAATTAGTATATCTATTTTCTTTATCTCAAAAGAAAAATATACAAAATTTTGAATGGAAGGACTTGATCGCACCAGTGGGCTCAGTAGCTAGGTCTAGTGCAATAAAATAAGGGTGGAGCAGTGGCACCTCCTTCTAAGTATTGCTTAATTATACCACTTATTCTTTTGGTTGATTTTTATAAGATACGGTTTGATTTGATGTAGTCTTGAAAGTTGAACTTTGACCATTAATTTCTTTTACAATGCTTTGTTCATAGTTACAAAATGATAATAATAAGAAAGTTCCATGCGACTGCGATGGCTTTGGTACCTCTGGAAGGAACCTACAAGGCTGTGGAAAGGCATGCCAGTTCCATGCTTAGATTCGGACTTGGCCCTCTTTGAGGCAAGTACTTCGATCCGTGTAGGTAATGGGGAATTGGCCAGGTTCTGGACGTCCAAGTGGCTCCATGGCTCGTCTCCGAGCAAAATTACCCCTCTGTGTTTTCGCCTGGTTCAAAGGTGAAAAGACACAGTCAAACACAACCTTACCAATAATAACTGGATGATCCCACTCAGGCGTATCTCCACAAGGGCTCAGCTGCAGGAATTCCTTACCCTCTGGAGTCTCTTGCAGGAGGTTCAATTGCAACCGGATTCCAAAGATGAGATAACATGGCGTTGGACTACTGATGGTCAATATTCAGCAAAGTCGGCATACAAGGCGCAGTTCTTTGGGGGCCTTTCCAGATCATAACTACTCCCGAATCTGGAAAGCAAAAACTCTGAACAAGTGTAGGTTCTTCGCTTGGCTTCTGATCCAAAACAGGCTTCAAACTGCTGATAATTTAGCTTTGAGGGGTTGGCCTCATTGTCCGGTTTGCTGCCTCTGTGGTTAAGGGGAGAACTCGGCCACTCATCTCATGCTGTCTTGTCCTTTTGCAAAGCAAGAGAGGTCCCTTCTTTGTGGCTGGTTACATCTACAGCCTATACAGCAGGCGGCGCCTTTTACAGGGCAAACCTTTTCTTCCTGGTGGCAAGCAATTCATTTTGCTATCCCAAAGGAAGCTCGCAGTTTCCTTGACGGGCTCTTGATTTTTGCTTGTTGGAACATCTGGAAAGAACGCAACGCTCGGATCTTCAACAACTGGTACTCTCCGGTGTCGACAGTCGTTCAGCTAGCTCTTCAAGACTTTTCTAGCTATCTCTTTATGATGAGGGGATCGGCTCCTGAGTATTCCTCGTCGGTAATAGTTGTGTTGGTGACCCTCGGGGCTTTTCTTCTCTCCCTTTTCTTCTGTCCGGGTGTTTCCTTCCTTTTCCTGATCTTCCTATTTCCTCTCTGTCTTGTTTTTGACCTTTCCCTATCTTAATTGAAGCGGCAAAGCTCCTGCCTTTTATTCAAATAATAATAATAATAATAAGAAAGTACTTTCAATTCAAGTACATACGAATTCAATGGTATCACTTATTATGTCACATAATCTATATATTGTTGGACTAATTATGATCAAACTATACATACTTTGAATCTCAAAATACGTAGGCGCCTTAACCCTCTCTATCTAGGTTATTTATGTATACTAACCATAGCTTGAGTGGGATATTACTGTGGATTTTTCACTGTGATTTTTTTCGAGATTTTGAATCCATGACCTGTGGGTTGTAAATCTAAGCTTTTGGGTGATGAGCATCTTTGGCTATATTAACATTTTTAGTCTAGATAGAATCTCATTTAGGCCCATTCAGCCAAGGTCCAGCTAATACCTTAATCGGGCACATTAAACTTGGTTACGTTTTCAAGCAGAGCAAAAGAAAGAGATAGGGCTTTAAAATAACTGGTTGTCAAAAGTTATTTCCCATTGCTAACAAGTAAAGGGTAATAACTAACTACCCTGACCAGTAAAGGGTAATAGCACTAAAATTCTAATGGAGACTAATTGCTCCCAAATGCCAAGTACATGGCTCTCCTCTTTAATTTTGCAATTTATAGAATATTTATAAGTAATATTCGGCTAGAAATCCTTCTCAGCCACTAATTCAAGTTGTACTAGGAGAAGAAATTCATAATGATTTTTTTCCACTCTATTTGCAGGGGAAATTCCAACCTCTCTTTTCACTCTTCCAACGTTACAAGACTTGGATCTTTCTGGGAACCGACTTTCTGGCCCTATACAAGAGTTCGATGTGGCATCGTCATGCTTGATTCTTGTGGACCTAAGCATGAATGAATTGACAGGGCAAATTCCCAGGTCATTCTTTGAACTCACAAACGTGACGCATCTGTATATTGGCTCGAACAACTTGGTAGGTTCGGTGAATCTTACCTCATTTTGGAGGTTAACAAAGCTCAATAGTTTGGCCCTTTCAAACAATAAGCTCTCTGTCATGGATGGAGAAGGCAATAACTCTTTCTCAACCTATCCCTCTGGACTTACCGAGCTACGGCTTGCGTGCTGCAATATAACCAAATTTCCGAGTATTTTGCCACGTCTCAACGATGTGTCTCATCTGGACCTCTCATGCAATAAACTCAGTGGGGATATACCAAATTGGATATGGGAGAGATGGAACAGTAGCCTTTCATATTTAAATCTTTCACACAACATGCTTACCGGTATGCAATTTAATTCATCTGTGCTCCCTTTCAAGGTTCCACTGGAAACGCTTGATCTTAGTTTCAATGGCCTCCAGGGGCAGATTCCAATGCCAAACGCGTCGGCAGAAGTCTTGGATTATTCAAATAACAATTTCTCTTCGGTTCTTCCAACTTTCACTTTATATCTTAGCGGCACGTATTTTCTCAGGATGTCCAACAATAGTATAAATGGACATATATCGCATTCAGTTTGCAATTCCACACTGGCCATCCTTGACCTATCCTATAACAACTTTAGTGGGCCGATTCCATCCTGTCTAATAAAAAACGTTGGACTGAGCGTATTAAATTTGAGGAAGAATCACTTTGAAGGCACGTTGCCATCCAATATTACAAGCCAATGTGTTTTCCAAACAATAGATTTACATGGCAATATGATTGAAGGACAGCTTCCGAGGGCACTTTCTAACTGCAGTCAATTGGAGGTTCTTGACATTGGAAACAATCTAATAGTCGACATTTTCCCATCTTGGCTGAGGGGGCTTTCCAATCTTTATGTTCTTATATTAAGATCCAACCGATTCTATGGTTCCATAGGTGATATTGTTGGGCATCACCAATCCAAGGAGTATTTCTCTAGCTTGCAAATTATTGATCTTGCCTCAAACAACTTCACCGGCAATGTGAGTTCAGAATGGTTTGGGTGCTTAAAATCAATGATGGACAAATTCAACAGTACAGGAGATATTGTTCGTGCTCAATACTTTTCAGGTCCTACGGAACAATTCTATCAAGATTCTACTGAGATCTCGTACAAGGGGCTCTTGGTGACATTTGAAAGGATCTTGACTACCTTAACAGCAATTGACTTTTCAAATAATAGGTTGGAAGGTACCATTCCTGAATCAATTGGAAGACTTGTTTCACTACGTGTGCTGAACATGTCGCACAATGCCTTCACAGGACAGATCCCAGCCAAACTTGGTGGCATGACTGATCTGGAGTCACTAGACCTGTCTGGCAACCGACTGTCAGGGGAGATTCCACAGGATCTAACAAATCTCACATTTCTTAGCATCCTGAACTTGTCGAACAATCATTTAGTGGGAAAGATACCACAATCACGTCAATTCTCTACATTTGACAATAGTTCATTCCAAGGGAATGCAGGACTGTGTGGACAACCAATGTCTGTACCTTGTGGCGTTTCACCCTATACTCCAAGTGAGGCACATGCAGACAGGTCTTCGAAGCACGTCGATGTTGTTTTGTTTCTCTTCATCGGACTTGGCTTTGGCGTCGGATTTGCCGCGGCCATTCTGATGAGATGGGGTCGGCTCGGAAAATGGCTTGTTAAATCTGCAAGAACTTGGCGAAGGTGAGGGAGACTGTCTCAAAGTGGAAGCATGCTTTTCTGGGAGCGAGCTATACCTGAGGTTTTCAAGTGTAATATTTCTGTGCAGTGCTTCTCAACTGTTGTACGTATGAGTTAATCATTAGTATATCATTAGTGTGTCTTCTTACTAACTATCCGATTACCACCAGATCTAGCTGTACTTCGCATGTCACCAGTCAATGTAAATTAACCTATGGTATTTCTCTATCGTATATTAGGGATGGCAATCGGGCGGGTATGGGCGGGTAGACCTCCCGCAGACCCGAACCCGAAACCCGAAATTCATACCCGAACCCGAACCCGAAATCTCTCACGGGTACATACCCACGCCCATACCCGAACCCGATGGGTACCCGAACCCGAACGGGTACCCGAACCCGAAATTAAATTCACCTCACAATCAAATTTTCAACCATCAATTATCAATCAATTCATTTGTAATTTCTATGTTTAAAGGAAAAATATATGGTGTATATAATCATGAAAGTTACCGTATCTTACATCTCGAACGATGCTTGAAAATCTTGATTAACTTTCCATGGGTACCCACGGGTGCAGAACCGAACCCGAACCCGAACCCGAACCCAAACTCGAACCCGAAATTTGAAACCCGCGGGTCTGAAATCAAACCCATACCCGAACCCATCGGGTCGGGTACCCACGGATACCCGAACCCACGGGTAATTTTGCCATCCCTATCGTATATCTATGATCTACAGCATTTGTTAGTATAAACTAAAAACTATAATCCATACACGCTATTCGCCAAAAAAATCCCAGGCGCATAAAACCATCCTATATATATAATATATATAAAACACATGTTCCCCCTAAACTATTTAATTACGATATCCTTTTCCACATTTCTAACACATGTGCCCCCTAAACTATTTTTTTTTTTTACCTATTATAATTCAATCATGTTCCTATCGGCGCAGCGTAGCGCACTTATGTTGCTAGTCATTAGTATATCATTAGTGAAGTGCTTTAATTCATGGGTCAAGCCTTACCGCCTTATCTGTATTATCCTAGTATACGGTTGTTTGGCCTAGATGGCTACATGTAACAAGTACTTGTTGGGTCAAAAAGCTATCTATTATAATATTAAAGCGGAGGCCAAATAAGCAACCACATTGGCTTTCAAAGCTAGAAATTTCCTCATTAATCGGAAAAAAAGAGAAAAATATACACCGTTAATCTTGATGGGTCCACAATACAACGGCATAGATGGCTTTAATTGAAGTTATCTTCACATATGGAAAAAGTTGAGCTTAGTCTCCCACGTATTAGTAATCGAATCCAACTATACCAGATTTGCATCTTCAAGTTTGGAAAGGTATGCAATATGACACACTCAACAGTTATTGTATCATTCGGATCAGACATGGATTTTATTAGACCTTATCATGGCCGGTGGAGATATTTGGGGTGGAATCTTTTCGGATGCAACAGCACTGATTCGTGTATGCCAAATGTCCGCTCCATTCGACACACGACTACGATCCGGATTTATTCATGTCTCCATGTATCTGCAAAAGGTTTCTTGCTAACATATACACGTGAATCCATGAACCAGAACAACCATATACATGCAAGCCAAACACCTTACATATATAAAAAAGAGGGAGACTAGGGAACGGTATACCGTTCCAACGGTATAGCCGTGAAACTTATGAAACTTCAGTGCTGGTTTCATGAGTTTCAGTGTTTAGTTTTCATGAGTTTCAGTGTAAAAATTCATAAGTTTCATGAGTTTCAGAGGCATGCCGTTCCTACGGTATACCGTAGGTTAGTTTTTCGGTATAAAAAAGGGCACATGCAAGGCGAAACACCTTATAGCCCAAAAAGAGACAAATCCCTGTGTACGTGATCTGATTTTTGTTGGGTTCTCTTTCTCTTCCAATCAAGGTTTTGTTTTGTTGGTGCTTTTCGTCGGATTCTATTGCTGAAAACTATAACTTTTGGTGCCGTATGTCTTGAACTAACATCTTCACTGCCAACCATTTGCAGATGAAAAAAGAAAAAGAAACTCGTAAGAATATCATATATCTCGAACTAACATCTTCATGTGCATACTATTCTTAATCAACTTCCTTATTATCACGAGATACATCCACTACTACAAAATCAGGCATCACAACCGGCCTATTAGAAACGGTTTGGTGCGAACCGGTTGTAATGCTCGCACCAGAAGCGGTTCGTGGCAACAGGCCGGAGGGGATCTCTAGAAGCGGTTCGTGGCACGAACTAGGGGTGGGCATTTTCAAACCGAAACCGAATTACGTACCGAACCGAATCGAACCGAATTAACCGATTTTTTCGGTTTTTTCGGTTTTCGGTTTTCGGTTCGGTTTTTATTGTGCTATAATTCGGTTTTCGGTATACGGTTCGGTTTTGGATCAGCAAAAACCGAATGAACCGAAAAACCGATTACAAGCACAGGAGACCAGGACTCGTGAGGACCGCACTCCACCCCGCATCGTCCAATACTCCAATGTCCATGACTCCCCCGACTCCCCCCAAGCCCTAATCCCACCCACGATTCGTCGATTCCCCCCAAGGCCCCAATCCCCCAAACCCATCGGGCATCGGCCAGTGGCCACCCTGCTCGATTCGACGATCCGCCGACCGCCGAGGACCGAGGAGCCGATCCCCCGTCGTCCATTTCGGTGATTCCTCCATCGACTTGCCGGCTCGCCCAGACGCCCCGCCATCGTCACTCCGTTAGCCCCGCCGCCGTCACTCCGTCAGCCCTGCCGCCGCCTCGGCGCCTCCCCAGTGAACGCGGACGCCTCCTCCCCGGCGCCGGCGCCTCCGTCGACGTCTTCTCCCTCGGCTCTCAGATCTGCTCCCCAGCACTCAGATGAAAGGATGCACATCTTTTGGTTATGTGCAGTACTCAAGCTAGGGGCCTGAGTATTGCTTGTTCTTGTGGCTTCAGCTAGTAATGGTTGTTCTTGTGGGTTGTGGCTCGATCCATCTAGTACTTGATGCTTGAGTGTACTATTGCTTGTTGCTTGAATGAACTGGAGTACAGATTATTGCTTCATGCTTGAATGAACTGTAGTCTGTACTCACTGGCCACTGGGGTACTGCACAGTTGCCGTAATTTGGTTGACCGAATTACCGAATTAACCGAACCGATTTTATTCGGTTAATTCGGTTCGGTTTCTATTGCTATTCGGTTTCGGTTCGGTTTCCAAATCTCAAAAACCGAAATTTTAAAAAACCGATTAAACCGAACCGAATTAACCGTATAAACCGAATGCCCAGGCCTAGCACGAACCCCTTCTAAAGCCCCACCTTTAGAAGCGGTTCGTGACACGAACCCCTTCTAAAGCTTTAGAAGCGGTTAGTGTCCGCTTCTAAAGCTTTAGAAGGGGTTCGTGTCACGAACCGCTTCTAAAGCTGGGGTTTTAGAAGGGGTTCGTGACACGAACCGCTTCTAAAGACCCCCTTCAGAAGGGGTTCGTGTCATGAACCGCTTATAGAAGCCCAGTTTTAGAAATAATAAAAGGAATGCGTGCCCTACTCTATCAAAGAGCACGCGTGGTGGGTTGGCTAGATGGATGAGGCGAGTCACGAGGGTGGAGTGCAGGTCATGGGTTCGAATCCCGTTCCCACGATATTATTACTGCCTTTTACCGCTTGGTGTCGCACCACCACAAGCGGTTCCTAGAACCGCTTGTGATACCCTTCGAGGTATCACAACCGGTTGCTTAGAAGCGGTTTTAGAAGTGGTTCCGAACCGCTTCTAGAAGCTGGTTCTGTAGTAGTGATCTTATACATACCTGCATATATAATTTATTATATATTCGCTTCATTGTTACAATTAACTGTGTATTATTTTAATAATTGATAAGTGCATCTTCGTTTTGACGGGGTGATACTATCTGGAATAATATGATAGTTATAGAAGAACAACAACCTTACTCAAGGAGAGGGACGCATCAAACGACATTAATTAAGGAGATCGATCAATAAATACCCAGAGATGAGATACATATCTACAAACAAAGCATGTCGGTGTCTATTCCAATTTTGAAAGATCGGGATGGCAATCAGAGGGGGTGAATGATCCCAAAATAAATTTTCCCACCTCTTGGACAAACACCAACCAAATAAAGTACTGCTCGCAAAGAATGGAAGCTTGAGAAACTAAAATCAGCAAAACAGTGTTTAGAAACAGCAAGTCCTCCAAAAGCAGGATAGATGGAAATTTGATCTAGTAAAGATATAAAGTAAAGACATAATGTAAGTGCGAAAAATAAATTCAGAATTGAGAAAATATTTCTTGTATTTTCTGGATAGAAGTTTTTACAAAGCCTCACAACATGTGGGCAAAAGCTCCTGAGAGCCACCAGAACTTCCTCACCAACTACTCTGGAAAACCTGAGGGGAAGGCTACCCCTACCCCTCTATGTATAGTGTTATACCCTTTGGATGTGTTGCCTAAACCCTAGGCTAACATCAAGGGTCAGGATTTGATCCCACACTTTCACTCTTGGGCTAACCCGAAACCCACTAATATAACAAGTTTTACACACATTTCAAAGCAAACTAAACTTATCCACTACTCTATCTTCCAGAACTGCAACCTAATAGCTCTCCTTGATCCAAGTAGTGATAAGCTAGCTTCTCCATTGATTTCCTACCTCTTTGGACTGCTCTGACTTCATCTCCGGCCATCTTCCGGCGAACTTCCAGCCAACTTGAACCTCCGGCCATTCCATGTCTAGTTCCAGCCTCCCTTCGCCTCACCATGACCACCAAACGAAGTCCTGCATCCACAAAAATAAGAAAACCTTTCTAGGTTCTACCATGAACCCAACACATCGATCTGATCACGGATCGGGGTTAGAACGGGCCGGAACGGACCAAAACAAATCAACCGAGCACAAACGCCATGTTTCCAATACAACAGAAACTTTCCTGATTTTTTTATAGTTTTTTCTGTTGCTCAAATGAAAAATGTGTCAACACAAAAAAGATGTGTCTCGAAATTCTCTATAACTTTCATGTAGAATACGTAATTTTTTGAGCACGGGAAGACCTCCAAAAATGCGAATTACTGCAAGCTATCAAAGTAGTCCGTCGTAAACGTGAAAACTCGGTCCGTCGCAAACGTGAAAGCTTCCCAATTTTCTATGATTTTTTTTGTTATTCAAATAAAAAACTTGTCAACATAAAAAAGATGTGTATCCAAATTCTCTGCAACTTTCATGTAGACCACATAAGTTTTTGAGCACGAGAAGACCTCCAAAAATGCGAATTACTGCAAGCTATCAAAGTGGTCCGTCGTAAACGTGAAAACTCGGTTTCTTGGTCCGACGCAAACATGAAAGGTCCGGCACAAATGTGAAACTCTCTGTTTGCAACACCCCTTGGTCCGGCGCTAACACAAAACCAATTACCACTTTGTCCGGCGCAAAAAGGCAAGGTCTGGCGCAAACATGAAGTCAATTAACCCTCGGTCCGGCGCAAACGTGAAACTCTCTGTTTCACAATTCCCTTGGTCCGGCGCAAATGCAAAACCAATTACCCTTGGTCCGGCGCATACATAAGTCATTTCTAACCCAGTCTGGCGCAAAAGAGAAACTCTTCGGACCTAAGGTCCGCCGCAGCCTATCATGCCGGCACAAATCAATATGCTTCCAATTTGAAATCCATTTCAAATCCAAACTCAAATATGAGCAAACCTACTCAAATAAAGTCAAATACTCATAACAAACATGAATGGACCTCCACATGATCCTTCAAATTTGATCTACACTATTGAGATCCAATTGTTGAGAAGCTATTCCATCACATGAATCAATTATTTTCCTTAGGAACAGGAAAAAAATCTTGCTTAAATTTACTGAGTGGATGGAGGCGAACAAACATTATAAAGAAGCAAGACAGTACTCAACAAAAAGCCTAAATCCATTTGGCGGCATGACGATTGTACTAGGAGGCGACTTCCTTTGGTGATGCCAAAGGGAAGGACAGACAACATAGTAATCAAATGATCATACCCACATTGAAATATTCCAGGTAACAAAAAACACACGTAAAATATTTCAGGTAGCAAAGTTGATCCCAATGAGTGCAGAACCGCAGAACTAGAGAACTATTCGATTCCTGCTTTTGTTTGGATCTAATTAGACTGTTGCAGGTGCGAAAATTCATTGCTCCCTGAATGCAATGCGCAGAGAAGACTCCAAAACCGTGAAATAAATTCCTATAGTTTTCTAGCGATTCCCTGCTTGACGAAACGGGGACACAGGTGATGAATTGCTTCGCGGCGGCGTCAGGACCGTGACCCTCTCGTCACCAGATAGATGGTTGCTGCGAAGGAAGCCTTTTTTTTGCCCATGGGAGGAGAACGAAGCCCGGCCTCCCCTTGGAAGGTACTCAGGATCTGGGTTCTGCAGCGCGGATCGTCATCATTGATGTGATCTGCCCCTTCCTGGCATTGCTTGCTCCAGTGTTTCCAGATCCATTTCGTGTTTTTGAATTTTGTGCTCAAGAGCATATATAGAGGTTTTCAGGCCTTCAGATCTTCAGAGTTATACAGAATTTTCTCTCCAGATCCAGTTTCGTGTTTTTGAAATTTGTGCTCGAGAACATAGATGTTTTCATATCTTCAGAGTTATACAGAATATCTCGGATTGACATCGCTGTACAACATCCGACAACTGTGAACTTTGTCGCTGGTACTGGATCTTCTCTGTTATTCTGAAATATTCAAAATCTTCAGACTTCAAGCACATTTGCGACAACAGCGCAAACAAGCCAGAGGCAATTTTTCCATGAATCGGGAACATCCTGTGAGCAGAAAAGAAGTGGATCACGGTTTTGGGTTTTATCTCCTGAAGATGATTCGGATGATGATAATGTGGTCGATTCAATGACACCTTCAACACTTACGCAGGATGCTTTGGATGCTGGATATTCGGTGAAAGAATTGGAGACGGTAGTTCACAAATTGAATTCATGTCCAAATAAACTAGTTGGTGACCGGGTATCCGGACGTCGGCATTCCTCCTATATGTGTCCATCAGTCCATGGCAGGGCCCTCTTCCAAAGCCAAGAATAACACCACTGATGACTTTCGGTGATGTGCTGGTGCAGGCCAACAAACATGCATGCACATTTCGTCCCTCAACTGTCATGCCGCAATATCAGGAGTTGCTGAACAAAGAGTTGATTTCAGACCGTCCCACTCCAATATCAGATCCTCTCCAATAAGAGATCGACGAACCTTTGCATCTGTTCTTCGTCAGATTCACAAGATGGATGGTGAAAGTCGGCAGGGGGCTGGACAGGGAAATGATAACCGGCCAGATGGTCAGGGTGGTGGAATGAAAGCTGGATATAGACAGGGTAACTCATCTGGGGGCACTGAAAACTTTGGTCAGAGAGGAGCTAGGGGTGCAGTAAGCGGTACATTTGATTATCATGGTAGGGGGATGAACAACCGTGGCCGACCTCGATGGCAACCGCGTTTCTCCGGCCGATGCAGGGGACGTTTTGGTACAAGGCATTTTATGACCAGTGGGTGCGATCATGGTAATTCAGATGCAACCACTTTGCTGCCAAAAATGATCACCACAAGTGAAGTCAATCAAGGGCTTGTGCAATCAGCTTTAACGACACCATCTTCTTCAACAACCTAGGTACCAAAGCCTTCTGTTATTATTGACAGTACTAAATCTCTTTGCTCACGTTGTCAGAAAAAAGGTCATTCTCATGCCGATTCATGCTATGGTGATTTGTGATATTTGTGAAAGTGACCAGCATATTGCTAGCAAGTGTCCTCTTTTAAGAATACCTAAGCCCACTGCAAACTTGTGTGGGTATGCGGCGGATGGTCTTGGTTTCTACCAAATCCCTTTTTCAGGACACAAGAAGCCCCGCAATGAAAATAATAAGACTGCTTTGGTCCGTATTGTGCGCGGTATTTGGACTGCTGATAGGATGCGCGAGGAGCTTCAACGGGTGATTCCAATTAAGTGGCAGTGGGAGGTTAAAGATCATGGTCAAAATTCTTTCTTGATACCTTTTTCCATCAAAAATTGAATTATTGAGGTTAACGGGTATTGGTGAAGTAAAGGTGAGAAATCAAGATGGGGTGGTCATGATTTTTGAAGAGTGGACTCCAAAAGCAGATGCTAAATTGTTGCTTCAAAAAGTTTAGGTGCAGGTTTATGGTGTTCCTTATGAAATTCGAGATTATTTATCCTTGTGTGCAGTGGGTTCCATAATTGGTGCTACACAGTTTGTTGACATGGTGAGCATGAGGAAAAAGGGAATTATTCGATTGCATGTTGCTGTAACAGATGCAATATTGGTCCCTGATAGCACTGACATCTGTGTTGGGGACGCTCTTTACGAGATTTTTGTTGTTGTGGAAAACACTGATCATTTGGGTCAGGATAATCTAGATCTGTTGACTGAGAACGATCAAGGAAATGATAATCAACATATGGCAGAAGATGCAGACATGGAGGATAGGGACAATAAAAGGCAAAAAAACTACATCAGAAGGATCATCAGGTGCACTTTATCCTGGGTCACATGATATTCCTATGCAATCAACCAACATGATATCTGCACTCCCTAAGTGTTTTGTCAATATTTTGGAGCCGGCCGAAACTGTAGATAATGAGATGATGGATGGTAAGGTGGATCCATTGCACACTGAATCTGCACTTCTTCCAGCTGAAGAATACGATGTTGTTGTAAAAGTCGGTAATGAGACTGCAAAGCAATTTAACAGTGTTGCCACTGAAAATGTTCAGGCTGATAAAGACTTAGTTAGTCATGCTATTGTAGACTCAGTCTGTCATGCCAATATAGAGTTAATTGCCGGTGTTCAATTTCCTCAGGATAATGTGGTGGCTAATGGCAGCGCTACACTGAATTCTTTTGTCGGCTGCACTTCTAGTCAAGATTCTGTTGATGTTACAGTAGTTTCATCCGGTGTCACAGCTGAAATTCCAAGAAATACAGTTCATGATAATAAAGAACTTATCCTCAGTGCAGCTTGTGCAGTATGGTAGTTTTGCTGCTGAACAGGAGGTTAAAGACTCTGTTCTCCATATTGATGCCAAAAAGGATACTGCTACAGTGGAGGATCAAATTGTTGTTGAAAATGCACTTGGTGAAGTCGGTGATGATAGTATTAAGGCTTCTATTCCGGCTGAAAGTATTTCTATTTCCAGTGATCACTTACATACTTTCGGTACAAATTCTGAAGATGCTATTTCGGGTGAGCAGGATAATTTTTTTTGTACATGCTAGCAAATGGTCTTCAGGCAGGGGCGGAGCTGGGCCTCGGGCCAGTGGGGCCTCGGCCCGAGGCCCAGCCGAAACTACAGTAGTAAAATACTGTTTATGCCTACATGGGCCTGAGGCCCAGCCGCCCATCGATCGGTGTTTGTTCTTGCTGCTGGAGCGCTAGGCACTAGAGAGCACACTCGAGAGGGCGAGAGGCCGAGACGAGACTACCGAGTGCGCCAGCGCCGCCGCCGTTCATCGCTCTCGAAGTCTCGATATTTGGGGTGGAATCTTTTCGGATGCAACAGCACTGATTCGTGTATGCCAAATGTCCGCTCCATTTGACACACGACTACGATCCGGATTTATTCATGTCTCCATGTATCTGCAAAAGGTTTCTTGCTAACATATACACGTGAATCCATGAACCAGAACAACCATATACATGCAAGCCAAACACCTTACATATATAAAAAAGAGGGAGACTAGGGAACGGTATACCGTTCCAACGGTATATCCGTGAAACTTATGAAACTTATCAGTTTCAGTGCTGGTTTCATGAGTTTCAGTGTTTAGTTTTCATGAGTTTCAGTGTAAAAATTCATAAGTTTCATGAGTTTCAGAGGCATGCCGTTCCTACGGTATACCGTAGGTTAGTTTTTCTGTATAAAAAAGGGCACATGCAGGGCGAAACACCTTATAGCCCAAAAAGAGACAAATCCCTGTGTACGTGATCTGATTTTTGTTGGGTTCTCTTTCTCTTCCAATCAATGTTTTGTTTTGTTGGTGCTTTTCGTCGGATTCTATTGCTGAAAACTATAACTTTTGGTGCCGTATGTCTTGAACTAACATCTTCACTGCCAACCATTTGCAGATGAAAAAAGAAAAAGAAACTCGTAAGAATATCATATATCTCGAACTAACATCTTCATGTGCATACTATTCTTAATCAACTTCCTTATTATCACGAGATACATCCACTACTACAAAATCAGGCATCACAACCGGCATATTAGAAACGGTTTGGTGCGAACCGATTGTAATGCTCGCATCAGAAGCGGTTCGTGGCAACAAGCCGGAGGGGATCTCTAGAAACGGTTCGTGGCACGAACCCCTTCTAAAGCCTCACATTTAGAAGCGGTTCGTGACACGAACCCCTTCTAAAGATCTTTACAAGCGGTTCGTGTCCCTAACCGCTTCTAAAGCTTTAGAAGGGGTTCGTGTCACGAGCCGCTTCTAAAGCTGAGGCTTTAGAAGGGGTTCGTGACACGAACCGCTTCTAAAGACCCCCTTCAGAAGGGGTTCGTGTCACGAACCGCTTGTAGAAGCCCAGTTTTAGAAATAATAAAAGGAATGCGTGCCCTACTCTATCAAAGAGCACGCGTGGGTGGGTTGGCTAGATGGATGAGGTGAGTCACGAGGGTGGAGTGCAGGTCATGGGTTCGAATCCCGTTCCCACGATATTATTACTGTCTTTTACCGCTTGGTGTCGCACCACCACAAGATACCCTTCGAGGTATCACAACCGGTTGCTTAGAAGCGGTTTTAGAAGTGGTTCCGAACCGCTTCTAGAAGTTGGTTCTGTAGTAGTGATCTTATACATACCTGCATATATAATTTATTATATATTTGGGTGCAGGTTTATGGTGTTCCTTATAAAATTCGAGATTATTTATCCTTGTGTACAGTGGGTTATATAACTGTTGCTACACAATTTGTTGACATGGTGAGCAACGAGGAAAAAGGGAATCTTACAGCCATTAAACCCGGGAGACTTCCCGGCCAGCGGGCCGGCCCACGTGTCCCCAGCCGGTTTTGCAAAAAGAACATTTGGTTTTTCGGAATTACGGATAGGTCCCTGTGAAATTACGAATAGGTCCTTTGCGATTTTCTGTGAGAGGAAAAAAAATTCCCGGTTCACATTTAGGTCCCTCGTTCGGCGTTTTGCAGAAAAAGGCTCCCGTTAAATACGAATCGCGAACGAATCCTTTTCTAATTTTTCAAAATAGCGAACACGTCCAAAATTATAACAAATAGGTCCTCGCGGTTTTTGTTCAGGTCCTTTCTCCGTTTTGCCCTAAAAAAATATTTTCGTGGTCCGTTTTTTCTCCGGAGCATGCGAAAAATGTTTGCGCTAGCCGTTTTCTCTTAAAAAAAATGGTACTTCGTTTTTCGTCCGCCGTTTCTCCGTTTTGGTTAGAAAAAATGTTTCCGTTGTCCGTTTTTTCTGCAAAGCATGGGAAAAATATTTTCGTTGTACGTTTTTCGTCTGGAGCATAGGAAAAATGTTTTCGTTGGTCCGTTTTTTCTCTGGAGCATAGGAAAAATGTTTTCGGTGCCCGTTTTTCCCAAAAAAAATTGAAAATTCGTTTTTGATACGTCGTTTCTCCGTTTTTGTTGAAAAAAATGTTTTCGTTGTCCGTTTTTTCTCTAAAGTATGATAAAAATATTTTCCGTTAACTGTTTCCCCTTAGAAAAAAAATGTAAGCTTATTTTTCGTTCGTCGTTTCTCTGTTTTTGTTGGAAAAATGTTTTCGTAGTCCATTTTTTTATTGTAGTACGGTTTTTTCTCGTTTTCCCAAAAAAAAGATTCCGTAGTCCGTTTTTTCTCCGAAAAAATCTTTTCGTTTTCCCCAGAAAAAATATTTCCGTATCCCGTTTTTTCTCGTTTTACCCGGAAAAATGTTTCTATGGTCCGTTTTTTCTCCGAAAAAAAACACAAATTCGTTTTTCCGTTCACGCGCGCGGCTTCAACTCCTGACGTGCACGCGCTCTTGAAACAACACCTTGTTCACTGTACGTAATTGGCTCTATGTTGCACACGAAAAGGACACATCATGCTACGTACACTTTTGCCTTTTATTAGAGCTCTTCCATTCTTTTTATTTACGGGGAGCAAATTGTTATGGTAGCTGTATTTGAATTAAGACTCCTACAGTTCAAAGGTCGCGTTACATCCTGCTAATACTAATCCACGGAGGACGTACGTGCTTAACATGCGGTTGGTGACAGTCGAACTTTGGCTTTTTTAGCCAGGCAACTAAGGTGTGCTACAACCATTTAAAAACTAGCCAACGGCGGCCGGCAAAACTCTAAATTGAAAAGCTCAAATCTAACATTTGTATGCCTCTTGTAGTATTGTAATGGATTTAACATGCACCACAGGGTAAAAGAACATGTTACACTGGTAATTTTTTTTCAAGGGAGAAGTGCTCTAGTTTGTAACAGATGCATCTGTTTTCCGAAATATTCCTCACTTGCAGGTCATGGGTCATAATTATTACAAAATTTCTCGAGTCTAATTAAATTAGGTAGAACCTCTTGTCGACGACTTGCAGGTCTTGAGTCTCAATTAGGCAGAACCCATGTGCTCTTGTCGACGACTTGGACTTCCTGGAAGACTTGCTTAAAAGTGTAATTAAATATCCGACACTACGTATACTACTGTACCCATCATATATGCATGAGCCTCTTTGGAAGTAGGGATAATCGGATATATGCCACTACAGGAACCGCTTATTCGAGATATGCTATCGTTCTTTTGCTTCTTCGAACGATGCTACTATGAAACCGTGCTTATTCGAAATATGCCACCGCTCGCGTCCGGTCACGACACGTGTCCCGTCCGCGATGGCAAATCTCGAATAAGCGGTTCCTACAGTGGCATATATCCAATTAATACGGGACATGTGTCGTGACCGGACGCGAGCGGTGGCATATTTCGAATAAGCACGGTTTCATAATGGCATTGTTCGAAAAAGCAAAGGAACGATGGCAAATCTCGAGCCTTAGCTCTATAACTGTGATCAATCTCCAAGACAACTTCGCTATCTCTGCTGGTCCGTTTCCAGAGTTCTTCATGGATTTTGTTAATTTAAGTGTGCTTCAACTTGCTTATACTAATCTTGAGGGGTTGTTCCCTCCTAGAATCTTCCAATCGAAAAATCTAAGGTTCCTTGATTTGTCCGGGAATACGAATCTTTCAGGGAATCTGCCAAACTTTTCTAATGCAAGTTCTTTAGAAACTTTGAGACTAGATCAGACCAACTTTTCGTATGCTAAACCGAACTCTTCAAGCAATTTCAGGTCGTTGAAAGAGTTATCCCTTGATGGAAGTTTTATTTCGACGGAGTTAAGATCAATTTTCTCATGGATCGGGGGCCTCAGGAAATTGACAAGCTTGGAACTCGATGAATTTGACTTATCTAGCGCAACGCCTTCCTCCATTGCAAACCTCAAGAGCTTGAGAAGCTTGAGTATCATCATCTGCAACCTCACTATGCCAGTACTATCTGCAATTGGTAATCTCAAGGGCTTCCAAGACTTGTATATCTCTGACCTTACTAAATGGTTCAATGCCATCTACAATCGGCAATCTGACGAATTTAAGGAGCTTGTATCTAGATCGTTGTGAGTTTGTAGGGCCAATGCCGTCCACAACTGGTTTTCTCATAAACTTACAAATCTTGGAGATCTCTGATTGCATGTTTGCTGGGCCAATACCATCTACAATGGGCAACCTCAGTAACAAGTTGCGAGCATTGCGGCTTGCAGATTGCAGCTTTACTGGGGGAATACCAAATTCATTTGGTAATTTGACTCGTCTGCTTAATTTGGATCTCTCGGGGAATTCTATTAGAGGTAAGACTATGGGCTTGTTTGCGGTTGTTGTGTTGTGCTACATTATCATAATCTAGTTATGAAAATATTTACTAATTACGCTAAATTTTGTTGTTATAACTCCAAAAGCTATGCTTTGAACTAATTGTTACATCCAAAAGTATAAATAAATGGTTGCTTTTAATAAAGGCAAAATATCCGGTGCAACCACCGTTTTCGTGCAACCACCGTGCAACCCAACTAAAAAAAGTTTCAAAAAATTCTGAAAAAAATCATGGATGTACATCTCAACTTACCCCATCTACATATAAAATTTCATGATCAAATACGTCCTATGCTAGAAGTTACATAAAAGACAAATTTTCGCTTGGAATCTTGCTACAGTAGACAGCACAAAATTTGTTTTTTTTGTAACTTCTAGCATAGGACGTATTTGATCATGAAATTTTATACATAGATGGGGTAAGTTGAGATGGATATTCATGATGTTTTTCAGAATTTTTTGAAACTTTTTTTAGTAGGGTTGCATGGTGGTTGCACGAAAACGGTGATTGCACCGGATATTTTGCCTTTAATAAATCATTGTAATGCCAAATGGAGCCTTAATGCTTTTGCCTTATAATGCTAAGAATTTGATATTTCTCTTTCTACTAGTTAATTCACTTCAAAAAAAAGATTAGTATATCTATTTTCTTTATCTCAAAAGAAAAATATAAAAAAATTCGAATGGAAGGACTTGATCGCACCAGTGGGCTAAGTAGGTAGGTTAGTCCAATAAAATAAGGGTGGAGCAGTGGCACCTCCTTCTAAGTATTGCTTAATTATACCACTTATTCTCCCGATTGATTTTATAAGATACGGTTTGATTTAATGCAGTCTCTAAAGTCGAACTTTGACCATTAATTTCTTTTACAATGCTTTGTTCATAGTTACAAAATGATAATAATAAGTACTTTCAAGTACATACGAATTCAATGGTATCACTTATTATGTCACATAATCTATATAGTGTTGGACAAATTATGATCAAACTATACATACTTCGAATCTCAAAATACATATGCGCCTTAACCCTCTCTATCTAGGTTATTTATGTATACCAACCATAGCTTGAGTGGGTTATTATTATCGATTTTTCATTGTGATTTTTTTGTCAAGATTTTGAATTCGTTACCTGTGGGTTGTAAATCTAAGCTTGTGGGTGATGAGCATCTTTGGCTATATCAACATTTTTAGTCTACATAGAATCCCATTTAGGCCCATTCAGTCGAGGTTCACCTAATACCTTAATTGGGCGCATTAAACTTCGTTACGTTTTAAAGAAGAGCAAAAGAAAGAGATAGGGATTTAAAATAACTGGTCGTCGAAAGTTATTTCCCATTGCTGACAAGTAAAGGGTAATAACTAGCTACCCTGACCAGTGAATAAGTGTATAAATTGGTTAGGGCCATGACTGTTTATCACATGAAAGTATAACCGAACGTGTAAGAGTAGTTTATGATTGTTACGATGAGACGTGACGGTTGATAAAGGACGCGACAGTTCAAAGCACAAAGAAGACACATGAGTGAAGTTAGGGACGCCATCCCCTTTGATAGATATAAAATAGGGGGTATGCTTGCTTCCAAAAACAACATTATTTTCCGCACTTGTTGTAACTCTATTATCCATGGTAATACAATCTCTTAGCGTGTGATTGTTCTCCTTTATTATTTTTGTAAGTTTGATACAAGACCCTGAGTCATATGAAACGACAATTGGTTGTAAACCTTAAGTTAAATACACTAGTCAAATTTTTTTCTCATCCTCTAAAAAAGACCCTCTTTCCATTTTCCAAAGCTTCCCGACTGCACTAAAATTCTAATGGAGACTAATTGCTCCCAAATGCCAAGTACAGGGCTCTCCTCTTTAATTTTGCAATTTATAGAATATTTATAAGTAATATTCGGCTAGAAATCCTTCTCAGCCACTAATTCGAGTTGTACTCTGATTTTTTCCACTCTGTTTGCAGGGGCAATTCCAACCTCTCTTTTCACTCTTCCAGCATTACAAGGCTTGGATCTTTCTGAGAATCGACTATCTGGTACTATACAAGAGTTCGATGTGGCATCGTCACGCTTGATGTATGTGGACCTAAGCAAGAATGACTTGACAGGGCAAATTCCCAGGTCATTCTTTGAACTCACAAACCTGAGGTATCTGGATATTGGCTCGAACAACTTGGTAGGTTCGGTGAATCTTACCTCATTTTGGAGGTTAAAAAAGCTCAAACTCTTCCTCAACCTCTCTCTCTCAACTTACCTGGATAGAGCTTGCGTGTTGCAATATAACTAAATTTCCGAGTATTTTGGCACGTCTCAATGATGTGTCTTATTTGGACCTCTCATGCAATAAACTCAGTGGGGATATACCAAATTGGATATGGGAGAGATGGAACAGTAGCCTTTCAAATTTAAATCTTTCACACAACATGCATGTTCACCGGTATGCAATTTAATTCATCTGTTCTCCCTTTCAAGCTTACACTGGAAACGCTTGATCTTAGTTTCAATGGCCTCCAGGGGCAGATTCCAATGCCAAACTCGTCTGCACTAGTCTTGGATTATTCAAATAATAATTTCTCTTTCATTCTTCCAAATTTCACTTTATATCTTAGCGACACCTATTTTCTCAGGATGTCCAACAATAGAATAAATGGACATATACCGCATTCTGTTTGCAATTCCACGCTGGCCGTCCTTGACCTATCCTATAACAACTTTAGTTGGTCGATTCCATCCTGTCTAATAGAAAATGTTTGGCTGAGCGTATTAAATTTGAGGGAGAACCACTTTGAAGGCACGTTGCCATCCAATATTACAAGCGAATGTGCTTTCCAGACAATAGATTTACATGGCAATATGATTGAAGGACAGCTTCCGAGGGCACTTTCTAACTGCAGTCAATTGGAGGTTCTTGACATTGGAAACAATCTAATAGTCGACAGTTTCCCATCTTGGCTGAGGGGGCTTTCCAATCTTTATGTTCTTATATTAAGATCCAACCGATTCTATGGTTCCATAGGTGATATTGTTGGGCATCACCAATCCAAGGAGTGTTTCTCTAGCTTGCGAATTATTGATCTTGCCTCAAACAACTTCTCCGGCAATTTGAGTTCAGAATGGTTTGCGTGCTTAAAATCAATGATGGCCAAATTCAACAGTACAGGAGATGTTGTCCTTGCTGGAAACTTTTCAGGTACTGGGGAATTTTATCAAGATTCTACTAAGATCTCGTACAAGGGGCTCTTTGTGACATTTGAAAGGATTTTGACTACCTTAACAGCAATTGACTTTTCAGATAATAGGTTGGAATGTACCATTCCTAAATCAATTGGAAGACTTGTTTCACTACGTGTACTGTAACATCCCAAAAAGGGGTCTAACAGAAATTGTGTATTTAAAAATTTGGATTGATCCAAAAATCTGAAATTATAAATTATACTCTTTAATTTGGAGTTAATTCAGAAAGAGAAATAAAAAAAATTAAATTAACAAAATTCACTCAGACTAGACTGTACTTACGGAACTCATAAAATTTTCAAACAACCTAATATAGGAAATAATTCTACAAAATACTAGAATTCAAGAGATTAACAAATATGAATTTTATTGGATTTTAGCACACTATGCGCGGGCTCTAAAATGTAATCAAAGATTTAAGAGAAGCAAACTTTGAAGAATTTTATTTTGCACTCTACACATCCAAACTGAATGAAACCAAGTGCATTTAAAACTTCATAAATTGACCTACCTACTCAAAAATTCTCAAAAGCTTTTGAATTATTTTAGGCCATGAAATGATAATTCAAATCTTACCATTTGAAAATCATATGCATGTACAAACTACCATGCATACATCCTGGGCGTGGATTGCTAGCTAGCTCAGTTCAATCAGTTCCTGTGCACTGCAGTGGCTCATGTAAGAACCGACCGGCGACCACATCAAACAGTTTTTCCTGCCACACCCTCTCCCTCACCTGCTCCTTCTCTACGTTTTCCATCTGAAGCACAACCGAACCAGACCAGCTGTGACACCACGGAGTGTCGTAACCTTATAAAAGGTGAATGTTGAGCTCAAAAATATTATGAAATATGGTATTAGAGGTTAAAACCATATGGTATGAGGTTTAATCGCGTTTACGGGCCGTTTCCGAGAGTTTGGGCCTTTCCGGGGGAGTTTGGGCCTAAAAGAAGGGGTTGTGGGCTTTGGTGGGAGGGAGTATGAGTCCATTTAGGACTAGGATTCCTGTATGGGCTGGTTTAAGGGGCTCCCCCTGCCCCCTTGCTGCGCCACACCCCCCCTTGGGCGCCCCCACTCCTCCCCCTTGAGCCCTAGCCGCCACCCCCCTCTTTCCCCCCGCTTTGGCCGTGCGCCCCCTCCCCTTGCCCCCTTGGCTCCCCACCTCTCCACCACCTCTCCTCCACCCCCTTGCTGCCCTAGGGTAGCCTCCCCACCCCTGCACCTCGAGGATCCATCCGTTGGAGCGAGGAGCGAGGAGCAAGGAGCGAGGAGCGAGGAACGATCCGGGAGGAGATCTATTGGGTTTTCGTGCGTCGGGCGAAGGTATGGCCATGGGACTCCTTGGGGTTGGGCTAGGTACTGTTCTAAGGATCAATATCATGTTTTTAGATCAATTAGTGGTGCTGGATTTGAGTAGATTAGATGAAATCTAGAAGTTGTCACGTTCTCTGTTTCGGACAGCATGAGCAGTCGACCTAGGGTTCGGTTTTTCACCAATTTAGAGTCGGAATTTGGACGTCCGCCTGTTGAAGAAGTTGTAGGTAATTTCAATATCTTTCCGTGGGTATAAAGAACGTTAAATTACGATCAGCCGTTTGAATGTTATGGCTGTTTTACCGAGCGTATTAAAATCTGTGACGTGATTGGAACAGATCTCGGTATTCTGGAGATTAAACCATTTTAGATTCCGAATCAGTCTTTCCATATACTTAGAAAAAGTTAGAAAATTTCCTAAGCTACGCGAGGATGTACTCGTTTAATTGATTCGGAGTCCCAGAACTCAAGTTATTCCTTTTGGAAGGCTGCTGTCCCGACGGGACAAAACCTCTGTTTTTTGGTATTGCGAGTAGTTGACAATGTCGGGGTAGATGAGGGTTTGCGTACTGTTTTGTGGACATGATTGTGAGTGTGTGGTACCTATGTGGAGGTGGTGTGACCCCGGGAGTGCCTTCTACTTCCCACCAATCCGTTACCCGTGGTTGAGGCAAGTGTATTGTAATGGGTAGCGATTTGTAGGTTGCTTGTTGAGACTAGATAAAAATTTATTACATGATATGATCACTTGCCATGCTTTAATGATTGCCAATGATATGATGAGCATGCTTATTATGTTATGATGCCATGTGTTAATGTACAAGTTAATTATGATGTTGGCATATTTGCATACATGGCATGTTACATGGCCCGGGCGGTGAGAAAGTCATAACTAGTCCGGGGAAGGTCGGTGAGAAAGTTATGACTAATCCGGAGAGCCAATGAGTAAGTTCTACATCGTGATTATATCCACCGCGGTGTGGAGAAGCGAGGAGTAGGAACCCTCCATCTTCGGGATGGAAGGGGGGAGAGGGTGACACCGACGGGTGTGTACTCAACCATACCGGTATGAGTTTTCAAGGAGATATGAGCATCGCATCGCATTGCATTGCATACATAATGATGATGATAATGATATGTGATCATGAATGAGATGGTTTACATGATGTGAGATATTATTGCTATGTTATTGTTCTTGTTGTACCATTACAATATGCTTGCTGAGTTTTGAACTCACGCTTGTGTTTTCTTGTTGTTTTAGGTACCATGAGACCGGCATGCGGGGAAGGGAAATAGTCACACTTCCGCAGGTAGCTTCACTCATTTGATTCCACAAGTCATTCATTTAGCCTTTGATAATAAACTGCGTGTGATGATTATTGCTTTAAGGTTTAGCTTTGCTAAATGAGAGTCTTATTGTTCATTTGATTCTTGGAGACATTAAATGCCTGAAACTAGACTTATATTGTTATTAAGTCTTTAATTATTGCTATTTTAGTTGTCTCTTATTTTGCCATATGTTGCTATACTGTTGTTGCTTCTGCAAACCATATTAAAACAAAGAAGATGCTGCCGAAATCTCGGGTTTTAGCATTTACTCCTTTGTTGTAATTTACCTTAATTCATGGTTTTTAGATGTTGTTTAGCTTATATTTGGTAGCATTCGGGCGCCGACTTCCACCGCTGTTCCTTTCCTTTGCGTCTCTCTGGCCAAGCCACGCTACAGCATACGTGCCCCCCTACATACGCCGCTTGCTCCTGGGCTCTCCTTTCCATTCGTACTGTCACGACGAAACTTCTCCAGCCTTCTCCTCCGATCGAGCCATGTCTCTCTCCTTGCGCGCTGCCATGACAAGGGACAGCAGCACCGATTTCTTTCCAACGCAGCACCCCTTATCGCCTTTGCTTCCCCATGTATATCCGATTAGTACTGATCCAGGCTCTGCCCAAATACTCTCTTCCTTCCCCTGCTTCACCCGGTCGAGACAAGCTCCAGGATTTCCAGTCCTTCTCCATGACCGGCCAAGCACAGAGCAATGGGGTAAAGTCCAAAATTGAGCAATGTCAATCTTTCAGCTTCCAATTAGACCGGCCTGGAACAAATTGAGCATATCCTAAACCGATATCCCCGTCGGTTCTAGCCAGTAGCGGAGGGCGGGAAAAAATTTTGATATGACGAAATTATTATTTTTATGTACCTTTATTATCCGTTATTGTTCCTTGGACGTGTGCATCTCCTATCCTAATCTTAACATCAATTTTAAGGTAAGGTAATAGGATATCATCCTATTCTCATTTCGATAGTAGGTGTATTATAGTGGTGGAGGACGGAGTAAAATTATGATGCGGCAAAATCGGTAGGATGGAATATTAAACAATATCGTAATGCCAAAAAAATTCATACAGAGTATATAAGGAGCAAAGTATTCGAGTTCAATCTACTGGACATCTTGCTAAAATAATTTTTCAAATCCACACATGAAATCATCAGGGTAAATATTTCATAAATATTTTGTATTCTTGACGTGTGTCTTTAAAAGTCTTAAGGATCCACGTGGCAGAGCAGGTATGGCAGGTGCCATACCCAGCCATACCTGCTCCTCCGCCCCTGGTTCTAGCGTTGAATCCCCATAGCCCCGCCATCCTCCCTAATTCCAGCGAGTTCCCCATTCTGGCCGCACTCAAGTCCACGGCCAACTTTTGATTCAGGCCACCATGTTTCAATTAAATTTGTGTGGAGCATCATCAATGGTTATCAAGCAAAACCCCCAAATCAATTTGATGATTCCACTGCCCTCAGGCCGCCGCTCCCTGCCGTCGAGCCATTGCCTCACTACCGTTGAAGCCCGGCCGAGCGCTCCTTTGGGCTCCCCTCGGTCTACTCCAGCTCCGATGACGGTTGGCCGGCCAGCTCGACTCTCCTCACCGTCGGTTCACCGAGCGCCTCCATTCGCCTCCGCCTTGGATCGCCGCGCCACCATTTCAGGCCACCACACTCCAATCGCTACCTTCCACAGCATCAGTAGGGTACCAAGAAGCGATTCCAGCAGCTGCTCGCAACTATCGGTGCCTGCTCTGCCATCGACTACCCCTGCTCGAAGCTCCGGCCATGGCGCAGTAAGTTCCCCTGTCCTGTCTTCTTGGCTCTAGCTCTGTTCCTGTTATCTGACCGGTGGCCCCCAGATGCAACAAGCTCAACCCACTTCACTTGATGACGACTGGACAGTTTGAATGAAGTCCAGTAGGTAAAGTCTGAATCCACATAGTAGTGTGATTTGGTTCAGTTCAAGTAATCTGAGCATACATGTGTATCCTTTTGTCCTGTAAGTGTCTACATGCTAGTTACGTGAGTTTACAACAATCTTCAATTATGGGAAATGGCACAGGAACTAGATGGATCATGAATTTATAGATTGTTTGGTTGTTAGCCCAAGATAGAAGGCAATATGCTTAATTATCCTTCGACTTTTGAATTAGGAGATTAGTTTAAATAAGATTAATTTGCTTGACTCATCTTTCAACTTGAAAACAAGATCTTGAGTAGTGTTTGATTAAGCTCAAGTAATCTGTCTTAAGTATATTTATGTGTGTCAAAGAAACGTATAGAATTTGCAATTAAAAAGGGGTACTTTGCATCTTAAGTAAGAGCTATGACTAGTCTGATTAATTCCCAATTCGAATGACAGGACTACGAAATAAGCGAAGACCAAAAGATCGGTACACCTGTATGTCACATAAGATCTCCATATGATCTTTGCCCTTAATTAGATGTGAAGCAATGCATGGCCACTCAAAATACTTAAGACCCTCACATAAATTATCAAATCCCTAAGTTAACCAAGTGATCTTTACGTGCATACTCAGGTGTTGTATTAGGACATCATACGAATATTGCCCTTAAAGTGATGTTTTACAAACAAGAAAATAATATGTGTGGCCCTACGGTAATATTCAAGGTTCTAACATGGCACCCAAATAAACTTTAGTAAAAATTGAACTAAGTTTTTATACAACCTTGCCTTTGATACACCTATAACTGGGATACAAGATTAGGTGTAGAAATAAGTACTAGTATTAACGCTTGTAAATTCTGTATTTAAACACCCCTAGTTTAGTACTAATTAATTTTGCGAAAATAATTCTTATGCACGTAATGTAAGTTTTAAGTTCATATAAGGCTTTAACGCCCTTTTAGTTGAAAAACATCGCGGATTAAACTGATGTATCGCGGAACCAACTTTAAAACATTCATAGAGATATCCCCAGCTAATGCCAGAAAAATGAGTAAAGGAACATGTATAGTATGGTTGCAAATTTAGAGCGAAGCTTGATCCGATTAACGTTACTTTTGTGATCATTTAAGCCTTTTGGTAACCCGTAGAATATCTCGTCTAAATGAGAATATTAAGAAAAATGGTCTAGAATTACTCCTTAGTATATGGACCACCGTATTCTGGAAAAATATTTATTTTATAACATACTTTGCATCTGAATCTTATTAGAGCAAAAACCCTAAGTATCATGGTTATCGGCAACGCATGCTATGAATAATTAAGCGTAGAATGGTCCTTAGCTTTATATGCTCATGTAGCAAGAATCATTCGGAAATCATGTAGGTTCAGTCGGTAACTCTAGTCCAGTAAATGCCTTTTTAATACTAAAGATCGGTGATACCACTGTCTGAAAGTCGGTATTACCGGAAAAACGATAGCACTTTAACTAACATCTTATTAATGCCTTAATTCTATTAATTTAAATAATCTTAGTGTCTTGATTTGAAATCTAATTTATACTCAAATTTATAATCTTAGATTCCTCCATTCGTAAAGTAAAATAAAACAAATTTTAAAGAATAGGAGTCGTGTGCGATTCGACCCTTACGCTGATAATCAGTAAGAAAAACTATGATATAAAAGTAACACATTAGTATATAAAGATCACGAAACCTTAGCCTTCAACCCGTTTGTTTTTATGTAATGATCTTTATTGGATTTTTCGTTGATTTCCTTTGCCTTTATTGAAAGTTGTCATTTGCTCTTTGTTGTATTTCTTGGCAAACGACGCGTGGAATCCGGCATTCCAAGATTTCGTCGTCGGCCACTTCAAATCAGTCTTCGACATTGACGACGCCAACTTCGTCGAATAATAATAAATAGCAAGGCAAGCACCTCCTTGACCATCTCGATCCCAGTTTTGATAACTGCTTAAAATGTGCTTAATGAACTGCCTGCATTCCTTATGTTCCTAGTAACCATTATTTCATATTTATTGGTAGTTATTACCTTATTGATGGATTAAACCTCAATATCCTTTGAAACGTAAACCTTGGTAACCCTAGAAAGAGTTTGTAAATGGTTATTTGAAATCAGGAGAAATGTTGGTAATTTGTTAAAAATGGAAATAAAACTACAGATTGGACGTGGGTGATTATTGGCAACAGCCGGTTGTACATGTTTTAACGTGTACGTAGATAGGGTGAAGTTATCGCCTATGTCATTTTAAGGACCGAACGTAGTGTTGTATGATCCAAATCTAATCGTACATCCATGAGGGCTGAAATGGGGCGGCCTTAACCTATAAAGTTATTCGAAATTGGCTTTGCACATTGGTAGGCAACAGTAGTACGGGCAATCCGGTTAGGTTTGCTCGAAGGGACGTCCACACCGAGGTGATTTGGAATCAATGTTTACCGATACAACGGTGTACGTCTGGCTATGGACTGGGGTTGTTATTGTTCTATTTGAGCCGCGGGCTCCTGGTTACTATTGCTTCACCATTTATTAGCTTCTATCATAGCCAGGGTTAAACGTCACTGGACTGGTGCAAAGCTAGGATTGAGTAATGTAACGGTTATGTATGATTTCTCTGCGGCACACCAAAGGAAGTGTGTTAATATCGATTGCACAAAGAGATGATAATTCCTTATGGGTAAAGCTGTACAACTCTGAAGAGTCTAAAACTATTCTATTAGCCGTATCCACGGTTATGGATAACTTGGAAAATTGACACTAGTTAGAGGATTTGTTTTTGACAAAAAGGAACTTGATATTCAAACTTTGTTTAAATTCATTTTGTTACCATAAAGGAATTTGGTATAATGGGTTATTTTACTCACGAAGGGCCGTGAGTAATTATTCACTTCCTACTCAGGACGGAGTGTGAGTGAGTCGTACTCTTTCACTGAATTACTTGTTAATTTAATTATTCAGCAAACTATTTTAAGTTTATTTACGCTTTCATTTACTATTTAGTACTAACGATTCAAATCTCTGCTTTATGCAATATAACAGTAGAAATCCACTTTCTTTTCAGCTTGCATATATTTCAGGCTTTGCAAACACTACAAGTCTTGCTGAGTACGCAATGTACTCACCCTTGCTATTATTGTTGTTTTTAGGCAGGAAATATCGACAATTACTTTGACGCAGGAAAACGGGATTATTAACGACGATTCTATCTAAGGTTTACCTTGTCAGTTGCCTGAGGGTTGTGTGGCACACTGCAAGTTATCTGATTCTTCTGTTGAATTTTAGTTGATTTCATTGGTCATCTTGTATTGATACTTCCGCTGTAATAAAATATGTAACTGGTATGGCTGTGTTCTCAAATTGTGTTAGTGCGTATTAGCTACTGATCATGGGACTAGCACTGTATGCACTTAGAACCTTTCTTTTATGTTTGCACTTTAGCATAAAAGGGAGGGTCCCATATGTACTGAACATGTCGCACAACGCCTTCAGGGGACAGATCCCAGCCCAACTTGGCGGCATGACTGACCTGGAGTCACTAGACCTTTCTGGCAACCGACTCTGGGGAGATCCCACAGGAGCTAACAAATCTCACGTTTCTCAGCCCCCTGAACTTGACACACAATCACGTCAATTCTCTACATTTGACAATAATTCATTCCAAGGGAATGCAGGACTGTGTGGACAACCACTGTCTACACCTTGTGGCGTTTTGCCCTACACTCCAAGTGAGGCACATGCAGACAGGTCCTCGAAGCATGTCAATGTGGTTTTGTTTCTCTTCGTCGGACGTGGCCATTCTGATGAGATGGGGTCGGCTTGGCAAATGGTTGGTTAAATCTGCAAGAAGTTCGCGGACTTGAACTGAAGGTGAGAGAGACTGTCTCCGAGTGGAAGCATGAAAAGCTGTAGTTCTGTGAAATTAAAAATTAAAAGTGTAGTTATGCGATAGTTTTAACATAAAAGCTGTAGTTCTGTGAAATTTACTTGAAAAAAAGTTTGCGGTGAATCGGCGTTGGATAGCCCGTTCAATTATTCCGATGCAAGAAACTGATGCTCGGTTTTGCAATCTCGTGTCAGTTCCAACCTGATTAATTACGCCAACCAGGCCAATTCCTATACAGAACTAGCTAGGATCCCCAACATTCTTCCATGCTCGAACAAAAAAAGGAAAAAGGAAAAAACAAACAAAAGGAACTTGATGTTGCTTCTCCGAAATATTCCTCACTCCCACCTCCGTAGGTGCGTATTTGACTTGCAGGTCTCGAGTCTCAATTATGTAGAACCCATGTTCTCTTGTCGACGACTTGGACTGCCTGGAAGACTTGCTACGATATAGTATGGTGTAATAATTTTGAGGTGCTACATGCGTGGAATAGCGATTCTTATATTGGAGGTCACAAATTACTATGGTATAGTATGGTGTAATTATTACATTTAAACTTTTATTGTAAATACTATGGTAGACAGGTAAACTTTAAGATGGTGTCCTCTGTGGTAAGGAATGTAATAAAGTTCCTTTGCTAGTCTCTAATTATTGTTCTGTTGCAACACTTTGAATATGGTGTATTAACTGATAAAGTGTCGAGTTCGCTCGATATTTTATTAGCTAATTATATACCTAGATTAACACAATTATCTCAAGATTAATAATATATTAATGTCGTTATCCCGAGTTAATTATGCGGTCCACACAACTTACAGTGCAAAATGATCGACGACCTGACGATGGGCTGGCATGAGAGTTTAGGCAGTCATCGATCAATGCCCGGCATGAGACAGTGGCCCCGTTCGTTTTAGCTTCTGGACAGCTTCTGCTTTAGAAAAAAAAACAAAAAAGGAACTTGAACAAAAAAAGGAAGAAGAAAAAAACAAACAAAAGGAACTTGATGTTGCTTCTCCGTAGGTGCGTATTTGACTTGGAGGTCATGGTCTCAATTGGGTAGAACCTCTTGTCGACGACTTGCAGGTCTTTGACGACTTGGACTTGCTTAAAGGTGTAATTAAATATCCATCACTACGTATATATACTACCGTGCCCGTTATATATGCAGGTGCCTCTTTGAAGTATGATCAGCACATCTCGTGTCCTGTTAAGACTTCACACCTGTGTTAGACTATAGCTCATGGCTTCTGCTGGTTGGGCACTGCTGCTCTTTCTTGCACAGCTCCTCACACTAGACACCAATGGCGTCCATGCTAATGGTAACATCACTCACCACTCTGCTCCTATCCAATGCCGTCCAGATCAGGCTAAGGCTCTGCTCAAACTAAAGCAGTCCTTATCCTTCGATGATGACGACACCACCCTGCTTCCATCTTGGCAAGTCGGCACCGACTGTTGTCTCTGGGAGGGCGTCGGCTGCAGCAACTCCTCGGGCTATGTCACCGTTCTTGATCTCGGTGGGCGTGGATTCTACAGCCGTGGCCTCGACCCTGTGGTCTTTAACCTTACCTCCCTCCGAATGCTCGATCTTAGCATGAATGACTTTGACAGTTATAGCATGCCAGATGTTGGATTCGAGAAGCTTACCTTGCTCACCCACCTCAACCTCTCCAATTCGGGCTTCGGGGGCGAGATACCTGTTGGCATCGGCCAACTTGTGAACCTTATTTCTTTGGATCTTTCTACTCGCTACGACGGCACCAGTTTTGTTGGCTGCCCTAACTCTCTCTCGGTATCTAACTTTCATACCATAGTGCGGAACCTCAGCAATTTGAGAGAGCTCTACCTTGACGAAGTGCACATAGGTAGTAGCGGAGAAGAGTGGTGCAGTGCTCTAGCTAAATCCGTTCCTCATCTTCAGGTTCTTAGCTTGGGGTGGTGTTCTCTCCATGGTCCGATTCACGAGTCCCTTTCGAGCCTTAGCTCTCTAACTGTGATCAATCTCCAATACAACTTTTATACCTCTGCTGGCCTGTTTCCAGAGTTCTTCATGGATTTTGTCAATTTAAGAGAGCTTCAACTTGCTAATACTAATCTTGAGGGGTGGTTCCCTCATAGAATCTTCCTATCAAAAAATCTAAGGGCCCTTGATTTGTCCGGGAATATGAATCTTTCAGGGAATCTGCCAAACTTTTCTAATGCAAGTTCTTTAGAGACTTTGAGACTAGATGGGACCAACTTTTCGTATGTCAAACTGAACTCTTCAAGCAATTTCAGGTCATTGAAAGAGTTATCCCTTGATGGAAGTTTTATTTCCACGGAGTTTCTCTCTTCGTTTGGTACTCTTCCGTCTTTATGCCAATTGCTACTCTCTAGCTTGGGCTTGCAAAGAGAGTTAAGATCAATTTTCTCATGGATCGGGGGCCTCAGGAACATGACAAGCTTGGAACTCTATGAATGTGACCTATCTAGCACAACACCTTCCTCAATTGCCAACCTCAAGAGCTTGAGAAGCTTGAGTATCGAGGACTGCAACCTCACTATGCCAGTACTATCTGCAATTGGTAATCTCAAGGGCTTGCAACACTTGTTAATCTCTGATCTCAGACTAAATGGCTCGATGCCTTCTACAATTGGTAATCTCAAGGGCTTGCAAGACTTGTATTTCTCTAACCTCAGACTAAATGGCTCGATGCCTTCTACAATTGGTAATCTCAAGGGCTTGCAAGACTTGTATTTCTCTAACCTCAGACTAAATGGCTCGATGCCTTCTACAATTGGCAATCTGACGAATTTAAGGAGCATGCATCTAGATGGTTGTGAGTTTGCTGGGCCAATACCGTCTGCAATTGGTTTTCTCAAAAACTTACAAACCTTGGAGATCTCTGATTGCAAGTTTGCTGGGCCAATACCATCTGCAATTGGCAACCTCAGTAACTTGAGAAGCATGGATATCCACGATTGTGAGTTTCCTGGGCCAATACCATACGCAGTTGGGCAACTCAACGAGTTGACAACATTGCTGCTTCAAAATTGCAGCTTTACTATGGGCTATGGGCTATGAATTATATCAACGGTAAGACTATGGGCTAGCCGGTTGTTGTGCTCTGCTGCATTATCGTAATCTAGTTATGAAAATATTTACTAATTCCACTAAGTTTTGTTGTTATAACTCCAAAAGAAGGCTTCGAACTAACTGTTACATCCAAAAGTATAAATAAATAGTTGCGTTTAATAAGTCACCGTAATGCCAAATTGAGCCTTAATGCTAAGAATTTGATATTTCTCTTTCTGCTAGTTAAACCACTTCAAAAAAATTAGCATATACGTACCAAACCAATCGAAGGATGGCGCTTCAGAGCCACAGGACCATCGTGATCAGGGGTTCCCTTTTCCTTTCTTCTGCTCTTCAGGTCTCTATCCTGTTGTTTCCTGAGTTGAGTTGTCGCCTAACCCTGCATGTGAGGCCGGGCTCGCCCGGGGCTGGTTTTCAGCAAACAACTTTTTTTTTGTTCTCTTCTCCTTCAAAAAAAATAAATCTGATTTTTGACTCAAAAAAGTGTATAAGCTGGTCGGAGCAATGATGGTTTAACATGTGAATGTATAACCGAACACGTAAGAGCAGTTAATTGCTGTTACGATGAGATGCGACAATTGGTAAAGGACACGTCGACAGTTCAAGACACAAAGAAGACACATGAGTGAAGCCAGGGATGTCCATTACATTATTAACTGCCACCTCTTAGATAGATATAAATTAGGGGGTCTACTTGCCTCCAAAAACAACATTATATTTGTCTAGAAATCCTTCTCAACTACTAATTCGAGTTGTACTAGGAGAAGAAATTCAATCTGATTTTTTTCCACTCTGTTTGCAGGGCAAATTCCAACCTCTCTTTTCACTCTTCCAGCGTTACAGGGCTTGTATCTTTCTGGGAACCGACTTTCTGGCCCTATACAAGAGTTCGATGTGGCATCGTCATGCTTCATGCTTGTGGACCTAAGCATGAATGAATTGACAGGGCAAATTCCAACCTCTCTTTTCACTCTTCCAGCGTTACAGGGCTTGTATCTTTCTGGGAACCGACTTTCTGGCCCTATACAAGAGTTCGATGTGGCATCATCATGCTTGATGTCTGTGGACCTAAGAATGAATGAATTGACAGGGCAAATTCCCAGGTCATTCTTTGAACTCACAAACTTGAGGCGTCTGGATATTGGCTCGAACAACTTGGTAGGTTCGGTGAATCTTACCTCATTTTGGAGGTTAACAAAGCTCAGAGGTTTGTTCCTTTCAAACAATAAGCTCTCTGTCATGGATGGAGAAGGCAATAACTCTTCCTCAACCTATCTCTCTCGACTTACCGAGCTAGGGCTTGCGAGCTGCAATATAACCAAATTTTCGAGTATTTTGCCACGTCTCAACGATGTGTCTTCTTTGGACCTCTCAAGCAATAAACTCAGTGGAGATATACCAAATTGGATATGGGGGAGATGGGAGAGACGGGACAGTATATATCTATATTTAAATCTTTCACACAACATGCTCACCGGTATGCAATTTAATCCATCTGTTCTGCCTTTCAAGGTTCCATTTGGAGCGCTTGATCTTAGTTTCAATGGTCTCCAGGGGCAGATTCCAATGCCAAACGCGTCAGCACTAGTCTTGGATTATTCAAATAATAATTTCTCTTCGGTTCTTCCAAATTTCACTTTATACCTTAGCGACACCCTTTTTCTCAGGATGTCCAACAATAGTATAAATGGACATATACCGCATTCAGTTTGCAATTCCACGCTGGAAGTCCTTGACCTATCCTATAACAACTTTAGTGGGCCGATTCCATCCTGTCTAATAGAAAATGTTCAGCTAATTGTGTTAAATTTTAGGGAGAATCACTTTGAAGGCACGTTGCCATCTAATATTACAAGCGAATGTGCATTCCAGACAATAGATTTACATGGCAATATGATTGAAGGTCAGCTTCCGAGGGCACTTTCTAACTGCAGTCAATTGGAGGTTCTTGACATTGGAAACAATCTAATAGTTGACATTTTCCCATCATGGCTGAGGGGGCTTTCTAATCTTTATGTTCTTATATTAAGATCCAACCGATTCTATGGTTCCATAGGTGATATTGTTGGGCATCACCAATCCAAGGAGTATTTCTCTAGATTGCAAATTATTGATCTTGCCTCAAACAACTTCATTGGCAATGTGAGTTCAGAATGGTTTGGGTGCTTAAAATCAATGATGGCCAAATTCAACAGCACAGGAGATATTGTCGTTGCTCAAAACTTTTCAGATCGTGTGGGTGGACAATTCTATCAAGATACTACTCAGATCTCATACAAGGGGCTCTTTGTGACATTTGAAAGGATCTTGACAACCTTAACAGCAATTGACTTTTCAAATAATAGGTTGGAAGGTACCATTCCTGAATCAATTGGAAGACTTGTTTCACTACGTGTACTGAACATGTCGCACAATGCCTTCACGGGACAGATCCCAGCCCAACTTGGCGGCATGATTGATCTTGAGTCACTAGACCTTTCTGGCAACCGACTCTCTGGGGAGATCCCACAGGAGCTAACAGATCTCACGTTTCTTGGCACCCTGAACTTGTCCGACAACCATTTGGTGGGAAAGATACCACAATCACGTCAATTCTCTACATTTGACAATAGTTCATTCCAGGGGAATGCAGGACTGTGTGGACAACCGCTATCTATACCTTGTGGCGTTTCACCCTATACTCCAAGTGAGGCACATGCAGACAGGTCCTCGAAGCACGTCGATGTTGTTTTGTTTCTCTTCGTCGGACTTGGCTTTGGTGTCGGATTTGCCGCGGCCATTCTGATGAGATGGGGTCGGCTTGGCAAATGGTTTGTTTAATCTGCAAGAAGGTGAGAGAGACTGTCTCCGAGTGGAAGCATGCTTTTCTGGGAACGAGCTATACGTAACGTATATATTCAAGTGTACTATGCCTTGTACATTTCTGTAGCCGTTACTTCTCAAGTGTTGTACGTATGGGTTAATCATTAGCATATCATTTGTGCAGTGCTTTAATTCATGGGTCAAGCCATACCACCTTATCTGTATTATACTAGTATACATTTGTTTGGCCTAGATGGCTACATGTAACAAGTACTTGTTGGGTCAAAAAGCTATTGAACATAAGCGTACTGTTGTAGTTTTGTTGCCTATTTGGCAGAGTCGCGACTGCCCGAACAGGTTGGGGAACTCAAATGTAAGTTTGAATCCATTTTTTTTATTTGAAATCATTGCCAGAGTTCCAGAAAAGCAACCGACGGAGGCATCGCATCACTCACCTCACCGGGGCTGCTCTGTGTTTGTACCAAGAAAGATCGGAACAAAAGCAAACCAAAAAATACAAACAACATGTTTGCTTCCTTTTTTAACCACCCATGTTTGCTTGCTTATAAGATAAGAGCACATCAGGTAAATGTCCACTCAAGAAAATAACTCGCTTCTGTGAGGCGGAGACAAAAAGGCCCAAGTTAATGAACGAATAAGTAGTGCATTACCTTGATTCAACAAACGAGATGTGCATGGAAGAACTGGAATAAAAGGAGCAAGTTTTTGCCTCTCGGCAAGCAGTTCTGCAATGTACCTGCAAAGACAACAACCAGAAATCAATGAGCAAATACATACATATGCTAATATCAAGCAATTTTTTGTCAACTAAGATGACATATTGAAACATTGGTGGAGATACCCTAAAGTTAGGTTTGGTGGAGTGTAGTGTATTTACCAAAATCTCATTAGTATTCGCAACCTAACACTTAGGTCAGACAAGACCGAAGTAGTGAGGTGCATTCTAAAATAGATTGCCTCCTACTATCAATTCTTTTCTTCAAACTTGATAGCACGGTTTGTGTTCATAGTTCAGCTACCAACATACAATCGATTTGAACTACAACCATAAACCCACTTGAAAACACAACCAAATCCCAATACTCTCATAACCCCAGCAAACGAGTGTCAGCAGAAAACGCTTGCCGTACCAAGTTGCAAGGTATAGTCACTGCAATAACACATTTACAAGACTAACATCAAGATCAGAAAATGCCTGCCTCCTCGTCTAGATGGACAGACGCCTGCCACAAGTTTGTAGCAAAGTTTTCAATAGACATGGAGGAAGAGCCAAATTACGAGCCGCCGAGTAAATGCGCAAGGAGGCATCGAAACAAAAACCCGGTTCATAAACCTGCAAGAGTTTAACCAAATAGACAAAAATTATCGACATGTCTCACATCTTTGCTGTTAACACATCAAGAGTTTTGCTAGAACAACATTAAATATTGGATAGAATTCAGTGTGGCACAAACCAGTACCTGTGGATGAGCAAAACGCATTAGACGCTCATTTTTGTATGTATTTGCACACAACCGGCAGATTTTTGTTTGCCTCATCCTTAATTAGCGATCGGAGTGAAAGGCTCTTTGGGAGGCAATTGTTTGTTTGGTGATTTAGCTCTGATTTGTGGGATTTTGTTTTCAATTTTGGATTATAGGGTTTGTGAATTTGTTCCCATGCCTTGCGATTGAGCTATTCCGTAGTTAGATTTTCATGCAGAATAATGTCTCCAGCCTATATCAATGTTTGATAGCATGACCGGGGCTTAGAGTAGACACAAGGATAATGATGCTCAAAAGAAATAGAGTTCGCTCCTTTACGATTCAGTGCATAAATATGGATCTCTAAGAAGCAAATATCCCATAAAGGACTGTCATGTGTTGTAAGTCATTTTGAGTTGAAACTTTTGCCATCAAGCTTCTAAGCTACCAAATAGACTTTTGTTGGCAAGTTTCTAAGGTGCCAAAATAGACTTCTTTGAAACATTTGCAATGAACCAAAAAAAAATCGAAATGCAGTTATTGGCATCATGCTCTTCTGCATCATGATGGTGGTAGAGCCATCAATAATCAAAGGGTTGTCTAGCCAAGCACAAGTCTTAATAAACCCATTTTATGAGTTTCTTATCTTCGTTCTTGAGCACCTTACATTACACCCTAGTTTTACTTTTGCATTTTTGCCACATAGTTCGTGCCTTCGGGGAGTATTTGACCTTTTGTGGCCTGGTCAAAAGCTTTGAAGATTTTGTGCTTTTCTAGCTTATGCAACATGCTCCTTGACCTAATTAGACAAAGAATAAGTGATGATGAAATCCGAATAGTGTCCTGTTCGACCGTCAACCATCGCTATACTTTTACAATAATGTTAAGAAATCAAATGAGAATTACAGTTCTGAAACATCCCATCCTCTATGTTAAATTGTTGATGCTTATTTTTTCCTCCCAAAAGTTGAAATGTATTTTTTCCTACCAAAAGTTGAAATGATAAGATGCTCCAAGAACCTAATTTATCTTACTCTTTTATCAAGACGTGAAGTTCATTACTGGTTGTACATTACTATTGTTTCATATTTCAATTCTGGTGGGACCCTATCAAGACCTCGGCTACCTCCCAGGTAGCAAAGTTTAATTTCACATAATTGGCAGGGGCCGCGCGAACGCGTACCCCCGTCTACACAAATTATGACGTCCACTCTCCCACTTGGGGAGATGGTAAGCCAACGCGCCCACCAAGTGCAATGTGAGCCACTGACCTAGGCCACGGGTCTTCTTGATCGCCCGTCGACCCCGTCCAGGTAAGTAAGGACAAGCGGTAGCCCTGCCTCTGCTCTTATACCCAGCTCTCCAGCTCGGTGCTGCTCGGCCAGGCGAGGTGGTACTAACCCAGGAGACGGACGCGGGAGGGCAGCGCGCTTCAGGAGGTAAGGTGGGCCTCCCAGTTGGGCCTCGGGTTCCCGGTGTGGGCTACTCTCCCTGTCTTTTGCACAAGGCCTCATTCTGACGCCGCTTCAGGAGTTAAGAAGATTGGTCAAATGTGTCTAAGTTGTGAACACCTAAACAGGTGGCCTCTTGGGCTGAAACCGCAATATTGTGTACTTTGATTTCTAATCATCTTCACGTTGAAAGTTTTGTGCAATTGCATCATGCACGGGAAGACTTGCAGCGTTTCAGGACGTTGCACTCCCAGCCATCAATTCATTAGCCCATACTTCACTATTCGCATTTCGGATTACCAGTGACCGAATAAAGAACTCTAGAAAATTTCGTGTTAGCTGCAGCCTTGTGCATTTGTGGTTCGACATCAGACCTTTATATCTAAGTGGGTTTGAAGCAGGTAAATTTATTATGTGATTCAGTTATAGATTGCGACATCGTTCGTTTTGGAAACATCTCATGCTCTGAACTGTTAAACAACCTCGCTATCGAATAGTACGGGGTTGCCTAATAGATCTAAACCGGAGAACAGAGAGAGAGGGAGAGAGACACATATGAGGAGGAACGGCTCTGCTTTATTATTCTGATTACAAGTGTACAATGGGGTGACCCCTGCCTCCTATTTATAACCTACTGCTATGGTTTCGGGAGAGTACATATGGGCCATATGGGCCGAGTTTCCTAACACTCCCCCTTGGACTCTTCACCGTGAGATGCATATGCCTCATCAAAACTTCAGAAAACCCAGTGAGAAAAATACTTAGAGAAAGAATACATAGCATACGTTTGCTGTGTTGCACGGATTGCCTCATCAAAAACCTTATGTAAGAAAACTTTAATGAAAAACTTACTAAGAAAAAGAGTACAATCCACCCAAACTTCAATATTAATCTTCTAAATTCACGTTGGGTACTCAAACTTCATGTTCGAGATTTATGTAGGACTATGTGAAAATTCTCCCTCTGAAATCTGCACTTCTCTAAGCCTCATCATCCCGATTCCTCTAACGCATCTTTCAAAGGAAGATGCTGGGAGTGACTTAGTGAATAAATCTGCGAGATTTTCATACGACTTAGTATGCAGTATCTTTATCTCGTTCATCTTATGCATTTAATGGGCATAAAAGAACTTGGGGTTCATATGCTTCATGAGATTACTTTTCACATATCCCATTTGCACTTGAGCAACACAAGCTGTATTATCTTCATAGATAATAGTGGGGGTTTGTTCCATGTTCAAACCACATGACTTCTTGATGTGGTGAACCATTCTTCGAAGCCATGCACATTCTCGGGAGGCTTCATACAATGCAATGATTTCTGAGTGATTTGTCTAGAATCCTACCGTTTGGCAAACAATTCGCTTTTATTTTAAGCACAAGCTATCCAAAAGCAAGTCATCCTTTACAAAGCGAAACTACCTCAGGATAATAGTCGATGTCTATCTTCTGCACCCGGTGTGCAAACTCCCCGGCAGCCTTAGAGAAATTATTGAACCCCGCACATAAGAAACAAATAGAAAAAATAACAATCAACAAAACGTACAAAAATAACAATCAGCGTATAGCGTATGCTAAGAACCTCTTTGGTTGATACCTAACATTGTCACAACTAATCTTAGTCAGGTGTAGCTTATGATACTTTTGTGATAACAAAATTCAGCACCACAGGTGTGGCAAACTTAGCAAAATGTTAGAAGTCTATGAAGTTTGAGCTATGGGGCGAAGATAGTGTGGTAAACTATAATAGTAGCAACAAATCAAACATCCAACTAAGAAGCTATGGTGCATCTAAGGTTAAACTTGGCAGCCTTAATATGCAAACAAAACAGAGCCTAAATCCATAGATGTAGGATGTAGCCCCTAAGGAGCTGCGAGCCGCACGCTTTTTTTTTCCGCCTTGTTTTGTGTCGAGGTAGGTTTCCATTTCTCGAATCAAACTTTGTCGATATTGCATACCAAGTTTACATGTGAATCCCAAATTTTTCCTCCTGTCACACAGAGAATAGTCAATCTCTAACCAAATATCCTGTTCAAGGTGGCAGCTAACGAACGCTGCCTTGCGCTAGCCTCGGAGTTCACCACCGGCACTCTGCTTCAGAAATAGGCATCTGCATCAACAGCGGCAGCAGTAATGATATTAGCCAGGTTTTCAAACTGTTCGCACACCAAGCTTGATGATATTTTGTATTGCGAATACCTTCTAGGATTGCATCTTACATCACGTTCTTGTACGCCCGATCGCATGCTGATGATGCTCTCGGATGCGTATCTTGCATGAGGTACGTATTACATTCTGACCAGGAATCAAGTCATAAAAATGTCACTGCTATTATGCAAGTATTCGCAACATAAAGAAGGGAATATCTATATACATGCAATTGCTGAATTAATTAGACAACGTTTATATTCAGTCTCTGAGTTTTGGTGAATGGTGATTGCGAGTAAAATCAGATGAAAACGGAAATAAGTTGTTGTTTCTGGAAAACATACATGTCTGGGCATGCCGTCTGGTTCTTGCTGCATTCTTCCCACCCATGCACTTGCCCTGGCCACTCCCTGCAACGTGGAGGGCTCAATTATTCAGTTCTCGTATCAAACAGCAAGTAGATCGAGCTGATGAAACAGCAAGTAGACCATAAGAAAATTCAATCACAATTTCACACCGTTATATTCTTTGTCAGTGCGTCAACAAATTCAGCTACACCTTCGCCATAGAAATCGTCTTCTGCTGTCTCGATGATATTCGCATCCCAAACCTGAAAATGGTACAGAAAATAACTTTCGACGTTATGCTTTGTCAGAATCATAACAGTGCTTAGTCTGAACATTAAGCTTACATGGTGGAGAACGGTCTTCCTTGTGTACCAGTGGACATCAATGGTGTTCCCTCCTTTATCAGAGGTAAACCCCACATGAAGTGGCTACAGCCACCGCAATCAATGGTGTACAAACAATTAGTTATCAGCTAAAGTTGTAGACTAGCACAGCAGAAACACTTAATTAATCAGGACTGCTGATTAATTTTGCACCTGGTGGATGTCCCCCATGAAGTGTGAAAGGAACAGAAGTGCTTGTGTCAGGTTATCTGTACTCGATAGAATCTAACTATCAGTAGGGGTAACAATGCAACTATCGCATGCAATTGTTGAGAAGTTTGTAGGATCAAAATAGTACATTGAGCAGTAGAAGATCTTCCGTAGGTTAGGAGCTGAGAGGTGTAGTTGTTGATGGCGCCGGCAACGCACCGGCCCTTGACGCCATCCTCGTCCTTGCAGTCTCCTGGCAAAAAAGAGATGGCACACAACATGCAGGAGAGATATAAAATCACTACATTACTATAGCGTTGTTAAATTTAGCATTGCTTAAATTAGCGTTGTTCAATTTACGGTAGTGATTTTACATGTTAGTAGTGATCTACAAATTTAGGGTAGCGATATTACACGTGCGCTGTAATATTGTACTATCGATAGCGAGATACTTAATTGCCGTTGTTCAATTTACGGTAGTAATTTTACATGTTAGTAGTGGTCTAAAAATTTATTTTGTCTATGTCATCGCAGTAATGTCGGATCCAGTGAAATTTAGGGTATATTATGGCGATGGTGAAATGAAGACTGGGCAGAATGGTGTTGATTTAGGCAGCTTTCTGATCACCATGGTTGAGCCCTCGTATCCCGATAGTATTAGCATTAGTTATATAAAGCTTTGGTTAACCCAATATTTTTTCCTGAATCCAAGTGTTTACTCTGTTACCATTCAAATTTTATTCACGCGTAGTAAGGGGGACCTAGCTATATGGGAGTTGAAGAAAGTAGATCGAACATACTTGTGGCAGCAATGGTTAAAGTGATGCAAGAGATCTCGCCTTGAATGTGTGATGCTGGTGAAGGCTTGCCCTAGAGAAGAGGTGGATATTACTGGTGTGAGCGAGAGCAGCACATCGGCTACAGCTGATTTGTTCCTAATTTCTTTTTTATTTTGATATTCATATCAAAATCAAATTGCTAATTTTCTTTTATTTTTTACTTTTAATTTTAGCTTTTTATTGTACTGGACTCTTTCAGTTTTTTAGATTGGAATTTGCATGAAATTGCTAATTTTGTTTTATTGATTACTTTTCATTTCAGTTATTTACTGTACTAGACTCTTTCTTTTAATTGTATGGAACTCAAATTTCTGTTTTTTATTTTTTATTCAGTATTTTATTTTTTTAGGTTGGAATTCGTATACAAATCAAACTACTAATTTTTATTTAAAATTTTTATTTTATTTTGATGTTCATATGGAAATTAGATTACTAATTATATTTTTATTTTTTTGATTTTTTTTGTTTTTATTGTACTTTATATGAACTCTTTCTTTTAATCGTATGGAAATTAAATTTATAATTTTATTTTATTTTTATTCAGAATTTTAGCTATTTTTGTGTTGTAAATGACACGATCGCTTTCTCTTAATCTAGATCATTATAATATAGACCCACTACGATCAACAATGCAGACCCTTCTTTTTTCCTCTGATTAATGTGAGAATTTCTAGCCATGAGAGTGAATGTTTATGTTGGAATTCATATATAGATCCAACTACTAATTTTCATTTAATTTTTATTTAGAATTTTAGTTTTATGTTGATGTTTGTATGGAAACCATTACTATTTATCTTTTATTTTTTTTAATTTTTTGTTTTTTATTGTACTTTACATGGACTCTTTCTTTTAATAGTTTGGAAATCAATTCTCTAATTTTATTTTATTTTTATTTTAAATTTTAGTTAATTATGTATTGTACATGATACAAACTTTTTCTTTTAATCTTGACCGCTATAATCTGAACCCACCATGATCAGTGGTGTAGAAATTTTTTTCTTTGATTAATATAGTAATTTCTAGCCTTGAGAGCGAACGCGGCGACTTCTTTTACCTCTACTCCAATAATAAAATATATTTCACCCAGCCCAAGATTCAGCGTATAGCGTATGCTAAGGACCTCTTTGGTTGATGCCTAACATTGTCACAGCTAATCTTAGTCAGGTGTAGCTTATCATACTTTTGTGACAACAAAATTCGGTACCACAGGTGTAGCAAACTTAGTCAACGGGACCATTTCTTGTTTCCCGATGCAGTATCTCGGCCTACCTCTTACTGTGGGACGGTTACGCCGAGTTCACCTGCAACACATTCAAGACAAAGTGGCACGGCGACTGGCAAGCTGGCAAGCACACCATTTCACCATGGGAGGACGGCTGACACTGGTCAAATCGGTGCTATCCTCAATTCCAATCTACCTCCTGACAGCGATCAAGGCGCCCAAAAAATTCATTGCTGATCTGGATAAGTTAAGGAGAAAGTTTTTCTGGGCAGGGAATGACGAGTGCAGTGGAAGTAAATGCAAAGTGGGATGGAAAATTGTTTGTCGACCTTTTGATCTAGGAGGGTTAAGTATTCTGGACTTGCATACGTTCTCCAGAGCACTGCGACTCCGATGGCTTTGGCTAAAGTGGACATCTCCAGAAAGACCCTGGAGGGGAATGCAGACACCCTGCGACCCAATTGATCACATGTTGTTCTATGCAGCCACGAAAATCACAGTCGGCAATGGCCAAAAAGCGACCTTCTGGACTTCCAGATGGATGCATGGAAAAGCGCCAGCTCAACTGGTGCCAGATCTCTACAAACACTCCAAACGAAAGACTAGGTCTGTGGCAAATGCTCTGCAAGATAACAACTGGATCCGCGACATCCACCACAATCTCTCTGTACAGCTAATCTCTGAGTTTGTACAATTGTGGATGGAACTTCAACTAGTAACTTTGGCACCGCACATTGAAGATGAGATAATATGGACACAAACATCCAGCGGAGAATACACGGCTGCTTCGGCTTACCGCTTGCAATTTGCAGGTAGCTTGTTTAAATCGCACAACACGACAATTTGGTCAGCTTGGGCTCCGTTGAGTTGCAAAATCTTCTTCTGGCTTGTGCAGCAAAACCGGCTTTGGACAGCACAACGCCTTCAGATACGAGGGTGGCCAAACCAGTATTTTTGCCAAATGTGCTATCGAAGTTTGGAAACGGATTTTTATCTTTTCGTAGACTGCCCCCAATTCCGAGAGTTTTGGGTTCACATCGCGAATTGGACACGCCTACCTTCGCTCAAGCCAGAACATTGGGAGCCGTCGTCTAGTTTAGAACAGTGGACTTCACAACACGTCGATAACCACTCAGATTGCAAAAAGGGAGTTCAAAGCCTGATCATCCTTATTTGCTGGCATTGGTGGAAAGAGCGAAACAATAGAATTTTTCGCTGCACTTCGAAATCAAATGACGAATTGCTTCAAGAAGTTAAGGATCAGGCCTCTTGCTGGGCCCTTGCTGGAGCACGAGGAATTAAAAAGTTGTTGCATCGTCTAGTGTAACGCAAGCTTTAGCTTTTTTGTTTTTTGTTTTTGTTTTTGTTTTTTTGTTTTTGTTTTTTTGTTTTTTTCTTTCTATTTTCCTCTTTCCGTTTTCGTCTCCCTAGTGTTCCCTTAGTGCAGTTTTCTGCACTCTGTACTCGAACTTTCCCTTCTTAATATGAGCTTCGGCTTTTCAAAAAAAAAAAAATAGAACGAAGATAGTGCGGTAAACCATAATAGTAGCAACAAATCAAACATCCAACTAAAAAGCTATGGTGCACCTAAGGTTAAACGTGGCAGCCTTAATGTGCAAACAAAACAGAGCCTAAATCCATAGATGTAGGATGTAGCCCCTATGGAGCTGCGAGCCACACGTTTTTTTTTTTTCAGCCTTGTTTTGTGTCAGGTAGGTCTACATTTCTTGAATCAAACTTTGTCGATACTGCATGCCAAGTTTACATGTGAATCACAATTTTTTCCTCACTGTCACATAGAGAATAGTCAATCTGTGGCTCTGTGCCATCTCTAACCAAATATCCTGTTCAAGGTGGCAGCTAACCGAACGCTACCTTGCGCTAGCCTTAGGTTCACCACCGGCACTCTGCTCAGGAAATAGGCATCTGCATCAACAGCAGCAGCAGTAATGATATTAGCAGGTTTTCAAACTGTTCGCACACCAAGCTTGATGATATTTTGTATTCTTAATACCTTCTAGGATTGCATCTTCTGTCACGTTCTTGTACGCCCAGTCGCATGCTGCAGTGATGCTCTCGGATGCGTATCTTGCAGTAGATTCATACGTATTACAGCCAGGAATCAAGTCATAAAAATGTCACTACTATTGTGCAAGTATTCGCAACATAAAGAAGGGAATATCTATATATGCAACTGCTGAATTAATTAGACAACGTTTATATTCAGCCTCTGAGTTTTGGTGAATGTTGATTGCAAGTAAAATCAAATGAAAACGGAAATAAGTTGTTGTTTCTGGAAAACATACATGTCTGGGCATGCCGTCTGGTTCTTGCTGCATTCTTCCCACCCATGCACTTGCCCTGACCACTCTCCCTGCAACGTGGAGGGCTCAATTATTCAGTTCTCATATCAAACAGCAAGTAGATCGAGCTGATGAACCAGCTAGAGCATAAGAAAAATTCATCACAATTTCACACCGTTATATTCTTTGTCAGTGCGTCAACAAATTCAGGTACACCTTCGCCATAGAAATCATCTTCTGCTGTCTCGATGATATTCGCATCCCAAACCTGAAAATGGTACAGAAAATAACTTTCGACGTTATGCTTTGTCAGAATCATAACAGCGCTTAGTCTGAACATTAAGCTTGCTTACATGGTGGAGAACGGTCTTCCTTGTGTACCAGTGGACATCAATGGTGTTCCCTCCTTTATCAGAGGTAAACCCCACATGAAGTGGCTACAGCCACCGCAATCAATGGTGTACAAACAATTAGTCATCAGCTAAAGTTGTAGACTAGCACAGCAGAAACACTTAATCAGGACTGCTGATTAATTCTGTACCTGGTGGATGTCCCCCATGAAGTGTGAAAGGAACAAAAGTGCTTGTGTCAGGTTATCTGTGCTCGATAGAATCTTACTATCAGTATGGCTAACAATGCAACTATCGCATGCAATTGTCGAGAAGTTTGTAGGATCAAAATAGTACATTGAGCAGTAGAAGACCTTCCGTAGTTTAGGAGCTGAGAGGTGTAGTTGTTGATGGCGCCGGCAACGCACCGGCCCTTGACGCCATCCTCGTCCTTGCAGTCTCCTGGCAAAAAAGAGAAGGCGCATGTCGGTTTCAGTCGATCGAAGTGTACTAGTGCGAGAGACACCGTGCTTACTGTCGTAGCTGTAATTGCAGAGGCCATCCGGGGTGTCGATGTAGTGGAGCGGCGACGACCAGCGGTACCTGAACTTGACGTCGTCGGCCCAGGAGCAGAGGCTGCTCAGGTTGTTGCCGGCGTAGGAAGGCAGCAGGTCCTTGACCGCCGCCGCGGCTGCGTCACTCAGACGGCCCTGGACATTTACGAACACACAGTGTGCGTAAGAAGTGCAGATCGAACACATAGGCAGATAAATACAGCGGAGACAGATCGAAGAAATGGGCATGCGTGACTGCCTGTGCGATTTGGCAGATGATGAGATGGCCATGGACTCCCCAGCCGTAGGACAGCGCAGGGAGCGCAGAGAAGACGAGAAGCAGCAGAGGCACTGTGGTCTGCCGCTGCATTCTGAAGATGGAGACGACGGAGGAGAACACAGGCATGGATCGACCGGAGTGATCGATCTCTGCAGATTGCCGTGCTTTTTTAGGAAGGAATATCTTAGAGCGGGAGGAATCTTTGGATTGATGTGGGCAGCAGCGTACGGCATAAATTGTCGGATCAGCTGCTGGGATTACTGACCATATACGCTCATCAATCATGACGTTCACACCTCATCATCATGTTCATACCAATCTCCGCCTCTCGCGTACGTTCTGAAGAAAGTGAACTGCACGCAGCTGCAGACCAGCAGCGATGGTGAACTTCTATTTTATCAAAAAAAAATTCTGTCAGAAGCGCATCCAGAAAAAAAAAAATAGTTATGGGGTCATTAGAAGGATATGTCCATAGTTTACATTGGAGAACTTGCCATAAATAACAGCTTCTCTTCAGGATTTGCTGGAAGTCACTAGGGTCATCAGATCCAAACCATGATCCGCCCCTGGTTGTTCTAATCGCTGTGCGTAAGCAGTGGAGTGTTTTTTAGGGGGGATAAATGCAATAGCTGTATTATATGCATGCATATGGTAAGGTAATATGCTCATGATATGAGAACGGCAGGCAGTAAAAGTCCGAAAGATGGTATGAATTTGTAATGTAAGATAAACTGCGGAAGCTATAAGATTATTTAGCAATTTTGATTCAACCGAAAAAACAACTTTTATATGTGCAAAAAACACAAATCATCCTTTATACGTGCAAAAGCACAAACCCACCTTGAGACATATTAGGAATGCCTTGCATATTGAGTTTCTCTCCTCTCTTCCTTTTCTACTAATATTGTTCTTTTGATGATTAAAGAACAATGTACCTTTGATGTGTATGTATGTGCTAACACTTGCCTTTTAAGTTGCTACTGCTCTTTCTTGTTCCTTTGCTGAAAGATGAATAGCTCTAATACGCATTGCTCTGTACTTGTGCAAATGTTTAACCATGCTTTTATAGTAGATGCCCTCCCATGCGGTTTCAATTCTAATGGAAACAGTCCATTATTTTAATAGCATGTTCACTTCAAAACTGAAGGACTTAATGAGCATTACAAGCACTAATACCACCATGTGCATGCGTGAACTGGTTTGGCACTAATACCACCATGTGCAACGTAATGCTTAATGAAGTAACAATCCTACACTTTATTTAGCCCACACACATTATGTTACAATATTTTAAAGGGAGAGGAGAGGGAATTTAAACCCATGATTCTTAGTCTTTTAGTCTAGCAACCATCACACTTAGACCTTTTATTTTAAGAACCATTTTGTAATTTACATGGGCCATATTATGTTAAAATAATTTAACATGTAATCCACAAGCATTTCAATAGCTAGAGCTAAACTTTTTGGAATAGCTAATATGAGGGCGTCCTTGTAAAATCTAAATCTTTGGTGACGACGCTCTCTAGTCGTCATATGTGACAGCATTCCCCTTTCTTTCAAAGGCTCTTTCATTATGACACTTAACGACATCCCCATCATCCTACCATCTTTCTCATTCTCTTCCCATCAAACTTAAGAAGTGTTTGTTTCCAAATTTATGAATACAAAGTGTTTTTATCTATTTTTGAATGTTTTATGAGTTGAAACTTTTCGAACTGACAGTTTTTTGAATCAGAATTTTTCGAACAGAAAGTTTTTCATATTGAAGTCTCAAAATATATTTTTTTTATCTAAAAGTTTTTGAACCAAAGATTTTTTGAATCAACAATTTTCAATCCGAAAGTTTTTAAAATTTCCCTCTTGAAATTTTTCTAATTTGAAATTTCTCGAGTTGAAAACTTTTTTCTATTTGAAAGTTCTCAATTTGAAATTTCTCACGTTGAAAATTTTCTAGCTGAATGTTCCTCGAGCTGAAATTTTCTAGCTACAAAGTTTCCGAATTGAAATATCATAATTTGAAACTATCTTGATTTGAAATTTTTTAGTTAAATTTTCTATCCTGATTCAAAACTTTTGAGTTAAAATTCCAGAGCTAAAATATTTAATAGTTAAAATTTCCTGACTTGAATTTTTCCTCTTTGAAAACTTTTTAAAGTTAAAAATTTCTACTTAAAATTTTTGTTTTAGAGATGAAATACAGGTGTGGGGAACCGGGGAAGTAAGTAGGGATGAGGGAAGGGTAGAAATGAACGAAGAAGATGATAGATAGTGTCTAAAACAATGTCTTTAAATATTTTAACTAATATTACACATCTTATTGCGGAGGATTACCGCTATGTTTCTTTGCTGGTTTTGGCCAGTCCGTCGGCGCGTACGTGCTTGCGGTATTGGCCGGCGATGGCTCTTGCGAGGCCGTGGGATCACTGCGGCCGGAGCGGATCGCTTCGGCCTGCATCCACCTCGCTCAAGCCCTCGAATCCTCCGTTCCTCCTACTCCTAGCATCCTCCGCGTCCCTCGTGGGTAGGATTGTAGCATGACTTCGGCACCAACGGCGCTCCGGAGACGTGCCGCACCGGCCTTGTTGCGCCCTTTCTTCTCCACCTGCTCCTCCCTTCCGGCGAGCGTGAGGTTTCTCCCTCCCCTTCGCCTCCTCATCGTTGCTCTGTCTCTCTCCTCTTCTTGCCTAGGGTTTATGTATTTTGGTGCAAGATCTTTTTGCTCTTCGTGATCAGATCGCAGTGGATCGGCAGTGGTTGCCGGCAAGCGTCATCCCAGTAGTGATTTCTGGTTCCAGCGGCTTGGCAGCTTCTTATTGCACACAACCGGCAAATTTTTGTTTGCCTCTTCCATGGTTATGACGGCGACGCCTAGCCGACCGCCGGAGGACGGCCGCCGTGAAACGTCGCCTCGTCTGGAGAAGGAGATTCGCCGTCCTCACCGTTGCCTGTCGCCAGCACATCGCAGCGCGGGAGGAGAACCAGGCGGCGGCGCTCGCGGATGAGGAGATCCGGGCGGCGGCGGCGCGGGAGGAGGAGCGGATGGCGGCGGCGCGACGTGGGAGGAGCCGCGCGGGAGGCGTGGAGGAGACAAGGCGCGGGGGCGACGGGCGAGGCGCAGGCGAGGCGCGGAGGAGACGAGGCTACGGGGGAGGAGTCGGGGAGGCGCGGAGGGGCGGCTGCTGCACGGGGGAGATGGGGAGTCGGGGAGACGGAGTAGGGTTAGGGGTTGGGACTTGGGAGGCAACCGGCTGGGCTAGGCTGGCCAAGTGGGCCGAAAATAAATAAGGAACCTGGATAACGCTTCATGGTAGAGGCCTATTAATACAGTAGAGACAAGTATTGTCTTCATTTTTCTGTGGTAGAGATCTATTAATAGAGTTTTTTTGGTCGCCTAATCTTCGTCTAGGCGCCCGCCTAGGTGCCTAGGCGTCCAGACGCCCCGGAGGCGACTCGCCTCGCCGAAGCGTCGTGATAACCATGGCCTCATCCTTGATTAGCGATCGGAGTGAAAGGCTCATTGGGAGGCAATTGTTTGTCTGGTGATTTAGCTCTGATTTGTGGGATTTTGTTTTCAATTTTGGATTATAGGGTTTGTGAATTTGTTCCCATGCCTTGCGATTGAGCTATTCCGTAGTTAGATTTTCATGCAGAATAATGTCTCCAGCCTATATCAATGTTTGATAGCATGACCGGGGCTTAGAGTAGACACAAGGATAATGATGCTCAAAAGAAACAGAGTTCGCTCCTTTACGATTCAGTGCATAAATATGGATATCTAAGAAGCAATTATCTCATAAAGGACTGTCACGTGTTGTAAGTCATTTGAGTTGAAACTTTTGCCATCAAGCTTCTAAGCTACCAAATAGACTTTTGTTGGCAAGTTTCTAAGGTGCCAAAATAGACATCTTTGAAACATTTGCAATGAACCAAAAAAAATCGAAATGCAGTTATTGGCATCATGCTCTTCTGCATCATGATGGTGGTACAGCCATCAATAATCAAAGGGTTGTCTAGCGAAGCGCAAGTCTTAGGCACTGTTTGTTTCAGTTAGGGATTGTAGAAAGCAGCTTTTAAAATCTGGATTATAAAAGCTGGATTGTTAAAAGCTGGAGGCTGAAAAGCTGATGGCCGTTTGGCAACCCAGATTATAGTGTGTTTAGATTGCTATTTCTGCTTGGCAAAAGTCTGTGGTACCCTCGATTATAGGTTGAAAAGTCTGTGTGAACAGTGGGGGGCAATGTTGAGTAATTTTCACTGAAGTTGGATGGGTATTGTGGTCTTTTGCAAAAAAAAACTGAAGAAAGCTCCTCCAGAGTGGATTCTGGGATTGCTACAATCTGGTCTCCAGATTATTACAATCCAAATTAAAAGTTTCCTGTTTGTTGACCTTCCAGCTTTTAAAAGATGCTTTCTACAATCTCCAGCTGAAACAAACATGGCCTTAATGAACCCATTTTATGAGTTTCTTATCTTTGTTCTTGAGCGCCTTACACCTTAGTTTTACTATTGCATTTTTGCCTCATAGTTCGAGCCTTCAGGGAGTATTTGACCTTTTGTGGCCTGGTCAAAAGCTTTGAAGCTGCTTTTTGCCCACAATATTTTGGAGCTATGACCTTTAGTACTTGCGAGTAAGGACATAGCTTCAATCAGATCCTGATGTTAAGGTATTATATGCTTGAGAAGGATCCGAAGAAATTGACGTCTTTGCTTGAAGCTGCTTTTACCCACATAGCTTGTGCAACATGCTCCTTGACCTAATTAGACAAAGAATAAGTGATGATAAAATCCGAATTAGTGTCCTGTTCGACCGTCAACCATCGCTATACTTTTACAATAATGTGAAGAAATCAACATGAGAATTACAGTTTTGAAACACCCCATCCTCTATGTTAAATTGTTAATGTACTCCATGTTGATGCTTCTTTTTTTCCTCCCAAAAGTTGAAATGTCCCATCCTATAAATTGTTAATGTACTCCTTGTTGATGCTTATTTTTTCCTCCCAAAAGTTGAAATGATAGTGAGATGCTCCAAGAACCTTTTGTTGATTGAGCTATTATTGATTTCTCTTTTATGAAGAAGAGAAGCCCATTACTAGTTGTACAATAACTAGTGTTTCATCAAGTCTGAACCCTATAAAATAGTAACAATCCCGATACATAATCGAAATTGCAAACAAATCATGGAAGAGTTCAATTCTGGTGGACCCTATCAAGACCACGGCTACCTCCCAGGGATCAAAGTTTAATTTCACATAATTAGCAGGGGCCGCGCGAACGCGTACCCCCTCTACCACAAATTATGACGTCCACTCTCCCACTTGGGGAGATGGTAAGCCAGCGCGCCCACCAAGTGCAATGCGAGCCACTGACCTAGGCCACGGGCCTTCTTGATCGCCCGTCGACCCCGTCCAGGTAAGTATGGACTAACGGTGGCCCTGCCTCTGCTCTTATACCCAGCTCTCCGGCTCGTTGCTGCTTGGCCAGGCGAGGTGGTACTAACCCAGGAGACGGACGCGGGAGGGCAGCGCGCTTCAGGAGGTAAGGTGGGCTTCGCAGTTGGGCCTTGGAACAAAGAAAAGACACGTAATGAAAACTACCTTGCACATCGAAGATATTTACTGGTAACTTATCCATGATGGTAATTAGTAGGGTCTCAGTAAGTTAGCATCAGCCAGTGATGTGATGCTTGCCTGCTTGGTCCACGCAAACATCTTTTGAAATAGAGAATTGAGGTGGCCTTGCTGCAGGATTGGTCTACATCTTTCAAGAATCGTATTACTTGGTATGTTGGTCTGTGTAGACGACTGGAGATGTGTGCTTTTGATAGGAAAAAATTTACAGTGATTAGCTAAAGCGAATGCAAGGAAAACCAAACCAAGGACCATCATATATACCAGACATTCCTGTGGCTGTGAGTAGTCAAAATTGTCTGGGAAACTTGCAGGAAACCCTTGCTGCTTCTTGGTCGCATGCCTGACTGTCGTGTGCAATGCAGGTGTCCATTTGTTTATACAGATGCGAGTTTGTCACCTGCGAGGCTGTGACTGTGAGTGCTAGCTCCGGTAAAATATAGATTTTATTGTTTCTACAGATAGATTCCTTTAACAGATGCAGACACCCCGATTCAAGATTCTTAGGCTATCTCCAGCAATTTCCCTTCATTTCATTCCCTTCCCTATTCCTTTCCCCATATCCATTCCCTTTATTTCCTATTATCTCCAGCAGCATCCCCTCAAGGGATTTGTGAAGGGATCTGTTTGAATCCCTTTCGAAGGGAATTGTGAAGGGAATCCGCTGGAGCACTTGGGATCTGTTCGCGAAGGGATTTGGATAGAAAGGGAAGCCGTTGGAGATAGTCTTATGTCCCAAATAAGCTTGACTCTAGCAAGCTCCCGATTCAGAATCTGTGGGTATGTTAACTGGTAAACATCGAAGCTACGTACGTACTTATCGATGGTTTGGGGTTGCTGAACACTACAAAAGAATGACACAAAATCGTGTTAACTGGAATATTATCCTCCAAATTTGTAGAGTGCAAAGTAACACAAATACAACGGTACGTTGATGGACAACACCTGCGGCGCCCATGGTAATCCAATCCGCGGTTTTCAAAATGTATTATAAGAGAGAGAGAAGTTTGCTCTGAATAGTAGCAGTTGTCCTTCGCTTTTTTCCTTTTTGATTTATCATTTGTGACTTTTTCTCATATTTCATTATTGCATAAATATTTATCATAGACGGTTCACAAACCTTATTACAAACGGTTTTGTAAACCATCGATAACAAACTATCAGTGATGTAAGAACATATCATTGACGGTTTTCGAACCGTCCGTGAAATCACAAACAGTTCTAAACAATACTCATCACAGACGGTTCTAAACAAGAACCGTCTGTGATGTGTATGAATAGTAGTCTAATAATCTATTAAATGTTAGTTACTAAGGATAATTCATAGTGTCTCACAGTTCCTAGTCATACAATGACTTCTTATGTCAAAACTCAACACGTAGTTTAAATTTGAACCAAAATTTAAGTTCCTTTTAACGAATTAAGGTGTGCTTTTTAGCCATAGCATATGATCAGTGTCATTATTTGGATTTTGCACAAGCCTTACTCCTTCCTAGATGTGATCAAAACATGCACAAATCATTTGTACACAAAAACATTGGCAAAAACATGCACATATTATTTACATTGCAATTGTAAAATTGTATTCAGAAACCAACCCAATGTATCAGCAATTACCTCCTGAGGATCACAATACATAGTACAATAAAAGCACATAGTCAAAGAGCTACTATTTAATGACTGCGAACAACAAATCACACAGAAAATATGATGCTAACAGCAGAAACCAGTAAGCAAATGGTTTTTCATACTGCAAACTAAAACATATTTAGTGTTAAAATGAAGGGCACCTCTAATGATTTCTCCATTTTCTCTATTACTCTCCCTGTCTTTGGCACCAGGCAGGCCTCACTCTGACGCCGCTTCAGGAGTTAAGATGATTGGTCAAATGTGTCAAAGTTGTGAACACCTAAACAGGTGGCCTCTTGGGCTGGAACCGCAATATTGTGTACTTTGATAGCTAATCATCTTCACGTTGAAAGTTTTGTGCAATTGCATGGGAAGACTTGCAGCGTTTTAGGATGTTGCACTCTGTACGCGCTAAAAACATGAGGTAGGGTCCTTAGCTTCGAATACACAAGACAAACGTCGGGTTTGAGCGTGCCAGTCAATTTGACCTGCAATTGACAAGGTAAAAGTTGTAAAATCAATCGGGGCCGATAACGAGCAATTATCGGCGTAACTCCGGTCGTCTAAAAGCCGATCAGGGGGTAACTAGACTAACCGATTACGGCTAATCCAAGGATAAAGGCAGATTGACTTTGAGAGGCGATGCGCAACAACATTAAGAAAATCGAACCTGAGGCGGATATCGGCTACATCAATAAATCGGCGATGCGCAACTCTTTATTTATCTCGTCGACTTACAGAGGAATGCTTACAAAACTAGAGAAAATAACGAAAAGAACTGTAAAAGTAAGTGTGTGATTGTGTTGGGTTTTTACCGCGGCTTTCTTGTGCCGATACACGGTGAAGCAGATGACCTAAGTCGGAGAATTCTTGCCCTGCAAATTTTTCCTTTAATGGCGGGATCAATCCTTGAAATGCTAAGTCCGCTAACTGGTCATCGGGTAATGTGACGCTAAAGCATCTATTCCGCACATCCCTAAACCTCCTGATGTAATCGGAGACAGATTCACCGTATTTCTACCGGACCGAGCTTAAGTCTGATATCCTAAGTTCGGTGGTCCCAGAAAAGAAATACTCGTGAAATCGGCCTTCCAAATCGTTCCAGAGGTGGACCGAATTTGGAGGCAAATTTGTGAACCAAGTGAAAGCCGTTCCCAACAAAGACAGGGGGAACAGTCTAATTTTCAACCCATCGGACTGTGCTGCTTCACCGCACTGGGCTATGAAGCGCCCGACGTGTTCGAGAGTAGTAACAGAGTTGTCGCCTAAAAATTTGGCAAAATCTGGGACTCTATAATTGTGTGGATAGGGCATGCGATCAATGTAATCAGTATATGGTTCCATATAGCTGATTACCCTTCCTTTAGGCTGTAGACCAAACTGTTCTCTCAATATAACGAAAATTTGCTCAGCCCAATTAACGTTATCGTCCTGTGCGGCTACAGGTCCCTGCCAATTACCGTAATTTACGTCATGCCCCCCGAGTGTAAACTCGGGCTGTCGGCCAAAACGCATCAGATGGTGACGAGGCAACTGATCGTAACCATTTGTTTCTTACGGCTGATGCTTCTGGTATGGGCACAAATGGGTCGGCATGCGATATTACTTTATGTGGGGCCAAATCTCTCGGAGGGATCGCCCCTTGGGCCTGAAGGTTTCTACCTGTTTCGGTCGGCTTGGAAGCCGATTGGACGAAAGCACTGGTTGACGGGGTAGAATGGCCTATGTTTATTTTTGCCGCATCGGTATGCGCGTGGTAATGCATAATTCCGTCCGATCGACTATTTGGTGTCAACACAATAGGCTGAACCGGCATCGCCGAGAGGGTTAGGGTCAATGCTTTTATCGCGTCGATGTTTTGTGCTATCGAATAAACAGGGTATGACGGGAGAGGTTTTACTGGATCTAGTAGGCCTCCAGACACAGCCAACTCTTGAGCAATCGTTTTAACGCTATTTTCGATCATCGCTTTAACGTGGTGACTAAAGCCGATGATTGGTTGATTAGCGCATGATGTACCAATTGTTCAATCATACTAGACAACTCGGCTTGCGCCGGCATGTATCGTCTTACCGATTCAGTGGGGGTGCCGCTGACGGGGTTGATTGTTGGGAGCGCAATTTTTTGGGTGACCCCCCGTCGGGTCTTTTGGTAGCATCTCAACATCATCTCCTCCAGTGCGGCTTTCTGATCTTCAATCTTCTTCCGTTGTTCGGGCGTCAAATCGGCCAACGTAGGCGCGATCATTGCCTCTGGATTGACATCGGTGGTCGATGTGGACTTTCCAGTCGATGCCATGTCGATCTGGTCCCATCGGGCGTGCCAAAATATGTTCGCGCTAAAAACGTGAGGAAGGGTCCTTAGCTTCGAACACACAAGACAAACGTCAGGTTTGAGAGTGCTAGTCAATTTGACCTGCAATTGACAAGGTAAAAATCGTAAAATCAATCGGGCCGATAACGAGCAATTATAGGCGTAACTTCGGTCGGCTAAAAGTCGATCAGGGGATAACTAGATTAACCGATTACGGCTAATCCAAGGATAAAGGCAGATTGGCTCCGAGAGGCGATGCGCAACAACACTAAGCAAATCGAACCTGAGGCGAATATCGGCTAGATCAACAAATTAGCGATGCACAACTCTTTATTGATGTCGTCGACTTACAGAGGAATGCTTACAAAACTAGAAAAAATAACGAAAAGAATTGTAAAAGTAAATGTGTGATTGGGTTGGGTTTTTCCTCTACACCGGTCCTGGGTTTATATTTATACCCATTGGCCAATCCGAGTCCTGCCCCAATACAATAAGAGTACAGTGCGAGTTCCCTAAACGGACTCCTACTTCCAAACGGCCTAGGGTATTGGCTGATCCCTATCCTGTCGACATGCGGCAAAGAATCCGAGTCGATTTGATTTTCCAAAACGGCCTCCTGTTGCCAAACAGCTCGTGGCGTGCTTCACCTGGACTCCTTGGCGCCTCATCTTTCGCTGATATTTCCAATTCTACCATCTGCTAAATCTTGGTGCAAACACACTCCCAGCTAGACACAGGAATCGGGTCGCCTAAGTGGGCCAAGACGAGCACTACCAAATCGATGGCACGGCACGACCCGACCCGAATTATAATGGCCGGCCAAAGACGGCATTTAAAATCGGCCGGCCGGCCTAGAATCTTAGCACGATGGAAGACGGCCTGGCCGTCGGCCGTGCTTGCAAGACGGCCCGATTTGAGCCTGAGATGGATAATCTATTCGTTCTCTATGACATTAAATGATCTCTTCATTCCCTGTGGGCATACGTTACAACTACTAGAGCCAGGAGGCAATTACATTAAATGTAAACTCTTCGTTCTCTGTGAGGCTGTGGACAGTTACATTAGATATGCTAGAGCCAGGAGTTAATTACATTAAATATAATCTCTTTGTGGACGTTACAGACTTGACTGTTCTCCCGGTTGGAAAACTAGTAGAAATAAGTTGCACACTTACAGTCTTACAGATACTAGGAGCCCTTGAGTTCTTCAGTTCATCATTTCTTCACTTCACTAGTCCACCAATTGCTGAAATTATCGATTATGGAATTAAAAATTGTACTAGACAACAATGCAAATGGCCGGTACAGTCTAACAGAAGAGGTACTCAACTTATAAGATAGTTAACAAAGGAAAATAAACACACTGAGATTAAAAAAAATCATCAGATTAAGCTAACAAAGCATAGTCTGAGTTTAAAGGAATTTACGTCAAGAAAAGACAAGATAACACAACCCATTCTGTACTGAAGCATTTCACTGAACGACTCGGCAAACAAGGAAAGCTGAAAAAGAAAATGAATAACAGATCAATGTCAAGCCACATGAGCATCATATCAAAAACAAAAAATCTATAAAGAAATTTCTTCTAAGTGTGATATGCTCCCAAACAAGCTGGCAGTGAAAAATATAAAAGCGTAGATGTTTGTTGTAATGACAATTAACAAATAATTACAGAAACAAAAGAATATGAACCTCAAATAATGAGTCCTCTATATCATTGGCAGTATAGTCTAGGAGGCCATCCAATGAAAGGGAAGTTGAACGGACCTGCAAAATAGAATTGGTTTGATAAAATCTCCTGGGAACTTATATATGAAATAAAAAGGCGATTACAGAGCATATTGGGCGTACTTTAGATTCTTTACTCCTTTTGGCCTGAAGAATGAATCTGTTGATCCTAGTAAGATTTCTACCACTTCAAAGCTTCCTAACACCAGGAAAGTAACACCTCAACATTCCTCTAGACTATACTAGCATCGTAAGAGATGAGAAGATTCAGAAACCACATGAATCCATCAGTACAAACATTCACCAGGAACAGGGAACCAACCAAAAAGAATCAGCTTGGCGTCGAACCGGACCTCCTCCTCGTTCTCTCTTTGTGAAGAAGTAGCACGCTACGGCGAGCGAATTCGATCTTGCTGAGCACGCCGGCAGCCTCCCGAACGACACGTCGGCGAAGCGCTCCAGCCTCCCACTCATCGCTGCCGCTCTCCGAACCCGACCCCAACTACGAGGAAACCATCTGCGGAGCCAACGAATTCCAGTAAGGGTTCTGTGATCAGTGGAGCGAGGAACAAAAACGCAACGACTTTTGGGCTAGATACCATGCAGTCGGTGGTGGTGATGAAGGGTCGCGATTGGCGGCGATGATCTCAACATCATCACTCTGCAGGCGCCACTCGCCGCTGACTGCCAGAACCTGCCGGCGCCCGGCATGGATTCAGGTTCTCTTGGGTCTTGATGCTTGGATCTAGAAATGTATCATCGCCGCTTCTTTGCCGCGCTTTGGCCACCACTCTACCGAAATCTTGTCGAACCTGCCGGCGCGGCGTGATGTGTTCTCTCTTGGGTCTTGATGCTTGGATGAGTTGGATCTAGAAATGTACTGGAGAGGGAGGAGACGGGGAAGGTGCCTGGAAGCTTCGTGCTCTTGGTGCCTGGGAGCCTACGAGATTCATTAGTAGCGACGTGTTTTAGGTCGTGCTCGTGCCGGCACCGATCCGGCGGCCCGACGTGCTTTCGTGCCGTGCTGGGCCTTCAAAAATGTGCTTCGGGTCAGCCCGACCCGGCCCGGGAACAAGGGCGTGCCGTGCCGGCCCGATTGGACCAGGCACGAGGCACGATGGGCCCGGGCCGTGCTGGCCCGGCCCGGCCCAATTCCCAGGACTACTCCCAGCCATCAATTCAATAGCCCATACTTCACTATTCGCATTTCGGATTACCAGTGACCGAATGAAGAACTCTAGAAAATTTGTATTTCACTTTGTATCATCTCCGTGTTAGCTGCAGCCTTGTGCATTTGTGGTTCGACATCAGACCTTTATATCTAAGTGGGTTTGAAGCAGGTAAATTTATTATGTGATTCAGTTATAGATTGCGACATCGTTCGTTTTGGAAACATGTCATGCTCTGAGCAACCACCATTGCGAGGAGCAAATAAATACATGCCGCTCTCACGAGACGGACAAATGAAACGGTATGTATGTAAGGTCTACACGCCTCCGTCTACCAGTCGATCAGTACCCATTAATGATTGACGTAGGACCTCCTTGGGATATTCTCTCTCTCTCTCTCTCTCTCTCTCTCTCTCTCTCTCTCTCTTAGAGCATATTCTATTACGATTCAAAGTAGGTGCCAAGATAAACACGGTAATTTTCTCTAGGGTGGGCAAATAAACCGAAAACCGAAACCGTTAAAATCAAAACTGAAACCTAAAAAACCAACACCAAATTGTTCGGTTGCTGATTCGAATTTTTTTCGGTTAATTCGGTTTTAACACTTGGTTAACCGAACTAACTGGATTTGAGTACAATCAATGGACTTTTCACTAAAGTTCGAAGTGTTGCATGGACCTTGTTCTTGCTTAACTGGTCTAAGTTATTTACATTTTCAATAAGAGGGTACAATGTTGTGCATCAACGCATGTGATAATGTTTAATTTATTGGTTTATATTGGCGATGTGAGCAAATACTGTACGTGAGAAATTTGTGAATGCCTGTTTCAGTCCAGACTCCAGAAGCATGTATATAACTTGGTGCTTGGTGTTGTTGTGATTCTTCGACTACAAAGTTCATACTACTATCGACTGCATGTCTGTAGAGAAGCCTCCAGCAAAAGGCGGGCAGGAGGCAGCCAACTCGTCAGGCTGCAAGCTCACATTGCACATTCCCAGTCGGACATCGGAAGAGAAGACACGCAAGTCCGGTTAATTCGGTTAAAACCGAAATCGAAACTGAACTATCGGTTAACCGAAGTATCGGTTACCGAAATTTTCATATACAATTCGGTTTCATTTTTTGAATAACCAAATTTCTAAATAAACTGAAAACCGAAACCGAATTTTTTCGATTGAAATGAACGCCCAGCCCTACTTCTCTCTCTCTCTCTCCACACAGTATCATTGCTATTTTTACTTATTTACCACCAAGGGTCCAAATTTCGGCGAGATCCCGACGAAATCTCGGATTTCGGACCCCTCCGAGATTTAAAATCCCGGAAAATTCAAAAAAATCAAAAAAAAATTCAAATCTCGGATTTCTCGGCGAGATCTCGGCAATTTCGGGCGAAATTTGGTAGTTTTTTGCCGGATTTTGATTTTTGTGCATTGTATTTGCTTGGGTTTAGGATCAAGATCATCCACAAAAAAATTTAACATATTTTTGACCATTTTTTGGTCGGTTCAATTTGTCAGTTAGGATTTTCCGAATTTTTAAATTTTTTTAAGATTGACCATCTTCTGAAAATTTTATGGGAATATTATGGATGTGTTAGGACCATTCACAAAAATTTTCAAAATTTTCTAAAGTGGTTTGAACTTTTTTTAATACATAGGAACTTTTGTAGTGCATTGAAACAGCAGAGAGAAATGATATCTGGTACTGACATTGATAGTTGGAATCAATTTGTGTATGACTATGAGAGAGAAGTGGAGTGAAAACAGTGGTACAAAAACCATTTCAAAATTATTGAATGACATATATTGAAAAACAAAATTTAAAACCTAAGATAACATGTATTTATAAATGGGTACAGTACTAACTCACCTATGTATATATATGGCATTGATCAGGCCTTCATCAATTCAATCGCTTGCACGTCATGCTAGGTCAGCCTTGAACTTCATATCACTAAACCTGGAGTAGAGCTAAATAGATCTTTTCTTACTGGTCAAAACTCAAAACTGCAGGTGGTTTCAAAGAAAGAACCTCCCTCAAAACTGCAGTTGGTTTCAAAGAAAGAACCTCCCTCAATACATATGAATATATAAAAAAACTTTTCAAATGATTTGAAGTTCATTTATTACATTTGAAAAATCAAAAACTAATTTTATATACGGTTTTTATCACGACTTTACCACTGTTAGATTTTTTAAAAATTCCTCATGCTTGATCATCATCTCAAATTTTTATGAAAACATTAGTGATGTCTGAGGACCATCCAAAAAAATTTTCAAATTTTTTTGACGTGTTTTGGACCATTTTTCGGACGGTTCAATGTGGACCGAGATCTCGGTGATTTCGCCCGAGATCTCGGTAATTTCGGCCGAGATCTCGGATTTCCCGGTTGAAAAAAAAACCGGATTTGAAATTTGGTTTTTGCATTTCGTCCGGATTTTGCCAAAAATTTCTGAATCTCGCCGAGATTTCGGATTTCGGCCACCTCCGAGATTTTTCCAAAAACGAGATTTGTAACCTTGTTTACCACCACTTAGCATCACCAACCGAGTTGGTGCTAAACATTCAAGTTTTTTTCTGACGTAGCATGAGCTTCCAAGGTTTACTTGGATGCCATCATGCCATGCAGTCTAAGCATAGCATCCACTCGGCTACTCCCCCGTCGGTTAAGATGGTATGGGTTCCGAAAAGGATATTTAAAATCTTGATGGATGCTAAGCAGGGCCGTCTCCAGAAATTTGGGGCCCGGAGCGAAATGCAAATTGAGACTCTAAAATTTAAAGAATTCATGTGTACTATAAATAAGACATACTTTTAGATAATTATATATCTTTAATATGTGCTTTTTCTTACAAAATTTAGGAAACATATCAAATATCAATGCTAAAAGAGTCAAGATAGTACTGACCTCATGTTCTACTAAAAAGCATAACCCGCCTAGTATTTCTTGAAATAAAATCTTCAACTATATCTTCATAATTAATCTTCTCGAAAACATCATTTTCAAGTGCTATCATTGTCAACCCATTGACCGGTCGCCGCGCAGTGTGCATAGGCGTATTTGCGTATGGAGTCGCGAGTCACCGCCACGGCCACGTCAAAATCGATTAGGGCGTCAGACGGGGTCGTGGTCCTCGCGAAGATCGAGTAGGCATACAAACCATCGTCGTGGACTCGTGGTACTACCGTATTGGCATCGCCCTTGGTACTATGCGAGCAAACAAACTAATTAAGGTGGACCAGCCGCGGAGTTGCTAATGGCTTTGAATTTGTTGGAACAGACACCCGTAAATCTTGAAACAATTTTCTCTTCTTTATCTCTCTTGTTGGCTTGCTTCTTTCTTATAAAACTCATGACTATCCCTATATTTATATCCAAACTACAGCCCTAAAAAACGGAATAGGATTCAACAATCCTAATAGGAAAAAGACATTTTCCTTGTAGGATTCGGACTCCTCTCTTGTTTACAAGATTAATTCCAACATTAAAATTTCTGGATTTCTTGTTCCAACAGAACTCTGATTTGGGGGCCCTAATAATTTTAGGGGCCCTGTGTCGGTGCCTACGTGGCACTTGGCCATCAACGGGCCTGATGCTAAGTTAACAAATTATTTCTTTCTCCTCCAGTAGTACCTTAGGTCCTTACCGCCCAGGGAGGGAGGGATCCACGTGCTCTTATATATCCACGGTTCCAAATTTTGTTTTTAGTTCACATTTCCTCGTCACTTGAAATCTGAAATTTCGGTGAAATCTCAATATTTCAGACGAAATTCAAAAATAAAATTTTAAGTCTGGAATTTTTGACCAAAATTTCATTCAAAAAACTGAAATTTCGTCCAAAATTGTTGAAATATTGGTAAATTTAACTGAACGAAAAATAGTTTGAACGATGTCAAAAAAAATTGAAAATTTGTTTGGAGGGTCCTGACACATCACTAATATTTTCATAAAAAATTCAGATGATGATCAAGCTTGAGGAATTTTTAAAAATTCTAACAGTGCTACTGTCTAGATAAAAGGTTGATCGATAAATTTCAATCGAATAGAAAATGGTGCAAACCACTTTAGAAACTTTTGAAAATTTTTATGAATGGTCCTGACACATCCATAATATTCTCATAAAATTTTTAGATGATGATCAATCTTGAGTAATTTTCAAAAATTCGGACAGTGTTACTGAAGACTGACCAGTAAATTTCAACCGAATGAAAAATGGTTGAAACGAAGTTAGAAAATTTTCATATGATGATAAAGCTTAAGGAAGTTTTAAAAATTCTTACAATGCTGCTGTCATGATAAAAAGCTAACTAGTAAATTTCAACCGAATGAAAACTGATGCAAACCACATTAGAAACTCTTAAAAATTAGCAGGACATTCCCTCTATACCCCTAATAAATATTCATCTTTACTTTATATTCTCTACATGTTTACATTGAGTATAGTATTTGATTATAATAATTAGAGATAATCTTGGAATAAGGGAGTATTATTCTTGACCATTTTACTTGGTGATAATATTCATCTTTACTTTACGTTGTCAGCATATTGATCCTACTTATCCATTATTTTTTGCAAAATTATTCATTCTAGTGTAATCTATTTCTAGTTTAGCATCTTGAAGTGTAACTTTGAACTTCTTTATCTATACAATCAGTTTAGCATCAGAATGTTTTTGATTTAACAACTGAGGTCCTTAATTTATGACCACGAGAATTAATGTGCATATGCTAACTGGATGATCTACCGACTGTCCTACAAGCAAAACAACGTGAATAATCCAATCCGGTCAAATTTCGGTCAAAATCTGAAATTTTAGGTTACTATAGTACTTTGATTTTTTTTTAATCTTATCAAAATTATAAAACTTGGAGGATCCAAAATCCGAGATTTCATTGACATTTCACGAAATTTTGTCGAGATTTTGAGCTTGCTGCTGTCCATCTCCGTGTTGTACTGGGCCGAAACGATCATGTGGCCTCAGTCCGGCTCCGTTGCATCAGCATCGTGGCCCACTCACGTCTCCATCAGGATCCGGGCCCAATCTAATACGTACGGTTCGGAGCAAGAATCCAAAGAAAAGGCGCAAAGCTCCCATCCCGAGACGAACGAATCACCAAACCAAAACGGGAAGGAAGAGGGGGCCATGGCACCGCACCTGCACATGCTGCTCCTGCTCGTCCTCCTTGTTTCCCTGGCCTCCGCGCCCCACCGGGCGGACGCGTGGGGCAAGGAGGGGCACATCATGGTCTGCAAGATCGCCGAGGTAATCTTGTTCGATCGAACTGACGACAGACAGCTAGGGGAAGGAAGGAATGCGGCTGCGGTGCGGTGTCCCTGGCGCTGAATGGATCTTTCTTTGCCTTGCCTTTGGTGCGCGCAGAAGTACCTGTCGGAGAAGGCGGCGGCGGCGGTGCAGGACCTGCTGCCGGAGTCGGCGGGCGGGGAGCTGTCGACGGTGTGCCCGTGGGCGGACGAGGTGCGCTTCCACTACCGATGGTCCAGCCCGCTCCACTACGCCAACACCCCGAACGCCTGCAACTTCAAGTTCTCCAGTCAGTTCTTCCTCTTATTCCTCCGTCTCTTCCCCACCTCTTGGCTGTTGCCTTGCTTTTCCAATTTATAGCACTACGAATCTATCTACCTGCATAAGCATAGACATGGGCACTGCTTAGTACTACTACATAATATGGTTCCTTTTGTTGTATAACCTGATGAAGGGAGTTTAATTACGCGCCGTTAACATTGCAAGTCAAGCCACGAGGCAGAGCTAGCCGACGGTTCTTAATTTGATCAGTAACCGAGTGCCGAGTGTTACTATTTCACTCACTCCACATAAAAACAGAGTAGTAGTACTAGAAAACATACAACTGCGTCAAACTAAACATGGAAATGCACTGTGCTAGATGTGTTTTTGGCCTTCTTCAGCAGGCTTGACATCTGCATGAGCCAAAACTAAGTCTGTTTTGCAATCTATCGTGGCGTTTTCTTTCCAGTTCCCATCCTCTCTGACAAGGAGAGAGAGAGAGAGAGAGAGAGAGAGAGAGAGAGAGAGAGAGAGAATTTGAGATAAAACTGGCCACTTGTGATGTAGATGTGCGCATATCCATTCTGAATTTAGCTTGCACAAGCATGCCGATCGCTAAGGCGTTGTTCGGTATCATGATTTATGTCATGACCAACCGGATTTGTTGCTTCTTGGAGAGGACAACTCAGGAGGTTGAGTAAACATAAACAACTCTGAGTTGCTTGCTTCAGGCATCACCACATGATACGTATCCTTCTCAACCAACCTATTTCATCAGAGAAAATGTTACTTATCCTTTTTAAATCGCTCAGGTGGCATGCATATATACTCGGGAGAACAAAAGAAAAAACTGATGTGTTAATAATAATTGCATGAGGGCGAGATTGATAGGTTGTTTGTTCTGGCTCAGAACAAAATACTGTACTATCTCTTGTGCACGTTCCTTTGGGACGGAGATCCCCGGTAGTTTGTGTGGGGACTGCAACTTAAGCGGTCTTTACAGGTGTGGACAGTCCGATCAAGTGAACGAATGATCCAGATCGTCTAAATCTATTTGATACAGTGTTTGATACTAAATCTATTTGATATGCGTGTAGTAATAACGCAAAGAGACATATATGACATTTGTCAAACTGGTTAGACAGTGACAGAGATGAGTAAAACCAGGCACAAGTGTTCTGATTTCTGAAGGTGTTCAGGATCAAACTTGAGCTCATGGAGTTAACTGTATCATCTTTCAGGGGATTGCCATAATTCTCATGGCCAGAAAGGGATGTGCGTCGTCGGAGCTATCAACAACTACACGGACCAGCTCTACAGCTATGGAGATTCAAAGAGTTCATGTAAGTGTGTGGTGAGCTTTGTGTAATGCAGTACACTGTCAAAACAGGCCGACTTCTGAACATTCCCATGCACAAAACAGATAACCTGACAGAGAGCCTGATGTTCCTGTCGCACTTCGTCGGAGACGTGCACCAGCCGCTGCACGTCGGCTACGAGGAGGATGAAGGGGGCAACACGATCATCGTGCACTGGTACCGGAGGAAAACAAACCTTCATCATGTATGTTCTGTCAACTTTCATAAACTTTGTGTCTAAATTCGCATTCACACGGTTGTGTTCATCGTTTTCATTCTGAAGTCCAAATTGTTATATTTTTTCCAGGTGTGGGATGTCAGCATCATAGAGACAATAATGAAGGACTTCTATAACAGAAGCCTGGATACCATGGTAGATGCTCTCAAGATGAACCTTACAGTGAGTACACTAGTAAACTATTCTGCTTAGTTCTTGCTTTAAATCAAGCTCAAATACGCTTTCAAGTTTCTAATGCTATAAGTTGTAGGATGGATGGTCTGACGACATTAGTCACTGGGAAAATTGTGAGAACAAAAGGGCAACCTGCGCAAATGAGTAGGATTCATATTCAAACACTTCCGTTTATTTCATGTATGGTGCAATTGTTCACAAAAATTTGACATGATATGATATTAAATATCTATGTCATGCAGCTATGCAATTGAGAGCATACATTTGTCCTGCAATTATGCCTACAAAGATGTAGAGCAAGACATTACTCTAGGAGGTAAGTAGCTATATCACAGTGTTACTAAGAAAACTACAATACATTAAATTTAGCTAAGAATAATAATAATAATTGGCAATTCTGCATTCTGTAATGCAGATGATTATTTCTTCTCCCGGTATCCGGTTGTGGAGAAGAGGTTAGCACAGGCCGGCATCAGGTTGGCATTGATACTCAACAGGATATTTGACGAGGATAAAGCAGATGCTAATGCCGTACCGTTACAAATACAGTAAGAGCTATAATCAACAGACATATACGGGGGGGAATATTATTTTTTGCTGCTACCACGTGATTTAATCTATCAGCACCTCAATAATTGTGCACAATTTGTAATAAGAATCACATAAGCTTAGCATAGCATTTGGAGAAGCAATTGTTGTAAAGTTGTAGTCCCTCTATTTGAATAATGTACCAATTGAGTAAGTGCAATTCAAAGCTTTGTTTTTTCCCTCTAATTTTCTTCACTTCTCAACATTTGAGAGTTATTGCTTGTCTGAGATCATATGAATTAATTTTACATGTCTTCATAAGCTACTCAGACAGTAGAATAGTATGACCACCTGTTCTAGCCTTAGGAATCCCGGATAATAAGTAAATGAGTAGTTGCCCAAGCAATTCCTAGAATAGTGTTAATTTGTTGCAGTTTCCGAGCAGCGAGATAACAGAGAGGTAGCTAGTGAGTAGTGAAATCAGGAAAGGCTGGCCTTACGAGGTCGGCGTTGGGGGCGACGACCATGAGGGTGCAGAAGGGGAGGACGGCAATGGTGCCCCAGGTGAAAGCGCAGCTGGCAATCTGAGACGTCGTCGTCCCTGGTTTTCCAAGAAGAAAGCCGAGGCAATTAATGTGAGGAGATCTCTCAACCAGCCAGAGTCGTTGATCTAAGCAAAATTACGGCGTATGAATTGACGAGAGCAGGAACGCGTACATGCGCGAGCCCGGAACAGAGGCGGCCTGCCGACCGCGGCGAGCTCCGGCCGGAGAGGGCGCGCCCACGAGCACGAGGCGCTGGCTATACCTGGGCGGAATTGACCTCCGGGAAGGGCGGCGACGCGCGGCACCGGCCTCTGCCTCAGCGCCAGCGGCACAGGCAGGCCAAACTGCAGCCGCAAGCAGGGGAGACCAAGAAATCAGCGCATTTCAAGGAAGGCGCACTGATGCCACTGCAAGTGGCAAATTGATTCCCGGGTTCTTGGCAACCTACCCCCGTGCTGGAGGAGAGCGCGAGAGCTGAAGGGGAGGACGCCATTTCTTAACAACTCGACATGAAAGATGCTGACTGGGCAAGAAAACACTTCTACGATAAATCATGCAACATCACACCCCACAACTGGATATGAACACCAACAAATACATATATAGTTGATCAACACATCATCACACATGGGATTCGATAGGGAAAAAAAGAGAGATTTAAAGCTGTCTATATCATCACACATGCACAACCAGAATTATCAAAAGTGTTAGTCCTGATCAGGTCGAGCCATTTGACCAAACCTTCTTCGCATGGATCAGTCTACCAATTTACTCAACTCTCTGCAAAGTCGCTTCGCATCATCTCAAAACAGCGGCCTGGGAGAAGATGCTGAAAAAGTAACTCTCATCAAACTATATCTTTTCTAGGATCTAACCCCTCTTATTCGTCTCCCCCGCGCCTCTCTTCACTCCCGAGTTCGTCATCTCCTTTGGATGGTTTCTATAAAGCTTGGTCAGCAGCTGGATAGTATGTTTAGAACGACAGGTGCGACGACACCATAGCTTGGAGCTTGTCCCAGTCAGATGGGATCTCCAGGTTAGGAGACAACACAAAGCCGGCCACAACAGCAAGAGTAATAACCAGAAGGCTGCTCTTCAGGCATGTTGCGCCGCGCGTCAACCTTCCAAAGATCATCTTGCAGTACTTGTCCGCTTCTTTGATAGATGCCTGTTTTACAGAGTCTGTTGCTGCTTCTAGAGCCACCTCATTCTGCAATGGCGACCAATGTGCAAATTAAAGCATAGGAATATCTAGGGATATGTTGACAGTTCAAGTTGATATTGTTAGCTTTGATCAACAAGTTAACTTTGCTTTGCATATGGCTAAGGGTGCCAATGCTCTGGGCCAATAGAATATAGCTCATTTTGCCATCACGAAAGACCCAAGCACTTTGTACACAACACTCACTAGTGGTTCCTAATATTTTAGTGTGTTTAAAGGAGTAGCATCACATTGCACATAAAGTACAACGTGAATGAAAGAAACAACTGAACAGTAAAAAATTAGAGTCAACAAAAAAAAAGCAATTAAGCACTTAGCATACCTTAGCCTTTAGGTTCTTCACAGTTGCCTTGAGAGCTTCAGAGCTGATCTTAGGAGACACCTCCTTCCAATCAACAGCTATTTTGCTCAAGACAGCAACACTGGCTTCAATATTTTCTGGATGAAGTTTTTCCTGCAAATCGAAATTAGGCAACATCAGTTGCAACCTTCTTGTATAAGGCTATAAGAGCAAATGGCAAAATACTACTCACCCACAGCTTGTAGCACTCTACATTTTGAGTCAAGCACCAAATAAACACATCAGCAGCCTCCCTGGTGAGTTCTGCATTGTCTGCACATAATATACTAGTAAGCTAAATGGCAATTGCAAAACAGAGGTAACTAGCTCTATATTGCAAAAGAAGCTAGTGAACCATCTCATTTCAACTCACTTTCTTGCATTGCTTTCACGCACAAAGGCAAGAGCTGTGGTGATGCTTGTTTCACAGTTTTAGAGCCAGGAGGACCAGCAAGAGCCAACTCCTTTATTGTTGGATAGGCTGCCTCAAACCTTTCTGTAGCCTAAAGAGTTGCATGCACTGGTCGGAACATTGTCTCATATTGAAAGTGCTGTAAACAGGAGGGAGAAAACAAAGAACAAACCTTGATATGAGCATTAGAGACAGGGAATGCAGCTCTCATGAACAGATCAAACGAACCAGGGGGAACCAGGCGCTCCCCCTTCCTAACAGCGCCATTCAATAAAATAGCTCGAGCTTTGGGAACAGACAAGATTCTGCACATGAATATGTAAAATATAAATATTAGATGTATAACTATAAAAAACACTTTTGAAGTGTAAGAACTAAGATATAATCAGAATGTGCTCCATAACAGAGATCAGAGCAACAATGCAATACTCTTAACCAGGTTTACATTAAGCAATACCTTTCGAGCAACTGCAAAACTAAATCTCTTGAATGGGGATTCCCACTTGACTTTGCACATAACGTGGGAAATAGGAAATGAGCCCAGCAAAACATTCCCGTGACTAGGTCACCTTGAGATGCCTATGATGTATCATGAAAAAGAATTTGTATAATGAAACAAAACATCATACAGTTTATGGTATCGGAAGTAGCTAGTCATTCGGACCAAGCAAGAAGGTGACAAGAAAGTAATACCTGAGCAATAGACCAGATGACGATGGGAAGCTTTTCCTGTCCAAGATATTTATTGTTCCCCGTCATCTTCGGGAAGAGGTTTATTAGCACCTCTGGCTTCCTTCTTAAAGTCAAGGCAAGCACAACGAAGATTGCAACCTGACAAAAAGCAATGTTCAGTTAAAATTACCAGTCAAAACATCAACTTGTACAAGAGATGGAATCATGCATAATTGCAATGACAAGTTCATAACCAAGTGAAAGGTATATCGGTCAAGATACAAGATCAACAATTTAGGTTCAATCATATCTATTATCTCCATGTAATCTTGAGGGCCCTCAAACATTAAATACTTTATTCTCCTTCAGGAACACCTCACAAAAAGAAAAGGATGGGAAGATATGCGTGTTCTAGAATCACACAGCAGAAAGTTTTGATTGATGAACAAATGCTTCATTAGAGAACATTTCAGCGGTCCCGATGATGCAAAAGTACCAGAGTAACAAAACAATACCCTTAATTAAATCTACATATGGTTGTTAATGAAAATGACATGTAAACATCCACATACTTTCTTACTTGCATGAAAAGGGAGCTTAAAAAGGACTACAACAGTGCTACATCAGAAGCCTTCATATCTATCTAAAGGAAGTAAATGGCATGACCAAGCATATATACCTATCCAGCAATGCAGGATGTCAGCAAATTATTCATATAATATCATTTGCAGAACCTAACTATCTTCATTGCAAGATGGTTGTTTGAGAACCAAGTCTTCCTATATGCATTAGCACACTACATTAGTGCTACACTGGATTGACAAGGATCCAGTTTAGCACATATAATCAAAACAAACAGCATGACATGCTTCATCTTGTAGAACATTCTCCAACAACTACAATATTGTTTTCGTTTTTCATCATGAGTCCATGATACCTTATGTGATAATATGTAAAGTCACAATGAGATTGAATCCTACCTGGGCCCTTGGAGTTTGTTGGACAACCTTCTTTGAACCCTTAGTTCCCACTGCTTGACCAGACAATTCAGACATGATGCTATCTATACACCACAAAACAAAATCTCCCATGGCATCAGAAGATCTCTGGTTGATCCAATCACTCGCCGTCTTGCGAACTGGCTCAGGAATATGGCACAAGGGGATCTGCTCGATACATGAACTAATTAGACATGTAACAAAAAATAACCTAAAAGTAGAAAGCAAGGGGCATACAAATGCTTAAATGTCTTGATGTAAGGTAAAGACAATCATGTTGATCAAGTCAAAATGGGAGTATTGACACCCATCAGCATATTGAAACAATAAATGCATGCATCCTTCGTCTGGAATAGAGCGCACATCGAACATTGGTTTGTGATTGACGAGGGGCTAAGATTCCATGATTATACAAACAAAAAGCATGCAACGTTAGATCACATACAACAGTCCCCTAGCCTTATCTGTTCTGAGCTCCACTCCTCCCATTTATTCCTCAAAACTCAACTCCCATCTCTACAATACACCATCCAATTTAAGTTGCCTCAACACCTCCCCCATTCAAAAATGAAAATGAAAGGAAATCAACAACTTTATCGTGTTACAGTTTTTTTGCCCGGTATGTAGCTCTAGAACCTTTTTTGGCATTTCAATCAGTTTCTTTGGGTGATATGCGAAAACTATTCTGCTAACATTTTTTGGACAACGTGGATTCCATGTAAACCCTTACTAGTAATCAATGAAGCATGTGACTGAATATAACAGTAATTAAATGACATTATACAGCCATATTAGGTTACACAGTAATACAATTGATTATGGATCCGCTATGTGCGCAAATTTAGCATAACCAACATAGAAGCCAGCATTTTTGACATGAACATTGCAGTCATTATTGATGTGATGATGTCCAAAATCTGCTTTATAAGGCTAACACTAATAAAATGATAATCTAATGGCCTTAAATAACTTTTCACTGTAGGTTATCTGGAATTCAGTTGATTAATAATAGTCAACATTTAACAAAAGTAGCATAAGTGCATAACCGTTTCGCAAACCACTACCGAGAATGCATAAATCAGCATCAATTTTGGCGCGAAACCTAAATTTCACAACAAACCTATAAACTGCAATTGCATTTTACATTTGATCCAAATGCAATGCAAGTATATGCGTAAAATGCATTAGGGAATCTCCAGTGAAATAATAACTCACGTCAACCATCTTGGACACCGGTGATTCCTTGAACATCTTTGCCCACGGGAACTGCAATGCGCTCACGCTTGCAAATGCTCGGCCAAAGTAGTCAGCAAACCGCATGAGCTGGATATCCTGCTGGTTCTCGTACGATTCCTGCGCACAGAAAAAACAATCGGGATCTAAGAACATAACACACAGAGTGCCACCCTTTACAGGATATACTCTTTGCACCAAAAACCCAAGCCTTCAAAGATCCCATCTTTACATGCTAAGATCCCAACTTTCTGGTAAGACTATCCTACTACGCCAGAATTTTCTATCTCTTAATCCGAAACTCCTAAGAATCCCACATTCAATCGGAATTTCGACGAGGCCCGCAAGATCCAACACTAAAGCCTTATCAGATCTGATCCTTAACAAACAGACAAAATCTTGATCCAGACCAGCCTCCCAAGATCTGATTTTTAAACGACAAGTCTGCAAAACGAGATGGCTCTTACCGAGATCTCAACGAGATGCGTCTCGAGGTTATCAGCGTCGATCAGGGCGGCCGCCTCGGCTACAGTCACCTTGGGCTTCTTGGGCTTCTTCACCTTTGGCTTCTTCACCTCCTCCTCCGGGCGCGGCGCCGCCGCCTCGTCCGAGTCCTCGTCGTCGGAGTACGCCGCCGTCGCCGCGGTGATGCGCCCGTCGAGGTCGGCCGCGTCCCTGGCCGCCTGAATCGCCCGGTGGCGCTCCTGGGAGCGCTTGTCGAGTCCTTCGAACACGCTCGCCTTGTGGCCGCCGTTGGCCTGCGGAGCCAGATCAGGAGCGGCAGACGCCGGGGGAGGCGCCTGCTTGCGGTGGCGCTTCGGGTAGGTGACCTTCTGCCATCCGTGCGAGGGGTCGGAGGATGAGGAGGCGGCGGCAACGGCGTCCATGGAGGAGGAGGCGGCGGCGACGTCGTCCATGGCCATGACGCGAGGGCAAGGGGCGAGTCTTCCTCTACTTGGTAGCTCGTTTGGAGGAGGAGAGCGATGAGGAGGCGAGAGGGGGAGGAGGATTTTATTGTGCGCCGAGCCGGAGCCTGCCTGCCTGCGTGGTGGCTATCCTGGAAATCCTACGTTCTGTCCGCGTGCACCTGCGCTGCACCACCTGTCACCTTTATTTCTTCCTCTTACTTGTGTCTTCTTCTCTCGCTTTCGCGTTGTGGATATGATCTTCTCCAACTTCTTCATAAATTTTCACTTTTTTCTGTTCTACTAATCTGTTAGGGCCTTTTATCATATATGGATACAAACATCTAGCACCTGATGTCTAGTCAGACTCCTGTCTGTAAGGCGATTGTCTTTTACCTGATTCGTTAGAGATTTTGATGACATGGATATGAATACATTTACGATGGATACAAATACCGTCGACGTAGAAGCGGATACAGATATCATCAAGACTTCAATGCAGAAGCGGATATGGATTCTATCGACGTAGATATTGTACATAGTATCTATGTAGTCACTTAAACAATTATTTGATACGATTAAACACGGTGGCATGACAAATCAATATCTGCGATAGTTTGTGCTCATGAAACATGTGGTAGGCCGGTGAGTGAGAGGGGGTATGTGATCTGATGATACTGTGATGTGGTGTTGGCACATGCACGCAGAATGGTCGCCGGCGCTTGATGTCATCTCACCCCAGCTCACAGCTCGACCGTCCGCTCTGAATTCTTGTTCCGTGCCATCGATCCAGTTGTTAAGACGACAATATCAGAAGGGGATCTTGCCGTACCATACCTAATCGACCTCCAAACAAACGGTACATTGCGAGTTGTTATGATCTTGACATCCAAAAGTAACTCTGTCATTTCGCGTGCCGTGGCCAGAGAGCAGGAATGTTTGATTGTTTCACTGCGAAAGTAAAAACTGGAGTTCAAAAATTTATAGCCATACAGTATTACAGTAGCAATTGCGTCACCGCGGATATGATCGCATCTAGGCCAGCCAGATGGAGCAGATGACGATGGTATCATCCGCCATGAGCATATGATATAGATAGAATTCATTTTCCAGTATAGAAGGACTTATCTATTGGTAGATGAATCTAAATTTTTCTCCAAATATTTTTTACTATATATTGGACATTGTCTTGTGCAAAAAAATCGATCTAATAAAGAGATAAAACTTTATCCCTATAGCTCCCTGTTTTGCTCGCATGTTCATGTGGACGTGCTGTTGATTAGTACGGGTGAACAACTACGTTTCACAACATGTTATCAGCATGAACCTCTACCGAGGCCAACCATACTCGTCTAACTGCGTCAAATCTACACGTCATCGAATTCTTCCTGCAACGCGCGATCTACGCTACAGCAAGCCCTACGTAAGTGGATTGCATCTATGGACCTGGCGATCCTGTAGATCGACTTTTGCGCACATGTTATTGTTCATCACCATATTACTGTTCATAACAAAAAAATACGTACATCGACGTCTACACCCACCGACGCCTCGGCTCCCATGCGCATGTCGTCTGTCGATGCCTTGATCCTCGTGCGTGGACGATCGTGTGAGGAGCCGCCCAGACCGTCCTCGAGTTATTGGAATGCTCGGTCGCCCATTATTAACATCTACCTCCAAGTAACATGACTGAACCCATTTCCAATATAGTTCAACATGTGTAATAATGAGTACTCTCAAGTGATGGAACCGTCCACCACTTGGCCCAACCCCATTTTCTAAGCAAACTAAGCATGGACTCAGTTATATTACCCGTAATCTAGTTCCAAAGGATATGTTCAACAAATGACAAGGAGTGTATGTGCAGCAATTAGGATCTAGCCCGATCCCACAATTTAATTCCTCATGCAAGACGTAATCGATCAATTAAGCAGTTTATTCACTAAAATAATATCACATAAGGGTTGAATATGCTTAGGTGCTTGCCTGAAGCTTCGGCTGGAGTCTCAGTAACAACCTGCTCACCGATATCCCCCTCGACCACAGCCACGTCACCCTCCGCGGTTTCGTTCCCTACACGAGCACAATGTATGCAAAATGAGATGCATGCTATGCATATGAACATGGAACGAAAATTGAAGACAACATGCAAGCCCTAATCAAGCCAAAATGAAATACAAATACGAAATTCCATTATAACAACCAAGCAACACTATGAATGGCTCAACACTATTTCGATCAAAACCTTCATAGCTTGTGATTTAATTGTTCATCATCCATTAAGTTTCCTATTTGGTATCAATCCCAGGGTCAACAACCTCCGAAGAAACTCTTAAGGCACATCATGCATCAGAGAACAAAGACCCCAACGCGACGCAGACTCATCCCCCATGAACCTCACAAATCTCGGATCATAAGCACCCCAATGAAATCATTTATCATAGACTAGAAGCTTCGACCCTATGAAATAAAACTAGGAAACCAAACCTAGCACAACCCTCCGATTGCATCCGAAGCATAGTGATCCACCCATCCCAGTCGATCATTACAGGCACAATAGTAGAAAATGGACTAGCATAGAACACAAGCGATACGGTTGAATGAAAGGAATAGGGATTGGGTCTCCGAATTTGAAAATGCAAAGGTTGCGTCATGTACTCAGTTAGCCGCATATATTCCTAAAGCATTAAATTGGGAACACATATCGCCACCTAGCTTGGATGACAGGTTAAAAAAAATCTTCGCACACAACCCAAAAGGGCAGTAGCTCACCCTTAGGGCACAGTATTAAACTCCAACATTTCCTATGTAAGGAATTCATTGGCCACAACTAGTACTATTAGTGTACTAATTCACAAGCATTCCGAATCGTTAACCGAAAACCATCTACCATGTATTGAATCGTGATAGCGCCATTGTCATCATGCTCAACTCAAGCATTTACAGGTTACTCAGCGAAGCCTAGTAGCAACCCATTCAACGGTTATTATACCCATCCATAACAACAATCCAGTGCAAGGAGTTCTAATGGAACCATAAGCACACAATACTCCAAAAGCGAAATCTCAGTGCAAACCCATCTAAAACAATCTTACAGCACTACATCATGCACATTCTAAGAACACCCAAGCATCAATTTGAGCAAAAACCCCAAATGCACACAACCCTAGCCATGGCCGGTTGAGGTTAGGGTTCGGCCATGGGGAGGTAGAGGGAGGGAGTGCAATAGAGAGGGGGGCTCACCTAGCCGCACAGGAGGCGGAGGGAGCCGGCTGGGGCGACGGCAACTAGGAGGGGAGGCCGGCGACGCAGGGCCAGGGGGGCGTCTGTGGGGTGCAGGGACGGCCGGTGGAGGCGGCGGGCGCAGGCACGGCCGGCCGAGCCGGGCACTGGCAGGGAGGCGCGGCTGTCGCCAAAGTGAGGAGTCGGCGCAGGCAAGAAAGAAAAGAGGCGTGGGGAAGGAGCTGGGTGGAGAAAGGAGGAAATGGGTGGGGGAAAATTGATTTATGACATTACCTTTCTACCCTCATGTCCACACATGGAAAAACTAGAGCCATGACAGATCGTGTCCGTGACTCTTTGGCTTCGCGCCCGTCGCGCCCCACCGGAGACCCTCCAACTTCCTCGCCCACGCAAGACGAAGACGGTGGCGGCGGCGGCCTCGCCGTGTGCGTCACTGACTTCCTCGACTCCGGCCCCCGAAGCGGCGAAAAGACGGCGGCACGAGGCCCATCGGTTCCCGTGTGACGGCGGCAATGTGGCCCCTAGGTTTCCTCGTGCTGATCACAACACCTTGTGCCGCGGTGCAGCCCCTCATCTCCCGATCCAGCGGCGCCTGAAGCGTGGTGGCACGGCTCCTCGTCGCCCGGAGCGGCGTCCGCGCACAGCCGGAGGTGGTGGCTTTGGAGGTAGTGGTGCCCACACATGGTCGGGAGAGGCGATGGTTAGGTGAAACCCTACCCGCCGGGTTTTATAAGGGCGTCTGGGTCCGTACGCCCAATGGGCCATGCAGCCCATTGGGCCAAAGTGATCCGGTGTTTACCCCTTAAAAAAGGAAAGAAAGTGGGGATTCTATGCTTTTGCCCCCTTGGTTTTCTATTTTTTTTCCAAAAATAGTTAATAATCCTGAAAATTCATAATTAATCTTGGAAATTAGTTCTCTAGGCTTTTGGACTTCCGCAAAAATTATAAAAATTTATATTTAGCACATATTGGAAGTTCCATACCATGTGTTTATTTTCTAGCATAATTTCATGTTTTAATACTTTCTAGAACTTATTTTCTGTTATTCAAGTTGACGAGTACACATACTATGGGTATCCCCAGCGGCTCAGGACGCCAGTTGGGCCGATCCAGGCCCCACAATGGCCGGATGCCAAGTGGGCCACCAAGTGCGATTCGACCCCAACCAGAAGCGAACGGGGGGATCTCACCTGCAGGTCGGACGCCCCGCAAATGTCTGACCTGCTCAAGCGCCCTCCGCCAAGCGCCGGCACCAGGCTATCATCAACCGTCGGTCACCTACCCCGCGGACGCGACGACTCGAGGCCGACCGTGCGAAGGTGGGTGGCCCCTTCCCCAGGCGGCGAGAGGGTCGCAAAAGTCAAGACGCCAGTCTCGTCACCCAGTCGTGCGCTCCCTCCCGAGGCAACGCCAGAGTCAAAGTGCTACGTCAGCGCCTGGCAGACTGAAAGGACCAACGATGTCGCCTCGAGGGGGGTGAATAGGCGGATTAAAAAATCGCAGCGGAAATAACTCAGACCGAACAGGTCAACCAGGAGTCTCCGGGTTTTGGTCCGGATACTCCGGCTTGTCCGGAGTGTCCGGTATTTAGTCCGGACTCTCCGGGTTAGCTGGCTCGGGAGCGCAAACAAGACTACTCTAGCAAGCACAATAAACCACTAGAAATAGATAGCAAGAACAACCTAGAACAATTGCTAGTTAGGATTTGAATTGAAGCTAAGCAAAGAGCTAGATCTAACTTTACAAATTCAAATCCAAGTAAGCAAGACTAGGAAGTAAAAGTGAATGAGAGGGACACGAATTTTCACCGAAGTTCGGGTTCTTGAAGGGAACCCTACGTCTCCGTTGAGGTGGCTCGGTCGCACTTGAGCCGAGGTCTCTTTCAACCCGCTTTCCTCCCGGTGTTGCACAAATGCACTCGCCGGCTTCACTTCTTGTCTCTTTCCTTTCGGAGGCGAGACTTGCCTTCACAAACGACCGGGGCTCACCACACGCGTTGGTAGCTCCCGGTGACTCCTAGCCGTCTAGGAGACCTTCAACCTCTAAGAGAAATAGCACCACGAAGAATCGCTTGGAGGATGAACTAGTGCTCAACAACTTGAATTGAATGCACCTAGCACTTTACTTCTTCCTCTCCTCACCACAATGGATCAACAACCAAAATCAAATGGTGGGAGGAAGTAGGGGCTCTATTGAATGCTTAGACATGGTTAGGAATGGCTTGAATGCTGCTATGAATGAGCTCAATAGAGATCCTAGCCGTTGGGAGAGAGTGGAGGCTTTAAATAGTCTTTTCAAAAACTAGCCGTTACTCTCGTTTTTGTACAGGCCGGAGTGTCCGGACAAACAACCCGGAGACTCCGGGTTATCCGGAGACTCCGGACCAAATGTCCGGATACTCCGGACAAGCTGGAATTAAAAGACACCGAGGGGTCCAACCCGGAGACTCCGGACCAGAAGTCCGGACACTCCGGATTGAATCCGGATACTCCGGATTTGAAATCCGGAGACTCCGGGTTACCCAGTTCGGTTTCAATTTAAAACTTTTCAAAACCAAATGTAGGAGTGCTAATGAGAGATGCAAGATTTGATGTTGAGCACATGCACATCCTAAAGTCGATTTCTCGTCATACCCTCTTAATAGTACGGCTATCCTTAAGACACAAATAAATAAAAGATTACAACTTTGGTCTTGAGGCCGTCCTTTTGATTTTAAGTAGTCATAGGGGCGCCCAATGTCATTCCAAACTCGATATGATCTCGATCTCTGCAGTATTCTTGGATAAAACATTATATCTCTTTAATTGTGTCATCATTAATCACCAAAATAAATTGAGGGGCCTAGATGCACTTTCACAGACGCACAGTGGGTCGGTGCGTCACTTCCCGTCGCAGCGGATAGCCTTGTCGTTCGGCATGTCTACCAACCCGGCACAGTGCGGGCAGGCATCGGTCAATCACCGAAGACCATGACTCCCAGACGCAGGACATCCCGCTCTTTTTTCCGCTTTTCGGATTCCCATGTAACCTGTCCCCTCCGATGGTATAAGTGGAAGCAAGACCCCCAAGGGGAGGGGGGCGATCAACCTCACTTTCACTTTACCTTTGTTCTTTTCACTCCTCTCCACCTCCACCGAGGCGTTCAAGGCCAGCCCTTAGCCCTCGCCTGTAACACCGTGCCTGAAAGCAACACGAATCCATCGCAAAAACTGGAGTAGGGACGTTCAGCCTGAACCAGTATACTTCTTGGGCTCCCTGAGTCGACCATTCAAGGAGAGGGAGCGCGCGACCCCCTAAACCAAACAAATCATATTGCCGATGCACAAAACACCGACACAAGTAATTCTCAAAATTGCTTAATAATCCACAGAAAATTGTGAAAATGCTAGAAAAATCTAGAATTTTTTGTATGACACATTGACTATACCATGTCCCTAGTTTTATTTTTCTGAGAATTATTTCATGTTTTATGTGCTGAAATTTTATTTTTATGTCATTAAACCATTCTAAAAATTACTTGGTAATTAACAGAAAATTACAAAACTGTTAGGAAAATTCTAGAAAATTTTAAATAGTATATTATGGGCTCCACTTCTTGGGATTAATTTTCTTAGTATTATTCCATATGTAATTTAGGTTGGAATCTATTTTTTGTTACGCAGTAATTCTAAAAATTACTAAATAATTAACAAAAAATCATAAAAAATGCTAGAACATTTGCTCAGTTATACTATGTTTATTCTATATTTTCAATATGTTCCTGTTACAACAATTGAATTGATTGAATTTATTTCTTTAATATAGAACAATCATATAATCCAACGGTGGAAGAGGGAATCTGTCTTGTAGACAATTGCACCACAAATTCTATTCTTAGTGAGACTAAATATTTTCATACTTTGATTAAGAAAACTAAAAATATTATGGCCACCGCCTGAAGCGAATCACTCATTGTTGGCTCTGGAAGAGCCATTATAGTTCTTCATATTGGCACTCGTATAATAATTAAAAATGTCCTATTGTACTCTGAATCTAGTCGTACTTTGTCTTAAAGACATTTGTCTTAATAGTTTTCGCTTGAAAACTGACAGTGGTGATGGTATTGAATATCTTCTCATGACTAAGTTAAATGAGTGTAATAAATGTGTGATTGGAAAACTTTCTTCCTTCTTCTCCGAGTTATATTATACATATATAAAATCTGAAATTTACTCGCGGTTCCCTGTTTTACTCGCGTGTTCATGTCGATATATTGTTGATTCATGTCGATATATTGTTGATTGATACACGTGAACGATTACCTTTCACAGCATAATCATCCACGGATCAGCGGTATGGCCCATGCACAGTCACAGCTACCTAGGCAAACCACGTGTGAGTGTGACGTGTCGTCGCTTACCATGCTCACTCATGCAACCCGATGGCCACAAGCTGCCACGCATAGGCTCGCTGCGGTGAAGGCCCACATGCTATCACATGATCCAGGAGGCAGGCCCATGTCATGCTCCGTCTCGGAGTTTGAACAGCCTTTTTGGCCCAAAACTGATGTATTCATTTCTCTCTCCCTCGCACTCAACACATGATCAGACCAGCTCACCCTCTCACAGAGAGGAGAGAGAGAGAGAGAAGCTCAATGAAAAACATGACCAGATGATCAGATCCTCCTCCTCGAGCGAAAAAAAAAGAAAAAGAAAAAGAAAAAGAAAAAGAAAAAGAAAACATGATCAGATCAGCAGCCTCATCTCATCTTCAGCAATTTTTCTTCATTCTATTTCTTTCTCTATTCCCTTTTTCATATTCATTCCCTTTATTTCCTACCATCTCTTGAAGGATTTTGTGAAAAGATTGGAGAGAGAATCCCTTCACAGAGAGATTCTCTTTCCAAATCCCATCCAAAAGGAATCGTGAAGCGAATCCGTTAGAGTACTTGAGATCTATTCGTGAAGGAATTTGAAGACTGAAAAGAATCCACTGAAAATAGTCTTACACACCTTTTCCTCTAGAAGAGATTATCAAATTCGCGGTGTTTCTTAGGCTCTTAACAGTACCAAACAGCGTTTGACGGGTAGTACCAGCGAAGCTTCTGCGTTCCATCGACTAGAGCACGTTGTGTTTGGACAAAACCGAGTCGTTTTGGACTTTGCGCCCCCTGAATTTGGAATGATCTTTTCGAAGTCCGTACACGCATGTCACCTCAACACACGTCATAACAAATTGAAGGGGAGCATAGGACATAGGACCATCCAGACCAGACGGAATAGCTTTCGTAGTGGTGCTTTCGACTGCTGATAGATGGCAGCGTATGAGAGAGGAACCTCTAAAAATTGACCACCAAATGCTGCGATTCTATATGGGAATTGAGATGCCATTGTCGTTGTATCTCAGAATAAAAGAATCCTAATCAACTTCGACATTTGTAAAACAACATTACCTTTCTTTTTCCGGAGTGCTTTAACTAAACGCCAAATCTTTTTGCAAAATATCTTGGTTTTCTCCGAGATCTGTCTTAATCCAGCCGGCGAAGCCAAACATGCAAGATGCACGTATTAGTGACATCAGGAAAACAGGTCACATACCTTCTATTGATTTCTCTCCTCGCAATCTCATCGGGGTTTCACTTTTGTTTTGAACTTAAATTTCGTCATCCCGGCGGTATCAAAATTTTACTTGAAATTCGCTTAAAATTACTCGGTTTGAAAGTCAAATGAATTTGAAATCTAGTAAAAAAAGGCTCGAAACCTCCGAGCGAAATTCGCGGAAAAGGTTCGAAATTCGCTCGAAAAATCGCTGGGTTCGAAAACCGCTGAAATTCACTCGAAAAGATCGAAAAACCGATGGTAGTTGAAAAAAAAATGGGGGGAATGTAGAAAAATTAGGGGAAAATTGTAAAAAAAAATATTGTAAAATTAAAAAAACCATTAAAAGCCAAAAATAATATTTGAAGAATTATTTCAACAAATATTACTACTAAATATAACTGAATAAATATTAAAACATGCAGTGTGTTGTAGAGGTGTAGTCTAAAATTCTGATTTAAATGTTGCACTTATTTGATCAACTATGATTTTTGTAGGTTGTAGTAGATCCTGTAACAATGTATTTCTATTTATTTTATATGCACTACAGTTGATTGTTTAATACTTGCATTCATATTGAATATTTAGTTATGATATGACTCTCTCTCAAAATAACAGAAAAAAAAAATGATAGACGGTTTATCACTAGAGGTCTCATATAATTCTATATTGATTGTTGACAAGTTAAACCGGGGATTTTGATTTAGTCTAATGATCTCTTAGCAGTTTACATGTGATTTTAAGAAAAACTCAGATGTACTTTCTGAATATAGGTCATGATTTTATGGATAGTGCCCTTCTTACCTCATGCTGTTGGTTTTTACAATGAAATATTGGTACTAAATATATTTCAATAAATATGACTACTAAATATACTTCAACAAATATTGCTACTAAATATATATAATTCAACAACTATTGCTACTAACTAAATTGAATGGCTCAAAAACGTCTTCAAACTTTGTTTTTAAATAAGATTCACATTAGAGGTCATAAGTCTATCAACACTAATTATCGAGAAATTTTGGATAATTTTTTTAAATTTTTTTAAATTTTTTTAAATTTTTTTAAATTTTTTGAATTTAAATTTGAATTCGAGCAAAATTCGAAACGGTTTTCTTTCTCGGCTTTGAGCGGTATGGTCAAAATTCGCGAATTTCGTTCGGATTTCAACGAAAAGTCGAACGTGATTCTCATCCTCAGTTCTTTCTTTCAAGGGAAAAGGAAAGCTTTATTGAACAAACAGGATGATGAAGGATTGAATCCATGAAGGGATTTCAGAAAGCCAAACGGCACAGTTAATCGTGAAATTTTGTTACAAGATCCATCCTGTAGCAAGGAATTTTTTTTTATAATGAAGTGAGGAATTTAGGCCCCGTTTGGCAACTTGGAACCGAGTTGTTTCTACTAGAATCTAGAAGAAATCCAGCCAAACGGGCTAAAACTCGAAACGATTTTCCTTGGAACGTTTCTCCTTTTTCCACACCGTGGTTGAATCACCTTCAACCCCGTTTCACTAGTTTCTACTAGAATCTGGAACCGTACCAAATGGTTTGCAGAAAGTGATTCTGATTCTACCTGAAACGTTTCTACCAAGAATCTAAAACCGTTTCCGTTTCTACTAGAATCTGGAACTATACCAAACGGAGCCTTAATTAGTCTCCATTTTTTTTCAGAAAGCCAAACGGCACAGTTAAACGGCACAGTTAATCAGTCTCCATTTTTTAATAGCAAAATAGACTGCGAGTTCACCTGTAGTGAGGAATTTATGGTTTGCAATATCCATCTGACATTCTTCTTTTTTGGTGGAGTAGATCAAAAGTGGCCAGCACTTTTCTTTTCTTCTTTCTTTTTAGAATTTCTCACAGGCATGCCTTGAATATTGATGCATTCTTCTGCCATTCGAGTGATCTCAAACACACACACCAAAAAAAAAAAAAAACAACAATTGTCTGACGATCTCGATGCATTTGTTTACCGGACATGCCATGTGGTGGAAACCTGCACGGCAGATAATCAGCATTTCATCATAAAAACAATAATAAAACAACAAAAAAATTGTCTCATTTCAATCAGAGCATGTACAATAATATTGTCTTTAATTTTAACGTGTCACCTCCACATCACAAAGAGACATCCATAAAGATATATCTTCAACAAATTATTTCTAACTCGTTTCACAATATCAATTTATAACATTTTTTCTAGTGGGCCACCATATTTTAATATTATACACCCTTACCTCTTTCTCTCTCCCACCAATAACTCCATCACCCCTTCTTCCTCCTCCCACCAACCTCCATCCACCTCCATTCCTCGCCACTAGGCGTTAACCTCCTCCTCCCTCCAACTGGCATCCCCCCATCAACTCCCCCCTCCCCCTTCAATCTCCACCCACCTCGCGCATAGGCCCCCCTTGCCTCTCCACCGCATCGGCCTCCTCGCGCCATTGCCGCTCTCTTCTTGTCCATTATCCACCCTCCTCCACCCATCCACCACCTCTACCTCCTTCCACGCCATTGCCACCTTCGACCTCACCACCGTTGACATCCTGTGCCTCCCACCCCTTGCCGCCATCCGTCATCATCACCTTATCTAGGCCACACCACCATGTGGGCCCACATACTGCGTGGCAATGAAAGTCTCTGCTCTAACAACGTGCGCGTCGTTGCTTTGTGCGTTGGTTTGCGTGATGCGATCACCATCTTGGGTAGGGATGAAAACAGGATCGGATATTTCCTCCCGATCAGGGATCGGATCCGATTGGGACTGGATTTAACTATCCGATCGGATCCGGGATGGGATCCGGAATTGGATACGGAGCAGTCAATATCTGGTAAATACGGGACGTGATCCAGATATTCTGATTTTTCCTATTTGAGTATCCGAATTTTTCCTATTCAGATATTCGGATCGGATATCCGGATTTCCTATTCGTACATCAGCAAGGCCCATGCAGTTTCATCCCATTTTTTCCATGAAGAGCCCATTTATATTAACAATTAGTTGGTTATATTGATCATAAAGTATCATATTCTTTCTATGACATATACTAGGTTTGATTGATATATCACTTGCTACTATGATCATGTATTTGTACGGTTTAATTCAAAATATATTTCTCTATATATGCGTGCATTATCTGTATATCTTTATTCGTTTTTGACCCGAATCCTTCATATATCCGTATCCCAAATAATTTATATTTGTATCCGTATTCGATCAGCCTGTATCCGGTTTCGAATCCGAAAAAAATAAATTAATTAAGATACGAAGAGCAATATCCGCCCGAATTCGACCCGTTTTCACCCCTAATGGTTTTTCTTCTCTCTCCTCCAACTCAATTATGCGATGATACAGGCTAACCAACGGCTGACGGTGAATATTGGAGGTGCACTGAGGAAACAAAAAACAGATCAATCAAAACCGTCGTATACTCGTGTTCTTCCGCAAAAGCAAACGGGAACGACAACAAGCGCACACACGGCCGCGCGTCACACGAGCGCGGATGAAGTCCAAATTTGACGCATTCCAAATCCACTCCAAGACAAAAATAAAACAAACCCGATTCTGTCTTCCAGCCCCTCCTCGTTCCCACTAATTGAAGTCGAACCCACAAAAAATTACCCTCCTGTCCCCAACTCCAGTTCTTGGCTCTTGGATTTTGGAACCAGCCCAAACGTGCAAAGCTTGGTCCTTTGCCAACTTCACTGGGTTTTAGGGGCCGGCAGTGAGGAAAGGAGGCTCCTTGGCAGCAGGAGACTCGTGGTTGGTTCAAGAAATCGAGGTTTAAGTGTCCAATCGGGTCCTCAGGTGCGTATGCGGTGGCCTGGATTGGAAAGGCGGCATCTTGGAAGCGGTTGCTGGAATTTGCAGCGCTCAATTGGTTCGTTCTCTTGTTGGAAGCTTTTGTATGCATTCATGGAGTCCCAATCTCACTTCTTCTTTGAACGGCAATCTTGCTTTTGTGCCTTAGCTCGTCCCTGCAGAGTCCAATTTTTTTGTCTGTTCAGATATGCGCGTAGATTGTTATGGTGCGGTAAGTTAGACTTCTCTCTCTTCTTCTTTTTTGTGGTCTAGAACTAGAAGGCATTCTTAGTGGTATAATTCAGCTATTGACTTGGCTGGCGACTCAGCTGGGTCAATTTCTTCTTAATGCATGCTAGCAGTATTAGAAAAGGGTCTACCTGAAAGAATATGAAATTTGGGGTTCTATTACTAGAAAGGGGAGAAAAAAGGAGGTGAAAGATCTCATAAGTGCGGGGAACAATAGGTCACAATCGTCTCGTGCTTTCTCTTCGGTGTGTCTCTTCGTGTGGGCATTAATTGCAGCCAAATTGCAGGTGGACAGGTATCCATTACTCACAGTCCAGAATAGGGCGAGTGAGTTGGCAAAGATGACCGGAACTCAGGAACCAGTGGAAACAAAGGCATAAAGCAACAAAGGTATCTGAATTCTGAGCCAGGTGTGGCGTCCTAGAAGAGAGGTAAGGAAGCAGCCTGTTGCTGAAGCCACCGAGAGGAGGGAGCAGAGATGGTGAAGAGGCTGAAGAAATTGAATGCCAAGGAAGCGCTGGAGTTCTTGAACCAGGTCATGGTGGAGCAACCCTTGCTCCCCTTCCTGATCCCACTTGGCCTTTTTGCGTGGTTCGTCGAGCGGTGGGTTGTGCCATTCTCTAATTGGGTTCCCCTCGCCGCTGCCGTTTGGGCGACAATTCAGGTAGTTGTTTCTGCCATGGTGTTCAGATGAATTAATTTATAGGTTGGGATTAATTTGGCTCAGTTTCTTTGATGTCATGTTGAATTGCTTGGAGCATGGTCTCTGGGCTGGGCCTTCAGATGATACTATGTGATTTGGTGTAAACTATTGTTTGTTTCTTGATTGGGAAGTGCTGATCATTTTTTTTTGGGTTTGTGAATTGCTCATAATTTTGAAGGGAAGACTAACAGCTAGCAACATTTTATCCCTGTCACTATAGTTTGTTTTGCCTACTTAGTTCTTACCATGTCGTATTATTTTTGCAGTATGGGAGGTTTAAAAGGAGGATAGCTGTAGAAGATTTGAACAAAAGATGGAAGCATCTTATACTGAACACAACGGTTTGTTTTGTTCCTTTACTTATTTCTGATTCTCTTTATTCATAGACTTTCAGTCATACTCCTTTTACGCCTGTTGTAGCCTACCACACCAATAGAGCCTTGTGAGTGGTTGAACAAACTTCTGATAGAAGTTTGGCCCAATTACATGGAACCGAAACTAGCAAGGAGATTTCAATCTACCGTTGAGGTCAGCTTCTGCATCCTTTCTGGATATTTGTTCTCTATAGCTCTAGAGCACCAGAGTGCTAGGAAACCAATGTACTGTGATTTGTGGAAGAGTTCTATTATACTTAATAATTTTTATGCTTATATGTAATCTAGCAGTAGACAGTTCTAAAAGTTTTAGCACTTCACATTCGGTAATGACTTGTTATCATTAGAGGGTAGAAAAGCATCCGGATAGGTTATGCTGGAGATATGTGCAAGTTGATGGTCTCAGAATCAAATTCATTAGCGAATGCCTTTGCTTCCATTAATTTGAAGTATTCCATATGTATTGCAAGTTATGTCGCTTACTAACTTCTATACAGATTGTTTATAAGTAGCTGACCAGATCTATGTGATTTTGCAGAGACGTTTGAAGAATCGAAAACCAAATCTGATAGTAAGTTCTCTCTAATTTGTTTTTCTTCTTGTGTTGCTATTCTGATTTCAGTACTACTAATACTTTGCTTTTATATCACCAGGATAAAATAGACCTACAGGAATTCTCGCTTGGTTCTTGTCCACCTACCTTGGGAGAGCAGGGCATGCGCTGGATGACTTCAGGTGACCAGGTCAGTTGTTCATATTCTGTATTGTGTGTCCATCTGAAAGTTACACTTCCAAAATGCACTTAAGATGGTGGAAATACTAATTCAAGTGCTGGTCATCTGTTCGTCCCGTCCTCCCTCTCTCTGCACATCGTTGAAAGGATTGCTTAGGCAGTTCTGTAGTTACAGAACTATATCACAGTGATTTAGCTTGTTTGCTCATTCTTCTTCATCGACTCCAAAATCCAATGATGTGCTTTTTGGATATTCAATTGGTCAAACTTGTCCCCACATGATTGAAAAGGAATTTAGTGAAAAGCTGAATCTTTATATGCATGCAGTATCGCTAACGATGTCTCCGGTGATTCTGATTATAACCTTGAGTGATACCATGTTCTAAGCAGGAGAAGTAGACGGAAGCTTCATTATTGTTATAATACATTCATTGGGTGTGCAACTTAACCCTCTCTTTTTTTTGTGAACATGCAGCAAGTCATGCGCTTGGGTTTTGATTGGGACAGCAACGAGATGAGTGTAATGTTTTTGGCCAAATTAGCAAAGCCACTGATTGGTACTGCTCGCATTGTTATAAACAGCATCCACATCAAGGGAGATGTATGCCCTTTGCTCTCTCCATTTTTTTTAAACTGTTATATATAATTTGTCTTGATTTTGCAAAACACTTCTCTTAATTTCGGAAAGTGAGAAAACTTCTAACTTTGTTTAGTGAGATCAGGAAGCAGGCAATGAGCAATGATGATGAAACAATGGTTTTGGAGAGCCATTTCAAATTCTCAAAATAAAGCTTTAGCATGCAATTGGCTTTATATTGTGTTTGTGTGAAGTGGGAACATGGTGTCTTGTGTTATTTGACTGGCTATAGCAATTTTGTTGAAGCGTAGTGAATTTTGCCTAGATATGAACTAATCTGAATTGATATTTAGTCTTTCCTGATTTGCATCGCTGCGCAAGCTTGAGTTTGGTACTGTCTTTGATTCAAATTACATTGTTGCAGCTTCGGCTGATACCCATCCTTGATGGTGAAGCTATTCTCTATTCTTTTGAATCTACTCCGGAAGTCAGGATAGGAGTAGCATTTGGAAGTGGTGGAAGCCAGGCAGTTCCTGGTATGGAGTTACCGGGTGTCTCAACATGGCTGGTGGGTTTGTGTGGACCATTTGATTTAGTCCTCCTTGACACCTTTGCAGTTTCTTAACATAATGTCAGCCATTGTGTAATGAAATTTGGAATCTAAATTTAATGGACGTATCTAATGCATGCTTCATGAATCATGCAGGTAAAGCTTTTGACTGAAACCATAGTGAAGACAATGGTTGAACCTCGCCGTCTCTGTTTTTCTTTGCCATCAGTAGATTTAAAGAAACGAGCAATTGGGGGTGTTCTTTCAGTTACTGTTGTTTCAGCTAGTAACCTTGGCAGAAGGGGCACAACTAATGAGTTAGGGAACCACCAAAGCTCAACTGGAGGCACTGCATCTGGGATTGCTGATAACAAGGTAGGACAGACGTTTATTGAGGTAGAGGTTGGCAACTTGATGAGAAAAACAAGTACAAGTATGGGTCCAAATCCTACATGGAATAGCACATTTAACATGGTACTACATGGAGAGACAGGTGTTATCAAGTTTATTCTGTATGAATTGGATTCCGGTGGTGTCAAATTCAACTACTTGACAAGCTGTGAGATAAAGGTACCCTAGAGATAATGCTTTCTTATTTTAGTATATTTTCCATGACTCGAGACATTTGTGGTTCTTCCCACATATCCAAGGACACTGAAGAAAGAAATTTAAACAGGTCAAGTATGTTTTAGATGGTTCAACAATATTTTGGGCTATAGGACATGATTCTGGTGTGGTCGCAAGACATGCTGAGCACTGTGGAAAAGAAGTTGGAATGGTTGTTCCATTTGAGGATATTAAGAGCGAGGTACCATGCCTATCATCAGTTTTTCATCAGTAACTATCATTGGAATGCCTATCATTTACATTTTTACTTCAGTAACTATCTGACTATCTGTTTATCATCAGTTTTTTTCACTTCCCAGAACCTGTTTTTGGACCTGATTTCAGATTATAAGTAAGACATGAATGTCTGATTGATAGAAATTTAATTCACATTTGCAGGTTAATTTTCATAAGTCACCAAAGTAAAATTTTGATTACTCTGTTTGCTTTGCCAATATGCCATATGTGTGTGGGAGGTTATCCTGACTCCTCGTGTATACAAGCTACTAAGCAACACACATTAGGACCTTAATAACCTGTCTGGTTCTAATGCTTTCCTTTGTTGTATTTTTTTTGTTAAACTGCCTTTCTTTACTATCGAAATGTTTGATGGATCCATGGGTAGGGCATTAACAACAACTGAAATCAATTTGACATAATAACTGTAAATAAGTTCTATGGTACTTGCTTGTTCGACTATGAACTGGTTGCCTAAAGATTGGGCAGTTATGCCATTTCTTGTTTTAGTTTATTTTATCTATGAATGGTAGTGCAAACAGTTAAAGATTGTTTTGATTGCAGTTAACTGTCAGCCTTGTGCTAAGAGAATGGCAATTCTCCGATGGATCGGTTACGTTGAGCAATTCTCTGAGCAATGGATTTCAATCTTCTAATGATGGATTGCCAAAGGTTCAGTCCAGGACAGGAAGGAAGCTCAGAGTCACAGTAGTGGAGGGCAGGGCCCTTGCAGTAAATAGTAAACCTGGAAAGTGTGATCCTTATGTGAAGCTCCAGTATGGAAAGGTTGCTGTTACCTTACTCAACTTTACTTTCACTAATTGTTCAGTTCAGGCAATTTTATTCTAACCTTAGATTTGGCCATTAGGCTCTATACAGAACAAAGACGCTCTCTCGTACAGTCCGTCCAGTTTGGAATGACAAGTTTGAGTTTGATGAGATTGCTGGCGGTGAATATCTGAAGATCAAATGCTACAATGCAGATATATTTGGTGATGACAGCATTGGTAGTGCAAGAGTAAATTTAGAGGGACTTTTAGATGGTGTTAGCCGTGATGTCTGGGTCCCACTTGAGAAAGTAAATTCTGGAGAAATCAGGCTCGAAATAGAGCCAATACAGAATGATCATAGCAATAGCCTAAAGGTACACCCTTAAGTATTGAATTTTTAGATTGGGAAGAGCATCAATACCATTATTTTGCTAGAGGGAGCCTAGTGGAAATTTTAAATTTTGATGTTCAGTACAATTAGTTTAATAGTACTCATGAAGCCCTCCATTACTAGTTGCATATCCTTGATTCTGTCATGGCCAGGCAGCTTCAGAAAGTTTTTGTTGTTATACCATTTTGTCGAATGATTGTGATTCTGGAATCTGGATTGTGCTTCTTTTTGGCAGAAATCAAGCAGTAAAGTTGGAGCTAGCTGGATTGAGCTAGTGATAATTGAAGCCAGGGATCTTGTTGCTGCTGATCTGAGAGGCACTAGTGATCCTTATGTCAGGGTGCAATATGGGAATAACAAGAAGCGAACCAAGGTTTGGTGATGCATTTTACCGATATTTTTCATCATGTTTGTATCAAGAGTTGCATTGTTTTTCTGATGCATGGAATCTCTGTCCAATAAGCATGTTGCAAGTCATACTGAATTTCTGAGCAGTTTTAAAGTAGAGAAAATTAACTCAGTACCATCGCAAATAGGTACAAATTGTGCATTTGTGTTGAAGTAGTAGCATCTGACATTAATACATGATTATTATATAGTGCATGGGGTTACTTCAGATTAGTGCAAGTCTTGCAAGCAGTAGCAGTCGATCTGTGTTTAGCAGCTAAGACAATGGAAGAGCTTCCACAGGAATGTTAACAGAGCTCATTATGTACTTCCAATCATGCTTTTTCCACTGTTTGTATATTTGTCTTGCAAGCAGTAGCAGTTGGAGAATTAAGGTCAGTCTGTTCTTTGCAGATGCTAGGTGTGGCAACCAGTTTAAACTGAATAATTATTTCCTTTCAGGTCATTTACAAAACGCTCTCACCATCTTGGAACCAGACATTTGAGTTTGCAGAAACCGGAGAACCCCTGATTTTGCATGTCAAGGACCACAACGCTCTCCTTCCAACCGCTAGTATAGGTCACTGCACTGTCGAATACAGCATGCTTCCTCCAAACCAATCTGCCGAAAAATGGATACCACTCCAAGGAGTAAGAAGCGGAGAAATCCGTGTGAAAGTCGCACGAAGGTTGCCAGGCTTGGAAAAGAAAACTGGCTTAGAGACAGATGCATCTACCCTCGGCAAAGGACACAAGATATCAGCACAGGTGAGAGGTTTGGTTTATTTGGACAATGTATCTGTGCTTACTGTTTACTTCTGCCACATTCTTCTCGGTCTTCTGTGTTATTCACTTACTCCCTCCGTCCCACAGAGAGTGCATTTTTAGTGTTCAAAATTTATCCCACAAAGAGTGCATTAGTCTGTAGGGCCCAGTTATAGATGTAAGCATGTTTATTTAAGTGCTGGTGGAAACCAAAGCACCATCACACCTATGTATGGAGTAATGAGGGTCAAATTAGTCATTTACCTTGCATACTAATCTGTCCTAAAAAAAATTAAAAATGCACAAAGATCTTTGTAGGACAGAGGGAGTATTGATTATATGGTGTGACGAAGATCGTGTGCTTTTTTAACAGATGAGAGAGAGCCTGAAGAAGTGTACAGGCTTAATTGATGAGGGTGGTGACACAGAGGCCCTATCGTTGGCGTTGACAGAGGTGGAAGGCATACAGGAGGAGCAGCAAGTGTACATACGGCAGCTGGAGCGGGAGAAGGCGGCGTTGTTGCGTAAAATACAGGAGATTGGTTCTGAAATCATAAGGACATCGTCCGGTCCTCCAAGGACGCCCTACTAGTTAGATCAACAAATATACTTCACAAACAACTAGTGCTCACAAGTCACAATTACGGGCAAAGACCTAATTATTTTAGATATAACTATACTTTTGCGGATTTATTAGCAGTAACTTGTGAGTAGATGGATGTATAGGTAACCACAGGCGTATCTGTAGTGCTGCAAAGTCAGTCAGCAGATGCGGCTTACTGAAGGCGCTTTGTACACGGTTATATACGGCCTACTGCACAGTTGTCGCTTTGGATAAAGTTGTATCTAAACTTTCGAAACTTTAACTGTTAATATATTTTTAAATATTTAAATTGGATATATGAAAATCATATGTAGATTTGTCTTGAATTTTTTTCATACTATTACAATTTTATTGGATTTTATAAATATATTATAATAACAATTAGTGGTAAAGTTGTGTTTTTTTAGCAATATTTCTATGCTTTTCTTCCTAATACAAGTTGCACAAATCTTGAAGTAAGCGAAGTGGTAAGTAATTCTCATCTATCCTTCATTAATGCTTTAATATTTATGCAACTCTAAAAAAAAGAGCACAGAAGCACCTCTCGTGTTTGTTTTGAGACACCCCCAAGGAAGTAAGTATTTTAGAAGATTTTCCTGAGTACATATATGTAATGCCCACAGCCAGTGGAAATTGGACTTGAAGTCTAGAAGGAATGCCCTACATTACAGTCCGGCGGTTCACCTTTCTTTTCATGCATGTCTACTTGTACATGGCAGCGCCATCTCCTCATAATTGCCATATTTTCAGGCCATGGTGTCCCTGGGGGCCTGGACATGAAAAGCATGGAACCTAGGACGGCGAAAGCACAGCAGTTATGTAGCGCCCAAACTGGAAAGCATTTTATTTTGCAGTGGACACACCGATCAAAGAAGGGTGATAAATACTCCACTTGAAAGCTCTACCACTTCTCTCGATCATTGCATGCTTGAAAACATCAAAGCCCTTAGCCTATACTAGCTTGTACCGGTACGATCTCTGAATCGCTTCGCTTGTCGGTTGCCCGCTCTCTCCTGTTGGAAAGTCAATTGATCTCATGCAGCAGGCGTAGGTGTCCGATCATCCTACATCTTAGCTTTGACTTTAGGCTCTATATATTTACGATCGTTCGCAATGTCCAAGAAGAAACATGTTTTTATTTTCCTCCTCTTTTCATCACCCATTTTTGTTTTCTCTTCGTCCCTAGTATCTTTTTTTTTGGCGGGAAATTTCAACGAATGACACTGAATTGGACTGCCGCGGACAAAATGACATTAAATTGGTCTGCCTTTCTCGAAATGACACTGTGCACTCTAATTTCATCGTGGAATGACATTTTGGGCGTTTTCTGGGCATTGTTTATATTTTTTCCCCGATTCGCATGGTGACGGGACGAAAATGCCCCGTGAAGACGGTGTGGTTCATGGTGGCGATGGTGGCGTCGCTGCTCGTGGCGTCGGCGCCGGCGCTGGTGGCCGCGGGCAACGTGGCCGTGGCGCTCTTGCTCGAGGCGCGGCTTGGGTGCCTGAGCTGCCATGGCCTGCGCGGCCACCTCGAGCGGTACGGCTTCCGGAGCTCGCTCGTGGACATACCACTCGTCTCCATCGTCCGATCCCTCGTCATCACTTGTAAGCAGTGACAAGCCCCTCTTTGAGGTTGATTTCTTTTTTATTTTCTTCTGAGATTTTTTTGCTTGGATGATGTTTTTTGCCTTTCTGTAATCTGTATAAGGATTTGGTAATCTGAGAGCTAGTCTTGCTACGTCTGTGCTTGTCTTGTTTTGTTTGGATGAAAGGGTGAAACTTTTGGTGAAAAAATAATCTGTTGGTTGTATCTGTTCCTGTTTTTTATTGGAGTTTAGTTAAACTTAGTTATTCGTTTCACCGGATTACTCAGGGGCATTTTCGTCCCGTCACAATGCGAATCGGGGGGAAAATATAAACAATGCCTAGAAAACGCCTAAAATGTCATTCCACGATGAAATTAGAGTGCACGATGTCATTTCGAGAAAGGCAGACCAATTTAATGTCATTTTGTCCGCGGCAGATGGCTTCAGCGATATATAATCCTAGATCGAGGGGATACATCGATCACTGGTTACATTAGCAATAATTAGCAAACAAGTGGAGATTTTCTCAAGGAAAATAAATACTGGGTCTTAATGGTAGCACCGTGCTGGACATGGTTCCAGTGTAGCTTTGTACTGGGAGGACGGAAATAATGACGTTGTGGGCGAGATCGGTAGTTTTTTTTCCCCCTTTGAATCCGGTCGAGATTGATATATAGTAGTTCACAGCTCCGCTTTCCCACCCGTCCGCATTCGAGGCTCACTTGATAGTGGCTCGGTTGTTGTTGTTTTTTCTTTAGCGAATGCCAGAGCTTTTGATCAAATTTTTTCAAAAAAAAAAGTAGTTCAAGCATGAAAGTCAGGATTTTTATTCCTTGCAAAAAGAATTTGTCAGCCTACTAAGTTCGTGCGATCTATATCGTTTGATTTTCTTATTGAACGGTCAATGGGCAGATCACACGCTTAATGCATTGTGACAGACAATACATATAGTTGTCATCCTTGCAATATATAGAAGACAATGCACAAGTAACGACCTTGTGATCATCATGGCATGATGTATGGAGAGGTTGGTGTTAATTAGTTGGAGAGGCAAGGGGAATAGAACGGAAGAGACACTTTGAGAAGAAGGGATCAACGCCTTCCGGACGAACTTGAGCAATGACGAGTTGTGGTTGGGTAGCAATAGCTCGCACTCCATGAGGACAAAGGGCACCTCCTACAAAGTAACAGCAGTACGTACTAGTGTATGCGCTTGACACTTAAGATGATCAGATGTGTAAGAAGTAGGCGTTCAGCCTAGGATTGAGGACCACCGGCTGGCAGGGTACGTTAATTTGCCTTTTGAATTAGTGTTGTTTTCTTGCTCAAAGATATTGCCAACCCCATGGTGTACAAATCTCAGATGTACAGTGTGCAGGGTACGCGGTACTTACTCGATCCCTGCTATATATTTCCTTGCAGATTTGAATTTCTCTTGGCATCATCAAAGCACAAGTACGAAAGTCCAAATTTATTTACCTTGCACGCGATCTTGGTGCTAATCATCCAGGAATGCATAGTTGCACACACTGATACATGAGAAGTACAGGCCACGAAATGAGCTTGGCCGGGGTGTGATTCACTAGCGAGCGAGCGGGTGGGCAGGAGGGGAGGATGGGGGCTGGGGTTGAAGAAGGCGTGGGGCCCAGGAGAGTTTCTATATAAAGTGGCAAGTGATAGTGAGCAGCGGCAGGCCATGTAGATATGGCAGCATGCAGGCAGATGCAGAGGCAGAGGCAGAGCCAGAGGCAGGTGAGAAAAGGGGAAGGGGAAGCAGCAGCTGGGGGCTGCGAGTGTCTCAGTGTCTGGGGTAATAAGAGGGGTTGCCCTTGTCTTCTACCTCTGGCCCCCTCCTCACATGAGACCCTGATGCCTCAGCTCTCTCTCTCTCTCTCTCTGCCTCTCTCTCTCTGCCTCTGCACCGCTCCACCTGCGCCTCACTACGCAGATCTTTCACTCCGTCTCTCCTGTCCTTTCCTTCTGTCCCCTTGCCATGCCATGCCCGTATGCCCATGCTTCTTTCTTTCTTTCTTTCTTTCTTTTTTTGACTCGATCTCATAATACGATCGGTGGATGTTAATGGTTTGGTTTATTTGCTAACTAATTAAGCCGCCTCCTCGAATCATGAATGGCCTGCGTCGGTGCCTTCCCGTTCCTGAAGCCAATATAGTATCGTCAAAGTTCTATTCGGATCGATGAGCTGGAGCTTCTCTGCAACTCAATGAACTCATGGCGTGCATAAGCTTCCAAATGAATTAACCACATGTGCGTCTGGCCCCTAAAATAACTCTATACCCATGCATAGGCTAAAAATGGTCCTGAACTGCTTTAACTAATTGCTTATATATTCCACGTTTTATTCGAGATCATATTTTTTAATTAATAACGAGTGCATCATTGGTGCTAAATTGCACACATGGCTAGCTACATAGCTAGTGCTAATAGTACGAGAGATTGTAGGAACGATCGTTCTTAAAGAAAAAAAAAAAAGGAGCTTGAAGGAATGTCTCCGCTAACGACAAGAGAATAGTTACAGGGCATTCCAATTGATGATAGTGGTAGTACTGCATGATAAACGATAAGATAATTGAGCATATCATAGCATAGAGTGGTACTGACATGCATGCATAGTGGTAGAAGTGGCAAACCTGATACTAGATGCATGCATGCATGGTTCACTCTCAAGGGAGATATGTTGGGCCCCATGCATTAATCGTTAAACAAACACTACTTCTTACTATCATCTTACCAAGAGCTTTACTGAACTCGAAGTTACACTAGGAGTACTCAATGCCTTTACAAGCTCATCTTTGCACAATGATATCCCTACCCTCATCCCATACCTAGGTGATGTAATACACATGCGAAGAACCAAAAAGGCAACTAGGCGGGGTGATGAATAGGAGCCAAATAAAATCCCCCACCTTAAAAATTTAAAACATCAAGAGAGCAGATCAAATAAACTGTAAAATCCGAATAGTGAGGTCGAATGAATAATACTACCGACCTGAAGGTCGAATGAACAGTACTGCCGACCAAGTTGAGGTCGGATGAATATTACCACCGATCTAGAAGTTGGGATAAACAGTGCTCGATGAACAGTATTTGCTGAATAGTACCACCGACCTGGAGGTCAGATGAGCAGTACTCCGACCAGGTTGAGGTCGGATAAACAGTGCATGTGTGAATAGTAAAAACCAGCACGATCTTAGAAACAAAAATCAATATAACTTCTGATTGGCTGATTCAAAATTCGTGAAACTTGGTAGTTATCTTCTCAAGGGTGTCAAGAACTTATTCCACCTATTGATTCGAAGAACCAACGTCAAAATTTCAATCTTTCTTGAATCAAACGAAGATTGCACCAAGAAGAAGCAAAAATCGAAATCTTCGATCTACACTTGCTCGTGGGATTTTGATGATTAAGATGGACTTGGATACCTTCCCACTTGTCACAGCAAGCTACAAAACATGAAGACAACCATGAAAATCCGATCTATCAAGAATTCACCATGGTAGAATAAAAAGGCTGGTTTCTCGCAAAGAAGAACTTGAGTTTGCTTAGAGGATTGTGATTTGATCTCAAAGAAGATTCATCCAATCAATCACTCATCTTTGGCAAGAATATCCACAAGCAATTAGAAGTAGGGGAGGCAAATCCAAATTGCGGAATTTAAATGCGAGAATGTAAATACTAAATTTAAATTGCTTGAAGTAAAGACATAATGTAAATGCATAATTTAAATTCAGAATTTAGAGACAATGGATCTTTGTATTTTCTTTGGAAGATTTTTATAAAGCATCACTTCATGTGAGCAAAGCTCAAAGGAGCAACCAAAATCCTCAAAAGGAGGGGCTATCCCTACCCCTTTATTTATAGTGTCCATGGGTCATCCTCCACCCTTGGATGAGTTGCTTCAATCCTAAGCCAACTCCCAAGAGCCAAGATTTGACCCCACACACTTCACATTTTGGGCTAACCCGAAACCCACTAACAACTGGGTTTTATTCACTAGCTAACTTGAATGCTGCTATATCTCCTAAAACCCATGATCCAGTGGGTTTCATAACCCGATAGCTTCAAGCCAGCATCCATAAGGTTCCCTTGACCTTTTGACTTACACCCGCTTCATCTTCGGCCATCCTCCGGGGATCACCAACCCTCTGGACCTCCAGCACAGCTCGCCTAGTCCCAACCATCTTTCGCCTCACCATGACCTCGGATCGAAGTCCTGCAAACAACAAAGACAAGGAAACCCTTCACATAGCATTGTTCAACAATAATATGCAACTAACATACAAGAGCAAGCAAATTTCTTATAGATCAATTCATGTCTCGCTCAAAAGATCGGTACTACCGCCTGAATTGACACAATTCAAATTGCTTTGATTTGAAACTCAAATTCAAATCTAAACTCAAACCTGAGCAACCCAAGCTCAAATATTGTCAAATACTCATAACAAACATGAATAGACCTTCACATGGTCCTTCAACATATTAAACATTGAGCAGAATAGTACATTTCCATACAACTTATTGAAACTTAAACTGTTTTTTATCTGTTATATATGTGACTACGGAAATGAATGTTTTTTTTTGCAAGAATGTGGAATTTATCCAAGTTTGTAAGTTTGATATGCCATGCAACATGATGTTAGATTTTTCAACTCTAGTATTTGGGTTAAAAAGATATCTAGTATTGAAAAGTCAATGGGTAAACGTTAGATGCCCCTATTTATCCAAGCATTTCAAAATAGGCTTAATTTATTAATTGAGAACATATAATTTAAAATCATGTATGATATAGGTGCAATCATACAAAATGCTTAGCATAATTCCACCAATCAACATGAAAAATTCCTGGAAAAATTGTGAACATAGTTCCTAATTTAGAACATCACCACCCAAAATTTCAAGTTCAAATCTGAATTTGTGTTGGTACAAAAAAAATCCTTGACAAACCATGCACGCACACCACACGCAAGTGTGTCCCTATAGCACACCTAGCATATATATAAATTATTGACAACAAACTCCTACTTTTTCAAAGAATTGGTACTCCCTCTGTCCAAGTCTACACCGTTGGAGGGGGGAGAGAGAGGGAGGAGGAGGGGAGAGTTATACCGTCGGAATCAATTCCGACGGTATAGCATTCGGTTGTTGCTCTCTTCAAAGAATTGGTGCGATAGTAGCGACAGATGAGGGAGGGAGATGGAGGACGGGAGAGGAGGGCTATATACCATCAGAATCGATTCCGACGGTACGGTATAGCGGTCGGTAGTTGCTCTCTTCAAATAATTGATACTCCATCCATCCAAGTTTATAAGGTGTTTTTATTAATGGTCTTGTCCATAAATATAGATCGTATTTTATATTTAAATGTAAAATTAGTGTGATGTTCCTTCTTGTGAGACCCTCCCATTTATGCTACAATGCAACATAAAAGAAAGGCTCTAAAGTGCATATTGTGCTAGTCCCATGATCAGTAGCTAACACGCACAAACATAATTTGAAAACACAGCTGACGAGTACCCATACCATGGGTACCCCCATCAGCCCGGGACTACGAGCGGGCTGACCTGCCTCTACGAAGGCCCAGTACTGACGAAGGGTACGTGGGCCGCAAGGAGTGGGCCGCCCCCTGTTCGGAGACGAGCTCCGACGGCCAGCGGACTCCGACCTCCTAGGTCGGGGAATGCGGTCGGCCAAGCTCCACCAACGCACGAGCCGGCGGGGCCCACGTCGGTGTCAGGCAGCTGGCCTGTGCACTCAACGTTCCCTGGTGTCCGTACCAAGGTAGGTGGTTCCTTCCCGAAGACTGTCAGAAAGACCGCCGAAGAAGTCAAGCCCCTGTCCCGTCGCCTGACATGCCGCAGAGGGAGGCGCCCCCTCCCGAGGCCAGGCCAAAGTCAAATTACTATTAAAACCACCGAAGCTGACAGGTGCACGGAACAGTACGTCATCCTGACAGCCCAGCAGAAGACCGCTCACCGCAGGACCACCAACCCTGCGTGGGGCGGGCAGAGGTCGGTCGGACAAGACGGAGACCAGACTCCGAGACGTGCAGTACCCCCTCCCTCTTTTCTCCAAACTCCCGTGTAACCTGCTACCTCCGTCTATATAAGGAGAGGCAGGGCCCGAGGGAGGAAGGGACGACGAACCGCTTCTAGACAACAAGCAGCCGAGAGCAAGGAGGTCGGTCGGCCGAACCCTTGCCTCACTTGTAACCCCCCGTTCGTCCCGCAAAGTCAATACACCCCCACCGAGCGAACTGGAGTAGGGACGTTCAGCCCGAACCAGTATAAACTTCTGGCTTCTTGAGTCAACCATTCGGGGAGAGGGAGCGCGCGACCCCCACTATCCAAAAATTCGTATTGCCGGTGCACGAAACACCGACAACAGCCATACAAAAGTTGCATAATTTTATTACAACAGAAGTTTAATACATAATCTTACATAACCAAAGTAAGGCAACAGTGCAAAATTATCATCTTGTTGTATGCCAGCTAAGCCCAGTATTCTACAGGCAATAGACAAGGTGAAATCTTAGAGATCATACATGGTCTTGCACCAGCCCGGTGACGTCAAATCCTTACTATGGTAGAAACAAACAATAATATAAATCATAAATCTTTTTTAGCTCAATAAACAACAACAGTTTATCCCCATAGCTAGGCGTACACCGTTGCACCGATATGCATTTACCCACAAAGTCACATGTGGCAGCCCCTTACAAGCAAACCTAACTGAAATTACTGCTTGTGCTACTTCAGCCTTCCAATGTGCAATGCTAGTTTCAAATAACTTAATAGGTTAATGTCGTCCCATACCAGCCCTCATAGTTGTACGATTATCTTGGCATGAAAACAACACATTAGTTCGGTCCTTAATGTGATATAGGCGATAAAACTCCCCGTATCTACGTACAAATTAAAGCTTGTACAACTGACTATTGCCAATAATCACTCATGTCGAAATCATAGTTTTGCTTTCATTTTTACTAAAATACCAGTATCCTTTATTGTCATAATTAACCTTTAGAAAATTCATTAAGGAAGGTAGGTGTGGGGGTATCTGGCACCAATATCTTTCTAAGCAATGTTAAGCAAATGTAGATAATAAACGATTATTCCTGGTCTAGGGTTGTCATGGATCACATGTCAAATCTGATTGAGGAAATCCATCAATAAGGGTATATATCTACCCGTAACCACAAAATAGATATTCTTATAGAACATAAAACATGCATGCGCACTGATTCTTAATCAATATTTTAAGTGATTATGAAAGTTGTGATCAATATGATCAAGGGGGTGCTTGCCTTGCTTTTCTATGACGAACTCAGGATCAAGTCGTCAACGGAGGTATCGTCAACTTCGTCGTCGAATAAGAACATAGCAAATACCAACTTTTAAAAGTAGCAAAAAGAAGTCAAATGTAAAATAAATAAAATTAATACATAAACTTTTAAAAGTAGCAAAAAGAAGTCAAATGTAAAATAAATAAAAGTAATACATATCTAGGGTTGTCATGGATCACATGTCAAATTTGATTGAGGAAATCCATCAATAAGGGTATATATCTACCCGTAACCACAAAATAGATATTCTTATAGAACATAAAGCATGCATGATGATTCTTAATCAATATTTTAAGTGATTATGAAAGTTGCGATCAATGATCAAGGGGGTGCTTGCCTTGCTCTTCTATGACGAACTCAGGATCAAAGTCGTCAACGGAGGTATCGTCAACTTCGTCGTCGAATAAGAACATAGCAAATACCAACTTTTAATAGTGTCAAAAAGAAGTCAAATGTAAAATAAATAAAATTAATACATAAAACAAGCAGGGTTGTGGGGTCGTGATTTTATGTGACAGTGTTAGGTTCTCGTTGCAGTAGTTTGGGGTTACACAACACACAACATTTGTTCTTTATAAATTATTTTATTTTAGTTTATGAATTTAAGAAGCTAAGATTGTAAACTTTATTAAGATTAAATTCGAATTTAAAAGGCCAAAATTGTTTGTACTAATATAAATTAGTACATAAAGTAACAGGAACGGTAGCAATTAAAAGTAGCATTGTACACTCTAAGTATTATTTCAAAATCATGTTCTCTACTGTTTAACTAGCATGTAGAAACATATTTCATTTCATTTGGGCATCATATGGACAAGTTATAGCATTATGAATATTTATCAAGTCGAGTTCAACCCTAACAGGAATATGGTATAAACTAACTCTGAATTTAAATTTCTCTACACATTTAGAAAGCATATGACATGAGGATTCTAATGAAACTGGTTTTATTCCATTTGGACTTGATTTGCACAAATTCTATATTGAGCTAGTTTCAAACCTACAATTCAAATTTGAATTCTGATTTAAATGGCTGATCAAACTTTAAATATTTTTGCATAATATGAAAGTAAAGGATTTAACATGAATTTACAAACTTGTTTCATTTGATTTGGATCTACGGTTTAAAAGTTACATCAATTTGAAGTGACTCGGTTTGGAAAAATAAAAATAAAATGAAAAATACGCTTTTGCATTACCGAAAGCGTACTTTCGGCTTTTACGCACGCGCACGAGATTTAAAATTGGTCGGTTTCACTGACATTCCGGGTCCGCTTGCCAGCGACCCGCGCCGGTGAGCGCGTGCGTGACGGTGAAGCTGACATGTGGGATCGTCCGGTTGGTGGGACAAGAACGAACGCGCATGACTGACAAGCTTGGCCCGCCGGTTGGTGACTCCATGCAAGTGCGCGCGTCTGATAGCCGTGCACCACATGGCATAGATCCGGGACAGGTGAGGTGGCCAACGACCTCGCCGGCGGCGAAGGAAAACCGGAGGCCATGAATGGGTGTCATGGTGAGATTCACCTTGTCTTTACGCACTTAAGGAAACCTTCGGCTAGGGTCAGCACTACATGAAATTGAGCTCGTGACGCTGGCCGGCGGCAAGCTCATAGAAGGGAGATCGTGACAACAGTACATGAGGTATTAATCTCAGGTAAGAGTTGATTAAGAATCTACGAGCCCTATGGACTATCAGTTGATGCCTCACTGGGAAAGCGAATCTCCAGATTGAGCTAACGGCAGTCAACTGAGTTGGAGACGAACAAAGATGGTGGAGGCGGAGCTAGGGGGCTTCTTAGTTAAAATTGGTTGAGGGCTTAATGTCACGTGAAGGTGTAATAGCTCCAGCCGAGAAGAATTGGAGATTGATGGTGCGTGGAAGAAACTGGACTGGATTTTCTTCACGGCGGAGGAACCACCGGATGTGAGGGAGAAGGAGAATTCGGGTAGGGCTTGGGTAATGAAGTTTCAGATGTGACCATGGGGCGGTAAAGGAGTCATTGCCATGTTTAAATATGTGCTAAAGGCGATGGGAATAGCATTTGAACGAAAGTTCATGGTGGCGACCGGTCAAGGTTAATCTCGAGCTCTCCCAGGGTTGTTTCACAGTACCAGGTATGGGCGATCGGGAGAACATGGGCTCGACCTTGGGTAGCACGAAAGTGTGGCGGGGGAATTGATAGAGATTGAGGCGATGAGATGAGATTTTTGTGCCCGCAGCTCGGTCAGAACTCTCGAGCAGAAAAATCATGGCTTAGAGCAAGGGTGAGGTTCCTCCGTGGTAGCAGCATGTCGGAGGTATGGGCAGAGGACCTTGGGGGGCGCGGTTTTGCAACGGGGAAGAACAGAATGAGAGAGGAGAAGGGAGATGAATCCAACAAGTGGGGTTAGGTCCCACTTGTCGGCGAAAGAAAGAGGAAGAAAGGAGAGATACAATGGCGCATGGGACCAAGCCAAAATTGGGGACCACCTAGCAGGGAGATGCAGGTCGAACAAAGCCGATCAGCTAGGTACAGTAATTATGGTGGGCACCACATGGAAGTGAGAAGAGAAAGACAAATTAGATTCATTCCCTTAGACAACAAGATAAGGGGATTTAATTTCAGGGTCAAATCACTTCAAAAATTTTCTAGACTTTTTAACAAGGTTTCTGAGTAAGTTATCTACATTCTTTAAAAATTTGGAGTGACAATTCTCAATATATATTTTATTAAAATTCTGACGCTGTTATAAGCACAGGATTTCAATTTTGGATATTTATTTAATTAAGGGCCTAAATCAACTTATAAATTTTTTATAATTTTCAAAAAAGTTCTAACTAGTGTCAGCTAACTTCCATAAAAATTTTCAAGTTCAAAACTTTAATATTTGTTTTGTAATAAATCTTTTACTCTGTTTTGTAGATTTTCAGGACCGGAGTAATTAAATCCAAATAAATACCAAATTTAACTTTTAATTTTTACCAATTTTACTAGATAATGTTAATGGTCTGAAGATCATGTGGTAAAATTTTCAACTTAAGGAGAGCTCTACAAGATTCTACAAAAATCTTTTACTGTGCTGAATAGAGTCAAAATTCATTAATAACTTTAATCATTTCACTACTTTAATGTTTTCACACATATTTTGACTAGACAAGGATATCTTCCAGCATAATCTAAGGTTTTCATAGCTTTTTTAGATATTTTGCTCATATTTTTTTTTTTTACTATTTTGTCTTTTACCATTATCCTTCTAAATGTTTTTAAGATTCAATTTCTCTTTAATAGGAAATTCACCAAAAGGCACATAAATTCAGGATATACAAAAATAAATCAAATGCACACTTTAATATTGCAGTTTATTCTATATTAAATTTTGGGATATTACAATTATATACCTCTAATAAATATCCATCTTTACTTTATATTCTCTTTATACATGCATTGGGTACAGTACTTAGTGATAATTAATAATTAGAGTTAATCTAGTTATTCTTAATATATATCTTCTTGGTATATGTGCCAAGAAGTAATACTATACTTTATAAATTTGGACGGAGGGGGTACTTTCCAGTTGTATATATCAAATTGGGAACTTTGTACTATCAAAACTGGAAACTTTATAGTGACGTATATCTAAATAACCCTTCTTCTTTGTTTGTCCTACAAGCGTCGTGTGCTTACATATTCTATACCTTATAGCAGGAGGATTTCCGAGCATCCCATAGCCCCCACATCGGCGTTCTTGCTGAGAGGCCCCGAGTTTGTCTGAGCTTACATCGTGTTGGTGCTAAGCCCAAGCCAGTGCAAGAAATCTACTTGCAAGCCGCTGCTAAATCCATATAAACAAAAACAAGAAAAGAGAGAGAGAAGGAGAGCAAATGAAAACCTTGTATGTCAATGTCATTGTCACCGTTCATAAGGTCCTATCACTTCCACTAAAGCTCCATGTCTCATATTTTTCATACATACGGACCTCCAAAGGTACTTTTTACTGGCCATCCCCCCAACATAAGGGTTTTTAACTCTATTTCCTTATCTCTCTCTCTTCTCCTACCCTAAACTCCCAGTACTTGACAAGAACATCTCCTACCATCCTACTAGCCCTCAAAGGCTAAGCATGCATGCATGCACCTCCTTGTGCTTGTGCATACCCTTCTCAACTAAATACCCAAGCAGGGCTTTGTAAGAGGTGCCCTTGTCTTTATTACCCTCTCTCTCTCTCTCTCTCTCTCTCTCTCTCTCTCTCTCTCTCTCTCAAGTTGCATGCATGCCCTACACAACCACAGGATGAATGAGAAAGATGCAAACGAAGGACATAGGCCTACTACGCCTATACATGCGTACAGATGTGTGTGTGCATGTGTGATGTTTCTGTGTTTCTTTGCACAAGATCTAAGAAAAGAGAAGTAGCTTGCTCTATTTAATGATTCATGCAGGAGAGGTCTCAGCATATCTGTTGCTGGTTGCAAATAGATACAATGCAGTGTTAAGAGTAGTGGTGCTGTGGGGCTTTCTTTCTGCCTAGTGTGGACATCGACCTACACTCACATATATACACAGACACACACACTGATCTCTCTCTCTCTCCCTCCCTGGAAGAAGAGAGAGAGAGGATACCAACACAACTAGAGCTTCACTTGGATTACAACCGTCAAGAATCCAAGACTCACATTCGCTCCTTAGAGGAGGGAGAGAGAGAGAGAGAGAGAGAGAGAGAGAGAGAGAGAGAGAGAGAGGGAGGTGCATGTAGGTGCGTGTGAATGTGTGACAGGAGAGAGAAAGGGACGGCTGTGCAGCAGAGGTGAACTGATAGAGAACTTTCAGGCTTCTCTCTCTCCACCTATGCTCTACAGCCTGTCTCACTCTATCTATCTACACCCCAAACGAACACTTTAGACATCCTTTCCCCAATGCATTTGCTGCTCCCAAACTGCAGTGTCTTTTTGCTTTTGTGTCATGATAATAAATCAATAAGTTTTTAGCCCCTTGCTCACTCATTTTAGCACATATAGCACTCTTTTACTTAAATTTAAAGAAACAATCCCCTCTAAAACTATTGAAGGAGCCTAATATATCGTATTAGATGTGTGACGCACACAAAACATGCATCAAACCATCTATCACGCTTTCATACCTCAGCAAATGCCATACTACTCCCCCCCTACCATGATAGGCTACGCAGTAGGCCATCTACCACGGTAGGAGAGCTCAACAGGGCATCTGCTGCAGTATGAGAGGGTAGCAGGTGGTGTGTTGCACGTTTTCTATGCGCACAGACCTAATGCAGTATGGTACTGTATTAGGTGGCATGTATCGCCTTTTGGGCCGGCCGTGGTGGGAGAGATGGGTATTTTTACAAATTTGATTAAGAAGAGACTATTTTTGTCAAAATAAGTGAATAGAGGACTAGGGAAAGCCTTCACCATCCGATCAATATATAACCCCTTTTCCTTTTCCTCTCCTTCCAAAATCTTCATTGCATCATAGTGTTCAGTTGTCTCTCTCCCTGCTCTCTCTGCTCCACCATGTAAGAAGCCTACAAGCACAACTACCCCTCATGACTTTTTTTGGGTCTTCTTCTATTGTTCATCGCCATGTCTTGTACATCTCTTCTGAAGCACTATTGTCTTTCTGTGCTCGATCGTCCTGTTTATATGTGCACATATTTTCTCTTGTTTCTTCCGCAGTTCGCAACACTCACTTGTTTATATGCTGTATAAATCTGGTGATATTCTTCTATGTATATATTACCAACATTTTTATGTCAGCTCCTGTTGTCACAACTAATCTGGATCTCCATGAACAGCTTGTTTTTCTAGGTCATTCTAGTACTACATAGAACTACTGCTGCATATATATTCTTCTTGTTGGTACAGTAGTACGTGTACTATCCGCATCTTGATCTTTTGAGTTCCTGTGCTCATCATTGAGTAAATAGGAACTTCTTTTGTGAATCTCCGACAAGTTATATATTGGGGTTGGGCAGGTATAACCAAGCTAGCCTAAATATTCTTCCTTTTTTTCACTATGAACTCATCAAGGAGACAAGAAGGGAGCCCCTTGGACTTGAACAGCTTACCGGAGGAGTACGGCAAGCAAGCGGTGGAGAGCTCAACGACGACCGCCGCATCCAGCGCCGACGCAACTAGTAAGAACTAGAACATTAATATTGATTTCGATTTGAAGGTGAACTTCTAACTGCATCCTGAAAGAAATCGATCCTACAATCGTTAATATGTAGTGGCTTCTTTGAATAATAATGGAGAGTACCTTTGTACTTGTATATACAAAGCTTATAAGCAACTAGTTAATGTGTAGAAATGTTCATAACTCTTTCAAGGCATGCATTATTTTCTGCTTATGGGAAGGCTTTCTCATGAAATTAGCATGTCCTGTAGAAATCCTAGTTATTTTGTGCATATACAGCATCTTTATATGAAGGACAAGATCTCTACTGTGTGTAGGACATATAGCTGCAGGATAGATTAACTGATTTGTTTGAGATAGAAATGTGTTCAGGGATAAAGAAGAAGAGTAGGGGAGGGAAGGATGACACGGCCAAGGTCTACGAGTGCAGGTTCTGCTCCCTCAAGTTCTGCAAGTCTCAAGCGCTGGGCGGCCATATGAACCGGCATCGGCAAGGCAAGATTACAGAGCAACCCTAGTTTGCACCATGGTTTAATTAAGAACTGTGTGATCATGAAGGCATATAAGATATATGTGTTGGTATATATATGCAAAATTTGATAGTACAACATGCTTAATTATCGTTTCTTCTCTTCATCCTTCATGCATGTATATCTTCTTTTCCTTTCAATTTTTTGCCTTTACTTTGTGGGATTTCTTTCAGAGAGGGAGACTGAAACCCTCAACCGCGCCCGGCAACTCGTCTTCGGCAACGACAGTCTCGCCACCGTCGGCGCGCAAATGAGGTGCACATACATACATTCATATACATGTGCAAATACTCCACTCAAAGATGACCGTATCTTTGGTTAGGGTTTCTCATGCTTGGACATTGCAAAATCTCTCGCTACAGTTTCAGGGATGTGAATATAGGAGGCACTGCTCCATCCACCGTGCTGGGAGGGGGCTTCCAGGGCGGCGGCGGAGTCATCCGAGACCCGTGCCTCCAATTCCGTCCGGTGCATCCGCGGCCGTCGCCGCAGTCACCGTACCATTACCTCTACACAGCGCCATCCACATTGCACCCGATGAACTACCCGGCGACGTACCCCACCCCTCCCCGCCAGCCTGCCGTCGGCGACTATGTCATCGGCCACGCCGTCTCTTCCGGCGACGCACTGATGCAGCCGCCTCACGGCGGCAGCTTCTCCTGCTTCGGAGCTCCACACACCGCTCCGGGGCCGCCGGCGAACGTGCAGTCCGATAACGCTAACTGCAGCTGCAGCTTCGGGTGCGGCCACAACAGAAATGTGAATGCCTCCTCCTGAGCCAACGTGAGCGTTTGATGCAGTTAAGTTAGTGTAAAGAGCCAAGAAAGTAAGATAGGCGACGCCGTTGGATATTGTCAAAGAGAGGACTGTTCCGAGTTTAATTTACCTTGAAATTCTACTACTAAGTGCGTAGCGTAGTACATTTTGCTCTTATTCAACGCTAATTATTGATTTTTTTTGGGTGTTTAATTAGTTTGGCTATGGAATCGTAGCGAATTGATGTTTTTTTTTACTTCTATCGAAAAATAGATGTTTTAGAACGTACGTGTACATCAGTTAATTTTAAAATTTTGACAATTGGTGTTCTTATGCATAAAGGTGTATATTTAGATTAGCTACATGGAAATAACACTAGCATGTTTGTAGCTTTATTAATATATTAATGTAAAAATTACTGGTTAAACATGTGTATTAGGGACTATTTCAATGGCTTAAACTTCATCCATTTTGACCGTACTAGTACTAGCAAAACAACCGGTCAATATGAACTCCAAAGTCAGAACTCGGCACATCACATTAAACGTGATTTGACATAATCGCCACAAAGTCAACCTGGGGTAAAGATGGCATAACTATAGCTAGTTTAAGAAAAACAAATAGTAGTACGCAAGATGTTCCAATGTGAGTGTTCGCTCTCGAGGAAGCAGGAAGCTACTCAGGATTTTGGGCAGTGCATGCCATTGCCATATTGACTACTGTTCTTGATGGAACAGGTAACTTTCCTGCCTGTTGCTACATGTATTTCTGATAGGTACGGGCGTTATCACTTCTAAAATGATCAGCAATAAAGATCAAGCTACTTGATAAAAACAAGAGAAACTGGCAGCAAAGTTGGATATGTCAATCTCAGCCTATATATGTCTGCCAATTTAGGGATGGCAAAAATACGTCCGACCTGTGTACCCGACCCGATAGTCGGTCCGGTCCAAATTTGGACCCACGGGTATAATAGTTAGTGCAGGTTGGTCAGTCGGTCCGGTCCCATGTTGGACCAGTGTACCCAGACCCGGACCCGACTCAAAGGTAGAAGCTGATGTGAACTCAAAATAGATTAGAATGAAACTTTGTCACAAGCAAAAACATAGATAAATGGAGCGAACCACGTATGATTGAATCAAGAGGTCTTGTGTTCAAACCCCATTCTAGCCAACTTTTTCTATTTTATTTGAATACCTCATGCATGCACACCTCAAACCGGTTCGGTCCGGTACCCGATCGGTCCGAATCCGTCGGTCCGGTCCGGTCCGAGATTGGACCTGCGGATCGATTTCGGTCCGGTCCGGTCCGGTTCGAGTCGGTCTCGGGTCCGGGTCCACGGAGGTTGGACCCGGATGGACCCGGACCCGTTGCCATCCCTATGCCAATTCATGAGTACATATAGTAACATAACAATTGAACATTGTCAAATTTCATTGCTATAAATTAGCGACCACGTACAAAAAAATTACTATATTTTTCTAACGGTAGGAATTTATAATATCAAAACGACATATGTGCTCACAAATACACATATGAAATGGTTTCACCTACAAGATCACTAGCATCATTATTATACGTTGCTAATGAAACTATACTCAACCTAGCTATATACTTGATCATATTAAAATGCTTGTATATTAAATGAAAATTCAAACTCTAAGTTCTATATTACGTTAAGAAATTCAATATGGTAGTTCATGTTTAACTTTAAAGATTTAAATAGAGTGGGTAGAACTAGCTATAAATATAAATTTATACCAGAACTTTGAGTTTCATTTTCTTCGACTGTTTAGTCTGAAAATAAATTTGAATCTAAATATAATTCCACAAATGGAAGTATGAAACATATAGTATGACATATATAATAATTATTTTCACAAATAATTTAAATTTCCCCTAATTTAACTTGATTCAATTTTTTATTTTTAAAATTCAAATGGATACAAAAATTTACTACCTCTAGCGCAATATAGATGCCATTCTAACACAATGTGGATAAAATTCAATCTAGTTTTGGTTTGCAATTATTTCTTGTTTTGGTTTTTCTACCAAATATTCTCCATCAAATAACCTTTATGAAATGCATATGTGTATTGGTACTAAGAGTGACACACACACACACACACACACACACACACACACACACACACACACAATTTATAGGTGCAAACAGAGTCTCTGTCGCTATTTCAAATGATGATAGAAATGTATTTTTGTAAAATTTTGCTTCAGTATATTATTTTTAAAAAAAATTATTTAAAAAATATATTATTTTAAAAAATAATACTATCAACTCTTGTTGTTGTTCAATATGCATGGGGCTAAAATGATATTTATTTTTGATTGCTATAGATAATAATTATATCGTAGGTGTGAAAACCAAACATGAGTGAGGGGATGGATGTAGGCCATTTAAAGGGCCGGCATCCATGAGATTAAGAGTGACACAGGTGTTTATAATTTATACAAATTCGGAGGTTCGAGGGAACCGCCCTACTATTGTCGATGGGTGTAACATCCCCATATTTAATAGAGAATAAAAAGAAAATATTAAAATATGCATTTGATTTATTATTGTATTTCTTGAATTTATATGTCTTGTGGGTGGATTTCTTGTTGTAAGATAACTGGATTTTGGATTTTAGAGAAAGGATAATGGTAAAATGGTAAAAAGATAAAAATAAGAAAATTTCCTAAATGCTATAAATATCTTTAGAGACCTCTAGATCACATTTTGGATGGTCAAAATTAGTATGAACACATTTAAACCATGAAATGATTAAATTTATTAATGTCTTTTAACTCTGAACATCTCAGTAAAAGATTTTTGTAACATTTTTAAAGCTCTCCTGAAGTTGAAAATTTTACTAAATGATATACATACCATTAAACTTATCTAGTAAAATTGGTAAAAATTTAAAGTTAAATTTACTATTTATTCCAATTTATTTAACTCAAAACTAAAAATCTGCAAAACAAAGTAAAAGAATTATTAGAAAATAAATGTTAAGTTTCTGAATATGAAATTTTCATGGAAGTTACTAGACTCTAGTTAAAACCTTGTGTACAAAGATAAAAATTTAATAAGTTGATTCAATCCCTTAATTAAATTTACTTCCAAAATTTAAATTCTAAACAATGGGCATTGCCAGAATTATTGTAAATAATCTACAAATAATTTTAATCCTAAATTTTTATAGTATATATATATAACTTACCTCAAAGCTTTGGTAAAATTTTTGGAAAATTCTTGAAGCAACTTGACCCTGTAATTAAATGCCTTAGGTCGGTTTAGAACAAGGATCTCAAGTTAGAAGATACAATATCTGACAGGTGGACCCCGCGCTTACTGCCCGAACTGACCGGCCCCTTTTGACCCAAGACGCTGCTAGATGGCCCCACTTCACCCGGGCCCGCATGCAGTCTTTTCCCCCTCACCCTTTACTTCTTTCGCCGACGAGTGGTCCCGGGCCCCTTATTAGTTCTCTCCCTCACCTCATCCCTTTGTCCTTCTCTCTTTCTCGTGAATTCGCCGGCGTTCATACTGAGCGAAATCGCATTACTCTTTGCCCTCTTCTCCGCCGCAATTCGCAAACCCGAGATAAAGCCCCAACACACCGTTGCCATATCATGTGCCGCCCATCCCTTGTGTCACTCTGACCCCAAAGCTTCGTGCAATGTCTCTGACCGCCGCCGCTTCTAGGTTCCACGGCCATGAACTGAGCCGCTTCCAAACCCTACTTCCATCGCCTTTCTTCTCTAAGGCCATTAGGGCGTCCCTTGGCACTGCATGCGTATCTTCCTGACCTCAAGCAACCTTGAACCGAGTGAATTTTCTTTCCTTCTCCAATTCCAGCTGAACCACTACCATGAGTTAATTTCTAGTCCCATTCTCCCCACGCAGCCTTATTCCCAATTTCCTTTCGGTCAAAGCATTGCCACACTCACTCAAACGAAACCCCCTCGATCAATTTTGCCAGAGGATCATCATAGCACCCTCTCACCGCGGGCTTCATCGTTCCCACCTCCGGCGATCGGTGCTAGCTTGTTTCGGGGCTCTATTTGCAAGGTGAGAACTCGGATGTAATTCCTCATGATCCAAGGATGCCAGAACGGATATTAATTTGGGTATACTTCGCTTAGTTTTTTAGCGTGCAAAAACTAGGTCGTAAACCACCGTTGCAATAACTTTTCCAAACACAACAAGCCGTAGAAAAGCCTTTCCCTAAATGCACATGGATACAATAGTACTTGTAGAGGCTTTACTCGCCAGATTCCAGCAGGACCTCACCGGCGGTGAGCCCGAGACCTGGCGCCCTGCTTTGGGTTGCTGATCAGTGGGACATGAATGTCAGTCCCTAATGATCATCCGAGTCCTATTGCCCAACAGGTCCCAGGAGTCAGCCATCCCTCGCGTGCATGCGTAAGGCGCGCAGGTCGCTGGCCCCTGGGCCCAGCTGGTCAATGTCTGTTATTCAATTTCAAAAATCCGCGCGCGTAAAACTCAAGAATACGCTTTCTCTTCACCGAAAACGTATTTTCGATTTATTTTGAATTTTTGAACCTGAGCTAATTCAATTGCACATAATTTCTAAACCATAAGTCCAAATCAAGTGAAACAACTTCCTAAATTCATGTTAAATCACCTAGTTTCATATTTTTCAAAAATATTTGAAAGTTTACTAGTAGTTTAAATCAAAAATTCAAATTCAAGTATAGGTTTAAAACTAGTTACATGTAGATTTTGTGTAAATGAAGTCTATTTTAAATGAAACTAGTTCCATTAGAATCCTCTTGTCACATGCTTTCCAAATGTGCAAAGAAATTTAAATTTGGAGTTAATATGTATCATGCTTCATTTAGGGTGGAACTCGATACCTGAAATATTCAAAATGCTATAATTTGTTCATATGATGTCCAAATAAAATGAAATATGCTTCTATATGCTTGTTAAATAGTAGAGAACATGATTTTGACATAATATCTAGGGTATACAATGCTACTTTTAATTGTTCCCAACCCTATTACTTTATGTACTGAATTATATTAATATAAACAATTTTGGCCTCTTGAATTCAAATTTAATTATAATACAGTTCACAGTCTTAGCTTCTTGAATTCATAAACTAAAATAAAATAATTCATAAAGAATACATGTTGTGTGCTGCGCAACCCCTGCAACCTAATACTGTCACATAAAATCACGAACCCACAACCCTGCTTGTTTTATGTATTAATTTTGTCTGGTTTTATATTTGACCTCCTTTTGCCACTATTAAGAGTTGGTATTTGCTATGTTCTTATTTGATGATACCCCCGTTGACGACTTCGATTTCGAGTTCATCCCAGAAGAGCAAGGCAAGCACCCCCCTTGATCGTATTGATCTCAATTTTATATTCACCTAAAATGTTGAAATTTGCCTGCATGCTTTATGTTCTATCAGAATGCCAATTTTGGGTTAATGGTAGTTATAAACCTGCAATGATCGATTTCCTTAATCAGTATTGACATGTGATCCATGACAACCCTAGATGATGGTTACTCATAATTCTAGACTGGGAATAATCATTTATTATTTTCATATGCTAAGCACTGCTTTAGAAAAGGTACCGGTGTCACATATATACACCCACACTTTTCTTTATGAATTTTTTAATGGTTAATTATGACAGTAAAAGATACTGATATTTTAATAAAAGTAAAAAATAAAACTATGATTTCAACATGAGTGATTATTGACAACAGCCGATTGTGTAAGTTTTAACTTGTACGTAGATAGGGGGAGGTTTTTCGCCCAAGTCAACTTAAAGACCGAACTAATGTGTTGTTTTCATGCCAAGATAACCGTACAACCAAAATGTCTGCTATGGGACGGCCTTAACCCATGAAGTTATTTGAAACTAACTTTGCATATTGGAAGGTTGTAGAAGTACGGGACGTCCACACCGAGGTGATATGGAACCAACGTTTACCGATACAACGGAGTACGCTTGGCTATGAGGAGAAACAGTTGTTATTTATTGATCTCAAAATATTTATGATTTATGTGATTGTTTATTTCTACCATAGCGAGGGTTTAACATCACCAAGCTGGTGCAAAGCTAGATTTGAATAACGTCACTAGGTGGGGTCCTCACCATGTCTGGGTCGGGAAGAGGGCCTCTAGCACCATCTATGGGTAGACGGCCGTGGCCGTTCTAGACCCAAGCGTGCTGAGTATGGTGGAACCGCTGTCGAAGTTCCTCCCAGATCGGATCTGATCCAAGTCCGAAAGGATGAGCATGCAGAGCTTGTTGACGGTGAAGTGGAGACTCCCGAAGCAGAAAACCTGACCGGGAGCGAAGATGATACTATTTCCGTTGATGAAAGCCATCGAGCTCGTCAAGATTGATCTTGGCGTTTAGGGATGAAAACGGGTCGGATACGGTCGGATAGTAGGTGATCCCGTATCCTACCCTAATTATTTTTACTCGAATACGGATCGGATACGGATAGTTAAAATCGGGTACGGATACGGATACGGGTAACGGGTATCTATAAAAGGGTAGAAAACGGGTACCGGATAGTATACGGACGGGCATAATACGAATATCGGGTAATTAGTCGGATAGTATGTGAATTGTGTAGCATTAAAATTTATGATAAAAATAATCCAACCAAAGCATATACCGACACAAATAATACAAAACATACAGTCGAACTAACGCGTCAAAGGGCATAAACCATATAACATAGCACTAGCACATGAAAATTGACAAGTATTCAACACATGACATCTTCATATAGCAGTCCATACATATATATAGCACCATATATATGATTTTTTCTGTTACTCAAATGAAAAACTTATCAACATGAAAAAGATGTGTCTCAAAATTCTCTACAACTTTCATGTAGACCATATAATTGTTCGAGCATGGGAAGACCTCCAAAACCACGAATTATTGCATGATGTAAAAGTTGGTCCATCTTAAACATGAATTTATCTATTATTACCCTTTCCGATTTTCTATGATTTTTTTTGTTGCTCAAATGAAAAACTTATCAATATGAAAAAGATGCTCCTCAGAATTCTCTACAACTTCCATGTAGACCACAAAATTTTTCGAGCACGGGAAGACCTCCAAAAATGTGAATTACTGCTGTCCTGTATCCGGGTACCCGATTTTAAAAATTATCCGGTGCAGTATCCGACCCGAAAATCCGGGTATTTACCGGGTATCGGCTGTCCCGTATCCGACCCGTATCCGAAAGAAAATTATCCGGGTAATTACCCGTATCCGACCCGACAAAAAAATACCCGTATCCGTATCCGAATTTTCGGGTAGAATTTTGCCGGGTACGGATACGGGTCGGGTATTACCCGACCCATTTTCACCCCTATTGGCGTTTCCCCTACCTGGCTCGCCTACTGTCGACGTTTTTTGTCAGCAATAATCTATATGGGGCTATGCGCTGGATCCAAACTCGATGGTAACACAAGACAAGGGGTTAGACAGGTCCAAGCCCTCAACGGTGGAGGTAATACCCTAGTCCTGTGTTCTGGGATTATGAGATGTATGTATCTCACGTATCGTGTGTTGCTTGCTCTTTGTGTCTATGTTGTTCGTCTCTCCTCCTCCCTATACCCCTCGCCCCCTTTATATAGGTAGAGGGCTGAGGGATCCGAGTCGGTTACAGGGTGGATTCCTAATCGGTTACATAGTGGAGTGTGAAATCATGTGCTGAAAAATTGGCTTAGAATTGATTTTGCAAATGTGTTTATGCTTGTGCATGCGCTGGATCAAATTCCAAAAATAGTGAGCTTCCCATCTGCGCCAGACCATTCTTCGTGTTTATGCCGGACCAAATTTTTGGTCCGCCGTAAACGTGCTTTTGACGTTCGAAAACCTCATTTTTCCCATGCACGTTGGACCAAATATTTGGTCCGTCGTGGATGTATGTTTGATGCATTTGAGCTGGACCATATTCACAATAAAAATAGTAAGATTTTCGTGTACGCCGGACCAAATCCTTTTTGGTCCGTCGTGAATAGATTTTCTAAGGTTTCACATGGCGTTTGCGCCGGACTAAATTTTTGGTCCGTCGTGAATAGTTTTGCTCAGTTAGGGTTTTGAGCAAATTTGGAATTGAGTTTTTTGTTTGACTTTGAGATTATGAAGTTCGTGTGAATTTCATGATGCATGTTTTGAAGATGACTTTGAGATTATGAAATTCGTGATGCAATGCTCGTGCGAGTAGTTGCATGGATTGACTTTGAGTCAAGTCGTGGACTTGTGCTCGGATTCGTTTTGTGGTTTGTTCATGTGCAGGTATTGCTCGAGGGCGAATGTGGTCGATGACGGGACCGGAACTAGGTTCATGGAGGAACTGAGGTTCGAGACTAGGTTCAGGAGGAACTGAGGTCTTGGTGGTCAAGGATGTCATGCGGGACGTTCGGGCTAAGAGAATGGTGCACATGAAGAATGGTTAGTCACATGAGTATGGCAGGTGGGCCATACGCGTGCAGAGTTGTTAGTCACGTGAGTATGGCAGGGCTGCCATACGCGTGCAAGAGTTGTACTCGACCAGGTTGGGCCAAGTGGAGTTGTGTTGAATACATACTCCTTGTAGGATTAGGAGTGGGACTCCTTCTAGGATTAGGAGTAGGAATTGTATTCACGACTCTTTATGGTTGCTCCTTTAAATAGGAGGGGTTGTCTCCTGTTTAGAGCATCAACCCAGACATTGAAAGCTTAGAGCTTTGTTTTAGGGTTTGTACTCTTTTGATGGGAGTATTTTAGACAAAAAAAAATAAAGTTCAATTCTTCCATACCCTTGCGTGCTACAGTAACCACGTTGCTACAATATTTTCTGTTTTGGTTCTTGTATGCATGCTTGTTCTAATTCTAGATTATTTTTTATCTTTGAGTTTCATCTTGATTTGATTCATCAAAAACCTTTCTAGGGTATTGATTTAGAGTTCCTCAAAGTCTAGTTGATTAATCTTTTTGAAGATCTTGTTTAATCCTAAAGTTTTGATTAGATTGATTTTCATCAAGTTCTGGAATAGCAAGCTTGAGAAGCTCATAACTTTTGATCCGTAAGCCCGATCGAGCTGATTCTTTTTGGGTTCGATTCGTATTGGAATCTTGTTTCTTGTGTCCAAATTTTAGATCGATCTAACGGTTGGATCTCTAGGAATTTGTATTTTATCGAACCTTTGTTATTCTGTTTTTGTCGAATACGAAGCAATTATTTGGTTCTGTTTTGGGGTGAAATTTTAGTAGATTGAAAATTTGGTTTTCGCTTCCGCACAATCATTCACCCCCCTCTCATTGCTATATTCGTATACTTCGATCCTACATGGAGATTCTATCTCCAGAATACAATCATATCATTTCTAACAATAGTTAGTTATCATCTTTTGTCCTTTCTTGTAGGGCACGATGGTGAGAGTCCGAGCAATACTCGATCTCTTACAGACGTCCTAGGACGCCCCCTCTTGGTGGGTCCTTGCAGCCTGTCATGTGAGTACCCGGGGTCTATATACTCCACAGTAATCCACACCCGTGTTTCTTGTAACTATGAGTAAAACTTGATACAAACCCCTTTGAAGTACTTTGTTTCATCTTCTTTTTGTTTTTACATCTTGTCAACAAACTGTGAACTTTTTCAATTATCATCCATACCAAAAGGCATTGAATGCTTTAGATATATTGCTTTGCCCTACCTCAAAAGCTAGATAATAGTATCGAAATAGAAATTCTGGAAGCTTGATGAGTATTATTGGGTCGCAAAATGGGCAAGTCAAACAAAAAAAAAAAGGATTATAAGACAGTAATTACTTGGAACCAAACTCTTTAGTTCATCTGGTGATCCAATTGAGCTTACTCCCATATAGAAAATGGATGCACTGAACAACTCATTAAAATTCCTGAGCTTCTCCTTAACTTTGCTCTTCCCAACCAATTCCATCTGTACACACTTCTGACTCGTACCCACGGGTGAACAGGTACGGGTAATAGCAGAATAGATCTGTACCCGCTATACCCGCTGGGTAGTAACTTTTGCCCATTAATAGACCCACGGATATGAAAAATTATTCATACCCGGCTCCTAATAGAATAAATACCCATTGGGTTTCGGATCTCCATTGCCATCTCTAGATATCACGAGTGTGTGTTGAGTGTGGACATGAAAGCTGAGCAATATGTTAAGTACGGCTAAGTCATACAATGTTTGATTAAGCAGAAAGGATGTGCATTTAGAAAAGCGTTGCCATGTACTGACTACGCGTACCAATGCTTTGTATTTCCTTGATTATTTTGACGGGAGAAGAAAATGATAAACAAATTACGGGCCATGTTGTTCATGTCCGGATGAACATTGAGGGGAAAAGCGCCGACAGTATACGGGGGTGTTGTGTTGGCATGGAAAGGAACGAGACAAGATAAAAGATGCTAGACGAGAAGTACATGACAAGTCTTGCCTTGTCTCCTTTCCTTTCCTACTCTCCTCACAAAATTAATTAATAAACGGATACTATACCATATAAAAATTGGGTTTTAGGGTGAAAGGAAACCCATGGTTTCTGTTAGAGAGACATGCAGCTGGGAGTGGGTCCCATCACCCACAATCTGAAAGATGCAGTGAATCATTAGACCTGAGATACCTCTGGAGGCTCTGATACATAAGGGCAGCACTTTGTGTGCTGTCAATCAGCCTACGGTGAAAACCTATCTATGATTTTCAAAAAAAGAAGAAAAAAAATATATATGTGCATAACCAGGAACCAAGATGAGCTTGCCAGTGCTGGCTCATTGCTCGACCAGTAGTACTACTACTAGGCGGCCTACAGTGCTCGAATTTGACGCTTGAGCAAGGGGACAGATGTGACACTCAATGGTTGGTTTATGAATTTAGCTAGTGTCACTGAACCAGTAGATTTACGTACCTAACCGTGTTGCCGGATACTATAATATACTTTTTTTTTGGGTATAAAACTCTATTTTCTATAATTAAGTACAATTGTATATGTTATATAACTCTAATATCTATATATAATTAAGCTACACCGTTATAATCTGACACCATCAAAATAAATAGTGCTACAATGTACGGGAGGTGCTTCTATGTATTATTTTTAAAAAATTGTATAAAAATTAAAACATAAATGAAAATTACATGATAATTATTTATCCATTCATTTGTTTCGTAATTTGTGTAACTTATATTAGAGGATGATGTATAGAAACGCTATGTATGGTATATATATATATGTATGTGTACACCATCAGCTTCAATGCAATTCAATTTATCTGGGGCAATATTCTAACTAAGATCAATATATCCTGGTACACATGTAGGTTCTATCCTTGCTTCTCTGAACTAGAAGGATCAAACAGACTGCACATCACATGGGCTTCGTGCTACATGCTATACTCCAGACGTCAAGACCTTATTGGGCTATTGGGCCATATTACCGCAATCGTGCGACTGTACGCAACTGGACAAGTCCAGCTCTGACGAAACTGTCGATACTCACACGTACTGTACAAGCTTGTGAATTACGTGGGCTTGTTTAGTTTCCAACAGGCAAGCAAAAAACAGTTTGCAACCGTAGCATGACGAGCCACTCGTACTTGCACATGGGGCTCGGCTCAGATGCATCAGTTCAGCCCAGCTGGAGCCTGAACGGCTTCGCCTGCGGCATCTGTGTCCATCGGTGCCTTTTCCCCAAACTCTTTTTGACTTGTTACAGTGGATAACCACTTTCTGACTCGCCAATCTTTACTAAAAGTAAGAGCACCGTCTCCCGTTTGGGACCATTTCTTAGTCCCTACCAGGGTTCCACTTATTGCTCGATATTCTTCGATTTTCGCGATTTTCGAGCTTACCGAGCCGGCACGATATATAATACCGGTCGGTAAATCGATTAAATTCAAAAAATTTGAAAACATTTGTCCAACACAAATATCGCGATAATCGAGCTATATCGAGCGATTATCGAGGTATATCGACCTAAAATCGCTCAAAAATCGACCGACGGGGAAGTTCACGTAATCGGCTAATTTTCGAGGAAAATATCGAGATAATCGAGCAATATCGAGCGATTATCGACCAAATATCGCGATTATCAACCAAATATCGAATTTTTTTGAATTTTTTTAAAAAACTTGAATTTTCAAACCATTCGATTTTTATCGATTTTCGGCTCGATTTTGTCGATTTTCGAGCCGATTTTTGAAATTCGGTAAGTGGAACCCTGGTCCCTACCCTACCCTTGATGTAACAATGGACAAGTGTTTACCCATGCAAGATATATGCGTAGCTCTTTTATGGTACACTAAATTTAGTATGGACCGTTCATTTTTTTTTATCCAACGAATCTGATTAGCTAGTATTTATTTATACTTTCTTCGGTAGTATAGTAGCAGAAACATCTTTAACAAATCGATGGCTACTACCATTATAATGCACCGTAAAACTTCTCTTTTATGCTCAGCCAAGTGATACTTGAAAAAAAAAATCCTTGATATCTTTGAACTGTGCATTGGTGGTTCTCTTGTGCAACGAAATGTAGAGGAAGATTCCATGTCAAAGAAAAAAGAGAGAGGAAGATAGGTTTAGGAGACTGCTTTTCTGGATGACATATGAGTGCCAACATCCACAGAAGAAAAGAAAAGAAAAGAAAAAGGGAAAGAAGGACGATGTGGTTATCCTAAAATGTTGAGGCAATTCTGGTGCGACATTTGTTGCTATCATCGTCATCTTGTGATCCAAGGCCCATAAAGCAGAAACACATGAGAAGCAAAAGCATGTCAAAGCTGTGCTTGTCTCCATCCTCGCCACCTCACACCTTTTGCTTTCCATGCACCGATTGTGTCACTTACACTCGAATTAATGAACATATGATATGATACGATACGTCCTGATTCAATCCCCATCTACCTATGTTCATCGATCAGCTCCACATGCGCCCAACCCAATTACAAGATGTGGGTCTCTTATTTATTTATCTATCTATATATGCCTTTACAATATCATCTCGTCTCTGATCTCTCTTTTTTACAGTACTACAGGCTGCCTGCGTGCGATGCATATTCTCATGTCTATGCAACTTTAACTTTTGTCACGACATCAACAAGGAAAAATAGAAGAGATAAGGTGAAAGAAAGAAAGGAAAAAACAAAGTAGATTACACAGGAGTAGAGGCCATCTGCATCCATCAGGTTCTTCTCAATGTGCAGGGAAGAACAGAGGGGACGGGTCTCTCTGCATCTTGCCATCCAGATCAACTCTGACTTTGTTCATCTTCTCTTCACACCAGTGCAGCTGCTGATCGCTGATCTCCGGCATGCGCAGCACCCTCGCGACGACTTTGACGTCGATGAGACCGAGAAGTATCGACACCTCCTCCTCCTCCCTCAGCTTCGTCCTCTTCAGGCACCGCCGCGGCCTCGTCAGGTCCGTGAGCCTGCTCTTCTTCTGAAGAATTATTTCGCACATCACATGCACAAAGACAAGCAAGCAATGTGATGAAAATCTGTACAGGAAATGAAAGGATGACAAAATAGAGATTGTTCTTTCACAAGTAATATATATATATAGAGAGAGAGAGAGAGAGATGGCTCACCTTCCTGTTGGCTTTCTTCAGGGTGATAACTAAAGTTTGATCCACTGAACATGACCTCCTATTAACCATTTCTTTGAACATTTGGTAGTGGCTCCTCTTGTCGCCACGGAGGAAGGTCATGAACGTTCTGATCGACTCCTCCAATATGTATAGGAACTGAACAGCTGATATCAGATCATCCTTTTCGTCATCCTCCTCTGCACATTAATCACTCACAATTCACAATCAGGAGCAGCTCCCTCATTGCCATCGGAGATTAAATGCAGTACAAGATTACAATATGATTACTAGATACAAATCACTGGGTAATGGGTACTACTACTACTACTACTGCCTACCTACCTACGTACCTCTGAACTCAGGTACCAGGAGCAACTTTGGAGACGAGTTCTTCATCCTGGCATAGACCTCAGGCCTCCGGCCGTACTCGTAGGGCTCGTTCTCGATGAACCGGTGCAGCAGCACCTGAAACTGCTGGAACTCCTGCGCGACGCGCGCCGGGCAGCACCGCGCCTCGATCATGTTGCCGTCGCCGTTGTGCCGCCGGAAGCTGGTGTAGTTCCAGTTCAGGGCCTCCCACGTCAGGCAAATCTGGGCCACGTACACCCTCTCCAGGTCTGGGTACGGGTCCCTCAGCCCGATCGGAGCTCTCGGCTTGGGCGTCAGCTTCTGCACGATTCTCCCCGACATTGATCTTGGCTGGTACTTTATAGACCTGAACGACTCTGCGAAGCAACAAGCAAACACAAATCAGAATCATCTTCACAGTTAGGCCCCGTTTGGTAATTTAGAATCGGATTGTTTTTACTAGATTCTGGAAGAAATCCAACCAAACGGGCTAAAACTCGGAACGATTCTCCTAAGAACGTTTCTTCTTTTTCTACTCTGTGGCCGAATCGGTCTCAACCCCGTTCCACCCGATTCACAGAATCCTACCTGAAACGTTTCTATCAAAAATCTGGAACCGTTTTCGTTTCTACTAGAATCTGAAATCGTACCAAACAGAGCCTTAATTACACACATATATATGTGTGTGTTTCAAGTACAAAGTCCTAAATTTGTTGGATTAGATTACGTGCATCAAGGAATGTGTAAAAAAAATTTCTTGCATGAGCCCACATGTCCTGCAAAGCGTTGCAGAGAACCGGAAATACGCATGACCTAAGCACCTTGTCAAGAAAAGTTTATCTTAGGTAATGAGTGGTAATGATAACTTGGAATATTCGCTACTTATGAACAAATCAGATTGTTGATTTGGCACTAAAGAAAGAGAGGTGTTAGCTTAATTAATCTACCTGTTTCGGTGAGCTTCTGGGCGCCGACCCGGTGGAAGTAGACCATGTCCTCGTCGTACTTGCGGAAGAGCGTGTACGACTCCCACCGCGACGAGCTCCTCCGCGATGACGACGAGAAGGGGTACTCGGTCTCCGAGTCCTTGGTCACCGTCGAGCTCCGCCACTCCACCGAGCTCTTGGACGTCGACTCGCTCGTCAGCGTCGACGCGCCGAGCCTGCTGTCCTTGTCCTCCTCGTGCCCGCCTGCTTGTCTTCCCACCACGCCCTCGAGCAAGAGCTTCTTGCTGTCGGCGAGCGCGCGGTTGTTCACGAACAGCTTCACGTGACCTTCGGAAAAGCTCTTCTCCTCCTCCTCCTCCCCTTCTTCTTCATGCTCGCCACGACGGGCATCTTCTCCTCCGCTGCTCTCCTTCTCTGCAACCATAACCACAAATAGCTGAGACGGCTAATAAAAGAAGATAGAACAAGATGCAGGGTGGAATCTAGGAGATTGCCTTGAACGGAAACATTCTCCGGTGATGCGAAGGCCGGAATATTCTGGTGATCCGGCACCGTGGCCACGTCGGCTACGCAGACGGTGATGTCCTTGGCCTCCTCCTGGATCGTGGCAGCAGTAGCATCGTTGTACTGGTCCTGGGGCGGCGAGATGCGGGTACATTCCTCCGTGGGAAAGGTGTCCTCCACCTGCAAGCAATGTGCAGCTGCAGTGTACAGGTGATCCTTTCCTTCGTCGGCAAGCAGGGTACTGTCCTCGAACACGGCCTCGTCGAACCAAAACAACATGTCCGCTTGCTGCCGTCCTCCGGCGATGTCGGCCGCAACGGCGACGACATTCTCCCTCTCGGATCTCTCTGTACGGTGGTCACAACCATGATCGCTACACACAAGTACAAACAAAAATGTGAGCAGGAATATATATTCCGGGGAGTGTGTGTGGTGGGATGAAATACGTATGTGCACTGAAAGATCTCTGAACAGCAGTTAGTATATTAACCTTGTAGTGTTCTTGGAGGTGGCCCTGAGGTGCAGGCAAGCGAAGAGCTTGGCGAGGAGGAAAAGCAGGAGGTAGGCGACGAGGAGGAGGAGGTTGAGAGACGAGAGGGCATGGAGGAGGGGCATCCGCATCACCTGCTCTTCCATCTCCATGCGAGGAGGAGAGGTGAGCTGGCCGTAGAGGCCATGAGAAGGAGCCTGCGAGCCAAACACTTGCTGCAAGCAGCCCACCGGCGAAGAGCAGCAGCTGCTGCTTGCATTACGCATCTATCCGCGAACGGCAAATTAAGCGCGCTTGTTCTGGAGGAGTTCAAGAAGCTTGTGCTTTGGCTTTGGCGCGCACGCTGGCCGCTTGTTACTTTGGCCGAGAGGAAAGTAGTGTGAGGGAGATCAAAGCGTAGATGGTTTGGGAAAACACAAAGTTTATAGCTAGGCTTCCATAAAGCTGGATCTGGAAAGGAGTAGAGGGAGATTAAGGATGGGCGTGCATGGGCCCCAACGTGGTATAAAGATGGGAGAAACGATGTGGAGAGGTGATGGACGATCGATGAGCGAAGCTAGAAGCAAGCAATCTTCTCGTCGGTAGTACTACCAGAATCGGCAGTAAACTAGTATATATTTAAGAGGATCAGACAGGCATGCAGGCCCTGCATCAAGTGACTTGCATTACGAGGTAAAGCCTATATGCGATATGCGTTTCATCACCTGGGGTTTAGGTATAATGCGCGCATCATCGGTCTTGCTCGCTTTCATCAGGTAGCATCTTCCAGTTTAATTAGTGACTTACGTGGTTGGTGAAAGAACAAATCATGCAGGGCAATTGGCAGGAAACAGACTCATTCATTCGTGTCCAGGAGCCGGGCAAATGTCCTTCTCTTCTTAAGTCTTAACTACTACTCCCTCCCGTCACAGATATAGTTATCGTCTTGGACACTGTAATGATTAAATTTTTAAAATTTTAACTATCGATATATTTTTAAATATTTAAATTGGATACATGAAAATTATATGTGCGGACTTGTCTCGAGAAGTACTTTCATAATATTGAGTTGAGAGGTGCTTCTATGTTATTATTTTTTAAAGTTGCACAAATATTAAAGCATGAATGAAGGACAGTTGATGAGCACTTATCTCTTCGCTTGCATTAAGATTCGTGCAGCTTGTATTAGGAGGAAAAGCATAGAAATACTGTTCGATTGAGTTTTATAAATATATTATAATAAAAATTAGTGATAAAAGTTGTATTTTGAAGGCCGTATTGTTGTTCAAAACAGCTCATTCTTCATCGATGAGTTAGATGGGCTTACATTTATTGGGTAGGACTGGCTGCAGAACTAGGCCCAATCTTTACGCCCAAGATATCTGTTCTGTTTCAGGTTATCAGACCATCAAGATCTGTCATGTATATTGGTAAAACCTAGGAAACGTCAGGCCTGAAAGGAAACAAGTCTGGCCCGACCATAGTGGGCCGAATTTGTTAACACTTTCTCGTGCGTCTATTGGGCCTCCATGGCATCTCGTGTCGGTGAAAAGTTTTTATGTAGGTTAGCTTTGAGTTTATCGTGATGCTTATGGGCAAATTGTTTCGATCTGTACGCACTCCAAATCTATAGCTGCTTCGTTTTGCCTCTCGGCCAACACCCTTGGTCAATAAGCACTTGTGGCTTCAGTGAGTTACAGCAAGCCATGTTCTAAAGCCAGCGGTAAATAGGCGGTTACCGTGTCGCATTTAGTAACAGAAAATGAAGCTGTCAAAGAAGAGTTGATCGACATTTTAATCCCATCGAATGCCCCGGCCGCTTCGAACTGGGCAGCAAATGAGTAGCCAGTTGAAAACCAGCACCGGTGAACTGATGATTGGTGAGTACTCACGCTCATGCATGTCAAACTGTCAACCAAAACATCAAGAAAGTTACTTAGCTTATTTTTAATATGTACGTATCAGTTTTGTCTTGTGTGGAAGAATGAGGAAAGAGAAGAGAGGAGAGAGCCGGTTCTCATGTAAAAACCAATATGACACGAGAAACAAGATATATTAATTATATACAAGAGAGAAGATATAGTTATTGCACAGCATATCCAGATATGCCACGTGTCATTGTTCCTGTGGAGACTACATGCCAAGGTTTTAAATTTCGTTTTCGGACTCTATTTCGGAAGGGACTGAAAACTAAAATTTTGACGAGATTCGGAAATTTAAAAAAAAAATCGAATGAAATTCAAATATGTTTTTTTGAACCGAGAAATCCGAAATTTCATCCAAAATTTCTGAAATGTCGGTAAAATTTAACTGAACGAAAAATGGTTCAAACAACGTCAAATAATTTTGAATTTTTTTGGATGGTCTTGACACATCACTAATATTCCCATAAAAATTTCAGATGATGATCAAGCCTAAGAAATTTTTAAAAATCTAACAGTGCTGCTATCCTGATAAAAGGCTTACCGACAAATTTTAACCGAATGGAAAATGGTGTAAACCATGTTAGAAACTGCTGAAAATTTTTGTGGATGGTCATAACACATCCATAATATTTTCATATAAATTTTAGATGATTATAAATAATGAGGAATTTTCAAAAATTCAGATAGTGCTGCCGAAGACGGGCTGACAAATTTCACCTAAATGAAAAATAGTTCAAACCATGTTAGAAAATTTTAAATTTTTTTGTGGATGATCCTAACACATCCATAATATTTTCATAAAATTTTCAGATGATGATCAATCTTAAGGAATTTTGAAAAATTTGGACAGTGCTACTCAACACTAACCGACAAATTGAACCGACCAAAAAATGGTAAAAAACATGTAAAATTTTTTTGAATTTTTGTGTGGATGATCTTGACTCTAAATACAATCAAATTCAGTGCACAAAAATGAAAATCCGGCAAAAAAAAACTGAGAATTCGGCCGAAATACCCGAGATCTTGTCGAGATTTTTACTGTTATTGTAGCAATTTGATTTTTTTTATAATTTTTTTTACCTGTCCGAGATTTAGGATCCGGGGGTCCGAAATCCAAAATCTTGACCAATATTTTTGAATTTTGACAGGAATTTGGATCCTTGCTACATGCCCTCGTTAATCTAAAAATAAATGACTCAAGTAAATCAAGTGGGCCGCGGTAGGTCTAAGGGGAGGCTGGGAACTAGCGAACACCTTAATGACGGTGGCACTATTGAGACCCTGGTGGGCATGTGGCTAGGACTGTAAACGGGCCGAATTCGAGCGGGCCTGGGGCTGTCAGGCTTGAGCTCGATAAGGCTCGAGCCGAGCTCGAGTTGGGGTCCGAGCCTAGATCCAGGCTCGAGCTCGGCTCGGTCCAAGCTCGAGTAGGTTCGAGCTCGGCTCGAGTAAGCTCGGTAAGCTGATAAGCTCGAATAAGCTCGAGTAAATTCGGTTAATCTGGTAGGCTCGGTAATAAGCTCGAGTAAGTTCGGCTCGAGTAAGCTCGATAACAAGCTCGAGAAAGTTCGTTTCACGGAAGCTCGATCCAAACTCGAGTAGGCTCGTGAGCTATTCGAGCTCGGCTCGGTGAAGCTCGCGAGCTTGAAGGCAGGCTCGAGCTCGGTTCGTTCCAGGCTCGAGCCGAGCTCGAATCGAGCCTGGAACGAATCGAGTTCAAACAGTTTGCGAGCCTCGAGCTTTTTTTACATCCCTACATGTGGCGAGCCGGTGGGGTTGAGGGGGTGGCGGGCTGTACGGACCGAGTGGACGGCGGGTTGCAGGGCCGAGGAGGTGATGTAAGCCCATTCCAACGCTCTCTAGCGTGGCTTGATCGACGACTCCTACGCACGCAGTCATGCGGTAACGTTCAGGCAGGCCTGCACGGCACCGGCTCGAATCGATCACCTGCACGGCACAACCGTTTCTGGTGCATGGCTTCCATCTTGCGGCGGCGGCGGCTCGGCGTTGCCCAATTCCAACCCGCGACATCGCGCGCACGGCCAAATACGTACTGACACCTCACAGGCACATATAGGCTCAGTACCGAATCCATAAATAATAAAATTTAGGAAGCGTTAATTGGAACAGTACCGATATAAGATAAGCCAACATAATTAAATAGTAGAATCAATCCAACGTAGAGAATGCTAAGTAGGTACCCACCATCTAGCTAGGCGGAGACAGGGGAGCCCACACGACGTTCGTGTAAATGGAATCGCCATCTCCGTCAGGGTGCATGGCTGTTGACGACCAGTACTTCCTGCCATGAATTTCTACTGCTGGACCGCTGGAGATCGAGACCGACGCGCTAAAGATCAGATATGGGGGTTGGCAATGCGAGCTTGACCATCCATGTCATCACCTCGCCTCGAGTTGCAGGGTTTGGTCGATCGATGCTTGCTCCAATAATATACTCCATATATGGATCAGTGACGCTCAGTGCGAAGAACGAAGGAAGTATCCAACATGTTCCTCTACATGTGAGCGTGGTGCTGGTGCACCCTAACATGCACTCAAAACCATCTCATGGTAGAGAGCCTTCAAACACATATTGTATTGCAAAATCCTGCTAGAGAAAAAAAAAATGTTTTTGTGTTCATCTATGAAAACCGCTCACACGATCGGGTTCACAATATCGACAAAAATCAGTCGATTTTTTATTATACCGGTCCGGCTCGAGAAACAGAACCGATCGATAAACCGGTCCAATTGAAATTCAAATTCAAAAAATTTAATAAAATTTATCCAATAATTCCCTAAAATTAGTATTAATATCCTTTTCACATCTGCCATGATTTTTTTTAAAAAAAAAACAAATTTTTGAGACATTTTTAAGCAAAACCAAATATAGATAATAGAAAATGTAATATTTTATTTGTATGTTTCATTTCATCACAATTAACTGGCTAGTCTCCCACGAAATTGTATAGATTGATTCAAAGCTAATTATTTCTCCCTCCCCTTGAGCTAGTTCCGAATTCGACAGCTCACAGCTGCATGGCGATCGAGAAATCTTCAAGGATCTCTCCATAAACAAACACATGATCGTACGATCACAAACGAAACAGTACCAAGAAGTAGTCAACAGCTGAAATGGCCATATATATCAAACTTTTTATTACTCTTAAGGCTCAATAAATGCGAATTAAGCAGCAATGCAATGAAGAGATTTTCTAGGGTTAGTGAAACGTACTACTCCCTCTATCCCACAAAGAGTGCATTTCTACATTTTTTAAGATAGATTAGTGTGCAAGGTAAATGACTAATGTGACCCTCATTACTCCGTACATAAGCATGCTGGTGCTTCGGTTTCCACATGCACTTAAATGAGCATGCATACACTTACAGCGGGGCCCTACAGGTTAAAGATGCACTTTTTGTAGGACAAATTTTAAACATTAAAAATGCACTCTTTGTGGGACAGAGGAAGTACAACTGTTTTTTAGTTATGATCCGATGACCTACTACTATTATAGATATGTGTGAAAAGGTACTTAAATTGTGGGTTAGGTACTAACTTCAAAATCAGGTGAAAAGTAGATAGGTAACTCGTAACTGTCAAAATAGAAGTAGATGGATAAACTAGTAAAAGTACATGTCCTTTGGGTCGTGCAAAACCCTAGGCTCAGCTTTTGTTGGCATCTTGCGGCGGCGGCGGCGCAGAGTTGGAGGCCGCTAGCTGCATGTGTTTGTGTTTGTGTGTGGCAGCGCCTCCAGTTCAAGTTTTGAGAGGAATCGGTAGAGAAGAGAGAGGCGAGGAGTCTGAAGGGATGGCCGGTGAGAGAGGGGAAGGGAAGGAGAGTTGCTGATTTGGAGGAGCGCCGTCGGGAGAGAGGAGATGTGCAGACAAGGCAAATCAATGACGCCATGGGATTAAATTAGAGAGTTAAATATAAGAATAATAGTACAAAATTTTCTATTCCTAAGTTACTTCTTTGTAAATCAATGGTTAATATGTTGGGAATTGCTAAATGGCACTCAGGTGTTTTTTCTTTGAGCACCAAATTTTTTATTTTGTCTATTAGATATTAGTTTTTTTTTTTGTTTGTGAGCACTCAATTTTTTTTCTATTAGGTATTGCTTTGTGATCCATGTTGTGTTTTATCGTTTTGACTTTGTCAATATTTGATTTTTGTGATTCACGTTTTTGTTTGTTGTGTTTCTTATAGTTTATTTTGTTTTCGTTTTTTTTACAAATCATCACATTATTTGTTACATAATTTAATTTATGCAAAACTAGTATATAGTTGTTGTAAAAAAGATCATGCAAAAAAATAATGTTGTTTTACAAATTGTCACATCATTTTTTTACATAAATTAATTTGTAGAAAGCTAGTATGTAATTGATGTAAAAAGGCCATACAGAAAAAAAAATAATGTTCCTCCTCAAATACCTCAAAAGCTGAGCAGACAAATTGATTTTATCTATAAGATTTAGATCTAAAAACTCAAAATTTAAATACTATTTAATAACAAAACATTTATATTCTCACTGGACATGTCTTTAGAGGGAAGATACCTCGATCGAGTAGCTCCCCACATCCAAGTATAAGTAGAAAGTCACTTAACAAAAAACTAACAGCACTTCCCTGACCCGAACCTGTACAAAATTCGTACGTGTGCACATCATATCATGTATATACATCATCGCACATCATATAACAAGTCGTACGCGTGCACATCATATCATCGCTACGCAACTATAGCAATTCAGGCGTGGATTTGGAATTAATTAGCAAGTCATCACACGCGCGCGCGCGCGCACCACGGCACCAGTTAGCTCCTCCTACCTGTTGTGGAGGGCGTCGGGGCAGCTTGGAATCCGCCGCTTGTCGTCGGCAAACCGCGCGGCAGTAGACGACGGTGGTGAGCTTCGGGCTTCAGGGATTGGCCGAGAGCCCACGACGACGTACGCCACGGAGGCCGCCCTCGGACGGCGCACCGGCACCGCAGCGGCGGCTAGAACATTGTTGCTGCTGTGGGGGCACGCCGACACCAGGCAGACGATGATGAGTACAAGCAGCAGGTGATGTCGCGGGAGGAGCACGGGCGCTGGGTTCCTTCTCGTTCTCCGGCTGCATGGACTCCTCGCCGGCTGCATCGACGTCTGCTCAGTGGCCGGCGGTGGCCGGGGGAGGGGGAGGAGGGTGTCTGGTGTTTGCGTTTGACAAGGATGCGGTTTCTTCTACTGTTAATCAGTGTGCTACTGCTACTAGTAGTACGTTAGCATTCCGTGCCACCGCTCCGAAACAAATAATGCGCGTGAGAAGCGGGAATCAAGGAGTACTCCACCGCCTCTGTCAGACGCGCGTCAAAGACAGCAAGTACTACTACTACTCTACGCCCTACACATGGTAGTATGGTACTAAGACGTGTCCCTTCTCCTCTCCATTTCCCTCCGCAAAAGGATTCTCATTCCCTTTAGCATTCCCTTCGTGAAAGGATTCTCTCTTCCATTCCCTCTAGCAAGGGATTCTCTCTCCTTTCCCTATACAATTCCTTTTAAAGGGAATCTGTTGGAGATAAGGGTAAATAAAGGGAATGGGAATGAGAAAATGGAACAGGGAAGGAAATAAAATGAAAAGAATATGGTTGGAGATGGTCAGCTACCGCATGCTCTGTTTCTACTGGAAGAAGAAGAACTTGAGGACGGCCTATACTGATTGCAACTAAAAATCCTTGGGTTAAATTATTGCGTCTGAATGTGGCTACCGATCATCTTATGCCTGAGTAATGTCTGGTTAAAATTAAATAGTACCATGTTCACTTCAAAGAAACAGGAACATGAAGGAGCACGCGCGGCTCCTTGGTTACCTTTCCTTATTTACTGATCTCCCGCAGGTATAGTAACCGTTAGTATTGCATCAGCACAGTACATTTTTTAAAAAAAACTTAGTGGTATTATATGGATTAGCTAGTACTAAGTACCGGCACTTGTTTAATCTTTGGTGTCCTACGTGATAGAAAGGGATGTCCCTTAAAAACTAAAAGATAAGTTCTACAGGAAGGTGACTAGATCTGCGATATTGTATAGACCAGAATGTTGGACGACAAAAAGACAATATGTTTAGAAAATGAGCGTACAAAGATACAGATGCTGCCTTGAATCTGTGGCCACATAAGACGGGATCAAATCCACAATGATGATATATGTTATAGGGCAGATGAAACACCGCCAATTGAAGAAAAGCATATATAATATCGTTTGTGATGATTTGGATATCGCCAACAGAGGACTTTTGGGGCACCGCGGTGAAATTTTAAATCATCTTGAAAACATAAAAAGAGGCAGAGATCAACCAAGACTAACATAGGAAAGAACAGTTAAAAGAGACCTGAGAGATTAGAATGTATCTAAAGAGTTGGCGTTGGATAGGGGTGCATAAAAGTTAGCAATCCATATACCGGAACTATAATATAAAATCGAAGGTTTAGAGATTTTATTGATTTTTATTGAGTTTCATTTCCATCCTACTCTAGTTTCACTTGGGGCAAAAGGCTTGGTTGCAACAATACAGGACCCATCACGCAATCGATCAATCCCTGCTTTAGAATGGATGTACTATCCAGGTTAATGCATCAAACATGACCGGGTATGGCGCGTTGCACCGTGCCACCTTTGGCTTTGGGGCTGATACCTCAGGCAGGGGTTTTGCCCGGCCGAGTGACGGTCGACTTCGCCAAAAAAGACGGCATGCAGCAATAACATGCAGACTGGTGTCATGATCTCTATCGCATCCGTCTTCGCTAAACTTGCTAGCTTTCTCGTGTACGTGATCGCAATGCGTATGGGATCTGGGTGCGCGGCCAGTGTACCATGCAAAATTACCAACCAAGCACACTCACCGAATGTGCTCCATGGTTGTCAAGGTGTTATTTCTTTCGTGCAAAACGTTGGCCTTGTTATGATATAAATATAATCCCTTTCTAAGTACAGAAAGATTCTATTTATTAGTGGACGAATCTGAACTTATCTGTAAGTTGGTTTTGCTATTTATTAGGCATCCCTTTGTACAGAAATCAATCTAATAAAGAGAGATCTTTACCCCGCTTACTTTGTGTCTGCTCCACGTTCTTGTTCTTGTGATTTCGTTGTCGTACTATTAATTGATCACGGGTGAACGACTACATTTTATAACATGTTATCAGCACGAAGCTCTACAAGGCTGAAGCCCTAGATCAATCTACAAGCAGCGTATGTCCTTTGCAAGAAGATCAATCTTGTTTTCTTCATACTTATCAGTGATTGATCTATGGTTAATTTGCATGTTTCTCATACGAGAGATCGATCTCATCAACACAAAGACGTAATTGGATGCATGCATGAACGAACGCACGACATTCTACTGAGGCCAATCGTGATTGTCCACCTACAACAATCGACATTGCATCGAAATCGGCCGGCAACACATGATTAAATTTACTATAAGCCCTATATAAGTTTGAGCTACGTAAATTAATAGCACCTGAACAACTTATTAATCCTGTAAATTATCTTTCCCTAATTAACTAGATTACATGTTTAATATAAACTAAAAACTAGGGTTCATGGTAGTACTGCTCATCAAGTAATTACTGTTCATAATTAGTATGAAAAAAATCCTCCTCTACATCTACGGCTGCATCGGCCAGAGCTTGCCGACCGCCTCGCCCTCGAAGGGCGCGCACCCATGCATCGGTTGCCTTACAGGCGCCGCCGCACCCAACCTCGTCGGCCACCGTCGCTGCGCTTGGTCGGAGCCGCACCTTGGCCCACGCTTGTGGCCTCCCTGTGACAGCAAGCCGCCGCTCGGCCGTGCCGCTGTTGCACCAAGCCGCACGCCCGAAGCGTCTCAGTGCCACGCTTGTTGTGCCCTGCATCGATTGTTCGTCCGAAGCCGCGCTTGCTGTGTCTCGCACCGACCGCACACCCACCGAGTTGTATCGACCGCCGTTACACCTTGTTGGCATTGTTGCAGCACCATGGGTTCAGCTATTTCTTGGCGGTCTTTTAAGCAAACATTGATAGCTGATTCTACCAATCACTAAGAGATTATAGCTTTATATGAAGCCTCAGGAGAGTGTGCTTGGCTGAAATAAGTGATTAACCACACCCAGAAGTCATATAGTCTTAATACCATCGAAACACCTACGATTATCCATGAAGATAATATTATTTATGTTACACAAATACACATATGTTATGTAAAGAGCAATATCACGAAGCATATTGCTCTTAAACTTTTCTACCCTCACAAACTCCAGAAGAATGGTGACGTAAAAATAATGTAAACTAAGTCATGTGAAAATCTAGTAGATTTGTTTACAAAATCTTTGCCAAAATCTACTTTTCAAAGGTGCGTTAATGGCATTAGAATGAGACGACATAGATATTTGCAAAATTCAAGGGGAGTAAATCCCTGAACTATGACCCCTTTTGCGTGATCCTAAAGATCATATTTTATATCCTAAAGATTATAAGTTGTACTCATTTTCCCTTTTGTGAGTTTTCATGAGGTTTCTTAGATGAAGGTTTTTAATAAGGCGACTAGTGTAACAGAGAGTACGAGTGCAATGTACTCTCTTCTCCATCCTTTTTTTGTATTGGGTTTTTGGGAGGAGTTTTTAATCAGATATATGCATTACACTATACGGTATTCGTCCAAAGGAGAGTGTTATGATATGGACAGAATTCAAGTATGAAAGGACTATATTCATTGGTGGGCGAATTCAAACTTATCTGCAAGTTGACTTTGTTATTTATTGGGCACCCTTTGTATAGAAATCAATCTAATAAAGAGAGAGATTTGTGCTCCCTGTTATTGTTTTTGTGATTTCGTTGATGTGTTATTGATTGATCGCAGGTAAACGACTACGTTTTACAATTATTTCCTTAATCGGTCTTTTTAGATTTAGCTCTTAGCTTGATTAGTAATTTGATTAGGTGACCCATCAATTTATAAAGGAGCATGTATCCTATAAGCTTGAACAACGGAAAAGGGGGGGGGGGGGGAGGAAGAGAAAGAAAAGACAATGTCAAGCTGTGTTGATATCGAAAAAAATCTGTGTGCTATTTCTCGTATTCACATGCATGTATCCTATAAGCTTGAACACCATGGTTGGAATATTTTTTCTCTCTCCAGAGAGGACGTAAGGAGACAAATTGTATAGTCGTTTAGGTACATATATAGTACAGTCGTTAACAATAACAAACAAATATCCCACCGAACGTTTAGGTTTAGGTGCATAGTATGGCGTCAACAAGTGAAATGGCAATCATGGCGCAATTATTTCAAGTGCCGCCAGATGCTTCTCGCCAAAGTCCAAAGCGCCATTTTTCAACAGCTGCTGCTGCTGCTGCACGCTGGCCCTGCTTGCTACACAACAACACAAGGTTGCGCATCCAATAATTCGCTAGACCAATTGCATTCCTCCTGGTTATTCTTTCCCTGATCCATGACAAAGAGCACTTGGGTACGTAGTCGTTTGGATCCTAATGCGACGTCCTTTCTTTTCCTTCCGGCCGCGGAGGCTTTCATTTTCTCATGTCACTGATCCCACGTAACTCCCAGCTGCAGCACGCTCGAATCGATAAACCGCTCAACATGCCACGAGCACTTGTTCCTAATCCTTCCTGGGCAGATTGCGTTGTGGGGGTGCATGGATGGCGTTGTATCCATGGCATTTCACATGTACTAGCTAGAGCTGCGCGCTCCGCCGCGCCGTGCGAAATTTGATCTAAGTTTTTATCTCTAAAAAAAGGCAGGAATATCCGAGTTTTTTTTTGTTCGCTTGGGTATTTCTTGGAAAAAAGACGCTAGGTAAGAACCGTCGACGAACCAGCGAAACAACGGCCCTTTTTTGGGGAAAAAAAGAATAATATATATTTCGAGAAATATTAGATCCCAAACCACAAAAAAAAGCTATAGATGCCGAGTTTAACACCCTATGCGGTCAACGGGCAATAATACATTTCTTAAAAAATATTAGAGATCGAGCCGCAAAAGGAATTTTAGATGCCGAGTTTAACACCCTATGCGCTTATTTTCCCGTGAAAAATGAGCAAAAAGCGGGAAAAAAAACGGAGAAACGACGGACGAAAAACGAATTTTCATTTTTTTTTTTGGGAAACGGCCAACGAAAACATTTTTGCCATGCTCCGGAGAAAAAATGGATCACGAAAATATTTTTTTTCTAGGCAAAATGGAGAAAGAAAATGGTCTCCCATATCTTTTTTTGGGGAAATAGCTACCGAAAATATTTTCCCTATGCTCCGGAGGAAAAACGGATCACGAAAATATTTTTCGCATGCTCCGGAGGAAAAACGGATCACGAAAATATTTTTTTCCGGGCAAAACGGACAAAAGAAACAGTCTTCCATTTTTTTTGGGGGGGAAATAGCCACCGAAAACATTTCCCCCATGCTCCGAAGGGAAAACGGATCACGAAAACATTTTTTCTGGGCAAAACGGAGAAAGAAAACAGTTTTCCATTTTTTTTTTGCAAAAACGGCTACCGAAAATATTTTTCGCATGCTCTGGAGAAAAAACGGACCCCGGAAATATTTTTTTCGGACAAAACGGAGAAAGGACCCGAACGTAAAGCGTGAGGACCTATTTATTATAATTTTGGACATGTTCGCTATTTTGAAAAATTAGGAAAGGGCTTGCTCGCGATTCGTACCTAACAGGAGGTCCTCCATGCAAAACGGCAAACCAGGGATCTAAACGCGAACCGAAAAAAATTTTCCTCTCACATAAAATCGCGCAGGGACTTATTTGTAATTTGGAGAAAGCCGAGGGGTTTTTTTTGAAAAAACCGCAGGGTGACGTGGCCTCTCGGTTGAGCTCCGTTCGTAGGGCTTATAAGAGGTGTAATATTCTTAATTTCGAGAGATGCTTTTATGTATTTTTTTAAAAAAAGTTTGAATAAGTATTAAAGTAATTTGTATTCGAAAATAAAACATAAAAGCATGGCTCATTTTTTTTGCCCGGTAGGACCCAAGATTGAGCTGATACGTCTGGAGCCAATGACAAACTAGTCCGATTTACTATTTCGATGATGTGACTTCTCAAAATGAAAAAGGTACACAATTGGACATGACCTGTCAGATCAGATCGATGTGCAATTGCCTATTTCCCAGCTAGAGATAAAAGAGAAAATTTTTACTTGCTTTTATACTGGTAGTATATAATATGTAGTAAAATTAGATCTAATCGTTGATTTGTTAAAGATGTTTCTACTACTGTACTACCAGATGAAATATAAGTAAATTCTAGTTAATTTGATCAATTGGATCAAAAAGAATAAACATTCAAATTCAGTTTACTGTACTGTAAAAAAGTTCAAAAGTGAAAGACATATCAAACCTAGTTTGCACAAACGTATAAGATACACGCATGTCGTCGGTGAAAGAAACAATAGCAAGTATATTATTACGTATCACCCTACAATACAAATTATATAAATCTTGAAACAAGCAAAATAATAACTAATCACCATTTATCTTTTATTTGCATTTTAATATTTATACAACTTTTAAACAGTGACATATAACCCACCCACGGCAAAAGGCGACGAACATGCCAAAGACCCCAAAACAAATGACAAGACCACAGAAACTTCAACACGTATATACTTCTCATAATCCATTTCCAGAAAACTATGGTCTTCCAGAATGCATGTTCACTCAGCTACAGAAAAGAAAAAAAAAAAAACAGAACTAAAAAGCATAGCAGATGCAACATGCATGCACATTCTTCTTGATTTCACCGTCCAGACTTGGATCACGCCTCGGCCTTGTGTTCCGGCCGGTGCGTGAACTCGAAGTCCACATGAACGAAGGCGCGCTCGACCTCAGGGAGCTGCTCCAGCTTCTCCTGCAGCGACTCCCCGATGTCGTGCGCCTGGCTCAGCGGCATGTCGCCCGGCAGGACGACGTCCACCTCCACGAAGTAGTGCGTCCCAAAGGCGTAGGCCCTGACCGTGTCGATGTGCCGGATCTGCTCGTGGTGGTTCCATATCAGGTATGTCAGCTTCGTCAGGTACTCGGCCGGAGCAGACCGGCCGATCAGCGTCCCCACGTTCTCCAGGACCGTCCTTGCCCAGGTGGTGATGGTGTACAGAGCAATCTGCAGTCGCAATGCAAAGTTTCTGACATCTCCGACCGATTACAATGCATATGATCAAGGCAGGCAGTGGCTGACTGAATTGTACTCACCAATATAGCACCAACTGGATCTACCCACCATTTGAACCTGACTGCGAGTATCGCGCTGACTAGGCCGACTGAGTTAGTGATAACGTCGAAGAAATGATCCTGTGCGTATGCTCTGACGATCTCGTTCTTGAATGTCCGACAGTACAGCATCAGGAAAAACTTCACAACTGCAACCGAGGACATGCTGCCTACCATCCAGAGCTCTTTCGTGTGGTCAAATTCTCGGTGATCCTGTCATGCCATTGCTCAGGCAGGGTCGCTTCATACAGGTATGTCATTAACTTATTGTGATAAATAAAATACACAGATCGTGTACCTGTGTAATAAGCTGGCGCCCTGATTCAATCAGTATTTGGAAACCAAGTGTGCCCATTACTGATGCAAAAACTATTATGCCCTGAAATTTCCAGGTTGTTCAATTAGCATGTATATTGCCATGGAACATCAGTAGATACTCTGAATGATATCAAATAATGTGGCATTTCAGGCTGAAACACAATTGCGTAAGACAAAGGTGCAAAGGTTAATGAACAAAGTCATTACCACTGGCTGCATGCGTCTCTTTCCAATCGGATAGCTATACTTGTTGGGTTTTTTCATAGCATATGCTGTAAACCAGAGTATGAAACCTGACAAAAGATCCAGTAGGGAGTCCAACGTTGAAGCTATTACTGCCATTGATAAACTTTCAACTGAAGCAACGACTTTTCCAATGAAAAGGATCAGATTGATTATATTTGACAGGTTGATAGCCAGTCTTTCGCTCCTTGCCAATTGCTTTAACTCGTCCTACGAAGACAACAGGGAGATAATATTCCAAAACAGTATTTGTTAACATAAACAACATCGAGTTTCTAGTTAAAAATTCCATAATTGCACATTACACAGGGTGAAGGTGTGTTTCTCTATAATGGATTTGTACCTCAGTAGGAGCACTCTGATCTAAGCAACCATGCTCATTCATGGTCTCCATCTCGCTGAAATCCTTAAGAAGATTTTCTTGCTTCTTGTAGTATTTTGCAATTTTTCTTTGTTTGCCTGAAATCATTTGACATTTGACAAGGAACTGAGTTGCCGGAAGAAATAGCACACTACAATACAGATCATTAAAAATATTTGATCGATTGAATGGTAACGCTGACTTGATGATTGATCAAATTCTATCAGTAACCCTACGTAAAGATGCTATTGGATACCACCAATGCAATTGGCTCAACCATGGTAATGACGAGTAGACAATTGGACAGCAGATAGGCTCCAGCGTCGAGGGATCTCCGCACACACGGTTTGCAAACTGTGAGACCAGGAACCAGAAACAATCGATCATTTACTTGTGCATTGCCCGTGGGTTCGTCAGCTTTTGATGAGCTTCATGAGGCATCTAGGATGGACTGGTCCAACGCCGTGCTTCACTGGACAGCTAATTGACTGGTGGAAGTGGAACTGCTTGAGAAAATTTTCACCCAAGGAGCAGCGGCGGGGTTTTGATTCTCTAGTGATTTTGCTCATTTGGACAGTCTGGAGAGAAAGAAATGCTCAAGTTTTCGAAGACGAGTTGGACATCCAAAGTCTGACAAGCAAGTTGGTGGACGAATTGAGTAAGTGGCGTCAGGTTGGTTGCCTTCTTCGTTTCTGCGAATTAGCCTTTAGTTCTTTCCTTAGCCGCTTGTAGTTGCTTGTCAGGGCCTAACAATGACCAATTACACTACACTATAACCTAACAAGATCACGACTGCCGTTAGTGCCTGCTAAACCATACCCATTAGGCAATAAAGTCAACGTTTAACACAATCACACATGAAAAGGAGCTGTAATTTCCAATGGAAACAAAGCCGTAATTGACCACAATCATCAGACTTAACCACGAGGTTTGTCGTCTAAGGTAAACAGCTGCGAGATTAGCTAGTGTGTAGCGCTGAAACCAGAAGCGCTCTCTGATTTACAGTGGCTGTTCAACTGTGGCAAGCTAGCAGTTCAATTGTCTTCTTCTTGGAGCTTCGCGCAAAGCAAACCCCACAACAAACCAAAGCCCGTTCTAGAAGCTTCCGAGCCATGCGTACGGAAGGGCAGATTTCCCCGGTCCCTTGTGTACGTACATACACGTACGAGCGGAGCACCCGGGGCAAATATACCAGCGAATTGCGTGATATTACCAGTACTCCATTACTACTAACTCACACGAGTAATTGGCGAAGAAGAGAGGGAAGACGAGAGGAGCGGCTGTCAGCGCACCATGGAAGATCCTGGAGAAGGGAGGTGGGTGCCGGTGGAACCGCTCCGGGACGCGGAATTCGCCGCTGCCGACGCGCAGCCTCCACGACGCCGACGCGTCCGCCCCTCCGCAAGGCCGCCCGGCCCAGGGCTCGTCCGACTCCGATGGCTCCTTGCTTGGAGATTTCATCGGTGCTCCAGCTGCTTGCTGGTGTGATTGACTCCAGTGGTTTTGCTTCGGCACGGCTCGGCTCGATTTTATTCGGAGAAAAATTCTACCGTGTATTATACCAACAGTATATAATTAGTAACAATTAAAGTTAGTTATTAATTTATTAATGATATTTTTACTATTATATTATTGATAAAATATAAAAGAATGAAGTTTATATTGAATTTAACGTAGCTTAAAAGAGCTCTATTCGGATTCCAGGCCGATCGAATCACCGAAGCAGCGAGAGGTAATTAAAGGTGGGGGTGGGCCGGTGGCGACTACGGGCAGCTAATTAACTTTCCTCTAAACGTTGTTTGCCTGCTTGATTACCTGTGCTCTCCTATGGACGTGACATGTATTCGTGCTTGGTTTGCACCGACCTGCTTCTGCACTCCCTCGGTCGCTTTCATCCTTCAATTAGACACCCAGAATTAGGCAGATCCTTGATTTTAAACAGATTTCCAAATTAAGATCGTGCCAAGTAAAGCTTTCATCCCTCGGTAATTAGTTAACGCGCGTCCACTTCCGGGGAAGAATCTGATTCAGCGTGGAAACAAACAAACAAACTAACAGCAATGGATAGAGATAAAAAAGATCGAAATGTGGCGTCACGTAACCGGGAGGAGAGCAACACAGGCACGGCATGCCCATCTACATGCACCTTCCAGCAGCCTTGAGCCCTTGAGCGTACGTGGTAGACGGTGACACGTACCTGCCGTCATGGTCGCTGACGCTGAATCACCGATGTGCCGCCGTGCCATCGAAAAGAACAGCTCCACCCAGACGACACGAGGATCAAATAAAGTAAAATCTGACCATGACTTGTCTAGGATTCTTGTTACAAGTTTGGGCGGCCACGTACAACTACAAAGTGGCCTAGTGGAAAAGCTTATTAAAAAAGCTCCAACCTTATTTATACCTGTTGTGAAACAAGATTATTCACCCACATTAATCCGCGGCACGCCAAACAATCACACGAACAGAAGAAAAACGAACAGAAGAAAAAGAGCGCACACAATATAGGGGAAAACCCCTCTCTTTATTAGATTGATCTTTTCTGTATAAGTCAATGCCCTATATATATAGTGGAGGACCCCTGGAGATTAATTTGAATTCGCCCACCATGGATATAGTCCTTCTCTCTGGGGATATAGATTCTATCCATATCATAACACCCCCCCTTGGGCGAATATCGTGTAATGCACAGGTCTCATTAAAAACTCCTCCCAAAAACCCAGTGAGAAAAAAGGATGGAGAAAAGAGTACATTGCACTCGTACTCCTTGTTACACTAGTTGCCTCATTAAAAACCTTAATGTGAGAAAACTTTAGGAAAACTCACGAAGGGAAAAAGAGCACAACTTATAATCTTCATGATATAAACTATAATCTTCAGGATTGAGCAAAAAGGGGTTATGGTTCAGGATTTACTCCCCCTGAACTCTGCAAATCTCTAAGTCGCCTCATTCCAATGCCATTGAAGTACCTTTGGAATGTAGACTTTGGCAAAGATTTTGGAGCAGTGTTTCTATGCTTTTCCTCCTAATATAAGTTGCACGAATCTTAAAGCAAGCGAAGAGGTAAGTAATCACCATCCACTATTCATTTATGCTTTAATATTTGTGCAATTTTAAAAAAGAAAAGCATAGAAGCACCTCTCAAGATTTTGTGAATAAATCTGCTATATTTTCATATGACTTAGTTTGCACTATTTTTACCTCACCATTCTTCTGGAGTTCGTGAGGATAGAAGAACTTAAGGGCAATATGCTTCGTGATATTGCTATTTACATAACACATTTGTATTTGTGCAACACAAGCAGCATTATCTTCATAGACAATAGTAGGGGTATCGACGGTATTCATACCACATGACTTCTGGACGTGGTTAATTACACATCTTAGCCAAACGCATTCTCGTGAGGCTTCATACAAAGATATAATCTCTGAGTGGTTAGTAAAAGTGGCTACCAAAGTCTGTTTAAAAGACCGTCAAGAAATACCTGTACCACCGTAGAGAAATACAAAACCAGTCTTAATTTTGGCACTGTGGGGATCAGACAGATAGCCAACATCCATATTTTTCCCCATGGTTAAGTCTTGGTTCTTTAGGAAAACAATCCAAAATCTTAGGTACCTTAGAGGTATATGAGTAAAGTCTTGATATTAGCATAATATCTTCTGGTTGGGACTATACTGTTTCATGCTAGCAAATTTATTGCGAATGTAATATCAGACCTTGTACAATCCACAAGATACATAAATATGGGACTCCAAGTCCAAAAGACTCTCATTTTTCATTCCTTGGTCTAAATGGGTCTTTGTCCGCTTCAAGGGATCTTACTACCATGGGGGTTTTCAAAGGATGAGATTTATTCATATTAAATATTTCCAATACCTTCTTGGTATAGGCAGACTGGTGTACTAAAATTCCTTCTAGGAAATGCTCAAGCTACAGGCCTAAGCAAAATTTGGTTGTACCCAAATCCTTCATCTCAAACTCTATCTTGAGGTAAGCATTTGTTTCCTTTATTTCCTCTGTGGTTCCGATGATATTGAGATCATCGACAAATACCGAGATGATACAAAATCCATTATAGAATTTCTTTATGAACACACCGGGACAATCATCATTATTTTAATATCCATTCTTCAGGATAACTTTACTAAGTCGGTTGTACCACATCCTTATCGACTGTTTTAATCCGTCTTCAGTGACCCATATAAATATGTGGTCACTACATCCATAAATTGTATTGATAAGTTTAAGCTTGCTGCCATCAATATTAAATTTCAGAACGTTATTTCACTCATTACAGGAGGATATGTTTCATCGTAATCGATGATAGGTCTCTGCTAAAACCCTTGTGCTACAAGCCTCGCTTTATATCTCACCACCTGTATATTTTCATATCTCTTCAGGACGAAAAATCCATTTCATCTACTGGGAATATTTCAGGAAATGTTCAGTCAACAGGAACACGAACTTTTCTCTTATTAAGAAAGCACCGCCTCAATTGCTCTTTCATTTGACCCTATATGAGCGCTCCTGGCACTCTGCCATGGACTTTGGTTCTGGATCCAGATTTTAGCAATTTTTAGAGGCAAAATATATTGACAATTATAGTTTTTATTTATATATAATTCTCCTGCATCACTCCAGGGATATCTCTTTATTAATTTCTTCTGTCTCCTCATGATTTCCCACAACGATGAAGTCTGGGTGTTTCGACTTTCGAGCGTTGGATTGTGCGCACAAATATACGCTGGGGTTATCATCTTCAGGATGGATCACTTCAGGGATGTTACCATCTTCTAAATGGCTCACTTCACGGATTTTTTCAACATCAGGTTAAGCTTCTTCCACTGTCATGGGTAGTGTTCTCAATTATTTGGTTCTCTATTTCTGCGAACGTCTCCGCGAAATTAAGTCCCGAGCACCTGGAGGCATCCCCCTCATTTTCTCATGAGGGTCAAGAGTGGGTTCAATATCCTTCTAAGATATTTCCACTCTTTCAGGTGCATATACTGCAGGTATATGAGATCTTTCCACTACCTTATGATCAGTGAAGGCATTTGGCATATTATTAGCTTATTTGTTGCAGATTTATTACTTTCTGAACTTCAAGTTTGGTGACGAGTACCCGTACCATGGGTACCCCCAGCGGCCCAAAAAGACGCACGGGCCGACCCAGGCCAGTCGAGGCCCAAAGTCACGACCGCCGGGCAAGGTCCGAAATCGCGACCAGGTCTCTGATATCCCAGAGAAGCGACGGCATTTATTGCGTATCGGGCGCATTGAATGCCAGCCATAATATCGATGACGTAGCGGCACAAGTTCCCGACCTTCGCATTTATTGCGAGCGACGCAGCGACTACGGCGACCTGCAGCAGGGCAGGGGGAGTCGGCGACCAGTCCCATCAACCCGCCACTTTCGGACGACCGAGAGCACAGTCTTTTCCTCTTTTTTCTAACCAACAGTGTGACCTTCCTCCTCGCCTATATAAAGGGGGGAGGGGCGAGCTTGTAAAGGGGACGAACGATCAAGAATCAATACAATCCACCTCACACGAACTGGAGTAGGGACGTTCTGCCCGAACCAGTATAAACACCAGGCCTCTTGAGTCGACCATTCGGGGAGAGGGAGCGCGCGACCCCCTCCGACCATAAATTCGCATTGCCGGTGCACGAAACACCGACAGTTGGCGCGCCAGGTAGGGGCTTCTCACGCGTCTTCATCGACATCCTCATCTTCGGATTCCCATCTTCTTCCCCGATGGCTTTTTGTGCTCGCAACGACTCGCCGACGTCGAGGGGCTGGATCCGCTTCGGAGCCCTCGACTTCATCATCACCACGGCAGGGGAGCTTGTCCTCGTCCCCGCCACCCTCCGAGACCGGGCGCCCTCCACGAACTTAGATGTGGTCGCCGACGTTCTCGGCAACCTCCGCCTCGAAACCCCGCTACGGGCCTCCTCGGCGGCCTTGTCGCGCGACGGCACCGTCTCCGGCAACACCATGCGCGACTCGCCATGAGCAAGGATCTCGCCCTCCGTGAGTTCCCGGCTCGTGGCCATGGCTGGCTACGCGCCTACCTCCCTCCACGACCTGCTGGGGGACTCCTCCAGCCACGGCTCCAGCTCCGACAGGGAGCACCCCCCGCGCCGGATGAACTCTCGAGAGTGCAACATGACGGGTGCGTCGGAACCGTCCTCCACCCCCGCTACCCTCGGGACCCTCCTCCCGCGCGACGAAGCGCGGCGGGAGGAATCCCAACGGAAGGCAGCAGCGCCACCAGCAACGCCTCGCCGACCTCCGCCAGCGGTGCGAGGAGCTGGAGGCTCGAAAGGCCGAGCTCGACAAACTTCAGGCTGACCTGGAGCGACGACAGCCCGAGCCACCACTCGTCCCTGGCGCGTGCGCCCGCGCGCGCCAGGTGCATCACCGCTAGGCGAGGGGCGGCGATCTTCCGTTCTTCCCCACGCCAACGAACATCGGCTGCGGCGGCAATCTTTGCTCATGAACTGCTGAGCCAACGGAGCGAAGCCAAGGCTACCTACGAGAACCTCAGGGGCCGGTAGAGCGTGCCGTCATTCAAGACGCCCAAGGCTCCGGCTCTGGCGGTCGGCGCCACCTCGGGCCGCTGGGCCCTCCCCTCTCAGGGTCGACGAGCCAGCCAAGACGGCCCGCCACGACGAGCTCCCCAGGCATCATACACCCCGGTGCGCCACCGCCTGGGGGACAAGTATGATCTTCGCGCCACCCTCGAGGCGCGAAGGAGAGCTGTCGACGCGGCGGCACCCTCGCAGGTCGCCGATAGCGGACCGCGCGAGCACCGTGATCAGGGTCCTGATGGCCCCGGGCCACGGGCGTTTACGCGCGCCGTCCGCAACGCTGGCTTCCCGACCAGGTTCCGGGCCCCGACTAACATAGCCAAATACACAGGGGCCACCAACCCCAGTGTCTGGCTAGAAGACTACCGGCTCGCCTGCCGAGCGGGGGGAGCGACGGACGACTCCTTCATCATCCAGTATCTCCCCATCTACCTTGCGGACTCAGCTCGAGCCTGGCTCGAGTACACACTGCCAGACACCATCGGCGGTGGGCCGACCTGACGAACCTTTTCGTCGGGAACTTCCAGGGCACATACAAACGCCCTGGCAACTCCTGGGACCTGAAGAGCTGCAAGCAGCAGCCGGGGGAAACCCTCCGGGACTACATCCGCCGCTTCTCCCAGCAGTGCAACGAGCTCCCCGACATCCGTGACGCCGACGTCGTCGGCGTTCATCTGGCACCACGTGCGAGGCCCTGGTCCACAAGTTGGGCTGTGCGAAACCGGACCACCAAGGAGCTCCTCGACATCGCCACCAATCACGCCTCGGCGAGGCCGTGGGGGCCATCTTCGAAAGGAAGGCGGCCGCAAGGCACCGACCTCGAGGCGGCGCCCCTTCCAGCCGTCGACAAAAGGAAGCGGAAGGGAAGCAGGGTCGCGGCGAATGGTCGCCACGCCGACCGACCGCCAAAAGCAGCGGCAGACGCCCGACCGATTCGAGAAACTGATGGATAGTCCGTGCCCGAACCACGACTATCCCGTCAAACACAAGTATCGGGACTGCGAGGTCTTGAAGCGGTTTCTCTCCGGAAACCCCACGACATCGCGGGTGTCGGGGATTGGCTATCTGGCAAAAGACCACGGTACCCCCGTAAAAAGCTAAACCCGCCGACCTTGTGGTACTAAAAGAAGATGCTCGGGAGAACGAAACGAGCATCCCTCCTTCTCCTCCGAGCATACGCGTCTGCGCCTTTGTTCGCAGAAGCACCAAACACGCCCCCCCCACGAGCAAGCATGCTCGTAGAGGCCACGACCTACTCGGGTGTTTGGTCGGAGGCCAATGACGCTACAAGAAAGGAAGGAGCCAACCAATCAGCCAGAGATCAAGGGAGATCATGCAGAAATTCAAATAACGCGGAATCAAGGGCGGCGGGTCACGGATATGGATACATAGCGTGATCCCAGGAGGTAGTTACCTTCTTCGTATCTCTAGTCGTAGTATTTAAACCCCCCTGAAGATCTGTAACGGGAGAGGGACACCAAGATAGCACACAATACACTGGAGTAGGGCTATTATCTCGACGGTGAGAGGCCCGAACCAGGATAAAACACCGTGTCCCCCTTTTCTTCTTCTCCCGACCTCGCATCGCTCGAACGCCCTCTTCGATCCGTGCGGCGGGGCTCTGTTGATCTCCCATTCAACAAGTAAGCTCGGCGGAGCCCGTTCTCCAATCGTCGGCGGTGGCGCCGTCCGTGGGGACCGGCGACTTGATTCCCGTCTGAGATCAAGATCCTCGAGGATGCCGAACTCGGGAGACACTCGGGACCTTTGTGTTTCGACCACGTTGAAGATGACGGCGTGTACTACGCCGCCCGACAAGCGTGGCGGGGTGACCGATCCTATCGGTCACACCGAGTCTGAGCCCTTCCCGGACACGGGAATGCGAGGCGGGGCCTCCATCCCCAGACATTACCCTCGGGGACCCCGAGGATGGCTATGATGAGCTCTACGACGGCCTGGACATACTGACGACCTAGAGCTCGGCCAGAGATCGCATCTCAAGGGGATACAATGATGTCCCCATCGCTTTCATCCCGCTCTCGTCGGGTCAGCGTGGCCGAGCCGTGCGGAGCCGGAGAAGGATCCTCTGACGCTGCCAAGCACGACCCCTACGAGGCGGCGGACTCCACCTGGAGGCGTCCTTGGGAAAGACCCTCGCGAGCATTCGCCGCCAGGCAAAGAAGCGCGCCTCCACGGAAAGGAACTCGTGGGTACCGAACTCCCGATCGCTCGGGCGTCGCCAAAGCTTCGCCACCGCTTGATTCACCGGAAGCGAGAGCAGTTCTGAGCCTTGGCGGCGGTCGTGCGTGACCTGCGTAGTTTCCCCGAGCAAGCAGACTTAGAGGCCGTGGGCAGGGTCGTAGCCGAAGATTTGGAAAGGCTTGCCGCCGAGCTAAAAGTCTCGGATCCTCCTCGTGACCGGGATGCGGAGTGTTTCCGGGACCATCACAACGCTCCCCGTGCTTCGCCGCAGGTGAATCTCGGAGCCATGCTCGGAGAGATCGCCCAGATCGCTAACCTAATCCGGAAAGGCCGGAGCGATCCGCGAAGCGACCTCGGAGCGATATCTGTATAATCGCCCAGATTACGAGCACTCTGAACGCTCCACGACCAAGCGGTCGTCGGCACGACCGTCGCATGAGGTTTTCTCCCGACTCGGCCCGCGCACGGGGCGTTGGGTGGAAGACCCGCGTGGAGGCCGCTATGACCGAGGATTTCACCGCGAAATCCCGAGCTTCGGTTGCCAGGCCTTCACGAGCTCCCTCCGGAACGTCGCATGGCCGAACAGATTCAAGCCCGGCCATATCGAAAGGTTCAACGGGACCCAGAACCCGGACGAATTTCTCTCAATATATACCACCGCCATCCTCGCCGCCGGAGGCGATGAGGTGATAACAAATTACTCCGCCGAAGCGGTTCGACGGAGCCGCCAGACGTGGCTTTTTAATCGAAGGAAGGCTCCATACGGTCCTGAGGGCAGCTCGGCGCGCGCTCGAGCAAATTTCGAGCTGTTACATCCGCCGGAAAGGAGCGCGACCTGAGGCGCTTGTCTGACAGACGGGAAACCTGCGACAATTCGTCGAGAGATTTATCCAGTCGGAACTTCGATCCCAAACATATCGGACGAGGCGGTCGTCCGAGCTTTCAAGTTCGAGTGCGAGGCGTGCGCTTCACGCAGGACACGGAGATCCACCGGATCTAACGGCGAACGAGCTCTTCCGAATGGCCGATCGATACGCCAGCGAGATGAAGCCGTCCAATGGAAGAAGATCTTTGGGCGAAGGAAGCCGCCTCAACCTGGCCTAGAGACCTCGGCTAGCAAAAGGGCTCAGTGCAGTAGACAAGAAGATCAAGAAAAAGAAAAAGCGACCCTCGCTTGACCATGGTAGCCGCGGTGGAACAACAACAACCCGAGCAACCCAGCGGTAGCCACGGGGCTTAACGCTTCGGGAGAGGACAACCACACAGGCCTCGAGGGCGAGGCGACCAAGCGGACCGACGAGGCGACCAAGCGGACCCGACGGGCGACCTCATCGTCCGCTTCACTAGGCGCACGGGCACGACCTACGGAATTGCCGAACGTGGACCTACCGCCTGGAGCAGTTTTACAGCGGCAGGGGTCCCATGCCAACGCTTCCAGAGCAGGGTGAAAATGACAAAGGAAAATAGACCGAGGATGACATGGAATACCAAGAACCAAGGAATCACATAGCGGTCATCTTCGGGGGCTCCTCCGCCTACAAGTCCCGCCGGGACTTAAAGGACGCCGCAAGAGAAGTGCACCAGGTTACCCAGGGCAAGCCTCCGGTGCGGCGGTGAAATGGTGCGAGGTATCCCTCACCTTCTCCAAGGACGATTGTCCCCTTGGGATGACCAAACCCCAGAGGCTTCCGATGGTCGTGAACCCCACCATCAGCAATACCGTCGTCGGTCGGGTCCTCATAGACTCCGGGAGCTCTTTGGACCTTATTTCAGCCAAGGTTTTGGACGAGATGCAGATTCCTCGTTCCAAAATCAAGAGTGTGGCCGTGCCCTTCTTCGGGATAGTCCCAGGCACCTCGATCAAACCTCTGGAGCAGGTCGTCCTGCCCGTAAGTTTTGGCGGCCCAAGTAACTTCAGAACGGAGCTAATCACCTTCGAGGTGGTAGACTTTGAGTCGGCCTACAACGCCATCCTCGGCAGGCCGGCCTTGGCCAAGTTCATGGCCGCCTCTCACCACGCGTATCAGTGCCTGAAGATTCCCGGACCGAGCGGAGTTATAACCATCAAAGGGAACCACAAGTCCGCACTCAATTGCGACGAAAGAGCCTTAGATATGGTCGGCCAGTTACCCACTCGCGGTCGACCAAGAGCCGAAGCATTCCGGCCTAAACTTGCCCTCGGCTGGAGGAGAGACCAAGGCTGTTCGCAATAGTCGGAACCGGCCAAGGTCATTCATTTGGGATCTTCCTTAGATCCCAAATAGAACTCGAGCTCGTCACCTTCCTCAGGGCAAGGTCGGATGTGTTCGCACGGGAACCATCCGACATGCCCGGTCCCAAGGGAGGTGGTCGAGCACAGGCTAACGATTCAGCGACAAAAAACGGTGAGACAGAAACTTAGACGCTTTTCCCGGAAAAGCAGGCAATCATCAGGAGGAACTTGATAAACTCCTAAAAGCTGGCTTCATCGGAGAGATCGAGCACTCCGAGTGGCTAGCCAATCCAGTTCGTCGAGGAAGAAAGGAGGCAAGTGGCGCATGTGCGTCGACCACACGCAGGTTTGAACGCGGCGTGCCCAAAAGACAACTACCCGTTGCCTCGCATAGACCAATTGGTGGACGCGACGGCAGTGGTCCTGAGACCATGAGCTTCCTAGACGCCTATTCAGGCTATCATCGATCACTGTCGCGAAGACGAGGAAAAGACTTCCTTCATCACCCCGTTCGGTACCTTACGCTGCTCGACCATGTCTTTCATCACGAGAAATGCGGGAGCAACCTTTCAACGCCTCATGCAGAAGACTTTCACAGACCAAATAGGTCGAAATTTGGAGGTCTATGTCGACGACATAGTTGTCAAAAGCAAGAGTACTTCGGGTCACGTTGCTGACTTGGAAGAAACTTTCTGTAACCTCAATAAGCATCGAATAAAGCTAAATCCAGAGAAATGCGTATTCGGCGTAAAGGCTGGCAAGGTGCTCGGCTACATGGTCGGGCCAAATGGCGTTGGGGCTAACCCGGAGAAGATCGAAGCCATTGAGAACATGAGGTCGCCCACATGCGTAAAGGAAGTACAAGCTCTGACCGGAAGAATGGCCGCCTTAAGCCGGTTCGTCTCCCGGCTGGGGGAGCGAGGACTACCTTTCTTTAAAGCCCTCCGCAAACATGATGGCTTCACGTGGACGGAGGAAGCTGATCGCGCGTTCAAAGAGCTAAAGCAGTACCTCTCCCAACCGCCCGTCCTCGTCACGCCCATAGCAGGGGAAGAATTGCTACTATACCTGGCGGCGACCATAAGCGGTAAGCTTCGGTGTTAGCGGTAGAGAGATGGTACCCGGCGACCTATCTATTACGTCGTGAAAGTGCTTCATGGACCAAAGGAGCGTTACCCCGAGGTCCAGAAACTACTGTACTCATTGCTGATGGCCTCCAGGAAGTTGCGTCACTACTTCCAAGCACACAAGATCGTGGTGCCGACCGGTTTCCCACTCAGGGAAATCCTAAAAAATCAGGACGCCAGTGGTCGCATAGCCAAGTGGGCAATGGAGCTCGCCGAGTTCGAGCTGGTGTTCTCGGCCCGCGGCGATAAAATCACAAGTCTTGGCTGATTTCGTGGCGAGAATGGTCGGCTCGGCTCCACCGGCCAGTGGAACCAATGATTCGAGGGAAAACTCACGGACTCTGTATTTCGATGGATCCCGAGCATCTGGCGCTCGGGTGGCGTCATCTTGGTCTCCCGGATGGAGAGCAACTGACGCCATCCAACTACATTTATTGCGACTAACAACGCGGCGGAATCTGAAACCTTTTGGCGGACTTGAGCATGTAAATCGCTAGGAGTCCAACGGCTCATTGTGAAGGGCGATTCACGGTTGGTCGTAAACCAGGTCAACAAGGAGTATCGGTGTTCGATACCTCAATGGCGATGCACTGGTGAAGTAAGGAAGATGGAGAAATACTTCAAGAATTTCGAAGTAATCTACATCCCCAGGAAGGATAATTCCCTGGCTGACCAAATGTCTAAGGTCGGTTCCTCTCAGACCACCGCTCCGGCGGGGGTGCTTGTCGAGCACCTACATAAGCCCTCCATTCCCTCTGAAGAGGAGGCACCAGAGACCGGCGGTAGGGTCTCCTTCCTCGAGCAAAGTGCAAACTGGATGACGCCATTCGTCCAATATCTTGCGCATGGGACATTGCCCGAGGAAGAAGCCGAGCGTTCCCGGCTAATAAGGCGATCTTCTCAGTACAGACTGATCGAAGACGACCTATACCGGAAAGGCGCATTAGGGATCCTTTCCAGATGCGTCTCTCAGGAGGAAGGCCAGTACCTTCTTCGTGATATCCATGAAGGAATGTGCGGAGCTCACTCGTCTTTCAGGACGCTTGTGAGCAAGGCCTTCCGTCTAGGGTACTACTGGCCCACGGCCTTGACGGACGCACGGTCAATCGTAACGACCTGCCGAGCATGCCAGTTCCATGCTCGCAAATCCCGTCAACCGGCATATGCCCTACAAACCATACCACTCTCGTGGCCGTTCTCAACCTGGGGGCTCGATGTCCTTGGACCCTTCCCCCGAGGTCAGAAAGGCTGCAAGTATTTGCTCGTGGCCATCGACACTTTCACTAAGTGGATAGAGGCCGAGCCCGTCTTGACCATCTCGGCCCGAGCGCCAAGAGATTCCTCATGATAATGTGGTAACTCGGTTCGGGATACCCAACCGTCTTATCACAGACAACGGGACCCAGTTCACCAGCGAACTGTTCCAAAGTTACTGCGAGGAGGTCGGGACCAAGGTCTGTTCGCCAGTGGCACATCCACGAGAGTAACGGAGCAAATGAAGCGAGCAAATGGGCAGCTAGTCCAGGGCATAAAAAAGAGGGTCTTTAAGACCCTCAACCAGCACAAGCAGCAGTGGGTGGATGAGCTTCCTGCCGTTCTATGGTCTGTCCGCACCACGACCAGTCGAGCCACGCAGTAAACGCCTTTCCGACTTCGTCTACGGTGCGGAGGCCATTACACTGCCGAAATCGTCTTTGGGTTCCCCAAGGGTGCAAGCGATCGATTCCGTCGATCAAGAGGTTGAGCGCCTCGTCGACCTGGACCTCGTCGAGCGACACGCGAGCAGGCGTTGCTCGGTCTGCGGTATACCTACATGCTCTTCGTAGGCATGCGGCCAAAACGATCCGACCTAGGGTCCTGCAAGTCGGCGACATGGTCTTACGAAGAGTTCAAGACCTGTCGAAGGCCAACAAGCTAACCCCAAGGTGGGAAGGACCCTACACGGTCGTGTCTCTGGCGCCGGGCTGTTCGCCTCGCGATGCCGGATGGTCGGGAGCTCACCAAAGACTGGAACATCGATCAAGCTGCGTAAATTCTACGTTTAGACGAGTACTCTATCTCGCGCCCCTTGCGTTCTTTCCAATAAAAGCGTTTCCCTCTTTCCGTGTTTCGTCCTCGCTTTGTCGAACGAGCATCGTCATCTAACGACATTGCGAACTTATCCGACAAGTATGTGCGCACCATTTCCCTTGGCCCCGGCCGGATGCTCGCCAATCGTTCACTTTCCACAAGAGCTTTTCCTTTGTATGCGTGGTCGGCGCGAGCATCCACTCTAAGCCGGTTCGGTGACCATTCGGGTATGGTGGCTCTACGTGATGTTGGTTTAAAGTTCGTCTACTCAGGCTCACATTTCTTCTCGACGAACCGACCTACTTATATCATTCAAAAAATCGTCACGACCAAAGCGACCCTTAAATTTTCCCATGAACAAACTCGTGCTCGCATAGCGGTAAGGGCACGACCTTTGTCCATGGCGGGGGCTCAGTATGATAAGGAACGTTCCGTCCCTTCTTCCAAGGATCCTTTGCTCGTATCTATGCTATATGCTCTTATGCAGGGACTTATTTTCTTTTCTCGAGCAAGGATCATATAAGCAAATATTGAAGGCGAACTCGAGAAAAAGCAGGCAAGGACCAAACACTGCGAGTTCGCTCATTTAATCCGAAATGTTGTTTTTTTACAGGGTTTACACGAGCTAAAAATAAAAGAGCTAAGTCCTACGCTCGACTGAAGGCGACAAGTTCCTCCTTAAGGGAGTCGACCTCCGCCTCCAAGTCCAAAACTTTCCGCCGAGCGGCACGACCTTCACCGCTTGTCCCGAAGGCGCTGCACCTCCTTGGTGGGCCTCTTCGCGCTCCGAGCTCGTTGGAGTTCGGCGCAGTCGGGGACCTCGGCCGCAACTTCCCGGCTCCTCTTCGAGGTCGGCACATACATTCCGAAGTGTTCTTCGCCGTCTCGCTCTCAAAGAGCTGGTCGAAGTCCGACGACGAGGCTCTTCGCCGACTCCGGCTCCTTCAGGTCGGCCTCGCGCACCTCGGAGACTCGCCGCTCGAGATCGGCGATCTTGGCGTCTTGCTCGCGATGGTACGCCCAGAACTCCTCTGCTGGAACTGCGGAGGCATCGATGTCCTCCATAGCCTTCGCCGCAAACTTGGAGCAAAAAAGAAGGAAAGGGAAGGAAGGTCAAGAAGAACCCCTTGAAGATTGCTCGCCTCGTGAAAAAAGTTAGAAGCAAAGCGCTTACCAGAAGAGCCCGGCTGACCAGCTTGTCTTGAAGCCGCTGGCGGTCGGTAGCACCAGCTCGGAAAAAGGGATAAACCCACGCAGGGCCATCACGATCCCGAGCGGCACGTCGAGATCTTGCCCCTCACAGGCACCTGGTGCTCCCAGGAGAGCAACGGCGTTTCCGCCTTCGACCAACCCCAGGACGCCCTGAGGTTGGTCTTCTGCATCAACAGGCGGCTCGTGGCCGCCTTCCTCCTACCCGGCCGCGTGCCAGGGCTGGGCCGGCTAACGCTTCCGCCCCTTGCACTTCCGCCGCCGGAAGCAATGGAAGCTCCACGCCCGGAGGCGATTGGTCGAGGACGACCACCTCCGGCTCGTGATCCGCGGCCGGGGGCAGCTGGTCATCAACGACCACCTCCTCTTCGTGGCCCGCGGACGGAGGCAGCTGGTCATCAACGACCACCTCCTCTTCGTAGCCCGCGGCCGGAGGCAGCTGGTCGTCAGCGACCACCTCCTCTTCGTGGCCCGGCCGAGAAGCGTTGGTCATCAACGACCACGTCCTCTTCGTAGCCCGCGGCCGGAGGCAGCTGGTCGTCAGCGACCACCTCCTCGTCGTGGCCCGCGGACGGAGGCAGCCGGTCGGGCTCGGCGATCATTTCGCGGCGAGTGGGCGGTCGATCACGACCGCATCTCCCCTTGGTAGCTGATTGGAAGCGGTGGTCGTCAGCGACCACCTCCTCCTCTTGGCTCACGGCCGAGGGCGGTGGGGCGAAAGCCACCACCCCTTGACCGTCGGAGCCCGACGCTTGGGGCTCGCTTGCGCTTACCCCTTCGCAAGGGACCAAGGCCAAGGCTTCTTGGTCCTCAGCCCCCTGCGGCTCCCGCTCCTCCGCGGCTGGAGTAAGCTCGGGCCCCGTCGGGGGAAGCTCGGGCTCCACTGGGTCCGTAGCCGGCGCCGGCTCCTCCCCCATCTCGGCCATCACTTGGTCGACAACGCGGTCGAGCTCGGCGTCAACTGCAGAGTCGATAATCTCCTCAGCCATCTGGCGGAAGTCCAAATGACATCCGAGCTATCACGCCCACGCCAAACAGGGTGGGGTTAGCCCGAAGAAAATCGCAAGACAAGAACGAGAATGAGAGAATGAAGTAGGAACCTACCTTACGCCGGCGAGCGGCGCCATCCTCCTCGGCCTCCTCGCCGGGCCCACGGGCGACCTGCCGCGGCGGCCTCGTAGGCCTCGGCCCACGACCACGACGCGCTCCTCCGGCGTCAGCGGCACGTGCCATCGCCGGGTCGACGTCGTCCATGTCGACCTCTTCCAGCCGAGGCTGTTTGAGAGGTCGACCTCCTTCTCCTTCGACCCGAGCATAGGTGGCCTCCTCTTCTTCCTCCTCCTCGGGGTCATCGACCACCCGAGTAAGCTGGTCCTAGAGGGCCTTGATCTGCCTCTCCGGCCCGCTCCTTGGTCGGGAGGGACTGGCCTCCTCCTCGGCCTTCCTCAAATGGCTTTCGGCGAGCTGTTCCGATCGGCTCATCAGCTCCGGCCTCCTCCGTTTGAAGTCATCAAACCAAATTCGGAGTTCGCTTACCTCTGGCGGTCAGCGTACTCAAGGTGCGGCGTGGGGTCCTGGTCGGCTTCGGCGCCTCGACCGCTTGGCGCGGGGAGGCGAGGCGGATGCCTGGCGGCCTCGACCCGCCGTCCTCTTGCGGGAGCCCCTGGCCGGGGTGCTGGCTTGCGGCAGCGCTGCAGCGCTCGACACCGCAAGCTCAAGGGCGACCTTCTCCTGCAAACAGAAATCGGGAGGAATGAGCTCGGAAAACATGCCCCCGAGCGGAAGCAGAAAGATGTACTTACCGCGTCGCCGCGGTCAAAGATGTTCTTGGGGACCTGACGATTGGGCGTCAGCTCCTTCTCCTTCGGGGCACCGAACATCTCGGCGACCCTCTCGTCAACCCAGTCCGTCCTCGGAGCTGCGTCACAACCGAAGACTAAGACAAAAGATATATGTATGTATATAGCACCGATCGTCAGAAAGCAGCGATGCTCGGGAAAGGAGTCCAGGAACATACCTGCGTTGTCCTCACGGGTGAGGTCATGCCACCCGGTCACCTCGAAGAAGGGGTGCTCGCGGCGCCTCAGGGGGGACACCCGGTTGAAGGTGAAATCCCGGGCGATGTCTCGACCAGTGAGCCCCATCTGGGCGAGCTCACTGATCGTCCTGAGCACCCGCTCTTCCTCAGGTTGCACGGGCGGGCGCGCCGTCTCAGTAGGCGGAGCGTCCCCCCCCCAATGTAGACCAACTGGGACCCCTCCGCCTTCTTCTGGTAGAACCAGAGGTCGGCCCAACCCGACACCGAGTCCTTCAAAGCGACAAGAGGATACTCGTATGGTCGGTTGGTCCGGAGGCGGAGATAAACGCAACCGGCGGAGCCGTCCCGGCCGGTGCGAAAGGGGGAGTAGAAGTGAAAGAAAAGGCTAGCCGTGGGCACTACGCCCACGTACGCCTCGCAAAGATGGGAGAAGATTGCGAGAGAAAGGATAGAGTTGGGGTGGAGATGAGAGATCTCGCACCCACAGAAGGCAAGCACGGAGGCGAGGAAGTCGCTCTCGGGCAGACGAAGCCCGTTGATGGCATACAACTCACAGGAGACGATCTCCGTCTCCCGCGGTGCCGGCACCGCGTCGCCCCCGGGCACTCGACCCGAGCTTGGGTCGACGTACCCCTCATCCGTGAGCACCTGGAGCCTCCTTCGGGTCATCTGGCTGACCTTGAAGCGCGCCATGGCCAAAGAAGGAAGAGGAGCGAAAAGGGTTCTTGGGCGCTAGGGCTCTTGGAAGGTTTTTTTTGGCCGAAGACGAGCAAAGAGACACGGTGTAACTCCGACCTCTCCCGGTAGAAAGGGTTAAAAAGACAGTGAAGGGGCGGGATAAAAATCGCCGCCTATCACGTAGCAACACCTGGCCGGAAAAAGCGCCGCTTCCCGAGAAACTGCCGTGCACAGGAGGCTTCTCGAGAAGGAACCGCATGAGAACAACCAAGCAGCCAGCGCGAGCAAAGCGGACGGAGGGTAAAGAAGCTCGTGTCGGCATAAAATGGTCGTGGCACCACGATCAAAAGAAGTTCAATCCCCCTCAAGTCTTCTTAGGCTCAAGGGGAAGCCCGAGGTTCCCCACTTGAACCTCGGGGCTAGGCTGTCGGGATTGGCTATACGGCAAAAGACCACGGTACCCAGTAAAAGCTAAACCCGCCGACCTTGTGGTACTCACCGAAGATGCTCGGGAGAACGAAACGAGCATCCCTCCTTCTCCCCGCGAGCGTACGCGTCTGCGCCTTTGTTCGCTGTAGCACCAAACTCGCCCCCCCACGTGCAAGCATGCTCGTAGAGGCCACGACCTACTCGGGTGTTTGGTCGGGGGCCCAAATAACGCTACAAGAAAGGAAGGAGCCAACCAATCAGCCAGAGATCAAGGGAGATCATACCCGAAATTCAAATAACGCGGGAATCAAGGACAGCGGGTCACGGATATGGATACATAGCGTGATCCCAGGAGGTAGTTACCTTCTTCGTATCTCTAGTCGTAGTATTTAAACCCCCCTGAAGATCTGTAACGGGAGAGGGACACCAAGATAGCACACAATACACTGGAGTAGGGCTATTATCTCGACGGTGAGAGGCCCGAACCAGGATAAAACACCGTGTCCCCCTTTTCTTCTTCTCCCGACCTCGCATCGCTCGAACGCCCTCTTCGATCCGTACGACGGGGCTCTGTTGATCCCCCATTCAACAAGTAAGCTCGACGGGAGCCCGTTCTCCAATCGTCGACAGCGGGGTAAGGGGAAGAAGCGCGACCCGGCACCCGACGCCGGGGCGAAGGGCGATGAGCCAGCCGACGAGTTCCCACAGCTCGACGGTTGCCTCATGATCTTCGGAGGGGCAGAGTGCTATGCCGACAAGCGACGGTTGAAGCTCGCCCACCGAGAGGTTCACACGGCTACCCCCGCCGTGCCCTCCTACTTAAGGTGGTCGGAGTGCCCGATCGCCTTCGATCGGACCGACCACCCCGACCACATCCCGCACCCGGGACGCTACCCGCTCGTCGTCGACCCCATCGTGGGACGGCGCTGACCAAGGTGCTCATGGACGGCGGCAGCAGTCTCAACATCATGTATGTTGAGACCTTGGATGTCTTGGGGGTCCCTCGCTCCGCCCTTCGGCCGAGCAAGGCGCCTTTCCACGGCGTCGTACCAGGCCAACAGGCCCACCCCCTCGGGCAGGTCGGCTTGCCCGTCACCTTTGGGAGCCCGGACAACTTCCGCACCGAGAGCCTCACTTTCGAGGTTGTGGACTTTCCCGGCTCCTACCATGCTATCCTGGGACGACCATGCTACGCAAAGTTCATGGCGGTCCCCAACTACACCTATCTCAAGCTGAAGATGCCGGGGCCGCAGGGTGTCATCACCGTGGCCACGTCTTTTCAGCTCGCTTATAACTGCGAGCGGAGCAGTTGCGAACTGGCCTCAGCGGTCGTCGCTTCCGCTGAGCTCGCCCAGCTCCAGGAGAAGGCCCCCGAATCCGCCCCCGACTCCGGCAAGTCGGGGCCAAGCTCCTTCAAGTCCGCGGAGGACACGAAGGAGGTCGCTGTTGATCCCGAAGACCCCACCAAGATCGTGCGGATCGGGGCCGCCCTCGCCGCCAAATAGGAAGGCGCGCTCGTCGACTTCCTCCGAGCAAACCGAGACGTCTTCGCTTGGAGACCCTCGGACATGCCAGGAGTTCCAAAGGAGGTCGCCGAGCACTCCCTGAACATCCGAGCGGGATCCAGACCCGTCGCCCAACGCCTGCGCCGTTTCGACGAAGAAAAGCGTCGGGCCATTGGGGAAGAGATTGCCAAACTTTTGGCCGCCGGCTTTGTAAGGGAGGTGCGTCACCCCGAGTGGCTCGCCAATCCCGTCCTTGTAAAGAAAAAGTCGGGGCAATGGAGAATGTGTGTTGACTACACGAGCCTCAACAAGGCCTGTCCAAAAGACCCATTCCCATTACCTCGCATCGATCAGGTAGTGGACTCCACCGCCGGGTGCGAGTCCCTTTCTTTTTTAGATGCCTATTCGGGCTATCACCAGATTGCGATGGAGTCCGACCAGCTCGCGACCTCCTTCATCACCCTGTACGGCTCATACTGTTACGTCACGATGCCTTTTGGTCTGAAAAACGCAGGCGCCACATACCAGCGGTGTATGCAAGCGTGTTTTTCAGACCAAATTGGCCGTAACATCGAAGCCTACATCGACGACATCGTTATCAAAACCAGGAAGGCCGATGCCCTCATCGCTGACCTGGAGGAGACTTTCGCGAACCTCCGACGGTTTCGCATAAAGCTCAACCCCGAGAAATGCGTCTTCGGGGTCCCCAAGGGCAAGCTGCTGGGATTCATCGTCTCCGAGCGCGGCATCGAAGTCAACCGTGATAAGATCTCCGCTATCACAAGGATGGGGCCAATCAACGATCTGAAGGGGGTCCAGAGGCTGATGGGGTGCCTCGCGGCACTAAGCCGCTTCGAATCCCGCCTCGGCGAGCGCGGGATGCCACTCTACAAGCTGATGAAAAAGTCCGACCGCTTCCGCTGGACCCACGAAGCTCAGGAAGCTCTCAGTCGACTGAAAGCTTTCCTGACCTCGCCTCCGGTCCTGGTCGCCCCGGAGCCACAGGAGCCTTTGCTCCTCTACATCGCTGCCACGACTCAGGTCGTCAGCGCGGCGCTCGTTGTGGAGCGAGCGGAGGAAGGCCGCGTTTTCAAGGTGCAGAGACCGGTCTACTTCGTCAGCGAGGTACTCTCCGAAACAAAGGTCCGATACCCCCAAGTACAGAAACTGTTGTACTCGGTACTCATTACCAAGAGGAAGCTCACTCATTACTTCGATCGACACCCCATCTCCGTGGTAACCTCCTCACCGCTCGGGGAAATCGTCCACAACCGCGATGCCACCGGAAGAATCGCCAAGTGGGCTCTCGAGCTCAACGGCCTCGACATATCGTACGTCCCCAGGACGGCGATCAAGTCACAAGTCTTGGCGGACTTTGTCGCCGAGTGGACCGAGGCCCAAGTCCCTACGGTGGTCGAGGACCCGGAGTACTGGACAATGTACTTCGACGGGTCCTACACCAAGAACGGGGCCGGTGCGGGGGTCGTCATCGTCTCCCCACTCGGCAACAAGCTCCAGTACGCCATCCGCCTGCTCTTCGACGCCACCAACAATATCGCCGAATACGAAGCACTCGTCAACGGTCTTCGGATCGCCGCCGACCTCGGCGCGCGACGGCTCTACGTTCACGGCGACTCCAAGTTGGTCGTCGACCAAGTAATGAAAGCCGCCGAGCCCCGCGATGCTCGGATGGCCGCCTATTGCTTGGAGGTCCGCAGGCTTGAGGAAAGGTTTAAGGGATTCGAGCTCCATCACAGTTACCGGCGTTACAATAGTGAAGCCGACTCCCTCGCCAACCTTGCCTCCGGCAAAGGACCGGTACCCCCCGGGATCTTCGTCTCCGATCTCCATAAACCGTCGATACGGATGGGCCCGAGTGCCGGGGGCACCACCGACCCCCCGAAGACGGACGCTCTGTCCGAAGATGCTCACCCGCCTGAGTCGGATTTGGATGTCCTGAACGTCGAAACCGACTGGAGGCAACCCTTCGTCGACCGGTTGACAGACGGGTCACTCCCCGCCGACACCACCGAGGCTCGACGCCTCGCTCGGCGGGCCAAGTCATTTGTCCTCGTCGACAACTCCCTCTACAAGAGGAGCCCATCCGGAATCCTTCAGAAGTGCATCCCAGCCGACCAAGGGAAGCACCTTCTGCTCGACATCCACGACGGGGTCTACGGACACCATGCTGCGCCACGGTCCCTGGTAGGAAAAGCCTTCCGACAAGGTTTCTACTGGCCGACTGCCGTGGCGGACGCAACGCAAATCGTCCGCGCCTGCGAAGGGTGCCAATTCTTCGCCAGGCAGACGCACCTGCCCGCGCAAGCCTTACAGACAATCCCTATTACGTGGCCCTTCGCGGTCTGGGGGCTCGATCTGGTCGGGCCCTTCAGAAAAGCGCCCGGGGGCTTCACTCACTTGCTCGTCGCCGTGGACAAATTCACCAAGTGGATAGAAGCCAGGCCAATAGCAACTATCACCTCGGCACAGGCGGCGAGTTTTTTCCGCGATGTTGTCTACCGCTTCGGGGTGCCTAACTCGATCATCACCGACAACGGAACGCAGTTCACGGGGAAGGAGTTCCTCGAGTTCTGCGACGACTTCAACATCCGACCGATCGGCGGCGGTCGCGCACTTCGCCAGCGGCCAGGCGAAGCGAACCAACGGCATAATCCTCCAGGACTCAAGCCGCGAATCTTGATCGAAGAAGAAATTCGGCGGGGCGGTCAGCCGAGCTGCCCCGTTCTTTGGAGCCTACGAACCACGCCGACCAGATCGACCGGGTTCACGCCATTCTTCTTGGTGTTCGGAGCGGAGGCCGTCCTCCCGACCGACCTCGAGTACGGCGCACCAAGAGTGCAGAACTACAACGGCGCACGGGGGCTAAAGGCGCAGCAAGACGACCTCGACCAACTCGACGAAGCACGAGACGTCGCAGTCCTGCGCTCGGCCAAATATCAGCAAACTCTGCGCCGATACCACAGTCGGCTGGTTCGCAACAGGTCGTTTGAAGTCGGCGACTTAGTGCTGCGTCAAGTCCAGTCCACAAAGGGCAGGCACAAGCTCTCCCCACCCTGGGAGGGCCCTTTCACCGTCACGGAAGTCCTCCGACCCGGCATCTTCCGTCTCAAAGACACTGAAGGCAATCTCCTTACAAACGCTTGGAACATAGAAAAGTTGAGAAGGTTCTACCCATAATCAGCCTCTCCCCTCTCTGTACCACGCGAAAAGTTCGCAAGCGAAAGAAGCTGTAGCGGTCGACGGCCGACCAGGTGTTTTTTCTCTCAGAACTCTCTCACATTACTGATCCAGAGCACTGCGACCTCCCCCCCGAGGCGGAGGTCCCGAAGTAGTACTCTTTTCGGTTACGTGTAAAAGGGCGAGGGCAAAAATCTCGACGAAGAAAAAGGCAGAGACAAAAGAAACGCTTGTTGCTTTATTCATTTCTGAGAGAGGACATCGGCCCAACCGAGAAAGGAACCATCCGCCAGGGTTCCTTCACTCGGCAAAAGCACGGTACTCCTCCTGGTGCGCGCCCAGCCAGCCGAACGACGCGTGACGTCGCTCGGTCACCGCCCGGGTCAGCGGCGCCCGCACCTCCCACAGCCGAGGGATGCCCGCGACGAGGATACCAACTCGCCGCGCATCCCCCCGCACCGCTTCGGCCTCAACCTCCGCCACCACTCGCAACCAAGCCTGCTCCTCGCCAACCTCCTCTCGAAGCCAAGTGTAGCGGTCCGCCATGACTCGCGAGGAAGGTTTTTTCCAGGCGACAGACTCGATGAAGTAACAAGAGCGCCAAGCACCTCCCCTTTTATAGCCCACGGTGCGGGAGGCACGGAAGGCGAAGCGCCTCAAGATCACGCAAAGGAACGGAAGCCGAAGCGTCCAGCACCAGTTCCGAGGGCAGCGCGGTCACCCAGGCGAGTTAATCTTTCTTTTGAAAATTAAACACACGACCACAGCACGCTCAAGTGGTGCGCGGGGACTCCACCTCCAGCCCCCACGCACCCCTCGGGGGCTGCATACGACCCCAGCGGTCGGTAACCTAGGACGATAACTCGACCGGTCGAACTATTCTCCCTCGTGGTATTTTCCTCAAACCGAGTGCCGCGGCCTACGCCCTCGCGGCTACGGCTCCTGAGCAGCATTTCGCGAAAAAAGGGATTGCCCGAACAAAAGATAGCTTGATCGGTCGGGGCAATCCGACCTAGGATATCGTCAAAAGGGATCGCTGGCATAAGTCGTGTTTCAACCGACCAAGCGATCTACCTCGCGGCTACTTCCTCGACCCAAAATGCTGCGACCTACGCCTTCGTGGCTACGGTCCCGAAGCAGCACTCTGCGGGGAAACAAGTCCTCCGAGTAAGAGACGCTTTGGTCGGTCAAAACACCCCGACTCAGGCCAGCATCCCAGCCGGCCAAGCGAAAGCTTCGCCAAAAAAGGCGGTCAGAGCCAAACGGCGCAACGCCTTTTTTTCGAAGCCTCTTCTCCGCAAAGCACGCGCTCTAAGTCGCCTGTCTCACCCCCGCGCTCTCTTTTTTGACGTAACTGGCACAACACCTATGCTCTCGGGGCACCCCCCACGGGCCCTGTAGCTACGGTCGTAAGATTGTCCAGATCACAGAGGAAGCACGAGGTAGGCAGGCAAAAAACTTAAAACGACCCGACAAGTCGGATTCGTTCGAAGCAGTCATGTTCATTACATTTTGAAAAAGAAAAAACAAAAACTAATCATCTCCTTCCTTCCGGTGGAGGATATCCCGCGGCGAGATTCGGCGAGCGATCTCTTGAGCGCACGGGTCGACCCGGGCCATGAATGCCTCGACTTCTTCGTCGCTCCGATCAGCAGCAACGCCGCTCCCGACTGCCTCAAGGTCAACACCATCGTAGTAAGAGATGGTGTTGACCAAGGCCGACGAAGCGCCAAGCACCGCCGCCTCCCGAACTGACGCCTCGACATGGTCCGGGACCGTCCCTAGCAGGGCGGCGACGACACTGGGGCCCGGAGTAAGTCCGAGCAGCCGGTCGCAGACAGCCTGGCTGGCCACCTGAAGAGCGGTCAGATCGGCCGTCGTGTCGGCCGCGTCCCTCTCCGCCAACCGCTTGTCCAGAAGAGCCGAGTCACGTAACTCGACCGCCGCATCCCGCTGCGCCACCGTCGCCCTCCGCGACTCGAGCGCGCCGCTGAGGCTCTCCCGCAGCTCTGCAGAAAACCAAAAGCAAACGTCAAAAAGAAAACCAAAAGCAACGTCAATTACCAGAAAGGAAGGACTACCCACCCGCCAGGGAGGTCTCCTTGGCGCGAAGGTCCTCCTCGACCTTGGCACGCGCTTCTCGATCGGACGCGGCGCAGTCGGCAAGCTCCCTCGCCGTCGCGAGCTCCCCCCGAGCAAGATCCCGCTCGCCGCGAAGCCGGTCGGCCTCCCTGCGGGCCGACTCGCATTCCTCTCGGAAGAGGGCTGCCTCCGCCGGCGGATTCTTCCTTGGACGCGAGAAGTCTTGGCCACTTCAGCATCCGCCAGGGACGACCTGGCCCTCTCCCCCTCGACGGTCAACGACTCCGCAAGTCGCTGAGCCTCCCGCAAGGCTTCAGTGACTTCCCCCAGCCGCTGACCGCCCGTGGCGGCCCTCCCTTGCTCGGCAACAAGCGCCCTCTGGGCGTCAAGCAGCTCTTCCCCTATGGCACTCCCCCGGCTGTGCAAATGCCGGAGGAACATCGACTTGTCCACCGCCCGGGATGTCAAGCGCTGCAAATAAAATACCTGCCCGGTCAGTCTCCATTCCCCGGTCGAGAAATCCACGGAAGACAAATCCCCGTCAGACTTACCGATCTGGCCGAGCGGGGCTCCTGAGCAATGGACTTTTTCGCCCTGGACGCGGCGTCAACGGCGCGGGTGAGGTCGGCATGGATCCTCCCCATCTCCTCCTCCAAGGCGTTCCAATCCGCGCATTCCGCCTCGTCGTCCAGAACGAACGCGGGCCCTCCGGCCGGGTCAGGGCCGGGCCAAGTCAGCACGGCGGTCGGCAACCGCCCTGTCTCGACTTCCCGCTGCCGAACGTCTGCAGCGGCCGGTTCGCGCCCTTCAGCAACACTCGGACCGGCAAGCGGCGGTGGCCCAGCGAAGCGGCGAGAACTCGTCCCGCCGGTGTCGCGAACGCCGCGAATCCCAGTAGTTCCCCCGGCGGCAGGGTCGCACCGACCCCCACGGTCGACAATGCGGGGGAAGGCAAGGATAGCGGAACGTCTCCCGTCGGTGTTGCGAACGGTAGCGGTCCCAGCCCCCCCGGGTGACAGCAGGACCTCACCGGCCTCACCGGACGACGGCAACGGCGGCGCTCCCGGCAGTGGCTTCTTCTGCTATCGCGGTCGGGCAACGGCCCCGGCGCTCCCCCCTCCGGCAGCGTCCCTTCACCGACAGACCACTGCCTGGAGAGCGCGTCAAAGGATCCCGCTCGACGACCGCGCCAAGGACCCGCGACGGAGCGGAAGGGTGCGGTTCACCACCGAAGTGGGACTCGGCGCCCTCCCGGTGGTGAGCCCCTGCGCACGGTCGGTCAGGAATTGCGAGAGAAGAAACACCAGAGAGAACCAAACGGGGGGCACATAAGTCACTTACCGAGAGGAGCGAACGACCGGCACCTGACGCGCCCTTTTTGCCGGGCCCCTGCGAGGAGGCGAGAGAGGTCTCCGCATCCTCAGGACATACCCTGCGCCCGCGGAACCACGGTCGCCGGCCCCGCGGCTGGAACCCGTGTCGCAGCCGCCAGAGTCGCCTCCGGCAACCGCTCCCCCCTCGCTCGACGACGACTCTTCGTCGCCGTCACTCAAAGTCTCGTCAGAGACCTCCTCGCCGCGCGCGGCCCGGGCCGCGCGCTCTTTCCTCTTCCGCGCCTTCGCGGCCTCTTTTTCCGCCAGGAGGGCGGCATCGCGCTGCTCCCTTGCAAGACGCACGGCCGCTCTCGCCTCCTTTTCCCCCGGAAGCCAGGGGCGGGAGATCATGCCACCGAGCCCCTGCAAGAACGCGCTCGGATAAGGGGGCGAAGGAGCAGAGCAAAGCAAAAGCAAACAGGAGCCACCAGACGTACCAAGTTCTGCGGATTCTGCGCCGAGAACGGCGCAGGCGCCTCGCCCGCTGGCTTGGTATCTCCCACGATGGAAACTGTGGCCACACGGCGAGGACCTCCGACGGGGGAAGCTCCCGCTCCGACGACCTTGCAGGGTCGGTCGGTCCGATGTACTCGAACATGGGGCGCTGCCGATCCCTGAGGGGTTGGATGCGCCTCTCCATGAACGTACTGAGGACCACCTTGCCTGTCAAGCCCCGCCGCTTCAGGTCCGCGAGCTTTTCAAGGATCGCATCCACCTTCCTCCGGTCCCTCGCGTCGGGACCCCAGGTCCAGCGAGGATGCGGCGTCGGTAAATCCCCACTGAAGGCCGGGGCACTGTTGCCAATGTTCCGAACGTAGAACCACTCGCTGTGCCACCCCCGGTTGGACGTCGGCAGCTACACATCGGTGTAGGACGACTTGCGGTGAAGCGCTGATTGGATCGCCAGGGCGCCGAGGAGGCCGGCGGCATCCGACGGCGGCCTCGCGAAGAAGAAGTGGCGCCAGAGCCCCCAGTGGGGTTCGATCCCCAGAAAAGCCTCGCACAGCGTCATGAAGACCGCGATGTGGAGGACCCCATTCGGGTTCAGGTGATGAACTTCCCCCCCGTAGTGGTGCAGCAGCCCCCGGACGAACGGGTGGAGTGGGAGGCCGAAACCCCGCTCGTAGAAGGCCGCCAGCGAGACTATCTCCCCGTCTCCCAGTTCGGGGACCTCGGTCCCGGCCGGCGGCGTCGCTTGGCCGGACTGAGGCCGCGGAGGAAGGAGCTCCTTCCTCTCCAAGCCAAGGTAGCGACCCGCCGCGGCCAAGTGCGGGGTCAACGACATCCCCAAGTATGCGTAGGAGAGCGGGGCACGGCGCGACGAAGCAGGAAGCTTTTCTTCTTCCCTTGCGTTTTCTTTCCTTTTTGCAGAGGGCGCGAGCAGAAGGCTTTGCTCCCTCCACGCCGCCCTCTCCTTCCTTTATAGGCGCCTGGCAGGAACAGACGCGCCTCCGCACCCAACCGACGCCTCCTCACGCGAACCGACGCAGTCGCCGACCGTCTGCCTGCCACCTCGCCCACTACTCCGGTAACGTGCCGCAGTCCATTTAAATCCCGCTGGGCATTAACTGCTCCGACAGGACGGCCGCCTCGCGCCGCACGCCGCGCAGCATCGCAGGCCTCGCCGGCTACAATGGGCCAGGGCGCCCCACGCCAAGAAAGGTATGAAAACGGCCCTTTGGCCGCCATTCGGGAGAGCAAGCGGCCTACGGGCTCACGCCGAGAGGCACCGTCTTTGTGGGTTCTGAAGGCGAATCGGCCGGCTGGAATGAAAGCCGCCCCAACACGTAAAAAAGAGCGAGGGGCGGGTCGCAGTGAGCCCCCAGAGGGCCTCTAGATGGGTCGGCGGACGACCCAATCACTGTGGCCCGCGTCCGAGACCATACCTCACACTCTCTCGTGGAACTCATCGATGAGTGGCGGCCAGCCGCGCTCCGGGTCGGCGGACGACCCGGCATCCCGACGCGGGATCGACTAAGGAAAGGTTTTTATGGAACGCCCCACAGCGGGTCGGACGCCCGCGCCGGGAGCTACGTCCGCTTGGAAACAGTCCCCCTCGAGGGAGATCGCCAAGGTTCCACTCGGATTGCCCGATAATAGCTCGCACGAGCACGACGTTCAGACCGACGAAGGTAAACGTGCGTTCGCTCACCCGACTCTAAGAACCCACGAACGCCGTAGCCCGCCAGAGTCCGACCGGGCTAAACCCCCGACCGGCTCTCCGACCCGCTCGGGGGCTCGGGGGCTACACCCAGTGCGCTCGCCTTGCCGGGCTCTCTTTATCTTGGCGCGGCTCCCCAGCGATCGCGCGAGCCTACCGCCGACCTCCAGGCCGACGGCTACCTCGCCGGTAACCCCGCCAGGCTCTCGACTCGCTCGGGGCTCGAGGCAACACACCAGGGTGCGCTCACGCACCGGGGCCCTTGCGGCGGTATGATCAGCGTAACCGGCGTCGCCGACCTCGGTCGGGCCGCCTCGAGGTAAACCCCGGCCGGCTCTCCGACCGCTCGGGGGCTCGGCTACACCCAAGATGCCTCGCCACCAGACCCTTTAGCGGCCAGCTGCCAGCGATCAGCGCCAACCGGCGTCGCCAACCTCCGGTCGTGGCGCCTCCGAAGGTAAACCCGGCCGGCTCTCAGAGCTCGGGGGCTCGAGCTACACCAAGGCGCTCAGCCTTACGCCCTTTAGCGGCCTTGGTGCCAATGATCGCGCCAGAAGCGTCGCCGACCTCCGGGTCGGCGGCCGCCTTCGATCGGGTAAACCCCCGGGCATCTCTCCGACCTGCCCAGGGGCTCGGGGGCTACTGACGAGTACCCGTACCATGGGTACCCCCAGCGGCCCAAAAAGACGCACGGGCCGACCCAGGCCAGTCGAGGCCCAAAGTCACGACCGCCGGGCAAGGTCCGAAATCGCGACCAGGTCTCCGATATCCCAGAGAAGCGACGGCATTTATTGCGTATCGGGCGCATTAAATGCCAGCCATAATAACGATGACGTAGCGGCACAAGTTCCCGACCTTCGCATTCATTGCGAGCGACGCAGCGACTACGGCGACCTGCAGCAGGGCAGGGGGAGTCGGCGGCCAGTCCCATCAACCCGCCACTTTCGGACGACCGAAACCTGACCTTTTCCTCTTTTTTCTAACCAACAGTGTGACCTTCCTCCTCGCCTATATAAAGGGGGGAGGGGCGAGCTTGTAAAGGGGACGAACGATCAAGAATCAATACAATCCACCTCACACGAACTGGAGTAGGGACGTTCTGCCCGAACCAGTATAAACACCAGGCCTTTTGAGTCGACCATTCGGGGAGAGGGAGCGCGCGACCCCCTCCGACCATAAATTCGCATTGCCGGTGCACGAAACACCGACATTTGGTCTCTTTAGTGCGTGGATCTAAGGACTCGGCATTCTTTATTGTGGTACTTATCTCCCCCTAATGCCGAAAAAGTCCTTAGTACAATCAGTGTACCGAGCCGTGTACAGATCTCCAACATTGATTATGATGAACATATTCTCTTGCAATGAGTAAAATAACATTCTGATATTTAATCAATGGCAGCAATATAATTTAACAATGCAGTTAATGGATGTGGTGACCATATATTTATATGGGTCACTAGATATGGATATGGATATGGATATGCATATGAGAGTCCCTAATGGAGTCAAAGTTCCAGATCCCAATAATCGCAACATGTATAGTATCAAGTTACAAAGATCATTATACGAATTAAAATAGTCAGGAAGAATGTGGTATAACTGACTTAGTGAATTCTTCCTGGAGAATGGATATTTGAATAATGGTGATTGTCCCTGCGTGTTCATAAAGAAATTCCAGAAGGGATTCTGTATCATTTCGATTTATATTGATGGTCTGAATATCATCAGATCCATAGAGGAGATAAAGGAAACAAGTGCTTACCTCACGACAGAGTTTGAGATGAAAGATTTGGGTAAAACCAAAATTTGCTTAGGCTTGTAGCTTGAGCATTTTCTAGAAGAAATTTTTGTACATCAATCTGCCTATGCCAAAATGGTATTGGAAAGATGTGACATGGATAAATCTCATCCTTTAAAAACCACTGTGATTGTGACTTGTGAGATCCCTTGCAGCGGATAAAGACCCATTTAGACCAAGAATAAAAAATAAGGAAGTCTTAGACTTGAAGCCCCATACTTAAGTGCTATTGGTGCACTTATGTATCTTGCGAATTGCACAATGCTTAATATTGCATTCGCAGTAAATTTGCTAGTAATAAGACACAGTGCAGTTCCAACAAGAAGATATTGGGCCGGTGTCAAAACTTTACTCAGATACCTTCAAGATACCCGAGATCTTGGTTTGTTTTACCAGAAGAACAAAGACTTAACCATGGTGGGATATATGGATGCTGGTCATATGTCAGATCCCCACAATACCAAATCTTAGATTGCTTCGTGTTTTTCTGCGGTGGTTTAGACATTTATTGACAGTTTTTTAAGCAGACCTTAGTAGCTACTTCTACCAACCACTCATAGATTATATCTTTATATGAAACCTCATATGAGTGTGTTTGGCTGAGAAGTGTAATTAACCATATCCAGAAGTCATGTGGTCTTAATATCGTCGATACCCCCACCATTATATATGAAGATAATGATGCTTGTGTTGCACAAATGCAAATGGGTTATGTAAAGAGAAATATCACGAAGCATATTGCTCCTAAATTTTTCTATCCTCACGAACTCCAGAAGAATGGTGAGGTGAAAATAATGTAAACTAAGTCATGTGAAAATTTAGCAGATTTATTCATAAAATCTTTGCCAATGTCTACTTTTCAAAGGTGTGTTAATGGCATTGGAATGAAGCGGCTTAGATATTTGCAAAGTTCAGGAGAAGTAAATCCTTTAACCATAACATTCTTTGCATGATCTTAAAGATCATATTTTATATCCTAAAGATTGTAAGTTGTGCTCTTTTCCCCTCTAGTGAGTTTTCCTGAAGTTTCTCACATAAAGGTTTTTAATGAGGCAACTAATGTAACATGCAGTGCGAGTGGAATGTACTCTTTTCTCTATCCCCTTTTTTCAAGGGGTTTTTGGGAGGAGTTTTTAACGAGACATGTGCATTACACGATATTCGTCCACAGGCGTGTTATGATATAGATAGAATCCCTGTCCATGTATGAAAGGATTCTATCAGTGAGCAAATACGAATTGTGCAAACTAGCTTTGCTATTATTGGGCACCCCTTTGTACAGAAAATTCAATCTAATAAAGAGATAGAACATTGCCCCATATTTTTGTGTGTACTTCTACATGTGTTTTTTACTTTTGTTCGTGCGTTTCCGTTGGTGTTTTATTGATTGGTGCTGATGAACAACTGCGTTTCACAACAATAATAAAGGCTCATATCGTTGACCTTTTCCGAAAGAGAAGATGGTACAGTGTAAGTGGTAAATTTTTTGCACGCATCAGCCTCAAGGTGAGCATTGCCACCACATTTCGCTAACTAGATAACTGATTTGACCCGACAATATATGAGAATGAACTGAACAAGCTTTGCAACTTTCGACCCAGAAAACGACAGAGATAATTTGCCAAAAGCAGTTGGCTACATCATGTTTACTGGAGTAATTGGTGTATCACTTCTACATTATCTTCTCTTGCATCATTCATCTGGCTTTTCTAATATATTACGGCAGCACTTTTCTTTTTTCCATTCTGATAGCTATATATTACGATTCTCCTTGGCAAATGATATCTGTGATTCCCCCCTTTTTAACTAAATGGTACTATACATATATATTTGCCTACCTTCCGTTTACCAACTAAACGAAAACTAATCTAGCATACAAAAAGTACCAGCAGATATAAAATTCATTGGGAATTCCAATTCATTGGTACATATATAAGCTAGTGATGTTGAGGTCTCTGTGGCAAACAATTGTATATGCCGGACAGTGACACGAATTAAGACCAAAACAACCAATAATCAATTTATCCCAACGTCGGAAGCTACGTATCATGTTCATGTTATGTCTACAAAACCATGGCTACCAGCGGCTCCCATTTGATGATCACAGCCAAGGCTAAAATCGCAAGAGGCGCTTGGGCACATCGTTGGGAGATGGTGGCCAGTTGCGAGCATGCAACTCTGCATGTCGCACGCGCGGAATGAAGGCCTGACAGATCAAAAAAAATGCTTGTTGCATGCGCGTTCCCGGCAGGTTTTGATTTGGTCATGCGTTCTGATTTCTCTATTGGAACGACGCACATATCGCAGTCCTTGTGATCATCAAGCTAGGAAAAAAAAAATCCCACAAGATATGCCCTTGGTCATGTCATTGAAACAAGAGTACTCGACCTCGTCAGTTGAAACGGCATCCAAAGAACAAGAAAAGATGGTACAGCTTGCAAGCAGAGATGCAGCTGTCGGCCGGCATTAAGTAAATAGGCTAATCTGCTATATTTTCTGAAAAGAAAAAACAAAGGTCAGGAAATTTCGCACCAGTCCCAGAAATTTCGATTCTATGTTCGATCTTCCGATTGATGGAATGGAAGTTAGTTTTATACTGGTTTACTTAGCGTTGTGTCGACAACGCTTTCCGGGATTGAGCAATGGCGGATACGACTATCAGAGACAAACGGCAAAAGGATGAACCACTACTACAAAACCGGGTATCACAAGCGGCCTATTAGCAACGGTTTGGTGCGAACCGGTTATAATGCTCACAACAGAAGCGGTTTATGGCAACAGACCGGAGGGGATCTCTAGAAGCGGTTCGTGGCACGAACCCCTTCTAAAGCACCTTTAGAAGGGGTTCGTGACACGAACCCTTCTAAAGCTCTTTACAAGCGGTTGGTGTCCCCAACCCCTTCTAAAGCTTTAGAAGGGTTAGTATCACGAACCCTTCTAAAGGTGGAGACTTTAGAAGCGGTTCGTGACACGAACCGCTTCTAAAGACCCTGAAAGGGTTCGTGTCACGAACCGCTTGTAGAAGCCCAATTTTAGAAATAATAAAAGGAATGCGTGCCCTACTCTATCAGAGAGCACGCGTGGGTGGGTTGGCTAGATGGATGAGGCGAGTCACGAGGTTGGAGTGCTGGTCGTGGGTTCGAATCTCGTTCCCACGATATTATTACTACCTTTTACCGCTTGGTGTCGCACCACCACAAGCGGTTCCTAGAACCGCTTGTGATACCCTTCGAGGTATCACAACCGGTTGCCTAGAAGCGGTGAGGTGGTTTCGAACCGCTTCTAGAAGCTAATTCTGTAGTAGTGAACAGAGCATGCGACCGTGGCAATGAGCGTGAGCGCCACTGTGCACTGCCATGCATCACGTAGATATGTAACTTGATCGTGCATGCACCAATGGAACGCGAGCAAGCACTAGTGATGTGGCCCTAGCTAACCTAGTACTAGAACAAGACATTCCCTCTGGAAGGAGCGCCATGCCAGCTTGATGCAAGGTTCAAGTGAGTGAGGACACAAGATCACAGAAGTGTTTGTATGTTCAGCCCACATAGGACTCCACTAAGCAGTCCCTTGTGTTCTTATCATGATGTCATATTGGAGTTAACTAGAGCCAACGACATGAGATTACTAGGTAGAGATTAAAACTGCCTACTGCAAGAAGTGATGACTCTTCTCAACTCGATTAAGTGAGTTCGAATGGAACGGTGATGGCATGGCACGCAGCATGAAGCAGCGGAACAGCACAATCAAAATTCAGAAGCAGTATACATGCAACAACAAGAGCGGGCAAACGCGGCAAGGAAGAGAACCGGCCGGAGTACATACCATGGCCACGCTGGAAGACCATGGTGGCGAAGGGCGGGTCCTTGGGACGCTCCGGCATCTGGAAGTCGCTGACGCTGAGCCTCCACGGCACCGCCTGCTCCGCCATTTCCGCCGGCCTCTCGGGTCGCCCACGACGGCCGGCCGGCCCCCCGCAAGCCAACCAAGCAACTAAACGAGCACGAGAAGAAGAAGAAGAAGATCAGGGACGATGGGTATTGCTAGCAGAATGGCAATGCATGCAACCACAAAGCTCCCAAGAGAGCTTGTTGGTTTTGAGAAGTTGCTGGCCGCAGCCGGAAGAAAAGGCTGGATGATGTACATGCGTGTTGCTTTACAATTTGCTCCTTGTGTACGTGTGTGTTTTGGGTAAGAAAACGGAGACGCAACAGGAGGCGGAATGACGGATGGATTGGTTGAGCCGCTTTGTTTCTGAGCGCGCTCCAGATCATCAGCGGTCAGTTGCTTCTTTTCAGCGTCAGCTTGCTCCTTTTGCCTTCGGTTCGAGTTTGGAATCCTATTAATTTATGTGATCTATCGTAAATATGTATGTGGTCAGGTCAGCACACTATCAGGCTATGCTATGACGAGTGCATGCACTGAAACAAATTTTAGTGGGAGATGACGACGCGGAGGAGGAAGGACGGACGTGTGTAAGATCCAACCAACATGGCACTACCTCCACAAATTAGGTTTCTTCCGTCTGAATAGTGAATACTTTCGCATAGGACATCACTACAAGATGTATAAAAAGATAAAAACAAACGCACTAGAAAACAAACACGAAATCGTTGAAGAATACGCAGGTCGCAGGTAGTATATATGGTACGTGGTTTGAGGTACGTACGCATCGGTTTGCTATCACAATCACACGTACTGACGTACGTGCTCGTGTTAAATAATACTCCCTCTGGTCTTCAAACGTTGTAGATATCGATATGGTTTTTAAAATACAATTTTAATAACTAATTTTTATTATAATATATTTATAAAACTTAATGAAATATAATATAATGAAAGACAAGTTTATATATAAAATTTAAATACTTAAAAATATATCGATAGGTAAAGTTTTAAAAGTTTGATTATCATTATTTATATCTAAAATGTCAGTTTTTTAAAGAGCGGAGGAGCAGTATAGTATTGCTGTACCCTTGGGAAAAAAAATAGTACTACTAGCGTGACTCCTTGGGCGATAGCCGAAAAGCAGACCAAGACGTGGGCCTAGTTGATTCGCAAACACTTGGTCTCTAGAGGCCCGCACGCAGGGAAAGGGCCTGCGGGCTGCAGGTCTAAACACTTCACCGTCGTCGGCCTCCCTCCCGCGAATTTTTTATTTTTTAATATTTATTTTAAAAAAAAAATTCAAAAAAAGTCAACCAAAAATAAAAATATCAAAAATGGGTGCCCGTCGCCCCATACTCGGGCGACAGGGACCAAAATGCAAAAAGTTTTTTCGGCGTTTTTAAACTCTATCTTTAAATGAATAAAAAATAGTTCAAACGATGTCGAAAAATTTTGAATTTTTTTTGAATGATCCTGACACATCACTAATGTTCTCATAAAAATTTCAGATAAGAGACTGTTAGATTTTTTAAAAATGTCGCCCGAGTATGGGGCGATCAGGCAACGGGCACCCATTTTTGCTCTTTTTATTTTTCGGTTGATTATTTTTGAAAAAAAAAATTCAAATAAATATTAAATAAAAAAAAAGTCCCCTCCCGCTGGTACTGCTTGGTCCAGTTTCCCATCTTTTTCGACGAGTTTTTTTTTTATCGGATTTTCTTTACTGTGATGGAGTAGGTTTTTGACGTCGTGTTGCTTACCGGACCAGATCACCTAGATGAGGAAGGAAGCGGCTACGCCGAATATCCATTGAGGAACGAGTTGGATATCCTTTTTCTCCTTGGTCGGATAGCACCGTGTTCATACTAACTGAATACCCGTATTTTACTGTAGATAAAAATATCATAATATTCTCGCATATCGAGCTGACATTGTTATGATCAGACCGCTTCTCGTCGTAGGAGAAGAGTTGTATCAAAATAAATCGTGCTAATAGAATGTGGTGTCAAATATAAATTTTGTTTTGAAAACAAGAATTTCAAATTTTTGAATTATGTAAAGAAAACTTTGCATGTGATATTATACTACACTATACCGTACCATTGGCATCTCCAACCTAGTAAGGTACAGGCAACCCCATTTTAACTCGGATTAATTGATGATTTGTTCCGAAGTTTATATGTAATTGATCATAATTCAAGAAAAATCATCGAATCCCCAGATATGGTGTGAAGAAACTATTTGATGAGATTTTGTCACACTGAAAAACAGTGCGGGATCCAGGTGTCATTGAGTGGGGACCTGCACACCATGATGATCGGTTAACGAACACATTTATATGCATGACGTGTACACATGTATTGCATGGTGCATGTGCTAAAATATTTGCATGTGGTGCTGCTGCTGCATGCATAGAACTAGGAATATTTGATGCAAGTAAAAAAAAAAAGGTGGTGCTTAATTAAGTAGGAGGACTGCATGATATTTATATGCATATTACACACTTAATCACATAAGGTCTTTGAGTATTTTTCATGCACGTATATATGCTTGGCTGCATGTATGCATCTTTTTTTTAGATCAAAAGGCATCATAGCCTGATGCCCCAGCTTTCCATTACGAAAAACTGAACACAGTTTTAACATCTCTGTTTACAGGGAAGTAAACAAAACCAGCTCACAACCACTTAGCATTACATCAACCACAGCAACAACCAACAGCAACGATCAAGGTAAAATAAAAGAACACGATAGCATAGTGTTTTCCTTTCAGTTTCTTCTGTCATTATCAATCTTGAAGACACTCCAGGTAATCAGATAGTGCCAGCAGCTCAGCTGGGATTGCACCACCAGGAGCTACACCATCACAGTTTGCTTTATCAATCAAGTCGAACCATGAGTCAACGCCATCGGGGATCGAATTATGGTATCCAGACCTTCGCAAAACAGCTCCACCTTGATCTGCATTTCCTCTTTGAACATTGGACTCCAGTTTTTTAAAGAAGTAAGCATTTGCCTCCACATTGCTCTCATGCTTAACCAACTCTGAAAACGAAAAACCATATTATTTCTACTAATCCATAAGCTCCATAACACAGCAGCGCAAATGGTATTTAATGCAGCATTCTTCTTATTGCTAATCCAAAACCTAGCAACAGATTCCAAAGTATGGCCAATTTGAAAGTCAAAAAAATCTTCCACTATGACCCAAACATTCTTAGCTACAATACAATTAAAAAAACAGATGCAAGACAGACTCCTCCTCATCACAAAAGCTACAAAACATTCCTTTATTAATCCCTCTTTTCACCAAGTTATCTCTAGTCATGATTTTGTTATTAGCCAGCAACCAAAGGAAAAAAATGGACTTTAGGTGGGATAATTAAACTCCAAACAGCAGGAATAATAACAGGGATCACACCCCTAAAATTGATAATCGCATAAAGAGATTTAACCGAATACACTCCATTATTCTCATATTGCCAAATTAGAGCATCATCCTCATCGACGATCCTTATACTTTTTGCAACCTCCAACAACTCAAACCACCTGATCATCAAATTTTCAGAAAAAGTTCTTCTAAAAGTACATTTACAATTAGTATCGTCCCAGACTTCAGTAGTAGTGTACCCTTTTTCATTAACTATACTATAAAGATCCCAGAACTGAGTCGCTAGGCAAGAAGAACCAAACCAAATGTCCTTCCAGAATATAACCTTTCTCCCATTACCAATACTCCATTTATAACCAAATTTGGTGGCCTACATGGCCCACAGAACCCCTTTCCAGAAAACAGAAACATGATCATGATTACTAGCAAAAATGTTTGGACTATTTGCTTTATATTTAAAATTCACTAAGTCCTTCTAATATCTTTTTTCCTTACTACAAAATCTTTTGATCCAAGAAGCTAAGAGGCACATATTCAAATCTTTAATATTAGGAATACCAAGCCCACCATACTTTTTCTCCATACACACAAGGTGCCAATTAGCTAAATGGAGTTTGTTGTGCCCTTTACAGTTATTCCAAAGACAGTTCGCCATGTATGCATCGTGCATGCATGTAAACCCTGAGCATAGATAGATATACCGTATACGCCTTCTTAGGCTAATATACGTATGGCAAACAAATCGTTGGAGCCAGATGTGACGGATAGCCGGTGCATGTTCACTGCTACTGATACAACATCGGCAAGCTCCTCCTGCGCTGCTCAGTAATTAAGTTGGACGCGAAGGCACGCACGCACGCTCGCCGGGTCGAGAACTGCACGCCACCGTCCCTTGCTCCGAGCAGCGCCATCGTCTCCCTTCTGAACACGAACACGAGCTGGACGCGTGCGCCATGAGCTGTTGTGATGAACACGAGCATATTTAACCATTTTTTATGGTCATTGTGTCTGTGATCTAATAATATTAGATTCTTACGGGATAAGTTAATTTGCACCATTATAATTTAGCAGACCCACCAATATGGGCGGTATAGAATTCTTCCTATATATATATTTGTGCCAGCATAGAGTAGCTTTTCCTTTTCTTTGCACGTCTTCCCTTCTCTTTTCTTTTTCTTGCGTGCATATGCTTTTCTTTTTCTTCCGGTTTGCATGAATAGGGTCGACGGATACTGCTTCGTGTTTTGTCTTTTCTTTCTTGTGTGCACATGTTCCTCATTTCCCCCCTTCATGTTCATGATGTAGGGCCGAGACATTTGGATTATTATTTCACTCTCTTACTAAATTATTATATATTTAAGTGACAATAATATCCCATGACTACCGTAGTTTAGCTTTAATCAAGGCGCACCTACTCAATGGTCAGATTTGGTGCTTTTTTTTGTGAGAATTTATAGCATAATTAATTTTGTTTATTACACATCCGATGATCGCTATGGTTTAGCTTTAATTATGATCGACATGATGAGGGGCCGAGACATTTTGCTTCTGCCTCTACCTATAGAGCTCCCCAGATCAGAATGTCGCACGTTTTCATGTGCCAATGTTGCCTGCGTCCGGCAAAAATATCCGGCTAGGTAGGACCGGCCCAGCCACTCGAGCAGCAGCAGCAGCAATGGACGATATGATGGAAGACGAAGCAGAATGCACCAGTATACAGTAGAGATACTGGTGTTGCGATGCAGAATGCGACGGCCGTATTTGGAATCGCCTCGCCGATCACGTTCGCGCGCCACGTATGGCTGGGTTGGTGCCACGTCAGGCGTGACGACGCGCCGCGACGTCCTTGCGGCCGTAGGCCATCCTCGGTCCTAGCACTCGTTGGTGTTCACACCCACGACATGTGCAAGGCAAGGACTAAGCTGAATAAAAAGTAAATAGTCGGATCTTAGAAACTATTTTTATAATTTAGTTAACTCGTATACACTAGAATTTATAATTCATTTTATATATACTTTTGGATTCTAGCTTTTTAAAGAATTAGCTTCTCTATAACTGTAATCTAGAATTAACTTTTAAAGAATTTAAGGTAAAAAAAAATAGATCCTTAGTCAAGAACAATTTGGTAGTATATGGTTAGCCGTTTTTTCGCTACCAAGATATAATTGGTTGACCTGACTAGGACGAGTTTGGCACGGTGCAACCTTTTGGGGCTTGAGCCTTGAGCTATGGTACGCACGATCATCTAAATAACGGAGATGCACTGAACTACTGCTGATTAGTAACAGTGTGTGCGGCATGTGCAAGAGACTGGCAGAAGGAACGATTAACGTTTAGTACCAAAATTTTATTATATTAAGTTAGTACTAAGAGATTATTACATTATAGTTTGGTGAGAGAGAGTTCACTGCAGCCTTAATTTGCCTCCAACGCCCTCAACCAAAAGGGCTTTCTTTCTCTTTTGTTCTTGCAAAGAGCTGATCAGAGGATATAAAGTTGTGTTACTTCATGTTACTAGATGATTTATTTTTTAATTTTTTTTTGCTTTGCTATGAGGAGGAGGGGATTTTTTTACAATTTAAAAAGTGGAATACATTCTTACATAGCCAGAATAGCAAGATGCTGGCTGCTCGACGGTTGGGGACGAAAGTTGCAGCACTCTGCTACTGCCTTTCTTTGCAACCGCTGGGCGAACAAAGTAAATTGTTCTCGGCAACAAAGGAAAAAAAAGGCCGGGGTGGTTGTGTGACGCATACCAAAATGTGACTTCAAAATCAGGCGATTAGATGAAAATAATTCTACATATTTAAACTAGGCAGTTTATGTACTGATCGATAAATAAAAGGCTGAGCATGCATCACAGGAAATTGCAGGTTGTTGAATCTTTTCTTCCCCGGATGAGTGTTCTGTTCAGACAGCTCACAGACTGAACCGCAGATTATCTTACGTTTTTTTTTTTGGAAGCCACAAATCTTCTTTCAGTGACCTTTTAACCATCTTAACATTATACCTTTCAAATCTGTAATTTATAAAGACCACGTAACTGCGGTTTTACTCCATGCTCAAAAGTCAAACAAGTAACAAATGTAACACCTCTTCTTCTCATCCTTATTTTTGAGAATTGAGAGAGAAAAGCACAGTCACGAGCGTGACATACCCCTTGAAATCTAATGCTTGGTAGGGGAGTATTATTCAACAGAAAGGATGACGCATGAATAAATAAACAAATCCTAGCAGGGCTGTAACCAGGGAAAAAATCGTATTCAATACAACTGTGTGCTCGTATTTACGAAACGATACAACATTTTCGCGAAATTACAAAAAACCCACCCTTGACCGGTTCCTGGGGAACCATTGATGCATGGCCGGTTCCCCAGGAACCATACAAGCGCATGACCGTTCTTGGGAACCATACATGCCTTGGCGGTTCCCCAGGAACCATTCAAGCCATCTACGGTTCTGAACCGGCCATGTACCATCGGCCACGTAAACCGGCCAAGGCATTTTTTTCTTTTTCTAAATTTTGGGAAATTTTAGATTTAGCACATGTTTCAACTCGTTGTTAAACGTAAAGAAATAATTAATGTGCTATACCCTCGATTATTTAACCATTAAAAATTATGAAGCCACTTTTGTTATTATCAAGAGAAAGTAAATAACATGTATTCGTAAAAAACTTAGGGTGTACCAATTAGCTTTTGTTCGTGAGGTCATATCGGCAGGAGCCATGACGCAGCTTTAGTATACCGTAATATGCAGATATTCTAAAGTTTTATTGTATCAACGTTAACTTTAAGCCTTTTTTAGACCAGTAAAATATCATTTAAATGTAATTTTGCACAATATCGCAGATTTGCTCTTGATATATGGAGTACCATAATCGGCAAAATATTTTATTTACACCTTGCTTTGCTACAAAAAATATGCCGCCGCTTAATACACCTAAGTTTATTGTCAACGTTAACTTTTAAGTCTTTCCAAGAATCACGCAAATATCATGTTTAAATGTAATTTTTGGCACGAATCTGATTTGCTCTTCGATATATGGAGTACCATATATTAGCAAAATATTTTATTTACACTTGCTACAAAAATATATTGCCGCACTTAATACCCTAAGTTTAATTGTCGCTTTTAAGCCTTTTCGGTTAGTAAAATATCCGTTTAAATGTAATTTGCATCGAATCCTGCACCGGATGTATCTTGATATATAGGATACCATATTCTGGGAAAATATTTATTTACACCTTGCTGCTATAACATACCCTAAAGTTTATTATCACGCACTTTTAGCCTTTTTAACAGTAAATATCACGTTTAAAATGTAATTTTAATTCGTGTAAAAATTACATTTAAACGTGATATTTTACTTGGTCCTAAAAGGCTTAAAAGTTAACGTTGACAATTAAACTTAGGGTATTCTTGCGATATTTTTGTAGCAAAAGCAAGGTGTAAATAAAATATTTTCCTAATATGGTACTCCATATATCGAAGAGCAAATCTACATGATTCGTGCCAAAAATACATTTAAACGTGATATTTACGTTATCAAAAGGCTTAAAAGTTAACGTTGACAATAAAACTTAGGTGTATTGCGCAGATATTTTGTAGCAAAGCAAGGTGTAAATAAAATATTTTGCAGAATATGGTACTCCATATATCGAAGAGCAAATCTGTGCAAAGATTCGCCAAAAATTACATTTAAACGTGATATTTTACGTCAAAGGCTTAAAAGTTAACGCGATATAAAACTTAGGTATCATGCAAAGATATTTTTGTAGCAAAGCAAGGTGTAAATAAAATATTTTCCCAGAATATGGTACTCCATATATCGAAGAGCAAATCTGATATTCGTGCTAAAAATTACATTTAAACGCGTGATATTTTACGTATTGGTTTGAAAAGGCTTAAAAGTTAACGTTGACAATAAAACTTAGGTGTATTTCAAGGCAGCATATTTTTTAGTAAAAGCAAGGTAAATAAAATATTTTGCGAATATGGTACTCCATATATCGAAGAGCAAATCTAAAGATTCGTAAGCCAAAATTACATTTAAACGCGTGATATTTTACGAGTTTTGCCGAAAAGGCTTAAAAGTTAACGTTGACAATAAAACTTGGGGTACATTGCGGCAAAGATATTTTGTAGCAAAGCAAGGTGTAAATAAAATATTTTGCCAGAATATGGTACTCCATATATCGAAGAGCAAATCTGAGATTCGTGCCAAAAATTACATTTAAACGTGATATTTTACGTGTTTAAAGACTTAAAAGTTAACGTTGACAATAAAACTTAGGTGTATTGGCAAGCAAAGATATTTTTGTAGCAAAGCAAGGTGTAAATAAAATATTTTGCGAATTATGGTACTCCATATATCGAAGAGCACATCTGCAGATTCGTATAAAATTACATTTAAACGTGATATTTTACGTATTCTTGAAAAGGCTTAAAAGTTAACGTTGACAATAAAACTTATGGGGTATTGCGCATATTTTTGTAGTAAAGAAAGGTGTAAATAAAATATTTTGCCGTAATATGGTACTCATATATCGAAGAGCACATCTGCAGGATTCGTACAAAAATTACATTTAAACGTGATATTTTACTGTCACTAAAAGGCTTAAAAGTTAACGTTGACAATTAAACTTAGGGGTATTAAGTAGATATTTTTGTAGCAAAGCAAGGTGTAAATAAAATATTTTCCCAGAATATGGTACTCCATATATCGAAGAGCAAATCTGCAGATTGTGCCAAAAATTACATTTAAACGTGATATTTTACGTATTGCCGAAAAGGCTTAAAAGTTAACGTTATGATAAAACTTAGGTATGCGACAGTACATATTTTTGTAGCAAAGAAAGGTGTAAATAAAATATTTTGCGAATATGGTACTCATATATCGAAGAGCACATTATCCAGATTCAGTGCCAAAATTACATTTAAACGCGATATTTTAGAATTGAAAAAGGCTTAAAAGTTAACGCTGACAATTAAACTTAGGGTATTACAAGAAGATATTTTTGTAGCAAAGCAAGGTGTAAATAAAATATTTTGCTGAATTATGGTACTCCATATATCGAAGAGCAAATGCAGATTCGTGCCAAAAATTACATTTAAACGTGATATTTCGTATTCTTGGAAAGACTTAAAAGTTAACGTTGACAATAAAACTTAGGTGTATTGCGGCAAGATATTTTTGTAGCAAAGCAAGGTGTAAATAAAATATTTTGAGAATATGGTACTCCATATATCGAAGAGCAAATCTGCGCAAAGATTCGTGCCAAAATTACATTTAAGCGTGATATTTTTACTGAGTAAAAGGCTTAAAAGTTAACGCGACAATAAAACTTAGGGGTATTATGGCAAAGATATTACGGCATTACGGTATACTTTAATCAAGCTGCGTCATGGCTCCCGATATATGACTCACCAACAAAAGCTAATTGGTACACCCTAAGTTTTTTAACGAATACATGTTATTTACTTCCTACTGATAATAACAAAAGTGGCTTCATAATTTTTAATGGTTAAATAATCGGGTATAGCACATTAATTATTTCTACGCTTAACAACGAGTTGAAACATGTGCTAAATACGAAAATTTCCCAATATTTAGAAAAAGAAAAAATGCCTGGGTTTCGGGGAATCAGGTACATGGCTTGGCCGGTTCCCAGAACCGTAGATGGCTTGAATGGTTCCTCGGGGAACCGCCAAGGCATGTATGGTTCCCGAGGCCATCATGCGAGGTAGTTCCGGGGAACCGGCTAAATTGCATCAATGGTCTCGGGAACCGGTCGAGTGGGTTTTTTGTAATTTCGCGAAAATGTTGTATCGTTTCGTAAATACGAGCACACAGTTGTATTGAATACGATTTTTTCCCTGTAACCAGAGCAATAAAACCCCGTCAAGGTCAAGCAGTCACAAAACAAAGAAGTAATGATACATTGAACACGCAAGACGAACAATACTAAGTAGTAACTACGCACTCCGTTCTGTGTTCCGGTACATTGATTAATCAATGGACTCTCCCTAGTACTAACAAACCAGTCTCACCTGTCCACACAAACTAGGAAGAAAGGGAGAGGCATCTGCATCTGCATCTGCATCTGCTAGTAGAGCAGAGTAATAATTAAGCATAACGAGGATTAACCGGTGGCGGAGGAGGAGCACTAGGAGAGCAGTACTAGTAATTATCAGATCATCACCAGCAGTGGAGTTTACGCACCGGTCGGTGCGATCACCACCCAGGCGCACACGCAAAAGCGCGGACGTACGCCGTGCTGGGTGTGTAGACGTCGTGCAGTGCCGCAGGCTACGCGGGGGCGCGCGCGGCTGACCGCGGGGTCGCCGGCGCCGGCGCGGCTGGGGCGTCGGGCTCGGGCTCGGCGTTCAGGTCGAGGCCCGGCAGCGGCGGCGTGGCGTTCTCGGCGACGCGCTCGTCGGGGGACGGCGCCGGGGCCGGCGCGGGTGGCGCAGCTGCGAAGTCCTCCCAGGAGAAGCTTGGCCGCCACGCCGGCGCGCGCGGGGGAGGGCGGGATCCGGCGCCTGAGCAGAGGCGGCGGGAGGCGTCGCGCATGCGGCGGAGGATGGCGTAGAACTCCTCGACCTCGGTGTCGGAGACCTCGTCGACGGCGGCGTCGATGTCGGTGGCGGGGCGCTTGCGCTTGGCGGTGGCGGTGGTGGTGGCGGTGGGCGCGTCCATGGTCACTGCGGGCGAGGAGGAGCGGGCATAGGTGCCTGTTTGGTGAGTGGGTGGGTGTGTGGAAGCGTGGTGGTCTCGACTCGCGATTCGCGAAGTGTTTTGGAAGAAAAGAAATGAAAAGGGCTTGCTTTATATGGCGCGCCACAGGGAAGGCGAAGGGAAGAAAAGGATGGCCAATAGTAATGGAAAAATGCGACGCGAAGGAAAATGTTTTGAAATCCATTCCCAGCTGTGGCCTTCTCTTTCGCTCCTCCTCCTGCAATTCCCACTCCCACTGTCCCACATCGCGACCATGACCACTTCGGACGACGCTTGGTGCACCAGTAGGTAGGTCAGAGCGAGCTGCACAAAAACTAGCCATGTCAACTCTTGCACAAAGGAGCATATGCTCTGGTACACAGTCACAGATGTGGGTATTAGAATCAACGTGAACTAAGCCTAAGTCATTGCCTGGTCTAAAACATTATGTTGGCCGATCCGGTGATGAAGATGGTGCCATTAGTTGGTGTTCTTGAGTGTCGGTGAAGATAGAGTAGAACGGTGAAGGTGAGGACATCAATGTTTTTTGCGCGATGAAGAATAAGGGGGCACTGAGATACACTCGGTGACGGTAGAGGTCTTCAGCAGCCTCAGCGTCAACCCTTGATCGGATGGGTGTGCCGACCTCTCCCTTATATTTTTAAGCAGTGCTTTTATGTTTTTCCTGTCAATACAAGTTGCACAAATCTTGAAACAAACGAAAGATTAAACAATCACCAGTACTCCCGATGGGAGCGCAACCGTACGATGTGGTGGCCTTAGATCCGAAATTATTGTTTGTCATGTCATTTGGGATCCACCCTGCAGTGCCGCCTTATCATCCATTGCTTGGAAAACCCAGTCAATGCAGAAATTACGAGACTAGCAAACATCATCTACATGGTCTTCATCGGGATACGGATCATCACCGTCGTCCCTTGGCACCTTTAGGCACTGCCTTCGCGAAGCAGCCGCGTCCAACACTTGCTCCTCCAAAACCAGGGCCCCCAAGCTCAATGAGAGCATTGTCAGCTGCCGTAGCCGGTGTCGAGCCATAGACGGAGAAGGGCCGAGAGCGCGTCAATGGCGTACGCGTGATGGGAGTGGACCATCGAACACATGCAACTGTCTTGTAGTGCTGCTTCCGCAGGGGTGGGGTTTGCTCTTCCTGAAGGACACCGAGCTTGCGTAACTAAGAGACTGCAACAGGGCGTGCCTTCAAGGCCAGTCGAGCACTGCGACGAATCACAGCAGCATCATGGCGCTTGCGGGTCCACTTCACCGGAGCTGAATTTGGAAGCGGTAGTGGTACAAGTGGTGGCTGGACCAGGGTAAACATTATTAGGAAATAATCTTGTAATTCATTAAGAGTCCGAATAGGATAAGGAGTGGAGTAGGATAAGAAAATAGGAGGAGGATTAGGATAGGGAAGTAGAGTTCTGAACTGTTACTTGGGTTATAGGTTTAGTATAAATATAAAGGTAGATTTAGGTTTTGTAAGCAAGAAGCAAGTAAGTTATTGGGTCCCTAAAGGCGCACGAGGAGCGTCTCAAGGCACGAGAGACACGTACTGAGGAGCAGCTTCTCTTGACAAGGGGATATGACTCATCGCGAGGGCGAGGTCGTGGCCGTGGAGAAGAATGGCGTAAAGATAAAACTAAGGTGCGTTGTTACAGTTGTGAGGAGTTTGGGCATTATGCGTACGAGGGTCCGAAGAAAGGAAAGGAGGAGAAAGTTCTTCTTAGTCAAGCTCATAGTGACGATGAGCCAGCTCTTATATGATTTTGTTGCAAGGAGAGTCGGTGCGACACCGACGGCAATGGCGGTGTGATATTTTTACAAGGAGAACTTGGTGTAATGCCGACAACGATGACGGTGCGAGGCCGCTGCGGCAACGATGGTGGTGTGATGCCATTGCAAGGTGAAATCAGTGTGATACCGACAACAAAAACGGTGAGAGGCCGCTAGCTACGAGAAGATGGCGGTGTGAAGCTGCTGGGGAACGTGCACAAACGGTGGTGTGAAACTACCAAGAGATGATTCTGTGTGAAGCCAACGGCGATGGTGTGAAGCCATTATCATAAAAAAAAAAATTAGCGTGAAGAACAATGAGTAAGAATCGGTGTTACAAGATTAAGGGGGTGATTGTTCGGAAATAATCTTGTAATTGATTAAGATCCCAAATAGAATGAGGAGGTGGAGTAGGATAAGGAAATAGGAGGAGGATTAGGATAGGGAAGTAGAGTTCTAATCTGTTAATTGGGTTGTAGGTTTAGTATAAATATAGAGGTAGTGTTGAGTTTTGTAAGCAAGAAGCAAGTAAGAAAAATAAGAGAGAAATAAAGAAAAAAAATTGTCTCAAATATTTGATATCTGTTCCAACAAACATCGTACCATATACATCGTTTGCATCCAAGTCATTTCTTCCACCCTGCCATCACTCAGTACCGGTTCTTATGTGTTGTCGATATTTTGCATTTCCTGAGTAGCATCTTGTCGGCTTCCATCAGGTGCATCTAAGGCGTGTTTGTTTGAAAAGCTAAATCCTAAACAAATGAATGATTTTTTTTTTATTGATACTTTCAAAAGCCATAAGCATCCGTCTATCTATGTGTCGATGTTCAAGACCAAGAGGTCCCTAGATCTAACTTATGAATATAATTTGGGTTGTCTTTGTTTAGAAATTAAAATTGAAAAGAGTACAAAAAATAGAGATTATATTTTGTTGAGTCACGACTGTTTACAAAGTATAGATTTTGAATGGAGAATTCAGAAAACTAATACTAATCTCTTATCCTTAATTTTCAATTTCCTTCTTTTAAATTCTTGCGAAAGCCTCATATTTATAGCATACGAAGGGATGGAAGTTTGTCATCTTCTAAGAGGTGTCTTCCCGCCAAAAGGTGTCTTCTTGTCAAAAGGCATCTTCTCGTCAAAAAGTATCTTTTGATAGAGAGACGTCTCTTCGTAGAGAGTAACTCCACTGTCTGTACCTGTCAGAGAAAGCGTCTCCAGGACGCAATTCTTATGCGGAGGTAACTTCTTCCCCGACCTCGACTAGGTCGGGCGTAGAATTATCCACATCCGACTTGTATGCTGGTCAGAGTTATACCGACCAACGTGTGTCTATCAGGTCGGGATAATTTATGGCATTCTATATCATCCGATCAATATTATGTATACTGGTTGGGGATATTTCTACGTGACAATATTTTAACTCTGGTCAAAATTATAACCAGGTAATGGGCGTTGGGACTTGTCTTTATTTATGTGTTCTTTTTTTATGAGACTGTAGGTCCACACATAGAATAGGTTATGTTAATTGTCGTTAGTTAGTCCTTTGTATTTACTCAGAACTTTTCAACTTTCAAAAAGTTTTTATGGGATCATGCGCTCCTTTAAAACCATCTGTTAGGTTCTCGATAAAGGAATTTATGTAATACCTCATGGTAACTGAATCGATGCTTTAACTACTTGAAAGTTTATATAAGGGGAGTAATGCTTCCCTTGCATCTTAGAATCTTCTTAGATACTTTTAAGTGCAATAAATACTTCTTAGAATCTTTACTGTTTTTAAGCTTTCTTTTAGTTCTTGAAGTTTTTCATCTTCCATTTTCTTCTTTCCGCGATTTATCAAGGCAGAATAGAAGAGTGGAGCTGAGAAACTTCAAGAATTTTAAAAAAAAGTTTAAGAACATAACTTTCTACATTCTTAGAATGCTCTTAGGTTTTTTCTTAGTTTTTAAGCTTTTCCTCGTCCATCCTTTTCTATATATTTTTTTATGATAGAGGAATGGTGGTGAAAAGTTTAAAAAATTAAGGAAAAACTTCTGGTTATGAAACTAAGAAGGAATTTCATCGAGCAGTTTCTTATTTTTCTTTTAGTTGTTGAACTTTTTAATCTTCCAATTTTTCTCTTTCCTGTAATTTTTAGTTAAGAGTAATGATGAAAGCTTCAAAAACTAAAAAGAACCTTAATGAAACTTTTTCTATTTTCTTGGAAAACTTCTTAGTATAAGAGCGATATATTAAAAACAGGATAACTATTTCTGAAGTATCTCTTTTATCAACTCCTATGATATATTATTATTTTGAGAATCATTCGGTATAACCTTATCTGCATGAAGATGAGGAAGAGAAGGACTTCTCCCTAGTGATGTTAAGAAATCTGGTGCGCTTAGCATGCAATTCTTAACTGAAGAGGAGATGAATAGAACACTCACAGAAGTGAAATTTACCGTGGACTTGTATATGGATAATGTAAAGCTCATCTATAAATGAATGAAAAATTTCTTCTGTGTCAATCTCATTTGTGTTGAAATTGTACTATTACTTGTATCCTTATGAGTTAAATTTTCTTAAGTATATTACTACTAGCCCTCAACTGTTTATTTATTGATCAGCATCATGATCAAAAGACAAACAGTTCTTCTGGAGCAAACGGCACTCGGCGGAGGATAGGACTGAGGAGCTGAGGCCATTGTCACAATGTCACCTAGTGGAGAGAGGGTACGATGACAATGTAGAGGGTATACTCTCTCTCATTTTTCATTTTGGCCTTTTCATTTCTTCAAATCTGTCACTTCTGCAGTCTCCAAAAGGTCTTATTTTGTTTTCTTAGGTTGGGACGTGACTAACAACTGTACTCGTATACGTGCAATATTAACGAAACTATTTGTAAAGATGAGGGAAACTAGACATTTTTTTAGCTCAAAAAATATGCTTTCTTCTTATAAAAAAAGAAATGCTATAAAAATAACAAACATTAGGTTGCGTGACTTTTCTTCTCTCTCTCGGCTGTCGGATGGTGATCCTTGCAAGGAATGAGGGTGTGGGGAGATGGCAATCAAAGCCTCAAACTCAAAGGGCGTGTGGTCTGCCCAGGTCAAGAAGGTTGGCTGGGTTAACGTGTCTACGAAGCCTCGGCTTTACTGGCTCTTAATGCATTTTTTTTCGAATATGATCTCCGTATGAAAAAATTTGTAATATTAACAGCTAGTCTTATCCTCAATTGTAAAAAACATGCACTTCTGTACCGTGGCATTCCATCGGCGTAGCTGCCACGTAGCCGAAGCTCCTGTGGAGGAAGGGAGCACAGCAGGAACCAATCACGGCTTCACGGTGTGGCAGACCAACGGGCCCTCCCTGCTGCGCTACCGGTGCCTTGCCGTGGTATAGAAGCGTAACTGTATCATTTGTTGTGCCTTTCGCGGTATGTACAGATTTTTTTACAAATTTATTAAAAAAAACTATATTTTTTTAGATCAAAAGGACTCCATTGCATGAAACTGAAGAAAGTTAGCAACAAAAGTTTCGTTCTGACTCCAGTTCTGAACTCAGAGAACCTCTCAAAATTCCTCAACAAAGAGGACATACAATAGTTTGTCTAGGCTAGAAAACGAAAGCCTTGTCGTTTATTGGATGTTGAATTTTCAAATATGCGCTCAAACAGTACAGAAATGTGAAACCATTCTGAACACTTTGCTTTGCAGTATGCGCTGTAGGAAAAAAAAAGCTTTCGCATTGGTCGTTTGAGGCATCTACTGTGCCATTTTCTTACATTCTTGTTTCAAAAGCATGTCAGTTTGTGGTGAAAAACTTGAATGGAGCGGGGTTTTTGGCTTCTTGATCTAATTTGTTTTTGCAAGTTCAGTCTCATCCGAGCGAAATTGCAAATTTGGTCACTTCTCGATTGCGAATGGACTGAGAGGCGACATGTGGTCCGGCGAAGTTATGAAAGTCCAGTAGGTGTTTTTTTTGTGATATAGAAGCACAACAGATGCCTACCGCAATCGAGAGGTGCTAAATTTGCAATTTCATTTGGATAAAAAAACGTAAAAAAAATTCAAATCAAAGGGTAAAAAACGAAAGCGTCAAGAGTGAGCCTCTGGCACCTTCGTCTTCTCATAGGATTCCTCCATCGCGGTTTCTATTGTTCACATCGGTCAACCGTACGTCGCCGCTGCATTTTTTTTTGTCAAGCTTGAGCAATTTGGTAGGGAGTTTTGTGTCGGGTAGCTGGTCTTTTGGTGTATCTCCTAACTTGGCTTCTAATTTGTAGCATGTTTTTATTGTTCGAAAATTTCTAGCATGTTCTTTCTGTGTCCCTCTCTCCATTTGCTTTGTTTTGACATCATCACAAGCAGGTTCATAAAACCGCGAAAAACTGTTCAAAAACCATGGTTTTCGACTTTACCATTCCGGTTCGAGATCCAAAACCGCTCGGTAAACCAGTGTAATTCAAAAAATTTTTGAAAATTTGAAAAAAATTATGTGTCCAGTTTTTCGTGAAAACCGCGGTTTTCTCGTGTGAGTTTGACCTGAATTCAAATTGGTTTGGAATTGCGCACCGTTCGGTTTTCGCGCGGTTTTTCACGAAAACCGGTACCATCGGACTAGCAAAATTTGCGTTCGAAACGATTTTGTGAACCCTGATCACGAGAGCTGGAGGCCGTGGTAGTGCAGCCTTCTTCAAATCAGTTGTCTAAAACATGAAAAGAAAATGAATACCGAAGCTGACGACGATTAATCTGTCTAAAACCTATAAATAATTATAACTTTTTAGAAGTCAGTCACATCCTCATAAATATAGCCTATAAAACAAAGAGACACATTAAATATCTCACGATTATTCGATTAAAGTTACAGTTGACCACTAAAACAAACCTCTCGACCTGCAATATAGGTCGGACGAAAACTAATATTATGTCTCTGATCTGAGCTTTTACCAGGTCGAGAACGATCTGACCTATGAATCTTTATAGGTTGGACATAATGTCTTTTATCACACCGACCTAGACTAGATCGAGTAAAGGTTAACCCTCGCCCTGATCTGTTTCAGGTCGGTAAAGAATCTCTGCGCAAGGATAATGTGCAAAAGAAACTTTCTCTGACAGATACAGACAACTATTTGAAAGTTACTCTATATAAAAAGATGCCCCTCTGATGAAAAGACATCTCTCTGAAGATGACAATTGTTATTCCTTCAATGTTATAAATATGATACTCCAGCAAGGATTCAAGCATGATGCGTTGTGTGTGGTTGAATAGATAGGAGTATTGAAGTTTAAGAGTAATCTATACAGTGTAAAGACATTCGTGATATAATACAATTCTTATTTCTTTCCTACTCATTTTAATTTTATTTTATAAATAAAAACAATTAAAATTACATTCGTAGATTCGATCTAGAAATCCTCCGATCTTGAAATCGACATAAACCTTATCGAAGCTCCAGTGAATCATGTTGGCATTTTAGTTTTGGGCTGAAACCCGCTAAAACCATCGCTCAAAGACTGAAAGGTGAAGGCCGAAACGTTGCTGAAACTTGAAACCAACCGATGCATACCCGTTACCCGTTGGGTGGCACAGCCAAGTAAAACAAATGTTAAATGGCTTCCCAGTTCCCAGTGCCCCACGTAGGTTTCATATCGGTGGGCCCGGTATGTCATACAGGTATCTGAGCAGTGGTCGAGGCAAAAAAAGAAGGACGTCATCGCTCACTGCACATGTAACACAAGTAAAAATAGCGGCGGATGCCCAGACAGTAGATAGTAGCTAGTAGTACTACTTGAGGACGGCGACTCACAGCTCGTTGGTAGCCACCAATAGTTGATTCTTAACAGGGGGCATTGGGCCACCCAACGTTAAATTGGCACGCGCGACTCTGCTCTGGTCAAAAAGGAGCCAAATTTGGCAGAAATATTCGCAATTTGCTCGCGGTAGTAGGACCGTAGCAGTTAGTAGCGTCGTTCTAGTACGTTTCTAGCGCTCTCAACCTGTCACTGGTGCTGCTGCATAGCGATACCAGCTGACGTCATGGAGCGCTGCTAGCTGTCGGACGCTGTTGCTTCGTAACGAAAAAACACACCATCATTGATGGCATGGCATTGGAGTCTCGTTAATCGTACCAGCTCGAGCGTGCATGATATCGCTTGCGTGAAATTTGATTTGAGATTCTTGATGTAAAAAATATATAATTTTGGTTTTCTCGGTGATGTTCTTTTAAAAGTTGGCTATCCAAGAGCTGTTGTCGAATTTGCAGAACAACATGGTTCTTTGCGCAAAAAAACCGGTGGAGAAACTGTTCGTGAATTTACGGAAGTAAAAAACATAATTTTGGTTTTTTTCAATAGTGTTTTTTAAAAAACTGACTAGCAAAAAACCGTTGGTAAATTTGAGTAACCACGGGTCTTTTGTGCAACAAAAAAACAATGAAGGACATATTCGTGAATTTGCGGAAACCCGATCTTTTTTGAGAAAAATGGAAGGATCCATCCATGATTAAAAAAACTAACAAAAGATCTATTCGCGAATCTATAGAAATAGATCTTTTTGTAAAATCACCGGTGAAAGAAACTAGATATATTTTCGGATTTTTTTTGAAAGATCTCTCCGTGAAAATGATAACATGGCATGCCTAGCTAGGCTAGGACGTGACATGCTCTATATCTCTACTATATAAAGTGAGAGTTTCTTCCCACGTCACATTAATTGCCCTGCTTAATTGCCCTACTTAATTGCTCTGCTTAATTGCCCTACGCAAGAAACGAAGCGTTGCTTTAATTAACCAACTTTTGCAAGAAACAAAGCGTTAAAGATAGATATTTGATTTTATGAAATAGTATTTTTTATTTTTTAATCTTTATTTTTCGTAGCAACGCACGGGCATATAACTAGTATATATATAAAAAAAAGAAAATCACCGTGATTTGTTTGCCTCTCGTCACCCGCTGACGTAATACTCACACAAATTGATGCACTACTAGTAGTACTATGCTCCGATCGAGACCCTGCATCACCCTTTAAAAAATGAGACTCCACAATAGTCGTCTTAGATTGTGGGTATTCTATTCTTCTCGAATCCACTAATAGTCCTCGGGAACAAAAACTTTGTCGACAACCATTAAGAAAATCATGTAAAGCTTGGGCCCTCCAATCTCTAAACTTTCAAAGGCATCATGAATGATATGAAAGATTAGAGAGCCTGACGTGATAGATTCACAGCTATCCTGCACTCGTGAAATGCCTTCTAGTGGTTCATGTACACCAAGGACCTAGCGTAAATTCACTCCAGAGATACGGTTTGATATTCGTCGCTGTGAACTTGCACACGAGATTTCAAGATTATTCCTAGTATAATGCTCTAAGCGTCGACCGGAACAGCTCAAAAACTAGCCACACATTAGGACTACTAGTAAGATTCCCGTGCGTTGCAACGGAATTTCAAAAGAAAATAATACATGATTATAATGCAGGATCCTAAATCATACAATAAATCAATTTTCTGTAACACACATATCAAACAAAACATATCTTTGTAAGCTAGTAAATAAATCAAATCATCTATATTGAGTTGTCCTACAGATTTACAACTATATGTTAGCAAAGCAATAATGACTCACCTACTGGGCCTTGAGCCCCTACTGTTTTGGTCCAAAAATGATCTGGCAGACTCACCATCACCACCAACTCATTCTTATAATAGTTAAGATATTTTAGTGTCAATGTTGTTAATTACTTGTTTCAACGAACCAGTATGGCTTTGTTTAAGGGTCTAAATCATGCTCTGTTTTTATATGACTTGACGACTACATCACGGGGCCTGTGTGTCAACACACAACACTCAACACATGTTTGTGCACAATTCGATAAAAATATTTTTTTTTCTGGCTTTGTTGCGGACACATCACACCCGACTTTGAGTGAAGCAAAATGGTTTGCTCTGGAAACAAAAACCTATTGGTACCTGCTGTGGCAACCATGTTTCCACGAAAAGCTGCCGTACAAATGTGCTGACATCACGTGCTTACCTTCGAAACAACGACGTTGGCCCAAACGTTGCTGACATCGCCCCTATTAATATGGCCCCACTTTTAGCTGCCGCATGGCCTTCACTCACAAGACAAGCATGTCCTGGTCAATTCCGACTCCACATCTTTTTAGCAAGCAATCAATATTTTTTTTAATAATTTTATCTAGAATATAAAATACATTTTTTAATAATTTTATCTAGAATATAAAATGTATTTTATATTCTGATGTAAAATCAATATGATGTTTCTTTTGTAGTTTTAATAAATACCATCTTTATTTGATATCCTGTAATACATTATTAAATATAGTGTTTAGAGATAATAATTAAAGATAATGTAATTATTTTTAATATCTGTTTAGTCTACACGCCGAGAGAAAATAAGCTCTCAGTCGATGAGGCATCTCAACGGAGGGAGCAATGGTTAGTAGTGTTATAAAACATATAAAATCTTAATTCAAGTGAGATAGACTTTATTTATTGGTGGGCGAATCCAAATTTATGTCATATTTGTTTTTCTATACAATGGGCACCCCTTTTTACAGAGAACAATCAATCTAATAAACACATAGCACTTTTGCCTACATACTTGATGTGCTTCTTGTTCTTGTTCGTGTCTATGAGTTGGTGTGCGTTGATCAAGCATGGGTGAACGACTACGTTTTACCTCAAGGCCACTCGCCATAGCCACATCACCACCGACGCCTAAATGCGTCGCGCGTGTGGAAGAAGAAGCGGCAGTGGCCGAATCTGCAACGCGTGATGAAATCGAAGAGGCGGTAATGCTCAACACGTAGCACACAAAAACAAAGGAGGTAGCACCCAAACGTGCGCGCGAGAGAAGCTGAACCGGCGGCGGTGCCCGTGCGAGCCCTAAGCAGAGGCCGAAAGCGGCTCCCACACGAGCCCAAAGCGGTTGCCAGAGACGGCACACGCACCTGGTTGGAAGCCAAGCTGGCACCATCGCGTGTCAGAACAGCGGCTGGAGTACCCGATGAGGAGGCCCCCGAGGCGGCCCCGCACCCGCACCCTGCAGGAAACCAAGGCATTATGCCCGCGAACGATGGAGGCGGTGTCCGCTTGCAGCCGGGGAGGCAGCGCACGAGGCCAGTGGTGGTGGCTGCCTTCTTCGTGGGAGGAGCAAATGGCAGCTATGGTTGGTAACCATAGCCGCCGCCCTTTGTATAGCCGAAATGGGTTGGTTGGGCCCATTGGGCCGAACCGTGATATTGGGCTGAGTTATTTAAGTTCCATACCATTAGATTATTTTTTATAACATTATGTCATATTTAATATGCACTATAAATTTATTTTCTGTTATTTAAGTACTTTCAAAAATTGCTTAAATGTTAATAAAAAATTATGAAAATTGGTAGAAAATTCTATAAAATTATGATTACACATTGATTATGCCATGTATCTGGTTTTATTTTTGTTAGCCTTACTTTATGTTTTATTGCCAAAAATTAATTTTTTGTTGTTAAGTAATTCTGAAATTTGCTTGATAATTAACAAAAAAAACTATGAAAAATACTAAAAAAATCGAGAAAATTCCAGATAGCATATTATGAGCTCCATGTCTCAGGATTAATTTTTTTAGCATTATTCTGTGTTTATTTTATATTAGAATTTGTTTTTTTGGTTATTTAGTAATGATGAAAATTGCATATTGATTAACAGAATATTACAAAAATTCTAGGAAAATTTTGAAAAAAATAGATAATTATATAGTGAATACTTTCTCATGATGATTGTATCGAATACGTTCTCATGACTAAGTTTAATGGGTGCAGTAAACGAGTGGTTGAAAAAACCACTTTATTCTCCCCTAGGTTATATTTTACATATATAATACCTGAAGTTTATGTTGCGATGAAAACTATCGTTAAGGATTTAGAAATATTTAAGATTTGACATGGTCGACTGGGACATCCTGGGTTGAATATGATGAGGACAATTTTTATACGGCTCGGTACGCTGATTATATTTTTAATGAGGACAATTTTTCGGCATTAGGGGGAGATAAGTACCACATTAGGGAATGCCGAGAAATTGATTGAAATGTCACTAGCATTTAGTCCATAGATCCACGCACTACAGAAACCAAACTTGAAGTTCATAGGATAATAAATCTGCAATAAATAGCTAATAATCTGTCAGATGCATTCACTGATCATAAGGGAGTGATAAAATCTCACATACCTATCGTAAATGCACCTGAAAGAGTGAAAATACCCCTTAAGTATATTGAAACCACTCTTGCCCCCACATGATAAAGAAGAGGTAGAGGCCTCTAGGTGCACGGGAGTCAATTCGCGAAGACGTTCGTAGGAATAAAGAATCAATTAATGAGATTACTACATGTGACAGTGGAAGAAACTCAACCCGATGTTGAGAAAATCCCTGAAGTGAGCCATCTTGAACATGGTAATATCCCTTGAAAAATCCTAAAGATGATAACCCCAGTGTAAATTTACGCGCACAATCTAACACTGGAAAGTCGGAACACTCAGATTCCATCGTTATGGGAAATCACGAGGAGCTGGAAGAAATACCTATCAATTATGTGGATTCAGAAAAATTATATTAAAGACAGACTATAAGTATCGACATTTATTTTGCTTCTAAAATTGCTAAAACTCTTGAGCGGGATCTAGAACCAAAGTCCTTGGCAATTGAGGCAGAATTTTGCTCAATTAATAAAAGAAAAGTTTTTGGTCGTGTTGATCGAACACCTACTAAAGTGTTCCCTGTGAAATCAAAATGGGGTTTCATCCAGAAAAGAAATGAGAACAATCAAGTGGTGAAATATAAAGCGAGGCTTGTTCACGTAGAGGCCCGGCATCAATTACGATGAAATATATTCTCCTGTAATGAGTGGAATAATGTTCTGATATTTAATATCAATGGCAGCAAGCTTAAATTTAATAATGCAGTTGATGGATATAGTGGCCACATATTTATATGGTCACTGGATACGAATATTTATATGTTCTGAATCCTAATAATCGCAACATGTATATCGTCAAACTGTAGAAATCACTATATGGATTAAAACAGTCAGGAAGAATATGGTACAACTTATTTAGTGAATTCCTCTTGAAGAAGAAATATTCAAATAATGATGATTGTCCTTGTGTGTTCATAAAAAAATCCCATAATGGATTCTGTATTATCTCGGTATATGTTGATGATCTGAATATCATTGGAACCACAGTGGAGATAAAGGAAACAAGTGCTTACATCACGACGGAGTTTGAGATGAAAGATTTGTGTAAAACCAAATTTTGTTTAGGCCTACAGTTTGAACATTTCCCATAAGGAATATTTGTACACCAATATGTCTATAGCAAGAAGGTATTGGAAAGATTTAAAATAGATAAATCCCATCCTTTAAAAAACTTCATGGTTGTATGATTCGTTAAAGCGGATAAAGACCCATTTATACTAATGATGAAAAATGAGGAAGCCTTAGGAACTAAAGTTCCATACTTAAGTGCTATTGGTGCACTTATGTATCTTGCGAATTGCACAAGACCTGATATTGCATTCGTATTAAATTTGCTAGCAAGATACAGTGCAGCCCCAACCAGAAAACATTGGGCCAATGTCAAGACTTTAATCAGATATCTCCAAGGTACCCGAGATCTTGTTTTGTTTTACCGAAGAACTAAGACTTAACCATTGTGGGATATCTGTCTGATCCCATAGTGCCAAATCTCAGACTCGCTGTGCGTTCCTTTGTGGTGGTTCAGCCATTCTTGGCGGTATTTTAAGCAAACTTTGGTAGCTACATCTACCAATCACTTGGAGATTATAGCTTTGTATGAAGTCTCGCGTGAGTTTGTTTAGCTGAGATGTGTAATTAACCCTAACTAGAAGTCATGTGATCTTAATACCGTCGATACCCCCACCATTATCTATGAAGATAATGCTACTTGTGTTGCACAAATGCAAATAAGTTATGTAAAGAGCAATATGTAGAGTACAGGGGGAGTAAATCCATGAACCATGACCCTTTATGCATGATCCTGAATACCATATTTCATATCCTGAAGATTATAAATTATGCTCTTTTTCACTTATTGAGTTTTTTCTAAAGTTTCTCACATGAAAGTTTTTAATGGGGTAACTAGTGTAACATGAAGTGCAAGTGCAATGTACTCTTTTCTCCATCTCTTTTTCATATTGGATTTTTGGAATGAGTTTTTAACGAGACGTGTATCACGCGGTATTCGCCCAAAGGGGGTGTTATAAAACAGATAGAATCCTAATTCAAGTTGGGCTGACTATCTATTAGTTGGTGAATCCGAGTGTATCTCCTGTTTATTTTTCTATATATTGGGTACTCTCCTTGTACAGAGAATAATCAATCTAATGAAGAGATAGTATTTTTGCCTCTATACTTGGTGTGCTTCTTATTTTTATTCATATTTTTAGGTTGACGTACTGTTAATCGAACATGGATGAACGACTATATCTATACCCCTTTATAATTCACCAGTTAATTCTTTCCTACATGCACCCACTTTTTTGTCCCCACAGAGGATATTATTTCTTTGTTCACCCTAGCAAGTGCACACACAAATCCTACTTCCTCAAAATCAAGCGCTGAGATGTTATATCACATCACTTCATCAAATCTGAGGGACCAAATTACCCGGTTCATGCCATCATATTTTTCTCCCCTCCCGTGCGTGGGCCCAATCGTCGCCCCAATCGCGCGGCACCAGTCGCGCCTATCTCGCCCCAATCGTCCGTGGGCGCAACACCCGCCGCGCCCTCCAGCGACAACCTCGCCGCCGCGCTCGCCGAGCCGCTCCTCCACCCGCGCGAGCCGCCGACCTGTGCCTCCTTGCGCTCGCCTCGGCCCGCCGCCGCTCGCGATGAGCTCGCCTCGCGCTCGCCTGCCGCGCTGGCTTCGCATGACGAAGCTCGCCGCCGCTTCGCCTCCGGCCTCGCGCCCGCCTCGCTGATGACCGCCACGCCGCGAGCCTCTCGCACTCGACTTCGCTCGCCTCCGGCCCGCCGCCCCCTCCCGCGACGACCTCGCCGCCGCACTCGCCTTATATTTTTCATCAGTTCTTACATATATGGTAACTCCAGAAGTACGAGTGTTTAAATGCTACAAGTTTGGTATGGTTTTAAGGTGGATATATGCATTCCTTTTGCAATCGTGCTTTCCATTTTTGATATGCATAGTATTGAATTAATCCCCATTTCTCAATTGTTTCAGGTTGCTATCGCATCTCTCCGGCAAAGAAACAAATTGTGCGTGCTATACTTCCTCGCGAATAAATCATCTGAGAAAACAGGGAAGGGGAGAGGGTCTATGGAGAACTTTTCGTACATCAGATGAGGAAACAGGGAAGGGGGAGAGAATAATATGGAGAACAGCGGTGTGGAGCGGAGTCTTGTAGACAAAGATAAAGTTGCGTCGCCCGCCGACCTAGAGGTTAGTTCATGTCTGCGTTTGATCCAGGGTTCTTTACTTTTCTTTCCGGTCTTACGAAAAATCTGTCCATTGCCCACTTTGTTCGCTCAAAAATCAAAATACTGCTCAGGATGGCAAATTGCTACATACAGTCGTACACATCGAAACACGATCTTGGTCGTGTGCATTGCAGTCTTCTCCAATTGGAGTGTTTCAATCCGGTGAGCCTCAGACTTCTCTATAATTGAACATTGCATACACTCTCATGTTGAAGGTTAATCATGAATGACCAATGTTGGAAACATGTAACAGGTTGAGATCGCGCACGCTTACGAGAAGAACGGCGCGGCATGCCTGAGCATCCTGACAGATGAGAAGCACTTTCAGGTTCGGTGCTCTTGTTATCAGACTTGGTTCTGAAAATCTCATACTTGCAGTGATCAAATTGGTTACTGTTGTCTGTCTTTTCTAACACATTTGGTTCTCCAGGGGAGCTTTGAGAATCTAGAGACCGTGCGCAATTCCAGAGTGAAGGTACGTACCATGATGCAGACAGGCATCTCTTGTCGGAAGAGTAGAGTTTTCTTGTATCGCTGTCGTTCCCTCGTATATGTGACTTAATCTTCGAGTATGGTTGTGCAAATCCAGTGCCCTCTGCTGTGCAAGGAGTTCGTCATCGACATCTGGCAAATCTATTTTGCCCGCTCAAAGGGCGCAGATGCGATTTTGCTGATTGCCGCTGTGCTGCCTGACCTTGACATTAAGTACATGCTTCGCATCTGCAAGAATCTTGGAATGACAGCTCTTATTGAGGTATATGTTAGATGTGTCTGATTCTGATTCTGTGATATTGTTTAGACAATTCCATTCTACTCTCTCTCTCAGTAAATTCTACCAATAAAATTACAAACCAGCCTACCAAGTTTGAACATAGACTTTTCTAGAGGCGTGTTGTCTCGTAAGTTTCTGATGCAGTTCAGTAAAAATAGTTCCTGTCCCTCTTTTCAAGAAAATAGATTACTTGATTTTTTCTTTTGGTGATTGTGATTGTTTCTTTTGGTGATTGTATACTGTGCTTCCAAATTCATGTCATCAATTCCTTGTTAAATACAAACTCATTATATTGTATACAAACTCATTAATGAATGGGTGGTACACTAGGACTACCTGGCAATTAAAGAGAATATTAGCACTTTTTGTATATTGGCCCTTGTTGAGCATAACTCTGTTGTACTTATCTCTGTTGTAATGTAGGTATGTTATTTCCAGTGGTGCTGTTCTTGCTCTCATAGCATCCTTGATAGGCGCTATTCTCCCTCATGTAGAATTGATAAATTATAGCACTGGTAGATCTCTTTCTCATTTTAACCGCTTTCTCCTACTACAGAATTTATAACTTGACTAGAAAATGTAACGAGTGAAACTTCTTAACCTCAATGTCTTGCAACAAAATTATCAATAGGTTTATTTAAGGTAGATGATTATCATATTTCTTTTGACGAATGAATGATTATCCAAATTACACCATGAAGGAGAAATGATTAATTACTTCTTTATCTTGCCTTTGGTCAGCCAAGAATTGTAATGGGTATGGCAAGAGATGGATTGCTTCCACCACTCTTCTCAGCTGTTGATCAACAAACTCAAGTACCAACTTTGAGTACAATCTTGACAGGGATATGTGCCGCTATCTTGGCTTTTTTCATGGATGTGTCACAATTGGCAGGGATGGTAATATGTTACTTGCCATGTAAAATGGTGGCATTGTTGAGTGGAGAGCTACTCCAGGTAATAACAGTTTCTTGATCTTTTTGTTCAGGTAAGCGTGGGCACACTATTGGCATTTACTATGGTTGCCATGTCTGTTTTAGTAGTAAGGTATGCTCCTCCAAATCAAATGCCAATGCAAGTGGATCTTCAAGGCTCACCTGAATCACTAACTTCACACTCTTGGCATTTAGAGCCGGATGAGGAAAATTCAGAGGATCCTTTTAGCAATGGTAATGAAAATAATAATCATATGTGTACCAGAGTTGACAGCAACGATAAGAAAATAAAGATCATTATTGGCAGTTAGATGCTTTTTTAAGGTAAAAATTTGTTTTGCCTCTCCGAATGTGCACAATATTGTTTCTTCCATGAAAAGTTTGCTCTTTTTAATTTTACCACTCCAAAACTGGGTTTCATTTCATTTTTGCCACTCCCGTTACAAACCGTCAGTTAACTGTCATTGTTGGGCATTTTGACTGTGACTAAGCTGCTGAACTTTGACGGAAGAACCAAAATACCCTTGTCAGATAGTAGCCCACTTCGTCAGGCCCTTGTCAATTACCAAATTAACTCCAGAAAATCTTTGAGAAACCAAAGATTCAAAACAAAGCATTCGAATTCAAATAAATTATTTTATCTCATTATTAACATCTACTTAATCATAATAAATTAATTTTAATATTGGAAAAATAGGACAAGGCTATTGAAATTCCATAATAATTCTAAAACATAACTAGAAAATGACATTGTAGAAAATTATAAAAAAAATTCAGAATTACCGGAACTTAAATACCATACCATACCACTGGGATCACATGAAGGCATAAAAAAGAATACCAACGCAGGAAGGTGGCCTTCTACAGGGAAACTATGGGCAGCATGGTCTTTTTCAATGTCAGTTTGACTGTGGTCTTGACTAACGCGAGTAGCAAAAACAAAATGAAACTTGGTTTTGGAGTGGCAAAAATGAAAATATGAACTTTTGATGGCAGAAATGATATTGCACAAATGGAGTGGCAGGAACAAAATTTCCTTTTTTTAATCCCATTTAAAGTTTTGTACATGCCTGATTTACTCAACATGCATTATGTTTACCTTTCTCATCTTGCTTCCACTACATAAATTAGGTGTTAGCTGACAAGTAAACTCTAATTTCCTTTTTTTTCTACATAAATTAGATGGGATCTACTTTTTTTCTCTAATTTCCTTTTTCCTCCTGTATACAATCAGTTCAAGAAGCACCTACTGGGAGTGTGGTTGCTAACAAGGTAAGGCGACAGAAAGCCACAAGATGCATTACAATTTAAAGAAACTTCAATTTGTCTTGCTCCCAGGTTTCATGTGCCCATTTGTTCCTATACTTCCAGTATGCTGCATCCTCACCAACGTATACCTGCTTATGAACCTTGGGTAAGCAACTTAGCTGCCAGGCAACCTTTTGCTCCTTTATTCTTTGCAACTTGCATCGCCTCTTGTTGTCTAACAGAATTACAAAATCAATCTATTGATAATTTGTTTGAAGAAGCCAGACATGGTTGCATTATGTAGCTTTCAAAGTCATATCACATCGTAAACAAATCCTCTGGATAGAGAAAATTATCACATTGTAAACAAATCCTCTAGGTAGAGAAAATTAGGTACCTATCACCGAGTTAATTTTCTAACCTGGAACTTGTGAGTTGCGAGCCTAGCAACCCATGAAGATAATCTGGATCTCACACTTCAATTCGTTGGTCGCAGGAGTAACACGTGGATCCGTGTTTCTATATGGCTGGCGGTTGGTGCGCTCATATACTTGTTCTATGGCCGAAAGCACAGCTCACTGACAGGCACAGTTTATCAGAGCATATCACCTGCACATAGCAGCGCATATAACCTGAACTCGTGAAGCCTGCGATGAATTTCGTTTTACAAAGTTGACACTGCAAAGTCTCGCTGAAATCCTCAAATGAGCACAGAGAAATGACCGTCATGTATGGTTGGTGGTTTCTGAGCCTGTAGGATCGAAGTATACGAATATAGCAATCAGAGGGGGGGTGAATGATTGTGCGGAAGCTAAAACCAAATTCTTGACCTATTAAAAGTTCACCCCTAAAACAGAACCAAATAATTGCCTCGTTTTCGACAAAAACAGAATGACAGAGGTTCAGTAATGTGATCGCCCAGCGGACACGTGGCGTCTGAGCAGGCTGGGCGACCAAAGAAGGTGATCGCCAGCGACACGTGGCGTCTGAGCGGCCGGCGACAGCAAGAGATCGCCCGGACACGTGGCGCCAAAGCCAGGCCGCAGGACGCCCCAGTGGTCGCCCGATGAAGCGCGTGGTGTCTGATCCTGCCATCGGGCGCACCATCCCGGGTAGTCTGTCAAGATCGAGGACATTAAATGCGAATCGTGCGCATTAAATGTGGAAGCATGGAAGCTGGCGTGGCGGCGCGCCTTCCCAGGCGCATCATGGTTATGGAGACGCCACGACTACACCTCACCCGTGGGAGCAGCGGCGTTAGTGGACATGGGGCCCGAGGCAGATTGTGACGGATCGCAGACATTAATGTGACATAAGAATAGTGACGGCGCATTAAATACGCCCGTAGCGATGTAATGATGAGGGTTTGGCGATGTAAGCCTCCCATGCGCCCCGTCGGCCAGTATAAAGGAGCTGGGTGCATGGGAGAGGGGTTCGGAAGCCTGTCAGGTGTTCATCCTCTCTAGCAAGAGCACAAGCAATACCAAGAAAGCGAGGACTAGGGCTATTACTCTCGGAGGGCCTGAACACAGGTAAAAACTCCGCATCCCCGTTAGCTTGAGCCTCCGGTGCCCCGATCGTCACCGTCTTCCATTCAGGCGATTGCCAGAAGCCCCGTCGAACCTCATAAGCACCCCGTCTCGAAGGTGCTGTTGGCTAATCGCCGGCGTGGCGCGCGTAGGGGCTATTGGTGGTTAGATCGTCCCCTTTCTTCCGTTTGCGAAGAGGCCCAGAAGAGGGGGCGTTTGTCTTCATGGCGGATTCGCGCTCCAAGCGTGGCAGTCTGCCTGAAGAAGGTGGCGCTCATAGCCGCTCCAGGCATTCGGGGAGGGAACCGCCTAACCCGGGTCCCTCCGCCGCAGGGGAAGCGCGTGACTCCCATGCCTGGGTGTCACCCTGTCTATCGGCGTTTGGCGCTCGGGGATGACACTCCCGCGCGGAGTCTTCATGCGGCCCGGCTTCTTCTTGATCATCCCGATGGCTGGGGTAACACCACCACTCCATGGTCGCGGGATATCGTCCACACAGTGGGCGTCGCTGACAACAACAAGTTGAAGCGCGACCCGGGGCTTGGCGTGGCGGCAAGGAACGCGTGCGCCTAACTTGCCGGGTTCCGGCCGCCACACGATGACACCTCCCGGTACAAAAGGTCAGGATAAGGGGAAGGGAGTCCTGGTTGCCACCCCCTCGGTAACGGGGGGATGGGCACGTGACTCCGCTTCTTCCCGTGGTCCCCCCGAGTCTAGGGGGAACCGCGAAGACCTCCGATCGCGCCTTGATGAAAGGCGGCGTCAGTGCGACGGTGACCTGCTTCGTGTCCTCCGCGATCGTCGTAAGGGCGCAAGACAGGGGGCTCCTCCCTCGGACTCTGGCGAGAGCGCAGGGTCGCACTCCTCATCCTCTCCTCAGGATCGAGGGGCTGGCGAACGACGCAAGAAACTAGATTCCAATACGAATCGAACCCAAAAAGAATCAGCTCGATCGGACTTACGGATCAAAAGTTATGAGCTTCGCAAGCTTGCTGATCCAGAACTTGACGAGAATCAATCTAATCAAAACTACAAGATTAAACAAGAACGACAAAAGATTGATCAACTAGACTTTGAGAAACACTAGATCAATACCCTAGAGAGGTTTTTGATGGATCAAATCAAGATAAAACTTAAAGAACAAAAACCAATCTAGAACTAGAACAAGCATGCAAACAAGAACCAAAAAGAGAACGTTGAAGCAATGCGGGAACTAGAAGAATTGATCTTTATTTCTTTTGTCTAAAGTACTCTCATCAAAAGAGTACAAACCCTAAAACCAAGCTCAAGGCTTGATGCGCTTAGCTCTGCTTGGTACCCTTTCAACAGGAGACAACCCCTCCTATTTAAAGGACCAACCCAGAATACGATTCCTATTCCCTAGAAGGAATCCGTATCCAACACAACTCTACTTGGCCCAACCTGGCCGAGTACAACTCTTGCACGCATATGGTAACCCTACCATATTCACGTGACTAACACCTTGCACGCGTATGGCCACCTGCCATACTCACGTGACTAACACTTTGCACGCGAATGACCTCCTGCCATTCTCACGTGACTAACCATTCTTCATGTGCACCATTCCCTTAGCCCGAACGTCCCGCATGACATCCTTGACCACCAAGACCTCAGTTCCTCCTGAACCTAGTCCCGAACCTCAGTTCCTCCATGAATCTAGTTCCGGTCTCGTCATCGACCACATTCGTCTTCGAGCAATACCTGCACATGAACAAACCACAAAACAAATCCGAGCACAAGTCCACGACTTGACTCAAGGTCAATCCATGCAACTACTCACATGAGCATTGCATAAAGTCCACTTCAAAACACGCATCATGAAATCATCACAAATTTCATAATTTCAAATTCAAACCATTTCAATTTTGCTCAAAACCGCCAGTATGTGTATGATGTACCAAAACATTTGGTGCATCATACATGGGAAGTATGAGTTTGCTATCAACATGTGTATGACAGACCAAAGAGTTTGGTCTGTCATACATGGGAAAAATGAGATCGCCCAAAGCATGTGTATGATGGACCAAAATCTTTGGTCTCATACATTGAAAAACGAAGTCACCAAAAGCTGTGTATGACGACTGTAAAATTTGGTCCGTCATACATGGAAAACGCGATTTCTTGTACAAGCGTAAAAGCATCAAAATCACGTTTATGACAGACCAAAAAGTTTGGTCCGTCATACATGCGAAAAACGCGATTTCTTGTACAAGCGTAAAAGCATCAAAATCACGTTTATGACAGACCAAAAAGTTTGGTCCGTCATACATGCGAAAAACGCGATTTTTAGTTATTTGGTTCGGCGCAAATGCAAAGTTTCTGTTTTTGGATGTTTGAATGTTTGGTCCTTCATGCAAGCAATTTTGCAAGGTTAATCCTAACCAATTTTTCAGCACAAGATCAAGCCAATTTTTCATCACATGATTCACAGAGCCCTACAAGTTTTGAGCAAGAAACTGAAGTGTCTGAATTCTGAAGTTTGAAGAGAGGTAGAATTAGGAACATGTATAAGCACAATAACAATGAGAACAGTGCATTGTGTCATTGCATAGGATTGTATTTTCTCTTTACAGCCATTTTCAGCAGTTTTTCACCCACTGCATTAAAAATTGTTGCCGTAAAGTAATGAATTTGTTTAGTATATTGGCCGTGCTAACGCTACGGCGATATTTGGTAATACAATTCAAATAAGCAAAAGGTGTTATATGTTTTGGTAATCAAGTGTAGTAAGATGTGCACAAAAGAAAGATACAGAGAGTTATTATATTGTTGATTACACAAGCAAGTGCATAAAGTAACATAGCAACTGTTTATCATTAAAAACAATCTAATCCCTGATACGCTTTAGGATTTTCCGTATAACTTCAGGAATATTGTCTTTCGATTCATTCTCGTTGTAGTTCAATAGGCATATGTAATCAACGATATAATAATAACTATCTATATCTTTCTTTTGTGCACATCTTACTACACTTCATTACCAAAACATATAACATTTTTTGCTTATTTGAATTGTATTACCAAATATCGCCGTAGCGTTAGCACGGGCAATATACTAGTTTTACAATAAGTAGCATCTTTTCGGTGCAGCACCAAGCATAATCGAGCAATTGATCAGGCATCGCCCATAGGCCCCATAGTGATTATGTGCAAATCTAGGGATAAATGCTCAATCGACACGCATTAATAAAAAAAAGAGTTTATCTGCTAACTTTGCTATTGTGCATCAACCAGAAAAGTGCGCCAGCCCTATCAAAAAAAAGAGAAAGAAAAAATATATGCCGACGTGCACTGCGGCTCATAGTGACCTTAGTTTAGTCATGACATGACTATGGTCACACCATATCTCAAACCTCTTCGCCTCTTCAAATGGGAAAAACCAAGGCATTTTATGTGTCACCAACTAATATCAAATATGAGCTTACGAGTAGTACGTATAAAATAATAATTTACCGACTGTTTGTGTTTGTACATTTCAATGATTTTTACATGTCTTGGTCACAGTCGCGCCTCTTGACTAGAGCAGCCAGAATTCCGGCGTTTCATCCAACACAAATGACCAGCCGTAGGTAGATGAAACGAACAATCATAGTATTTTAACTATGGGTCTGACTAGGAGACGTAATTTTTCTAAAGCTGTTTTTTGATATATTTTTTTCTGATCTAAAAGGTAGACATAGTTTTTTTATAAGATATTGTTTGATAAATAATTAATTTTCCTCAGCAATAAGCTGCAAAAGCAGATCCAACATATCTTTCAGCTTTTATATATGTGTCGGCGTATTTTACGCCAGGGTGCCCACTCCCCCGCAACGAATAAATACGGTCGCTGGGCGGGCAGGGCGCGTCCGGGCCCATCGCCACGGCGAGCAGTAGACCCCCGGCCCAACAAGGTGGTCGCCCAGTGGACAGGTGGCGATCAGGCCGCACCACTGGGCGTCCAGTAAGGTGGTCGCCCAGCGGACAGGTGGCGATCAGGCCGCGCCACTAGGCACCCAGCAAGGTGGTCGCCCAGCGGACAGGTGGCGATCAGGCCGCACCACTGGGCGCCCAGCAAGGTAGTCGCCCAGTGGACGCGTGGCGTACAGGCCACTCCCCTGGCGCTCACCCCCGGCCACATCCGGGTCAAGGACATTTAATGCGGGTAGTCCGCATTAAATGCAAAGCGTAAAGGCGTGAAGGCTGCAGTATGGCGACGCACCTTCCCCAGGTGGGCATTAATTGCGGGAGACGTCACGACTACACCTCGCCCCATGACGGAACGGGCGGCGTTGGTGGACGTGGGGCCCGAGGCGGGATTGTGACGGCTGCGGTAGTCATTAATGAGATGTAAGAACAGTGACGTGCGCATTAAATGAGCCCATGCCAGTGTAATGATTATGGTTTGCAGTGTAAGCCTCCCGTGCGCCCCCGTCAGCCCGAGTATAAAAGGGAGCCGGGGTGCATGGGAGAAGGGGTTCGATCCTTTGGCAGTAGGTTTTCGTTTTCTCCAGGCAAGAACATAAGCAATACCAAAGAAAGCAGGACTAGGGCTATTACTCTCCGGAGGGCCTGAACCTGGGTAAAAAAACCCCTGCGTCCCCCGTTGGCCTGAGCCTCTCGGTATTCCGGTCGCCTCCGTCTTCCATTCTCAGGCGATTGCCCCGAAAGCCCCCGTCAGAACCTCATAAGCACCCGTCTCGGAGGTGCCTGTTGGCTAATACGCCGACAAAGGGCGCGCTGTAGGGGTCATGGTGGTTAGATCGCCCCCTTTCTTCCGCTTCAGGTGGGAGGCTCAGCAGAAGTACGGGCGTTTGTCTTCATGGCGGATTCGCACTCCAAGCGTAGCGGTCCGCCCGAAGAAAGCGGCGTCCGTAGCCGATCCAGGCATTCGGGGAGGGAGCCGGCTGTCCCGGGTCCCTCCGCCGCAGGAGAGGCGCGCGTGACTCCCGTGCCTGGGGGTCAGCCTGTCCAGCGTCGCTTGGCGCTGGGGGATGACACTCCCGCACGAAGCCTTCATGCGGCTCGGCTTCTTCTTGATCATCCCCCAGTAGCACTGGGGGGAAACACCCCAGCCACTCCGTGGCTGCGGGATATTGTCCACCTGGTGGACGTCGCGCAACAGCAAGTTGAAGCGGCGATCACCGAGGAGGCTTCGCGCGCGTGGCGGCAGTGGAACGCGCGCTCGACGTGCCAGGTTCCAGCCACACGCACGACCCCTCCTGATATCAAGGGTCGGGACAAGGAAGGGAGTTACGCTGCAGCCCCCTCAGTAACGAGGGGACAGGCACGTGACTCCGCTTCTTCCCGCGGTCCCCCCGAATCAAGAGGGAACCGCGAAGACCTTCGATCGCGCCTTGACGAGAGGCGGCGTCGGCGCGGCGGTGACCTGCGTCATGTCCTCCGCGAACGTCGCGGGGGCATAAGGCAGGGGGCTCCTCCCTCGGACTCTGGGGAGAGCGCAGGGTCGCACTCGTCATCCTCTCCTCAGGATCGAGGTGCTGGCGAACGACGCTGCTCCCCCTATAACGTTGGATGCCAGGCGTTCTCTCTCCGCCTTCGGCAAGCTACATGGCCGGAGAGATTCCGCCCCGCCTCCATCGAAAAGTATGACGGTACCACCAACCCGGAGGAGTTCCTACAAATCTACACCACGGTGGTACGTGCGGCGGGAGGATCTGAAAAGGTCATGGCCAACTACCTCCCGACGTCACTGACGGGCTCTGCCCGGTCTTGGCTACTTAACCTCCCGCGAGGCTCCGTGCGCTCGTGGGAGGAGCTGTGCGATATTTTTGTCGCCAACTTTCAGGGCTCCTACGCTCAAACAGGCGTGGAGGACGACCTCCATGCTCTGGAGCAGGCAGAGGGGGAGTCCTTGAGAGAGTTCATCCGGCGGTTCAGCCACTGCCGCAACACCATCCCCCGGATCTCTGAGCAGTCGGTGATTATTGCCTTCCGGAGGGGGGTCCGAGACCAGAAGATGCGGGAAAAGATGGCTACGCGCGTCATCTCAACCACGTCTGAGTTGTTCTCCCTGGCGCACAAGTGCGCCAGGGCGGCCGGCTTCTGGCGCGTGATCGAGACCGGCTTGCCAGATTCTACACCAAGGTACCCGCTCCCCGCGCTAAAAAGGAATCAAGTGGCGGCCAGGCGTGCTTGGGCCCATCGCCACGGCAAGAGAAAAACCCATACGGTGGTCGCCCAATGACACGCGTGGCGTCTGAGCCAGGCTGGCGACCAACAAGGTGATCGCCAGTGGACACGCGTGGCGTCTGAGCCAGGCGGCTGGCGACAGCAAGGTGATCGCCAGCGGACACGTGGCGTCTGAGCCAGGCGGCTGGCGACCAGCAAGAGATCGCCCAGCCGGACACGTGGCGCGACAGGCCAGGCGCGGGGCGTCCAGCGCGGTGGTCGCCTGGCGCGTGGTGTCTGATCCTGCCAGGCGCACCATCTCGGGTAGTCTGTCAAGATCGAGGACATTAAATGCGAATCGTGCGCATTAAATGTGGAAGCATGGAAGCTGCGGCGTGGCGGCGCGCTTCCCAGCGCATCATGGTTATGGGAGACGCCACGACTACACCTCACCCCGCGTGACGAACGGGCGGCGTTAGTGGACATGGGGCCCGAGGCGGGATTGTGACGGATGCGGCAGACATTAATGTGACATAAGAATAGTGACGGCGCATTAAATACGCCCGTGAGCGTGTAATGATGAGGGTCGGCAAGGTAAGCCTCCCATCCGCCCCGCCACCGAGTATAAAAGGGAGCTGGGTGCATGGGAGAGGGGTTCTAAGATCAGAAGGTTTTCATCCTCTCTAGCAAGAGCACAAGCAATACCAAGAAAGGCAGGACTAGGGCTATTACTCTCCGGAGGGCCTGAACCTGGGTAAAAAACTCCGCATCCCCCCCGTTAGCTTGAGCCTCCCGGTGCCCCGATCGTCACCGTCTTCCATTCCGAGGCGATTGCCCCGAAAGCCCCCCGTCGGAACCTCATAAGCACCCGTCTCGGAGGTGCCTGTTGGCTAGTACGCCGACAGTGGCGCGCCAGGTAGGGGCTATTGGTGGTTAGATCGTCCCCCTTTCTTCCGTTTCAGGCGAAGAGGCCCAGCAGAAGAGGGGGCGTTTGTCTTCATGGCGGATTCGCGCTCCAAGCGTGGCAGTCTGCCTGAAGAAGGTGGCGCTCATAGCCGCTCCAGGCATTCGGGGAGGGAACCGCCTAACCCGGGTCCCTCCGCCGCAGGGGAAGCGCGCGTGACTCCCACGCCTGGGTGTCACCCTGTCTATCGGCGTTTGGCGCTCGGGGATGACACTCCCGCGCGGAGTCTTCATGCGGCCCGGCTTCTTCTTGATCATCCCCCAGTAGCGCTGGGGGGTAACACCCCAGCCACTCCATGGCTGCGGGATATCGTCCACCTGGTGGACGTCGCACAACAGCAAGTTGAAGCGGCGACCCAGCCGGGGGCTTCCGGCGCGTGGCGGCAAGGAACGCGTGCGCCTAACTTGCCGGGTTCCGGCCGCCACACGATGACACCTCCCGGTACAAAAGGTCAGGATAAGGGGAAGGGAGTCCTGGTTGCCACCCCCTCGGTAACGGGGGGATGGGCACGTGACTCCGCTTCTTCCCGTGGTCCCCCCGAGTCTAGGGGGAACCGCGAAGACCTCCGATCGCGCCTTGACGAAAGGCGGCGTCAGTGCGACGGTGACCTGCGTCGTGTCCTCCGCGATCGTCGTAAGGGCGCAAGACAGGGGGCTCCTCCCTCGGACTCTGGCGAGAGCGCAGGGTCGCACTCCTCATCCTCTCCTCAGGATCGAGGGGCTGGCGAACGACGCTGCTCCCCATACAACGTTGGATGCCAGGCGTTCTCTCTCCGCCTTCGGCAAGCTGCATGGCCGGGGAGATTCCGTCCCGCCTCCATCGAGAAGTATGACGGTACCACCAACCCGAAGGAGTTCCTGCAGATCTACACCACGGTGGTGCGTGCGGCGGGAGGGTCCGAGAAAGTAATGGCCAACTACCTCCCGACATCGCTGACGGGCTCTGCCCGGTCTTGGCTGCTTAACCTCCCGCGAGGCTCTCTACACTCGTGGGAGGAGCTATGCGACATTTTTGTCGCCAACTTTCAGGGCTCTTACGCTCAACCAGGCGTGGAGGACGATCTCCACGCTCTGGAGCAGAAAGAGAGGGAGTCCCTGAGAGAGTTCATCCGGCGGTTCAGCCACTGCCGCAACACGATCCCCTGATTTCCGGCGATCGGTGATTATTGCTTTCGGAGGGGGTCCGAGACCGTAAGATGCGGAAAAGATGGCCACGCAGCCATCTCAACCACGCCTGAATGTTCTCCACTGGCGCACAAGTCGTCAGGGCCAAGCCCTGGCGCGCGACAAGGCCTTCGACTCGGCGACGCCGGGCGCCTCGAAGTCCTCCGACCGCAAGAAGAAAAAGAAAAGCGGCGGAGGCAACCGCTAGGGAGGTCTTGGTCGCTGGCCGAGCCCAAATCCCGGCCATGACGATCAGACCGACGGACGAAGCGCCGGCGGCGCGGCGACGCAGGACCGCCGCCGCTTCGCCATAAAACGATGGTGGCAAGCCCTATTGCCCCATCCATCGAACAAGCGGACCACGACTTGGAGGATCGCCAGGTTGTGTCCAAGTTGGTCGACAGCGGCTCAAGAAGCGCCGAGAGAAAGACCACGAAGACGAAGATAACGAAGATGCGGCTCCGCTTAGCCTTCCAAAGAAAGTGAGCGCACGGTGATGTTCATACACGGTGGCTCGCCACCTACTCATCGAACTCGCAGCATAAGCGAGATCCGAGGCAGTGTGCGCCACAACGTCATCCTCCGGCGAGCCGCCGTTGAAGTGGTCGAGCGACCGATCACTTTCACCGGGCCGACCACCCGAGAACACCTCCGCCCTGGCCATCTCCCGATCGTGGTGTCTCCCACGGTCCGCAACGCAAAGTGAGGCGGGTCCTAGTTGATGGAGGCGGTGCCATCAACTCGCTATCCGTTGGAGCGTACCAGCGCTCCAAATCCCAGACGAGAATCAAGGCCCGCCTCGCTGTTTCACTGAGTTGCCCCGGGTGGGCCTCTTACCCTCGGGACAAGTCCGTTGCCGGTCACGCTCGGGAGTTCGAGAACTTCCGGACGGAGTCGGTGGATTTTGAGGTCGCCGATTTCGACCTCCCTATAATGCCTTGCTCGCCGCCCGACCCTGGTCAAGTTCATGGCGGTGGCCCATTACGCCTACATGCCGGGTGAAAATCCAGGGCCTGGGGTCCAACTGTAAAGGTGGATAGATCGAGGCCTGCGCCTCGCCAGCGTACCGCAGGATCTGGCGGCACCACCTGCTCAAAGACGCGACAAGGATGACAACCCGGCCTCCCCTCGGCCAAGACTCCGCGCTCCGCCTGCACCCTTGGGCGAGGCAAAGGCGGTCCTCGTGGGCGAGGATGGCTCGGCAAGGTCGTCAAGATTGGCACCGACCTCGGCGCCAAATAGGAAGACGCGCTCGTCACCTTCCTCCGGTCTAACCTGGATGTGTTCGCTGGGAACCTTCGAAATGATCGGGTCCCTGTGGAGGTGATCGAGCACCGATTGGCAACGCCCCTGGAGCGCACCTTGCTCGGCAAAAGATCCGCGGCAGCGCCGAGCGACAGGATGCCATTCGGGATGAAGTGGAAAAACTTTTGTCTCGCTAAGATCGTGCGGGAGGCCACCTACCCGAGTGGCCGCCAACCCGTGCTTGTGAAGAAGTCCAACGGGAGGTGGCGAATGTGCATCGACTTTACTGACCTCAACAAAGCCTGCCCCAAGGACCCGTACCCCTTGCCGCGGATAGACATCGTCGTCGACTCCACGGCAGGGTGCGAAGCTCTATGCTTCCTCGACGCCTACTCCGGCTACCACCAGATCAGCATGGCGCAAGAAGATGAAGAAAAGACTGCTTTTGTGACCCCCCTCGGTGTATACTATTATGTCAGGATGCCTTTCGGGCTGAAGAACGCTGGCGCCACCTATCAGCGGGCCATGCATATAGTGTTTCAGCCCCAAATAGGGAAGAATCTGGAAGTGTATGTCGATGATCTGGTGGTAAAAACAAAAAAGGCCGATGAGCTCGTTCAGGATCTAGAAGAGACCTTCTCTCGCCTCAGAAACTACTGTCTGAAGTTGAATCCCGAGAAGTGTGTGTTTGGTGTCTCATCTGGAAAGCTGCTCGGTTTCCTGGTCTCCAGCCGTGGAATCGAAGTCAATCCGGAAAAGATAGAAGTGATCGAGCGGATGCAGCCGCCTACCCGGCTCAAGCAACTGCAATGCTTAACTGGCCGGCTAGCCTCCCTGGGCCGGTTCATATCGGCTCGAGGAAAAAGTCTGCCATTGTTCAAGCTATTGAAGAAGACCAACTCATTTGAATGGACCCCGAAGCCAGAGCATTTGAAGATCTGAAGAAGTACCTCTCTTCCCCAGTGCTGGTCGCCCCGAGCCGGGCGAGCTGCTATCGGCCAGTATGTGGCACTAGCCCTTCAGAGTGGCGCGGCGCTGGTGGCGGAGCAGGAAGGCGTCCAGCGGCCAGTTTACTACATCAGCAAAATGCTACACGACGCAAAAACAAGGTACCCTCAGGCTCAGAAGATGGTCTATGCTGTGGTGGTAGCATCGAGAAAGTTGCGGCACTATTTTCAAGGGAGGGAGATCACAAGTGGTCTCCTCATATCCTTTGGCGTGAAATCCTCCACAACCGAAGCGAGAGGGCGCATCGCAAAGTGGTCCGTCGAAATGGGGAGTTCGGTGTCAAGTTCGCTCCTCGCATCGCGATAAAGAGTCAAAGGTGGCGGACTTCGGCTGCCGAGTGGACTCCACCGAGCCCGGCCGATGAGGTCCCCGCGTCCTCCCCCTGGACGCTCTTCTTCGACGGGTCCTTCAGGCTTGAAGGCGCGGGTTGGGGTTCTTCTCGGTCTCTCCGACCGGGACCTCTCGGCACGTGGTCGCCCTCGACTTCAAGGCCACTAACAACGCCGCCGAGTACGAGGGCTTGCCGGTGGGTGCGCCGCCGCAGCCGTCGGCGCCCGGCTACCGCAAGTAAGGGCGACTCCTGGTCGCCAATCGTGCAAGGAAAGATTTCTCTGTCCGACCCCGTCATGGCGGCGTACCTGGCGGAGGTCAGGAAGTTGGAAAGGCATTTCGAAGGGTTGGGGTATACTCACATCCCCCGACGCGACAACCATCTGGCAGACGAGCTCGCCCAGCTCGCCTCAACCAGATCTCCTGTGCCGATCAGGGTCTTTGAAGAAAGGCTTCCGCGACCGTCCATCGCAGCCCCCATTTCTGACGGGGACGGTGGTGATGCCGCCTCAGCCCTCACCCTTGGAGGGAAAGTGGTTCCGGCGGAAACGCTTGGCCAGGCGGAGTACCCGGACGGCCACCTCGTGGTCGCTGTGCTTGACCGGGAAGGCACATGGATGGATCCGATCCTGGCCTACCTGAGGGATCAAGAATGCCCCGACGATGATGCGTCAGCAGAGAAGGTAGCACGAAAGGCCAAGTGCTATACCCTGGTGGGCGGGGATCTGTACCGCCGGGGTAAGAACGGAATTCTTCTGAAGTGCATCACTCGGGAAGAGGGGAGCAGTTTGCTCTCTAATATCCATGGAGGCGTGTGCGGGAGCCATATGTCCGGACGAACGATGGCGGGAAAGGCTTTCCGTCAAGGGTTCTATTGGCCAACCGCCCTCCAGGATGCTTGCGAGCTGGTGAGGAGATGCGCGTGCGATTCCACGCCAAGCAGATCCACCAACCAGCCAGGCCCTCGCAAACTATCCCGCTCTCTTGGCCCTTCGCGGCCTGGGGTCGGATATCCTGGGCCCGTTCCCGCGGGCCACAGGGGGCTACACCCACCTGTTCGTCGCCATTGACAAGTTCACCAAATGGGTGGAAGCCGAGGCAGTGAGATCCATCACCGCCGCAGCTGCAGTCAAGTTCATGCAAGGGATTTTCGCCCGCTTTGGGGTCGCCAACCGCATTATCACCGACAACGGCACGATTCACTGTGCGACCTTCTTGGATTTACGTGAGGAGATGGGCACCAAAGTCCGCTTTGCCTCTGGCCGCCCACCCCAAGAGCAACGGCCAGGTCGAGCGGCCAACGCTACCGGGTATTGAAGGGCCTCAAGACCCGGCGTTCGACCGACTCCACAAGCGTGGCGCCGGTGGACGAAGAACTCCCGGCGTGTTGTGGTCGCTTCGGACCACTCCTAGCCGCAAGCACGGGAAACTCCTTTCTTCCTGGTCTACGGCGCAGGTCGTTTCTCCCTTACGAATTGAGCCAGGATCACCCCGCGTCGCGGCATTCACAGAAGAGGAGCAGGAGGGTCTACGCCGGGACGACGTCAACCTCCTGGAAGAGGTGCGAGATCGAGCGCCTTTGCGCGCCGCAAGATACCAACAAAGTCTCAGGCGGTACCACGCCTCCCGGGTCAATGAGAGAACGCTGGCAGTGGGCGACCTGGTCTTGCGAAGAATCCAGTCGCATGCCGGGTCGCATAAATCGTCTCCCAGTGGGAGGGACCCTTCAAAGTGGTCTCAGTCTCTCGTCCCGGGGCGGTCAGGCTGGCCACTGAAGACGGTGAAGAGCTAGCAAACTCCCAGAATATAGAAAATCTGCGCAAGTTCTACCCCTGATCGGTTGTAAGTCCTAGGGTCTGGCCCCCGACCGGCCGGAGTGTGTCTTCCGCTCCGCCGAGGGTCGGGGGAGACCTTATGTTGAATATTAAATATTCACTTTCTTTATCTCAAGTATTTGTTCTTTACGCCTCTCTTCGGTCTTTTGCCCATCTTTGGCAGCGCCAAGGCACTTCGCCTGGTGCCCTCGCCGCCTTGCAAATACCAGTAGGTAAAGACGGAATCGCTAAGTGAGAGCGGCGTCAGAAGCTAGGCGGTTGGGCGGTTGGTTCAAGACGACCCAAAGACGGCCATGACACTCGGTGTCCAGTAGGAGTCGACGCCTCGAGCACCGTTGCCAAAAGCCCAAGGTCCTGTCATGACTCACTAAGTGCTCGTTCCCTAGAGGCTACCTGGGAGGCAAATTTTGCTAAGGCGAGGGGTTTGAGGGCCGAGGTCCCGCGGCGCAAGACTTTAAGTCTTTAAGCGATTATGTGCTCGTTCGTATGGAACCAGAAAAAATTACGGCGAAAGCATGTTTTTAGGCAACTTAGCAGGGAGCTTACACTACTATTTCATTCGAAATGATAAATGCCTAAAGTTTTGCATAAAGGCACCACCGAAAAGAAAAGAAGAAAAGCTAATGAGGGGCGCTGAGGGTCCTCGGGTCGCTCTGCCGCCTCCTCACGCCGCATCTTGACAGGGGGCCACGCCCGGCACCATCGCCACGTCCTCCGCCACCGCCTCCATCTGGGTTCTCCATCGCTAGTGGCGGCAACCTGCCGGAGGCTTCGTGAACTCGCTCCTCACTGCGCCCGATCGCCCTCTAGCACTTGGACAAAGAACCTGGATTGAAGTTAGCGTCACGGTGGCGCAAAGAACCGACGCACGTGCCAGCCGTAGCCGCTGCAACTGCGCGCCCCTCCTGGGCGGACCGAGCGGAAAGGGCGGCAGGTAGGCGCATGAGGAAGTCCGCGGTCTGGCAGAGGCAAAAGGCGTAATGCCGTGGCCTCTCCTCCCGCGGACCGGGTTGCTCCGGCCCAAGGGAGCAAGGTCGCCACCGTCCGATCAAGGCGTGGCGCGGCATCTGCGATGTCTCCACCTCCGACCGAGCCCGGCCGGCTCTCTCCGCCTCGGCTCAGCGGAGACGCTGGCGCGGCCGGGTGCTTTGCTCTGCCGCTCTCGCTCCCTCCGCAGCAGCTCCAGCCCGCCCGATCGTAGGTCCGCCACCTCCTTGCGAGGCGGTTGATTTCGTTCCCGCCTCCGTCAACCGCTTCCTCGCTCGTCACCAGACGATTGCTCGTGGCCGAGTAGAGCTCGCCGAGGGCCGCCAGAGGCATCGGCGTCCGAGGAACGGAGGCGGTGGAAGTTCAGGGGGTAGGGACGGGGCGAACGGGCCTTGGTCTCGACCGGCGGCGCAGCCAGCCGCTACCGAGAATCGTCCACGGCCCTCGACCGATCCTGAGGCTCAGCGACCAGGTGGCCGACGCCACGACAGCCGCGGCACCTTAGCCGTCCGACGAGCAGCGGGATATCCGAGCGAGAACCCTGGACAAAGGAGGAAATAACGGTAAGGATTAATCTTAACGAAAATTTTTATTGTGTTTGCATTTCCAGGTGAGTACTGGCGCTGCCTTGGGAAGCGGGCACGCCGAACGAGGACTACCGGCACGAGGCGGGCGGATCCGCCGCAGCCAACGGAGGCGGAGGTAGACCCGCCACTACCGGGCGGCGAAGGCGAGGCGGAGGAAAGACCACCGCTATCGGTGGCGGTGGCGACAAAGGGGATCGGCAGAGGGTCAGTCGCGCCCGGCAGGGGCAAGGGTGGATGACCGCCGGCCGACGAGCCCCGCCACCACGGAGGAACCCGTTGCCGCAATCGGCAGCCTCGCGGCCGACGTGGAAGCCCTCATGGCCGACGTGGAAGTCCCCGCCGGCCGGGCCCTGGAGGCGGGGCTTCGGGAAGGATGGGCGAGCCGTCGTCATCGCCTGGCGCTGCGCCTCGCTCGTCGCCCTCACGACCGCTGCGGGAGGAGGATCCGGATCATTAAGGGCGCTGGCGTGTCACGACGGTGAGCCCATGGCGTCCATCGAGGGCAGGGCGCGGATTATTGCCGCGCGCTCCCCGGGGACAGCCGCAAAGTGGGACTGCGCCGCCGGAACGGGCGGACGGGCCGGATAGGCTCACCGCGGCATCCACCGGCCGATCACGCTATCACCAAATTCGGCCATTGCCGACACGACACGAAGGAAAAGAAATCGCAGGAGGAAAGAAACGCTGTAAGAATCAGGTTTTGCCAGAAGAGAAATAGAAGTAACAAGGAATGACGCAGAGCGGAGCAGGTTACCTCCGGGGATACTCCGGGTCCCATCGCCCACGCCCATGTACTGCCAGGCTGGGCGGACGCGGCGGCGCAGGGGGCACAGCCTCCGGGTAATAAAATCCCGGATTACCATGGCCCCCGTCAGGCCCGCCGTCCGCAACTGGTCGACGCGGGCCAGCATCGCCTGGAGCTCGGGCGCATCGCTCACTGGAGCCCCCCAGTTGGGGTTGCTGACCGCCGGGCCGGGCGGAAGATCCAGCACTTCAATGCCGCTGTCGTCCTCGACGTCTGACCACTCAAGCGCCAATCCCTCCAGCTTGGACCGGCGGTCCAATGGGATATAGCGTTAACGCCCCGCCACGAGCCGCAGGTGACAGCTCCGAAACCGGCGGGTACTGCTCACGCGCGAAGGGTGTAGAAAAAGCGAAAAAGAAGAAGGTTGGGCAGCACTCCCACGAACATCTCGCAGAAGTGAGCAAAGGCAGAAAGGAGGATAACAGAGTTGGGAGGAAGGTGAATGTGGTGAATGGCGTAGAAGTTGAGAACAGAAAGATAAAAGTCAGAGACCGGCGGTAGTAGGCCGGCAAGGAGCTGCCACCCGAAGAAAACCACTTCCCCAGGCCGATGGGGGCTCGGCGATCCGGCCATGAGGCGAAGGGCGCCCGGTGATGTTCTGGGAGAACCTAGCGGCCCTCTCCTCCTCAATGATCGAAGAAGGAAGCACCGGAGCCATCGGGAGGATAAGGATTTCGAAGCGCAACCGCAAAGGGGATGAAGCAAGGAAGCCTGAAACGTCGGAAAGAGGTGGAGTGCGGAGAGTTGAAAGGGGGAAGAACTACTCCCTCTTCGATCGGCCTTTTATAAGGCCGCGGAAGGCGAACCGACGGGAAAACCGAAAAGGCGCGGCGATTCGAAAAAGAGGAAGTTCAAGAGCCTCATAAATGGGGCGCATCCCAAGGAACGTGCGGCGGTTACAAGGAGGAAGTAACCGCGCAAACCGCTTGGGAATCGGAGAAGCCGGAAGATCTTTTTCGCGAGGCGCGCGGACCTTTGGAGGGTCCCACCCAGGAGCCGGAGCAGTTCTCAAGCCGCCAATTAAAGAAGAAGAAGAGCAGAAGACCAAAAAGCGCTCCTAGGTGGGCCCGGGGGCTACTGTCGGCGTATTCTACACCAAGGTACCCGCTCCCCCGCGCTAAAAAAGGAATCAAGTGGCAGCCAGGGCGTGCTTGGGCCCACTGCCACGGCAAGAGAAAAACCCATACGGTGGTCGCCCAATGACACGTGGCGCATGAAGCCAGCGCTGGCGACAAAGAAGGTGATCGCCAATGGACACGTGGCGTCTGAGCCAGGCCGCTGGCGACCAGCAAGGTGATCGCCCCAGCGGACACGTGGCGACAGCAGCCGGAGCGACCAGCAAGAGATCGCCCAGCGACACGTGGCGCCTGAGCAGCCGCAGAGGCGCCCAGCATGGTCGCCCAGTGGGCGCGTGGTGTACAAGCCAGGCCGCTGGCGACCAAAGAGAGATCGCCAGCCGGACACGCGTGGCGCCGCAGCCAGGCCGCGGGGCGTCAGCGGTGGTCGCCAGTGAAGCGCGTGGTGTCTGATCCAGGCCTTTGGCGCACCATCCCCGGGGGAGTCCTGTCGAGATCAGGGACATTAAATGCGAATCGTGCGCATTAAATGTGGAAGCATGGAAGCTGCAGCGTGGCGGCGCGCCTTCCCCAGGCGCATCATGGCTATGGGAGACGTCACGACTACACCTCACCCCGTGACGGAACGGGCGGCGTTGGTGGACATGGGGCCCGAGGCAGGATTGTGACGGATGCGGCAGACATTAATGTGACATAAGAATAGTGACGGGCGCATTAAATACGCCCGTAGCAGTGTAATGATGAGGGCTGGCAGTGTAAGCCTCCCATGCGCCCCCGTCAGCCCGAGTATAAAAGGGAGCCGGGGTGCATGGGAGAAGGGGTTCTAAGATCAGAAGGTTTTCATCCTCTCTAGCAAGAGCACAAGCAATACCAAGAAAGGCAGGACTAGGGCTATTACTCTCCGGAGGGCCTGAACCTGGGTAAAAAACTCCGCATCCCCCCCCCGTTAGCTTGAGCCTCCCGGTGCCCCGATCGTCACCGTCTTCCATTCCGAGGCGATTGCCCCGAAAGCCCCCCGTCGGAACCTCATAAGCACCCGTCTCGGAGGTGCATGTTGGCTAGTACGCCGATAGAGACCTTCTGACTCTGGCGATGCTGGCACCTCGAAGTCCTCCGACCGCAAGAAGAAAAAGAAAAAGCGGAGGGAGGCAGCCGCTAGGGAGGTCCTGGTCGCCGAGCCGGAACCCAAATCCCGGCGTCACGATGATCAGGACCAACGGGACGAGCGCCGGGATAGGCGCGGCGACCACAGGGACTGTCGCTCGCCCCGCCGTTAAAACGATGGCGGCAAGCCCTATTGCCCCATCCATCGAACGAGTGGACACGACTTGGAGGACTGCCAAGTTGTGTCCAAACTGGTCGACAGGCGACTCAAGAAGCGCCGCGAGAAAGATCACGAAGACGAAGACGAAGACGACGAAGATGCGGCTCCGCTAGCCTTCCAGCAGGCGGAGCGTACGGTGGCGTTCATACACGGTGGCTCCTCCACCTACTCATCGAACTCGCAGTACAAGCGGGATCTGAGGCAGGTGTGTGCCACCACGTCATCCTCCGGGGCGGGCCGGCCGCTGAAGTGGTCGGAGCAGCCGATCACTTTCAGCCGGGCCGACCACCCGGAGAACACCTCCGGCCCTGGCCATCTCCCGATCGTGGTGTCTCCCACGGTCCGCACGCGGTTGGCGGGTCCTGGTTGATGGAGGTAGTGCCATCAACCTGCTGTCAGTCGGGGCGTATCAGGCGCTCCAAATCCGTGACGAGAATCTGCCCGGCCCGCTCTTTTACGGAGTGGCCCCCGGGGTGGGCCTCCTACCCCTGGGACAAGTCCGATTGCCGGTAACGTTCGGAAGTTCGGAGAACTTCCGAACGGAGCTGGTAGATTTCGAGGTCGCTGATTTCGACCTCCCCTACAATGCCTTGCTCGGTCGCCCGGCCCTGGTCAAGTTCATGGCAGTGGCCCATTACGCCTACATGCTGGTGAAAATCCCAGGGCCTGGGGGTCCCATTACGGTGAAGGTGGATAGACTGGAAGCCCTGCGACTCAGCAAGCAGCTGCAGGATCTTGCCGGCACCACCTGCTCGGCGCGCGACAAGGACGACAGCCTGCTCCTCGGCCAAGACCCGCGCTCCGCCAGTGCCCTTGGGCGAGGCAAAGGCGGTCCGTGGGCGAGGAAGGCTCGGGCAAGGTCGTCAAGATCGGCACCGACCTCGGCGCCAAATAGGAAGACACGCTCGTCACCTTCCTCCGGTCTAACCTGGATGTGTTCGCCTGGGAACCATCAGAAATGACCGGGGTCCCCAGGGAGGTGATCGAGCACCGATTGGCAACGCTCCCTGGAGCGCACCCGGTTCGGCAGAAGATCCGGCGGCAGGCGCCAGAGCGGCAGGACGCCATTCGGGACGAGGTGGAAAAACTTTTGTCTGCCAAGATTGTGCGGGAGGCCACCTACCCGGAGTGGCTGGCCAACCCCGTGCTTGTAAAGAAGTCTAACGGAAAGTGGCGAATGTGCATCGACTTCACCGACCTCAACAAAGCCTGCCCCAAGGACCCGTACCCCTTGCCGCGGATAGACATCGTCGTCGACTCCACGGCGGGGTGCGAGGCTCTGTGCTTCCTCGACGCCTACTCCGGTTATCACCAGATCAGTATGGCGCGGGAAGACGAGGAGAAGACCGCCTTTGTGACTCCCCTCGGTATATATTGCTACGCCAAGATGCCTTTCGGGCTGAAAAACGCTGGTGCCACCTATCAGCGGGCCATGCACATTGTGTTTCGGCCCCAAATAGGGAGGAACCTCGAAGTGTATGTTGATGATCTGGTCGTAAAAACAAAGAAGGCCGATGAGCTTGTACGGGACCTTGAAGAGACCTTCTCTCGCCTCAGAAACTACTGTCTGAAGTTGAATCCCGAAAAGTGCGTGTTTGGTGTCTCATCCGGAAAGCTGCTCGGTTTCCTGGTCTCCAGCCGTGGAATCGAGTCAACCCGGAGAAAATAGAAGCGATCGAGCGGATGCAACCGCCTACCCGGCTCAAGCAACTGCAATGTTTGACTGGCCGGCTAGCCTCTCTGGGCCGGTTCATATCCCGGCTCGGGGAGAAAAGTCTGCCGCTGTTCAAGCTGTTGAAGAAGACCAACTCATTTGAATGGACCCCAGAAGCCCAGCAAGCATTTGAAGATCTGAAGAAGTACCTCTCTTCCCCTAGTGCGGGTCGCCTCGAGCCAGCGAGCTGCTATCTTGTATGTGGCGGCTAGCCCTCTCAGAGGAGCGTGTGGCGCTGGTAGCGGAACGGGAAGGTGTCCAACGGCCGGTCTACTACATCAGCAAAATGCTCCACGACGCAGAGACAAGGTACCCTCAGGCTCAGAAGATGGTCTATGCTGTGGTGGTAGCATCGAGAAAATTGCGGCACTATTTTCAAGGGAGGGAGATCACGGTGGTCTCCTCATATCCCCTGCGTGAAATCCTCCACAACCGAGAAGCAGAGGGCCGCATCGCAAAATGGTCTGTCGAGCTGGGGGAGTTCGGGGTCAAGTTCGCTCCTCGTACCGCAGTAAAGAGTCAAAGGCTGGCGGACTTCGTCGTCGAGTGGACCCCGGCCGAGTCCGAAGCCGCTGCAGTTCCCGCGCCCTCCCCCTGGACGCTTTTCTTCGACGGATCATTCAGGCTGGAAGGCGCGGGGGCTGGGGTCCTCCTGGTCTCCCCGACTGGGGACCTCCTCAAGTACGTGGTCGTCCTCGACTTCAAGGCTACCAACAATGTCGCCGAATACGAAGGCTTGCTGGCTGGGCTCCGGGCCGCCGCAGCCATCGGCGTCCGGCGCCTGCAAGTAAAAGGCGATTCCCTACTGGTCGTCAACCAAGTAAGGAAGGATTTCTCCTGTCCTGACCCCATCATGGCGGCGTACCTGGCGGAGGTCAGGAAATTGGAGCGGCACTTCGAAGGATTGGGATATACTCACATCCCACGGCGCGACAACCATCTGGCAGACGAGCTCCCAGCTCGCCTCAACCAGATCTCCTGTACCGGTCGGGGTCTTTGAAGAAAGGCTTCCGCGACCGTCCATCGCAGCCCCCGTTTCTGGTGGGGATGATGGTGATGCCGCTTCGGCCCTCGCCTCTGGAGGGAAAGTGGTTCCGGTAGAAACGCCCGGCCAGGCGGAGTACCCGGAAGGCCACTTCGTGGTCGCTGTACTTGACCGGGAAGGCACATGGATGGATCCGATCCTGGCCTACCTACGGGATCAAGTGTGCCCCGACGATGATGCGTCAGCAGAGAAGGTAGCACGAAAGGCCAAGTGCTATACCCTGGTGGGCGGGGACCTGTACCGCCGGGGTAAGAACGGAATTCTTCTGAAGTGCATCACTCGGGAAGAAGGGAGCAGTTTGCTCTCGGATATCCATGGAGGCGTGTGCGGGAGCCATGTGTCCGGACGAACGATGGCGGGAAAAGCTTTCCGTCAAGGGTTCTATTGGCCAACCGCCCTCCAGGATGCTTGCGAGCTGGTGAGGAGATGCGAAGCGTGCCAGTTCCACGCCAAGCAGATCCACCAACCAGCCCAGGCCCTGCAAACCATCCCTCTCTCTTGGCCCTTTGCGGTCTGGGGGCTGGATATCCTGGGCCCATTCCCGCGGGCCACAGGGGGCTACACCCACCTATTCGTCGCTATCGACAAGTTCACCAAGTGGGTGGAAGCCGAGGCAGTAAGATCCATCACCGCCGCGGCTGCAGTCAAGTTCATGCAAGGGATTTTCGCCCGCTTTGGGGTCGCCAACCGCATCATCACCGACAACGGCACGCAGTTCACCAGCGCGGCCTTCTTGGACTTCTGCGAAGAGATGGGCACCAAGGTCTGCTTTGCCGCGGTTGCCCATCCGTGGAGCAACGACCTGGGCGAGCGGGCCAACGCGCTGGTGCTGAAGGGCCTCAAGACCCGGGCATTTAATCGACTCCATAAGCGTGGCGTCCGGTGGACCGAAGAGCTCCGGCCGTGTTGTGGTCACCGGACCACCCTAGCCAAGCTACGGGAAACCCTTTCTTCTGGTCCACGGCCAGAAGCTGTTCTCCCTTCGAGCCGAGCCGGGGTCACCCCAGACATCGCATTTAGGGAAGAAGACCAGGAGGAGCTGCGCCGAGACGACGTCAACTTCTTGGAGGAAGCGCGGGATCGAGCGGCCTTGCGTGCTGCAAAGTACCAGCAAAGTCTCAGGCGGTACCACGCCTCCCGGGTCAATGAGAGAACACTGGTAGTGGGCGACCTGGTCTTGCGAAGAATCCAGTCGCACGCCGGGTCGCATAAACTGTCTCCCCAGTGGGAGGGACCCTTCAAAGTGGTCTCAGTCTCTCGTCCCGGGGCGGTCAGGTTGGCCACTGAAGACGGCGAAGAGCTAGCAAACTCCCAGAACATAGAAAATCTGCGCAAGTTCTACCCTTGATCGGTTGTAAGTCCCAGGCTCTGTTCCCCGACCGGCCGGAGTGTGTCTTCCTCTCCACCGCAGGTCGGGGAAGGCCTTATGTTTAAAATTAAATATTCACTTTTTTCATCCGAAATATTTGTTTTTTCTACCCTCTTTTCGGTCTCTTGCCCGCTGATGGGCAGCGCCAGGACACTTGCCCCTGGTACCCCGCTGCCTTGGAAAAGCCCAGTAGCAAAGGCGGAATCGCTAAGTGAGAGCGGTGTGCAGGAATGGGTGGTTGGACGGCTGGCTCAGCACGACCCCCCCAGCACGGCCTTGACACTCCGGGTGTCCCCGTGGGGATCGGTGACTTGAGCACCATTGCCAAAAACCCAAGGTCCTGCCGCGACTCACTGAGTGTTCGTTCCCTAGAGGCTATCTGGGAGACAATTTTTGCTAAAGCAAGGAGTTTCAGCGCCGAGGTCCTGCAGCGCAAGACTTTAAATCTTTAGGCGGTTATGTGCTTGTTCGTGCAGAACCAGAACGATTACGGCGAAAGCGGACTTTTGAGGCAACATGGCAGGGAGCTTACACTTTTGCTCCATTCGAAATGATAAATGTCTAAAGTTTGGCAGACAAAGGCCAAAAAAGAAAAAAGCTACACTACTGGCGGAGGCGGAGGAAGAGTCGGCGCCGGAAGGTCCTCTGTCGCCACCACAACAGGAGCAAGGGAGGACGAGGTCCCGCCGGTCGATGAACCTCCCGCCGCCATTGCGGAGCCTACCGTCGCAACCGAAGAAGACCCCCCGGCCGCCGCGGACAATCCCGCCCCGGCCGGTCCCAGGAGGCGAGGCCTCTGGGAAGGCCCGCCGGTGCCATCATCATCGTCCGGGCGCCTACGCCTCCCCTGACTCCCGTCAGGTGGAGGGTCCCGAATTGTCAGAGGCGTCCGGCGTATCACATCAGGTGTACCCATGGCGTCCATCGACGGCATGGCGCGGATTATTGCCGCGCGATCCCGCGGTGACAACCTAAGATACGGGACCGCTCTCCGAACGGGGACGGGACCAAGGAAACCTGGGCTGCGCCATCCACTGCCTATCCCGCTGCCAGCCAAGTTCCCGGCGGCTGGCAGCACCAAAGGGAAAAGAAACCCCCGGGAAGCAGGAACGCGGTCAGGACCAAGTCCGGTTAAGCAAAATAAAAGGCGAGAGAAGGAAAGGAAGGAAGGGGATGGTCACCTCCAGTAATGCTCCAGGTCCCATCATCCTGACCCATGTACTGCCAAGCCAGCCGAACACGGCGACGCAGAGGGCACAGCCTCCGGGAGATGAAGTCCCGGATAACCATAGGCCCCGTCAGGCCCGCCGTCCGCAGATGATCGACGCGGGCTAACATTGCCAGGAGCTCCGGCGTCTCGGTCACTTGGGCCCCTCAGTTGGTGTTGCTAACCGCCGGGCCGGACGGGAGGTCCAGCACCTCAATGCCGCTGTCGTCCTCAACGTACAGCCACTCTTCGCGCCAATTCCTCCAGCTGGATCGACAATCGGTGGAATGTAGCGCGATCTGATCCCCATCTCGGAGCCGTAGGTGGCAGCTCCCGGTGACGGGCGAGTTGCCGCCCGCGGCACGAAGAGTGTAGAAGAAACGAAACAGAAGGAGGTTAGGGAGCACTCCTACGAACATCTCGCAGAAGTGAGCGAAGGCAGAAAGAAGGATGACGGAATTGGGAGGAAGGTGAATGTGGTGAATGGCGTAAAAATTAAGAACAGAGAGATAAAAATCAGAAACTGGCGGCAGCAGGCCGGCGAGGAGCTGCCATCCAAAGAAGATCACCTCCCCGCGCCGGCAATGGGGCTCGACAGCCCCAAGTGACGCGAGGGCTCTCGCCGTAATATTCCGGGAGAGGCTGGAGGCAAGCTCCTCCTCGACGGACGAGGAAGGGAGAATCGGAGCCATCAAGTACAGCCAAGTGTTGGAAACGTGTCGAAGAAGAAACAGGAAGAAGCAACCGGGAGGTGGAAGAACCGCTCCCCCTCGGTCAGCCTCTTATAGGGCAACAAAGGAATGCTCGACGGGAGAACCGAAAGGGCGCGGCGGTTCGAGCAAAGGAGGTTCAAGAGCCCCGTAAAGAGGGCACACCCCGAGGGCCGTACGACGGTTTCTAAAGCGGGAATAACTGCACAAACCGCCTTGGAAACCGGAGGAGACAAAAAAAACCCCTTGAAGGCTGCGGGGCGTGTGGGCTTTTTATGGTCCCACTCAGGATGTTTAAAAAAGGAGTGGAAGACCAAAAAGCGCTCCTGGGTGGGCCCGGGGGCTACTGTCGGCGTATTTTACGCCAGGGTGCCCACTCCCCCGCAACGAATAAATACGATCGCCGGGCGGGCAGGGCGCGTCCGGGCCCATCGCCACGGCGGCGATGAGACCCCGGCCCACAAGGTGGTCGCCCGGATGTGGCGATCAAAGGCCGCACCATCGGGCGCCAAGAAGGTGGTCGCCAATGGACAGTGGCGATCAAAGCCGCGCCACTAGGCACCCAAAGAAGGTGGTCGCCAATGGACAGTGGCGATCAAGCCGCAGCCGGGCGATCACCAGTGGTCGCCAAATGACAGTGGCGATCGAGCCGCACCATCGGGCGCCAAAGAAGGTAGTCGCCAGTGGACGGCGTGGCGTCTGAGCCACTCCTGGCGCCACCCGGCCACATCCGGGTCAAGGACATTTAATGCGGGTAGTCCGCATTAAATGCAAAGCGTAAAGGCGTGAAGGCTGCAGTATGGCGACGCACCTTCCCCAGGTGGGCATTAATTGCGGGAGACGTTACGACTACACCTCGCCCCATGACGGAACGGGCGGCGTTGGTGGACGTGGGGCCCGAGGCGGGATTGTGACAGCTGCGGCAGTCATTAATGAGATGTAAGAACAGTGACGTGCGCATTAAATGAGCCCATGCCAGTGTAATGATTATGGTTTGCAGTGTAAGCCTCCCGTGCGGCCCCGTCAGCCCGAGTATAAAAGGGAGCCGGGGTGCATGGGAGAAGGGGTTCGATCCTTTGGTAGTAGGTTTTCGTTTTCTCCAGGCAAGAACATAAGCAATACCAAAGAAAGCAGGACTAGGGCTATTACTATCCGGAGGGCCTGAACCTGGGTAAAAAAACCCCTGCGTCCCCCGTTGGCATGAGCCTCTCGGTATTCCGGTCGCCTCCGTCTTCCATTCTCAGGCGATTGCCCCGAAAGCCCCCGTCAGAACCTCATAAGCACCCGTCTCGGAGGTGCCTTTGGCTAGTACGCCGACAATATGGTTTCTATATTATGCCAAAAACCGCTTAAAAGTTAAGCTGTTTGAAGAGATTTGCTAGTTTTTTGAAAGCTGAAGCTGGCTTAAAACCCTTTGAATATGTCTTGTTGGTGACTATATAGTTGAAGTTTTTGCTAAGAGCACAATGAGGTTTCTACCGCTGGGTTGACAGTGAAATTTTAGGGACCTATCCGTCCGTGTGTCTCAAAATTTTGAGCTCATCTTAACTATTATAAGAATGAGTTGGTGGTGATGGTGAGTCTGCCAGACCGTTCTTGGGCCAGAACAGTAGGGGCTCAAGGCCCAGTAGGTGATAAGACTGTTCTTGTTCAGAGATTCTTCAGTAATAGATCTCAAATAAGTGATAGCTCAATTTTTAAATTCTTGTTTTTTTTTTGTTTTTAAGAGTTTAGAACTTAGAGTGTCATCATCTATTTGAAATCCGTTACAACGCACGGGCATTTTACTAGTCTACAAAATGTTTCTGGCTCGATGGCTTAAAAAGGTGGAGTGATGGTAGCCTGGTTTACGTCCACACAGGCAAAAGTGGGGGTTTTCCGTAGAGCAGAGGCCCGCAGAAAAATTGGAACGTACAATGCAGTAATGAACACTTAGAATTATCTACGTATCTAAGTAATGCTAGTAGCCATCACATGACATGGAACATCCTCGGATTGATATGGTCACAACCGTTGAAATATCTATCACATCATTATTGTGCAAAAGTAGGATATTATGGTGAGGACAAACCATACGTATACCGTGTTGGTGCCTTGGTGGTAACATCGTCCTATGTACACCACAACCACAAATGGCACAATAAAATTCGAGCAAAATTTTATTGTTACACGAGCTTGTAAATTGGGTGGTCACTGTAGAGTAGAGGCGCACGTCATTTCTTTTTAGGCAAAAAAATCCTCCCGCCTTTATCTTTGAGCGTTGATTTATTACAGGAACTTGTTTGATCAGCGTACCTATCAGGTGTCTCGTGTATTTACGCTACTAGGTTTGTTTTAAAATCTATATCAAATGATATAACTTTGAAGTTTGATACTATAATGTATCTTATGGTCTATTTAGATTTTTTAACATTGTAGAAATGATAATAAAGCTTAATAGAAAATACAACTTAAGTAACATAACTGAAGTATGAGTGTTGATACAAAAAAAAAAAAAATCATTGATCAACAATCAGATGTTGACGTTATTATGAATGTAACCACTCTTCATTATATATAGATCATGTAGCTCGATACCCCTATTCTATCTTCACTAATTACTCATTTCTAAAATGTACGTATGCACATGTACCTCTATTTAATCTTAAGCAATATATTGATTATGTCTGCAGTAAATTATCTTATTACTTTACATGGTATTAGAATACCTTACTCACACATACACCGATGCACCATGGACGACTTACCATGAACTTATCTTCCCTTACAGAACTACCCCATTGAATCGTGTATCTTCTACCTCTTCTCACCACAACTTTTCTACTTTAACCTTCAAGCTCCATTATTGATCAACCCCTCTCAGCAACTACCCCTTCCAATGCAATACCATATAGTTATTTTCTACTTCTCTCCAATTATCGCTTAATGCTGACCGTTGTGACAGCAACATGCATACATGTGAAATCATCATCAATCCCTACTGAGGACACATGTCACACCCTCTTCGCTGGCTCCAAGCCTATTACCTACAGCCCCACCATCTCTAATCTAAGCTCTTTGCTCCTCGGCTTCTGTATGTCGATGCTTCTATTCATACGGGTGCCTGCATGTCTATACACATATATGATGTTATATATATGTTCAATTTCCTCTTCTCCTATCCTGATCGCTCCTTTTCTTTGACATTAGTCAACCTAACATTGTGGCTTTTTCATACTAACTGCGATGACCTCCCTTCTTCACTAATGCCAACATATATGTTTTAGTCATTGTCCAACAATTAGGGATGAAACCGTTACGGAAACGGTCGGTAAATGGCTATTCTGTTTGTTTCCTTTTTTATCAGTAATGGAAACGAAATCGAAAATCCCGAAAACGGATAGTGACGGAAATGGATGAGAAACGGAGCGGAGCGGATATGGAAACGAAAGGGAAAAATTCCACAAGAACATAGTACATGATCACAATATACATGACCACAAGAATAATGTAACTCACTCACCTCCAATGTGGACAAAATAATAATGTTATGTTCACTAGTATCACTACAAAGTTTTTTCTCAAGTTTGTCATCTGAAGGCTCGTTAATTGTCCCCCATATCAGACTATCATGTCCTCCATATCATTATCATCGACATCCTCTTGCTCCACCAAATACAAAGGTGACTAACGCCCTAAAATTTGCATATTATTGTTCGATGTTCATTTATGAATTTCTGAGATTTATCATGCATTTTCTGGAATTTATAAATGCTGTTTTGCTATTTTTATTTTATAAAATTAATTTACTTATGAGAAATAAAAAATATGCTAACAATAATCTTCCTTGGTTCAAAATGTTCCAAAGTATTTTTGAGAATTTTTTGAAATATTTGAACTCTATTTGATGTTTTCTATAAAGCTATTTGTATTTTTGAAATTATTTTAACTTGAAAATAAATGTGAATTCTTCCTTCTTCTTTTTGGGCCAAGCAAGTTTCCCTTTCCAACATATTTCCATTTTTAATTTCCGGTTTCAATTATACGGAACTTCTATTTTCCATTTTCATCAGAATTGGCTCTCCTGTTTTCGATAAAAAAATTTGGTTTCTATTTCCATACCGGTATTTTCCATTTTCATCTCAAAAAAAGGCTTTTGTTTCCTTTTTTTCTCCAAAACGTTTAAAAACTTTTTATTCCGTTTTCAACCCTACTAACAATACAAAGAATCTTTTTGCCATTGTTGATGACGTTGTGCACCTCAACAATGATGGCACGCTCCTAACTACTGAATGGCCCTATATTATCCATATCTTGTCTTCAATAAAAAAGCTTTGTCTCCTCTCTGCTAGGGCTTCCTTGCCACCGTGCTTCTTTGGTCACTGATTTCAACTCTAGTCTTTCTCTTTAACTGCTCCACCGAGCAACACAGCATTGTCCTCGTCAAATATATGACCATGCTTCTATTCATGCGGATGCATGCATGTATATACACATACACATAAGGGTGAAAACGGGACCGGATATTCCCGCCCGATTCGGGACAGGATTTGACTATCCAGCCGGATTCGGGTCGGGATACGGGATCGGATACGGAGCAGCCAATTCGGATATCCGGATATTTTCTATCCGGATATCCGGATATTTCCTATTCAGATATCAGCAACATCCAGCCCATTTCATCAAAAAAATTAAATATTGGCCCATTTATATTGGCAATTAGATGGTTCTATTGATTCTAAAGTAGCATATTATTTCTATGATGTCTATTAGATTTGATTGATATATAACTTACTACTATAGTTTTGTACTCGCATTGTTTAATTCAACATATATTACTTTATATATGCGTGCATTAACTGTATATCTTTATCCGTTTTCGACCCTAATCCGTCACATATCTGTATCCCGAATAACCCAGATTCGTATCTGTATCCGGCTAGCCCGTATCCAATTCCGAATCCAAGAAAAAATATGGGTTAGGATATGGGAAGAGCAATATCTGTCCATATCCGACTCATTTTCATCCCTATATACACATGCATGATGTTATAAGTTCTCGATTTCTTCTTTTCCCATCTCAATGACTCTTTTTTTTTACATTGGTCAACACAACGTTGTGGCTGCCTTACAAACCGCGATGACCTCCTATCTTCACCGATGTCGGCATGTTTGTTGTATTGGTTGTCTAAATGATATGAAGAATCTTCTCGCCATAGCTGATGACATTGTGCCCCTTGCCAGCGATGCCACGCTCCTAACTACCCAATAGATCCATATCGTCCATACCTCATCTTTAATGCAAAGCTTCATCTTCTCTCTACTAGGTCTTCCTCATCATTGAGCTTCTTTGCCCACTAACTTCGACTCTATCCTTTCTCTTCAATGGCTCTTGTGAGCAACATAGTATTGTCCTCATCGAATGTATGCTAATGCTTCTATTCATACGGATGCATTAATGTATATACACATGCATGATGTTATACATGCTCGATTTCCCCTTCTCCCATGTCGATCGCTCCTTTTCTTTAGCATTGGTCAACTCAACATTGTGGCTTCCTCAATAACCGCGATGACCTCCCATCTTCACTAATGCCGACATGTATGCTTTGGTGGTTGTCTAACGATAGGAAGAATATTCTCGCTATCAGCGATGACTCTGTGCCCCTTATCAACAATAACACACTCCTAACTTCCCAATGGCCTCATATCATACATGTTTTCAAGACCCGAATTTGCAAATCCAGACTCGCTATATATTCTGCATTAGTTTAGAATCACGCTTGTGGACACAATTGAAACATATATTCTGCATTAGTTTAGAATCACGCTTGTGGACACAATTGAAACATAGGTAAAATATCATAATCATACGCATACGAATCATAATAAAAGACTTCATATATTTAATACACGAACATTGAAAGACCTTAAGGTCAACCTTACACTTGTTATGTCTTGATGGCTCCAACTCATAATAAATAAATATCAGCGGAACGAAGAATGTTGGTGAATCCCATCAACACGCCACAGCCATCTGACAAGGTTTAACTCATAAATATTCACCTCCTCATGGAACTTCTTCGTCGAAGGTGTAGACTCATCCTCAACTGGTGATTTGATTGCTAAGGGGTGACTACATAAAGTACTCAACACTGAATGCAATTCTATTATACTACATGCAACACTTATTCTAAAAGAATGCCTGATATGGCTATTTTGCATAAAGCAGTATTTTAACTTTAAATACAACTAGTAATTTCACAAGCATCACGTGACTAAATATAGTTTCAATAATCAAAATTAATAACATGACTAATAAAGATTCCAATTGTGTGACTGGCTCCAACTGCCAACCAGTAATCTAAGAGTTTCATCTACCTGATTGGCTCCAACTGCCAACCAGTAATCCAAAAGTCTGACTATATGATTGGCTCCAACTGCCAACCAATATCCCGAGAGTTCCAACTACTCACGGGTTCCTAACTGACTCCAACTATCAACTAATAACCTAAGAGTTTCAACTACTCATAAATTCCTAAATCATCATTTTTAAAAAAGCAAAACAAGAAGATTTCCCAACCGTTGCGCTTTACATTCAACAGCTCACAACCGGTCGAGACTTTCCAGTTTCCACAAACTCAGAACCACATGGCGCCGCCCCCTGACAACCAGTTTTCGCGTAGTATAAATCTCATATTTACTTACTTTTGATCAATATCACTTTTCATACATTCCATGGCACACCGATACTAAGGAATAACTTTATATCAACGAAAATCTTTGTTTAGCACAAATTCCCAAAAACATCCTAGTTTCAGTTCTAAGTATGTCCAAAGCCCTTTTTGTTTCAGCTGGGGATTGTAGAAAGCTGATTTTAAAAACTGGAAGGTCAACAGACAGGAAGATTTCAATCTGGATTGTAATAATCTGGAGGCCAGATTGTAGCAATCCCACAATCCACTCCGGGGGAGCTTTTCTCACCTTTTTTTTTTGCAAAAGTCCACAATACCCATCCAACTTCAATGAAATTACTCACCATTGCCCCCCACTGTTCACACAGACTTTTCAACCTATAATCGAGGGTACCACAGATTTTTGCTAAGCAGAAATAGCAAGTCAAACACACTATAATCTGGATTGCCAAACAGCCATCAGCTTTTCAACCTCCAGCTTTTAACAATCCAGCTTTTACAATCCAGATTTTAAAAGCTGTTTTCTACAATCCCCAGCTGAAACAAACAGGGCCTAAGCCATTTACTATATAGCACTAGTCAATACTATATTAGTGTACCAAGTAGTGATGTTTTATTTAAGGCGATAAGGTACACAGATCATCAAAGTCAAAGGGGACATAACAATTAGGAGTAACTAAGCATTTAAATCTGAGATTTAAATTACACTGATAAAATTATACATATAGTAATTTGAATCAAAATATAGTTCAAAATATGGGGTCATTACACATGATCAAGGGTGTAACTTACCTTTCTCGATGGGTAGCTGCTCGAGATCGTCGACTGTGAACTCCTTTGACTCTCCGAAATCTAAACACGAAAAACATCTAAATGCAAATAAAATTCAATTAAATTACAATAAAATAAAAGGTAGAAATAAGTAGTTTATGATTTTAGACGAATTTAGGAAGAAAAACGGAGTTGATCGGAGTTCAAACGGAGGAGAACGGGATTCCGAAAGATTTAAATCACATAAAATGGTAAGAAATAATTTTTATGAATGTTTTCCTATATTTTTCTCGCTTTTTTCTTCTTCTTTTTTTCTTGGATTGATTCTCTCTCTCCTCTTCTTTTTTGAAAAAGAATAATATTTTTTTTCCTTTGCCTCACGCACGGCTTGCTCATGCCCATCTCTGTGTTCTTTTGCCATGGCACACGGGTGGGGAGGGCAAGGGGTGGCCGACAGGCGATAGCAAGTCGGCGGCTCGAGGGAGGGCTAGGCGGCGACGGACGACTGAAAAATGAGACACGATCAGAAAAACAAGGACAAGGAGGGCTTGAACCTTGCAAAATTTAGAGACTACGAGCACGAGAAAGATTTGTAGTGGTGAGCACTGGGTTGTGGAGGTATGGAGTCCTTGGGAAGGTATTTATTGTCGAGGGAGCCCACGATGGATGAAAACCGATGAGATATTTGCAATTTAAATGAGGAGCGAAATCCAGCATTTAAGAGCAAGATTTTTTGAGGAAGTTGGTTATGAATGGATAGAGTGGATCATCACGAATCCGAATATGATTTTTCGCTAATTTTTGGCGCTTAAACGGAGGAGATTCAAAGATTCTTTCCCATTGACGAGAGAGAGAGAGAGAGAGAGAGAGAGAGAGAGGGGAGGGAGGGAGGGAGCTCTGCACCGGACATGGCTCAAGCTTGAAGAAACATACGATAGGTGGGGTCCGGTCCCATTTGCCATTTCTTTTTTTTGAATTAAGTTGGAATGATAAATAAAAGGCTTGGGATAAAATAGTAAAATGGCTCCAAAATTTTTGAAAAAAATCTCTAAAATACTATAGAATATTTGGAAGCGAATAAAACTGTTTTTAGAATTTTCAGATTTTAAATTTTCTGTAGAAATTCTTTTTGTAAAGCTAAAAATGGCAAAAAAAAAAAGCTTTATAAAATCCACAAAAATTAGAAAAATTACAAGATAAATCTAAATAGATTAAATTAACTAGAAAGGCAAATTTTTGGGATGTTACAATATGAAAATCAAATTGCTAATTTTATTTATTATTTATTCTAAAATTAATTTTTTATTGTGCTTGACGTGGACTCTTTGTTTTGATCTAAGCCGTTATAACTTGGGTTCGTTGGATGGACGGCTAGACCTTTTATTTTGTTCTCCGATTAATGTGAGAATTTCTAGCTTAGTTGGTTGTTTTGACTTTGCTTCAATAATATATATAATAGATAGATGAAGTTGTACCCAAGTTTATAGATCGTATTTTTTAATAGCCTTGTCCACAAATACACAGTGTATTTCATAATTGATGCAAATTTAGTGTGATGTTCCATCTATACCCTAATCAATCTTTACTCTCTATACATACATATGTTGAATTTAATATTTAGGGATAATAATTATGGATAATCTACGGGGAGTAATCCGTTTGAACCTTGAACCCACTCTGCAGCTTCCATCGCGAAGGTTCCCCATTAATTCACCTCTCTCCACTTGCAAGGATTCGTGAAACCGTTGGGTCTCGTACAAGCGGTACACGCGCATTGCAGTCGCTTGACCATGTACAATAAAAAAAAGAAGCGCCGGCACTCCACCACGCCACATGACTGTACTCATGCGAGACGATAGGTGCCCTAGATCAGCATGCGTCCTCGTTGGTTTTCTTTGTCCACACGGAACCAAACCTTTTGTGAATGCCACGACGTCCTTTTGCTAGTAAAGTCTCAGCATGCATGCACCTTCCCACACCGTAAAAGGTGTTGTTGGCGGAAACCCCGTCGGCTGCCGCCCACTGCTGCGTCGTCGCCATCGGTTAAGTTCACTCGAGACGACTGACCGCAAGGTGTAGTCGCTGAGCTCGGCCGCGGCGTACTCCCGGCCATTCCCACGTCGCGACCCGTCGTGCTTTCTTTCCAGCGTGCGTGACGGCGCCAACGCGTGTCCTCCCTCCGCTGGGCAGCCGCTTCTTTGATCCTTTCCCCTGCCGTGCAGGATGAGAACTCACACACACGTCAGTAACCCAACGTCAGAGACGCGACGTCACGTGATCCCATTTCGTTCTGGGCTCCTCCTGCGGGACCGTCCCCGTGGTATTTTCTTGGGCCGCTACGAGACGTCGGCTCGGTGGGCTGCAACGTCAAGGCCTTCCTTCCTGGACCTACTCGCGCAACCCATGGTTGTTTTACTTTTACCTGCTTTCTCTCGATGTAAAATGCGCACCCACCGCATCAGAGATGCAGTAACTCGATCGAACTTGTTTAACTCCATCAACGCGCTAGACATCCTCGGGTACCCAACAGCGTTTCGCATCGTTTGGCAGGTTCGTAGGATGGCAGAAACGAAACGCATATGGAAGAAGATACCACGGCACGCTGTTGCCCGTAACTCCGTCAGATCTGCAGCGCGCTGCACCGCACTGTCCAACTACAGGATGGTCCCTTCCGCTATTTGGTCCACTGCTGAGCGGAGACAGGATGGTCCTCCCATCCATGGCCATGGCCGCACTGTCCCAAGAAGATCGATCCCCATATAGCACAGGCAGCTTGCAGCCATCGATCGTCCAAGTCGTGAGCAGTGATCTCGCATGTGACGGAGGGGAGGGAGGCAACACCCATCGAGGAGACGCGAATGGACACAGGTTAGCAGTGGCCGTCTCCGATCGAGCCGTAGAGTAGCCATACGCGTACATGTTTGTGGCAGGCTGAGGCTGGTCCAAACCTACGATGACATCTCGCATATCTAAGCGTAGGTCTGTAGGTGAACTCGAAAACGACCGCTCATGTGATGTCACTTAACCAGATAACCCGATTTGTTTTTTTTTACTGTTTTTCTCTGCCACCGATGATAACATCTCCGTATCCGACAAGCAACTTACTTACAAGTCAAGCGCGTCTTATCACTAGTTTCGTGCAGAGTGATTCTAACTTTATGGAGAATCAAACGTGCGTACGTACATAACTATACATACACGAGCACTTCTTCCGTATCGGCATCTATCTTCTAGCATATCCAGCGCGATCTCCTGCTTCTTGTGCTTGTACACCCTCCTACTGACACTCAAATCACTCGTCCAAGCAAATTACGGTTCTGCGTGGCTTCGCGGCCTCGATTAATTCCTGTATCTTGATCCCTTGCGATGGTGATTGGCGCGATAATTGAATCTGAAGGTAGCCGGTTATCGACATACTAACGTGGTTTGGGTCTCTTTCTATGAAATTTGATGGGAGGCGTGACCTGTTTTGGTGGCCTACCCAGGGGATCCAAGCTTGGCCGTGTGTGCCGACTGATGGGGGTTGTGGAGGCAGCAGCGTTTCGAGCTTGCGGTGTTTGGACGGCGCCGGCCTTGTTCTTGGTTTGTCACCTTGTACCGCGTTGCTCGGACATGGTTGAGACATGCTGGCCGTCGCACTATGGTCATTCATTGCATCATAAGGTACCGAGAAAATGCCCTGTGGATGATTTGCCAGCGTGTGGTTTGTGTTAGGTCTAATGGATCTTAGTGCCTAGATGAAACACCTAGATGAATGCTTAGGGGTTTACCTTCGGGAGTGGAACTCGAGGAAGCCTTTGCCGTTGTCGTGGAAGATGGAGCCGCGACGGCAGTGGTGAGGACGACGGTGGGGAAGAACAAAGAGCGCCTGGCCTTCCTTCGCTGCTCCACACGCACGAGTAGATCGGTTTCTCGGTTTGTTAGGGACGTGTGCATGAGAACGCTGGTTCTCGGTCTAGTCCCTTCTATTTACAAATACAGGTGGCAGGGGGCCACAACCATAAAGGTCGGTTAAGCCCCGATCAGTATGCGAGATCAACCAACATTCTCCCTTGATCTCAATTCAACTTTGAAATTTTATATCTTGATCTATTAACCTTTTATATCTCACACTTTTAACTTAACATTCCACTCCTCCATAGATTAGTGTACCAAGACCAAGGCATCACAACCAACATTACGCATCGAACTCAATGACTATAGCACACCTCTATACTTCAAAGCAGAATAACTTTGTCTTTGTGGGAGTCGGTTGCTTTCAATGACCCCTATTATCCAGAATCATAGTCTTTCCTTTAATCCCATGCCGGCTACATGCTTCTCAAACACGCTTTGGGAGGAAGACCTTTGGTGAGCGGATCCGCTTAACATGTCTTTTGTGCTTATATGCTCAAGTTCTATTGTTTGATCCTGGATTTTCTCCTTCACAACATAAAACTTGATCTCATGTGTTTAAAGACCACTTGACTTGTTGTTGTGGGAGTAAAATCACCGGCTCATTGTCGCAGATAATTTGAGTGGTTTTTCTATGTCGGCCCACCACTCTCAACCCGGTACAAACTTTTTAAACCACATTGCCTCGCCTGCCTCATAGCATGCCACAAACTCAGTGCATTGTCGACGCGTGCAACGATCCGATTGTTTTATACTTTTCCATGATATAGCTCCTCCTGGCAGGGTGAACACATATCCTGATGTGGACTTTCCAGTTGTCTTTACACCCAGCCCAATCTGCATCCGCATAGCCCATAATTTCTAGGGCACTTGACTTTCTATATGTTAGCATGAGGCTCTTTGTCCCTTGCAAATACCGCAAGGCTTTCTTTAGCCTTTCCAGCTGATCAACTCCTCGGATTAACTGATATCTTCCAAGCATCCCGGTTGTAAATGCTAAGTCGGGCGAGTACATATTTGAGCATACATTATGCTTCCACTGAAGCATATGGTACGATTTCATTTTATCGATCTCATACTTGTTCTTTGGACCTTTGAAAATTACCAAACTTATCGCCCTTGACTATTGGAGCAAAGTGGCATTACACATATGCATACTATATCTTTTAAAACACTTTCTATGTATGCCTTCTGTGATAGCCCTAGCACCCCTCTTTTTCTATCTCGTATATCTCAATTCCTAATACATAGGATGCTTCACCAAGATCTTTCATATCAAACTTTGAGGACAAGAACTTCTTTGTCTCTAGCAGCAGATCTGATCACCGCTTGCTAATAGGATATCATCCACATATAAAACTAGGAAAATATACTTCCCTCTACTAAACTTTGCATAAATGCAAGTTTGTCCTCCTCATTCTCTTTGAACCCAAAATTTCTTATGGTTTCATCAAACTTAATGTACCAATTGCCTAGACGCTTGTTTTAATCCATAAATGGACTTCTTTAATCGATATCCCATATTTTCTTTTCCTTCCATGACAAAACCTTTGGGTTGCGCCATGTATACATTTTCATATAAATCCCCATTTAGGAATGCCGCCTTAACATCCATCGATGTAATTCTAAATCATAATGAGCAATCTAGTGCCATAATGATTCTAAAAGAATCCTTTGTAAACAAAGTAGAAGGTTTCGTATAATCTATTCCTTCTCTCTCGAGTGAAGCCTTTGTGACAAGTCTAGCTTTAAATCTTTCAACATTCCCTTTGAGTCACGTTTGGTTTTGTAGACCCATTTCTGACACCTCAATGCTTTTGGCTCCTTTGGAAATAATTCTTTTTCTTTTGAGAATGCTTAACCAGATTCAGCTCTTCAGCCTTTTGTGCCTTTAATCTTTCTTCTTCTTGGACACACATAGCAATGCACTTTTCAATAGACCACTTTTCTTCACTAATGTTGTAATTTACAACAAAAGTCTCAAATTCTTTTGGTAATGAAACCAGTATAAGGTGGACTATGAAATCATTCTTTAAAGGCATATCAAAATATGTGAGAGAGTGAGCCATGTTAGACATCTTAAGAATATGCTCTCTAATGCCTGGTCCATTACGCAGCCCAGATCCATCATACTTGTCATTGACAAGTTTCTTGATTAATGTGCCTGCATAGGCCTTTGTGGATCCAGTAAACTGCTCTTCTATTTTCTTCGTGATACTGTGGCATCTCAGACATTCTGGGATTGCTCCCCTTATGGACTCAATGATGGTGCCTTTGATCACCATGAGGCACTTTCTATTTGAGTTGTCCCACTTTGCCTTCTCAATACTATACGACAAGTCTGCCGCAGCATTATTTGTGGCTTCCGACTCCTACCGCTGCCGGAAGCCGGTGCCACATGTGCCTTGATGAAGCAAAGCATAATCTATCTCAGCCATAGCCATGGCCAAGCTCAAATTCTCTCTCCATGAGGAGTAATTGTTGCCGTTCAACCTTTCAAGCCCTCGAAAGACACTCAAGGAATTGGCAATCTTGGTTGGAAAAGCTTCATTAAATAAAACAAGAATTTAATCAGTAAACTAAAAGATTATAAACTTTGGCATGAATAAATTAACGTTGGTCAATTAAACATGCTCTCAACTTTATAAAGACTGATCTATTTCTAAAACACCGTTGGGCAGTATTAGAATAGAGCAAACTTTATTCAAAAACTTTCTATCATTCTTAACATGGTCATGGAAAAATTATTTTTAACGTTGATCAGAAAAATAAAATTACCATAACTATGTGAAATACTATAAAACTATTTTTCATTTACTATTTTCTCTAATTAAATATCCACGTTGGTTTCAATTTAATCAGAGAAAAGAAAACTTAAACTTGCAGCGGAAATATAACCTTAACTCAATTCTTAAACTAATTATATACAACAGAGATAAACTTAGACTCTGAAATATATAAAAGAAAACAATGTTAATTTGCTTGGGCCGAACAAGCCCAAAAGGCTTCAAGCGCCCTGTGCCTTCATGCTACATTGGGCTTTAGCTTAAACACAGAGAAAAGACTAGAGCCATTCATCTTCACTTGGATTGATTGAAACGCGGATGGACATGATTTCTTTGGAAAGCAATAAACTCGCTGCTCCCAACCTAACAAAAATTCAGAAAAAATGGATCCGAGCCGTGCTTCCCGGCACTGCTCGTGGCGCGCATGGTGGCTCGCTCGGCGACGGCGAGGGTCGCCCGCGCAGGATGGCTACGACACGCGGTGATGACAGCAGAATAAGCCAAATTTCAAGAAAGGCAACTACCAAAAGGGCAATTATCAGCAGAAAAGGTTCACCAATTTTGAGAAGGGTGAACACTCAAATGGAGGACAGAACTCAAATGGAGGACATGGTTCCAGGGACACCTCCTAGGCCTCTCCGCCGAGCACATAGATCCGGACACTGACTGGCGTTGTCATCGAAAGGGCACCGCATGAAGGATTGTGTTCTTTTTCCTCAAGTGGCTGAACAAAGAGGGATTCCATACGAGGAGGATCCTACAAAGAGGAGAAAGAGGAATTAGAGTGGCGAATGGAGTTGAAGGCCGATGTGGAAGCCATTGGAGATCTTCCATTAGAGTTGGATGGCGGCTTCATACTCCATTTAGTGATGTTTTATTAGTGCCTTCTTTAAGAAGGAATTTGATTTCAGCGTCTTGCTTAGATGATGAGAACATTCAAAGGTCATTTTGGGAATGGAAAGTGTGTAATAAAGTTTAATAATATAGATGTTGGTCTTGCCATCCGACAAGACAAGCTTTATTTGCTATCCCATTATGATATTGTGAATGACATAAGTACCTCCTCGAATGCGAAAGTATGCAATGTTAATACAAAGCGAAAGAGAATAGAAAGTGAATCGTCATCGAAATTATGGCATTGTCGTTTAGGCCATATTTCGAGGGGGAGAATTGAACGATTAATCAAAGAAGAAATTGTTCCTCCCCTAGATTTTTCAAACACAGATCATTGCATAGATTGTATTAAAGGCAAGTATGTTAAACAAATAAAGAAAGGCGCCAAGCGTAGCACAGGAATCTTGGAAATAATCCATACAGACATTTGTGGTCCTTTTCCTGTAAAGACAGTGGATGGTTTTGATTCGTTCATTACATTCACTGATGACTATTCTCGCTATGGCTACATTTATCCTATCAAAGAAAGGTCAGAAGCATTAGAAAAGTTTAAAATATTTAAAGCTGAAATAGAGAATCAACATGATCTAAAGATTAAAGTAGTAAGATCAGACCGTGGAGGTGAATACTACGGTAAACACACCCCTTATGGCCAAGTTCCAGGACCTTTTGCAAGGTACCTGCAGGAAAATGGCTCTGATACCATTGTTAGGTCTAATGGATCTTAGTGCCTAGATGAAACACCTAGATGAATGCTTAGGGGTTTACCTTCGGGAGTGGAACTCGAGGAAGCCTTTGCCGTTGTCGTGGAAGATGGAGCCGCGGCAGGCAAGTGGTGAGGACGACGTGGGGAAGAAAAACAGCGCCTGGCCTTCCGTTGCTCCACACGCACGCAGTAGATCCGGTTTCTCACTGGTTTGTTAGGGACGTGTACGAGAACGCTGGTTCTCGTTCGCATCTAGTCCCTTCTATTTACAACACCAGGCAGCGGGGCCACAACCATAATGCTTGCGCCCCGTCATGCCGGAGATCAACCAACAGTTTGTGGATGTGACATTGTTTTCTTTTTTTTTACTTTAGTTCCCGCATGAAAATTTTTATCATGGGAGTCTATATAGCACTTGAACTACTATTTTCACTACATTTATTTGATGAAAATTCTTGTGAAATTGGGTGAACCTAGCAAATTAGGCCAGTCCTCTGTCCTTATCGTTGATTTTTTATGTGCTCCAAGTCACAAAATCTTTCATCATTTTTAAAATAAATTGATTGATTTTATCTCCAAAATCATTTGTTTTTTAATTGTTGGATCACATCCAAACTACCCCTAACTTCACATACAATCATTCCCCTCCTCATGACTCCACCACCTGACCACCCACGCAGTAGCCTCACCAGTGTTGCCTCCGATGCCGCTGAGCCCATCCCGTGCCCCCCTTGCAATCTGCCTTCTCTATTTCCAGCAACAACCATCGGATCCACCTCCTAATGCTCGTCGCCTTTGTGGCCTACCGCCTTTCTCTGTCCTACAACCGATGGTACCATCCTCGCCTCGCCTCACCACCCTGCTGCTACCACCACCATCTCTCCCTTACTTCTATAATGCCCCCCTCCCCCACCCCCGGTGAATCCTAATCGCAATCCGACGAAATCCTGCCTGAACTCGCTACTGCCATTGTAGTAGAAGACAAGCTTGATATCCAAAGCATGAATCTCAAAGAAAATCACAGAGTTAGAAATTAGAAAGATTTGCACAAAATACATCGTGGGCATGTGTATATCAATTCTGTTTTTTTTCCCTTATCTTTATGCAATTCTCGGCAATAATTTTTTGGCATTTGTATTTATAACGTGATTTATGCTTTCTTTAAGTATAAGCCTTTCAAAGGTCAAGAAAATTGACTCAAGAGTTGACAAAAATATTATACAACATACAAATAGCAAAACCGTAGTATCGTCATCTATCTGTATACTTGTATATTACATTACATATCGTGAAGCTACTTAGTCGATTTTTTCAAAAAAAAGTAATTATTTTTTATACGTAATTTATAAAAATATAGATCGATTTTTTTTTATAAGAATGGCCATCAGTCGTGCCGTGTGACAGCGACAGGGATCAGTCACGCCACGTGGCAGCGATATATGCGCTAATCGCATCACCATGGCGCGACTGATCCGTAGCAGCCCGATTTAGTATTTTCATCCATCGACGCAATTTAGTATTTTCAATCTTGAAAGCAATCGCATTCCATTGGCAGCTGCTTGCTTGCAATGCGATTGACACGATTTGAAAATCGATTTAGTATTTTCAAAGCAGCTGCTTGCTTGCGATTCTTTTCAAAGCTGCTTGCTTGCAATGCGATTGACGCGATTTAGTATTTTCAAAGCAGGTGGTTGCTTGCGATTCTTTTCAAAGCAGCTGCTTGCTTGCAATGCATTTTCAATGGCATTCCATTGATGCGATTTATGCCTTCCCAAATTTTCAATCGCATTCCATTGACGTGATTTACACTAATGCCTGTCGCTACGCTGCCATGGCATTTCAGTCGCACCACGGTGACGCGATTAGCACGTATGTCGCTGCCACGCGGCACGACTGATCCCAGTCGCTATCATGCGGCGCGACTGATGGCTATTCTTGTAAAAAAATTTGAGATATATTTTTGTAATTTATATATATATAATAATTATTTTAAAAAAATCCTACTTAGTCCATCCCCCCTTGTTGCTTGGAATGACAGGGCTATCATTTCATCATCTCAAGGCAAACCATTTACACGATCGAATTCCTACCAGGATTTGGTCCGGTGGTCTACTTGCGAGCATTGGTGTCATTTTGATCCGTCCAAGATCTCATCCGCTTTCAGGGGGTCCTGCACACCACCTGCCTTCAAAAATGATGGAGCACGAGCGTTGCTCGCCTATATTAGTCAATCGCTGATGAGTGCAGCACCGTGCATGACCTGTCAGAACTGAAACAGGGCCCTCTTTTGATCCGGTCTTCGCGCCCCATGAGGCGGCTTGATATGCCCCTTCGCCGCATTCACGCGTGTATCATGTTAGACAACCTCGCTATCAAATAGTCCGGGGTTGCCTAATAGATCTAAACTGGAGAACAGAGAGAGGACGAGAGACACAATATGAGGAGGAACTGCTCGCTTATTATTCTCAGATGCTGTACATAATGGGGTGACCCTCGCCTCCTATATATAGCGGTTCTCGCTTAGAGATAAGGAAGAGTCCATATCGGATACTGAATCCGGTTTCCTAACACTCCCCTTGGACTCTTCAACATGCGAGATGCATATGCCTCATTAAAACTCCATAAAACCCAAGTGGGAAAAATAATTAGAGAAAGAGTACATAGCACACGCTTGTGTGTTGCACGCGGATTGCCTCATCAAAAACCTTATGTAAGAAAACTTCAATGAAAAACTTACTTAAGGAAAAGAGTACAATCCACCCAAACTTCAATGTTAATCTTCAAGATTTACGTTGGGTACTCAAACTTCATGTTTGAGATTTATGTAGGAGTATGTGAAAAATCTCCTCGAAATCTGCACTTCTCTAAGCCTCATCATCCCGATTCCTCTAATACATCTTTCAAAGGAAGATGCCGAGTGACTTAGTGAATAAGTCTGCGAGATTTTCACACGACTTAGTATGCAGTATCTTTATCTCGTTCATCTTATGCATTTCATGAGCATAAAAGAACTTGGGGTTGATATGCTTTGTAAGGTTACTCTTCACATATCCCATTTGTACTTGTGCAACACAAGCTGCATTATCTTCATAGATAATAGTGGGGTTTGTTCCATGTTCGAGACCACATGACTTGGATGTGGTGAACCATTCTTCAAGCCATGCACATTCCAGAGAGGCTTCATACAATGCAATGATTTCTGAGTGGTTAGTCGACGTCGAGACAAGAGTCTGCTTAGACGACTTCCAAGAAATTGCTGTTCCACCGCAAAGGAAAACATACCCAGTTTGTGACTTGCCAAGATGCGGTCCGATAGGTACCCAAAGCATCGGCGTAGCTAATTAAATTCAATTCATTGTTTCTTCAGAAAACAAGCCGAGGTCTTTGCTTCCTTGAAGGTAACGGAAGATGTCCTTCACCCCTTTCCAATGCCTTTTGGTGGGTTACTGCATCGCGCTTAGCAAATTCACGGCGAACGCAATGTCAGGCCTAGTGCTATTCGTAAGGTACATGAGCGCTCCAATTGCACTCAAGTATGGGAATTCCGCTCCCTGTGACTTCCTCCCCTCTTCTTTAGGCCTCAGCACGGGTCTAGGTGCGCTTGGAGTGACCTTCCACCATTGGGGTCTTTGCGGGGTATGCCTTTTCAAAGCCAAATCTCTCCAACACTTTCAAGCGTGTAGGATACTTGGTGTACCAAGATTCCGCCTTGGACATGTTCAAGCCGCAAGCCTAAACAGAACTTGGTTTTACCCAAGTCTTTCATTTCAAACTCAGATTTCAAGTATGTGCATGCTTCTTCAATTTCCTCATCCGTCCCAATGATGTTCAAGTCATCTACATAGACGGAGATTATACAAAATCCATTCGTGGATCGTTGTATAAATACACATGGACAATCTTCATTGCTCGTAGCCTTTCTTGCAGAGAAAGTCACTCAAACGATTGTACCACATTCTTCCTCGATCGTTTTAGCCCATACAGTTGATTTCTCCAATTTCACATCGTATAGGTTTCTGTTTGCTCTGTCTTGGTTCGGGATAGGGATACCTTCCGGTACTTTCATATAAATCTCCGAATCCAAGTTTCCATACAAATATGCTGTGACAACATCCATTAGCTTCATTTTCAACTTCAAGTTGACTGCCATTGACTGCCATTGCAGATCGGATCGGGCGATCAATCGCCGGTAGTAGTCGTTCGTCGTTGTCGACGATTCTTCACTTCTTGTCTTTTTCTCACCTTTCAATCTTTCTCCGTAAGAGCTTCGTGCTGATAACGTGTTAGACAACCTCGCTATCGAATAGTCCGGGGTTGCCTAATAGATCTAAACTGGAGAACAGAGAGAGGACGAGAGACACAATATGAGGAGGAACTGTTCTGCTTTATTATTCTGTATGCTTCTGTACAATGGGGTGACCCCCTGCCTCCTATATATAGCGGTTCTGCTTAGAGATAAGGAAGAGTCCATATCGGATACGAATCCGGTTTCCTAACATATCAAAAGCCTCCTCGTTCTGCAGCAGCAGTACCAACTACCAAGTGGTGATGTTGAGTGACCGGAAGCATTACATCGACACGACCGCCGGGCCTACCATGACGGACCGCTTTTTTAGGGGCAAGGCGAGAACTCACAACAGCTACCCAGACGACTAATCGTTGGAAAACAAGAGTACAATTACGGCAAAAGCCAATTCAACTCTTTATTCAATATAGCCTAACGCCGTGGGTTTTACAAAAGAGGGCGCAGCAGGCCCGAATAACTTACATAATCAAAACACCGTGACAAAGCCTCGAAAGCAAAAGACCAAGACCTCAAACCAACAAAATCGCTAACTACTTAACTCCCTCAAACGCCTCAAATTTCTTCAAACTCGAAGGGCTGAAGTTGCAAGGGTGAGTACGGGAGTACTCAACAAGTCGTACGGAGAATTCTAAATACTATATGCAGGGGATTATCCAATGGAAGGAACTAGGGTTTTAGTATCTGGATGCAGTTTTATTTTCCAATTCATTTTACATTTGAAGCACAGACTATTAAATAAGTAGTTGGGGTTTCACAAAGTTCAACAACACAAACCACACTTAACCAACTTCTTCAACAATCTCCGAAAACAGTAACTTGAGCTTGGTTACGGGTATCACCCCAGTTCAAACTTAACTTCATTAACCTAAGTACGGTGATTCGAATACCATCATGATTAACTCACAGAGGTGCTCACTTTACCCATTAAGATATCAACGCATCTGCTACTCACGTGCAACTAGAATACATGCGCTTGGTCGAGATGATCACAAGAATTGCTAACCATTCCTGTTGGTTTAGTTGTTAACCGATAGTACCGCTACCTTGGACTCGTGGTCCCCATTAGCGCCTCACTGCTAGGAGAACCAAGAATGTCGCTAAGGACCATTCCCGTTTCCACTCCTCCGGTTCTTCCCCCTCGCCAGGAAGGTTCGGTCCCCATTCTCTCCGAGAATGGTAGCCACCAAAAGAATCCGGCTTTAGGTTCGTGAATGATTAATTTAATGTCGAGCCATGCTTTGATACCAGCCTGTCGACTAGTCCGACTGTGGTTGAGCCGGATACTTAAGTTGTTTACTTTGCTCAAGGGGGTTGTTAACCTTACATCGCCAAAGATCAAGCCTTCATCCGCAAACCCGATCCTATCCCATAATACCGGCCACCAAACAAACCAAGGCATTAATCATCACTGGGATCTGAGTTACATCCACTCCGGATTTATCCGATTCCTCGCCCCCTGTGATCAGAAAGCACTTTCACAAACATCCGAATCAGAGATTCGGCAGCATTTTATTTACAACCTTTTAAAAACATTTGACTATCTAGCCTGGACTAATTAATAATTTAGCTTAACATGACAATAGAAATCATCTAAGGTTACAAAGGATACAATATGGTTCAAATATTTCAAGGAGGTTTCAAGATCAATTTTGGCATTACCTAGGTATCATGTCATTCCAAAATAATGGTTTCAATAATTCAACATACAGTAAAATAATGCGATAAAAATAATTACTACTATAGCATGGCATGATTTGGGATCAATATGATCAAGGGTGTACGGCTTGCCTTGCTCGGCGATCGGATCGGCTGAACTGAAGAGGAAGTAGTCGTTCGGGGCTTCCACGTCCACGCTCGCTTCCGGAACTTCTCCGACCGTGCTTCCCTCGAATCAAGCCCGCCTGTGGATCTGCCGAATTGTCCAACGCCTGGATCTAGCGACAAGAACGAACGACAAATAAAGAAACGAAACGAAAAGAAACGAAACGAAACGAACCTAAACCTAACCTGGCCGAGAGAGAACGTAGCGGGCTTAATTGGGCAATTCGAATTTTGGGAACTCCTGATTGAGGAACGAGGCATTTTTGGACTCGCGATCAAACGGTTCGTAGTGTATTTGGTGGCGGCCGCTTACGGAATTTTCGGGATTTTCTCGGGCTATTTTTCGATTAAAATCTTAATTTTGATTTAATAATCGATTATTAAATCCAAAATCAGAAACACACGTTAAAGGTTGTTAATGCTTTTATGAATCGGGCCATGGCCCACGCGAAGTGAGGCGCGAAGCGCATAGTGAGTCGGGTCAAGACGGCCAGCGCGCGGCGAAGCGGGCGAGGCTTGGCCTCGGCAAGTGGAGGGCACAGGCTGTGGGCGTCAGGTGGTCTGGCTTGTCACGGACCGGCAAAGCGGGCGGCTAGGGTTAGGTTGGGAGGCTGGCGGCGAGCGAGAAGGTGCTGGCATGACAAGGCACTGGCCGTGAGCGAGGGAGGAGGAGAGGCGGGACTCACGGCGAGGGGCGAGGAGCGGCGAGGAATCATATGGGCTCGCGCTTTTTATAGCCGCAGGAGAGCAGCGGCGCAGCGGCCGGCGGAGCGAGCGCGAGCGAAGCGGGCGGGCGCTGAAGCGGTTACTTGCCGGCGGCATCGAAGCAGATCGGGCGGGCGGCGAAGGCAAGCGGGCGAGCAAAGACGCGACACGGCGGCGTTATGGGCCGGACGCGTCCAGACGGCGCCGAAGCGCGCGCGGGCGGGCGGGTTAACACTGATAAGGGCGCTGGCGTTAGGCGGCATAGGGATCATGGCGGGCGGGGGTATGGCTGGGCGTCGACATGGCGGGCGGGCACAAGACGCGAGGTGGCGCCGGGCGCCGGGGCGAGAGGCGGCTGCGCCAAGAAGCCTGGCTGGCTGGAGTGAGTCCACCACAACGCCGAAGACGGAGACTGGCTGGCCGGAGGAGGAGAGAGGCCAACAGGCCAAGCGGAACGGCCGAAAGCCTGGCAAGGAGAATTGGCCTTAACTCAAAAACGGAAATCCAAATTAAACAAAAGCAAAATCAAACTCAAATTCAAATTCCAAATTCAAAACTTGAACCTGAAATTCGAACAACTCCAAATTAAATTCATTTTGAATTTTAGGGTTGTTTCAACCTACCCCACTTAAAACAAATCTCGTCCCCGAGATTTATTCCTCCTGGGAGCAAGGTTGGGAACCATCACAGAACTGATTCCTTTTTCTCGAAGGGTCCTTCGAGGGTGTGATCCTTCCACTAGACTCCAGAATCTTGACAATCTCAAACTCGCCTTTTTCTTCCGACTTCCATGATCCTCGATCGATCTTTCTTGAACCATAAGGCAAATTGATTCTTTGACAGACTCGATCCGATCGTGGTCAAATGTCTCTTCAATGGGGAAATCAATCATACTGCGCGAACTCGACAAATCCTGAATTGATCGAAATTGCATGCCATTTCTCCGATTCTCGTTAGAAACCTCGATATGGCTTTAGTCTAGCTAGGTTTAGCTTCCTGCTTTTATCCAAATGGTGCCGACTTCAAATGGAATTACTTCTAGACAATGCGCCTCTCGATTTGATAGCTAATGTCCCTTCTTCCAGCTTTAGCATAACTTTTTCCGGTCAGATCCCATGGGCCTTCAAAACTTTCTCGACACGCCACATGAATTTTCGTGACGTAAATAGGCTGGGGTCCAAAGCTATTTCTCTTTAGTCTTTATTCAATTTGAAAAGGGGTCGACACTTTCCTCCGTAAGGGGTTCCGAAGGGTACCATATCCAGACTGACTCGTCAACTGAGGCTGTACTGAGATTCTGTGGACGGCACTAAGTGGTCCAATTCGGTCCCATGTGCTAGGGCGCAGGCTCTCAACACTTCCTTTAGACTCTGGTTGTTTCTTCTCTTGCTTGTCTATCTGGCTGAGGGTGGTGTACGGGGTTGAAGTTCAAATCTGTCCTCGTAGCCTTATGCAGACTTTCCCTGAACATTGAGCTAAACTAGCTCATCAATCTCGACCTGGGGATCCTTGTGGTCTCGTTGATCTGAGCTGAATTTTTATCCCGCTAACTTGTCTTTTCTCGACGATCCGTCGCTAGGTACGAGGTAAGCTATTCCAATACATAAGTGATGTTCCATCCAAGCGCCAATCCTTGCTGAGCTTTTTAGGTAACCTAGTGGCAAGGTTTTCCTTTCTCTTTCATTCCCACATGGGCAATCCGTGAAGTGGATGTGGCTATCTCGACTGCCGCTTTGGTGGTCCACTTCATCTCTGTCGACATCTGCTGCATCCATCCACGATTTGTTCACATCTTTCTTCATTACTTCCTCGCCGTATTCCCTTCTCAAATCTTGGTGCATTCGCACTTCGCTGGGTATCGATCATTTAGGTATGTGAACTTCACAAAACCAATCCTCTTATATCCTTATTATCCTAGACACTCGTGAAATTAGGCTCGATCGCTTAATTCTGTATCTCTTTCTCGTGTCTCTCGAAGCTTTCCTTGTCTCGTCATTGCGTGGCCGACCGAATCGATTCATAAACTCATTGTACTTACGGTGAATCTTGTGACACTTCCGACATCGTCCGCCGGGTTCAACCGCCATAACTCCGACTCTAGCTGTGGGGAGATGCTCTTTCCTTGAGCTAAGTGACAAAGATGCCCTTCTCGCTAAGGCGCCGCCTATCACACTAGTTCTTTCTCATGGATGGTACTGAACTCTGGAGTCGCAATCCTTTACTTGACTCCATCCATTTTTCTTTCATCTCCTTAGTCTTTTCCCAAAACAGGAATGGTCGAGGCTGACTTCATATCATGTGTCAGGTCATCTTCCTCATACGACTTGAGCTGTCATAAAACATCCTCAATCATCCTTTTATCCTGTATCAGCATACTTGTCGATCCTTTCTCCTTAGCACTGACATCTGTACGGGAGTCTTGGTTTGGGTCTTGGGAGTATGGCGATTGGTGCTGACGTTGAATTTTGTTTTCGGATTCCTGGAAATTGTCCTCACTCTTCTATGTCCACCTGTAGGGTCGCATCGCTGAGAGGCCGAGTCTCGTGTTTTGTTATCTCTCTCAAGAATCCTTTGACTCAACTGCCTCACTACTCTCTAAAAACTTCCGACTCGCTACTGACTACTGATTCCATTCCAGAAATGTCTCACATCGATCCATCTTTACTCCACCTCTAGCGAGGTTGTTACTTAGGAAAATGGTTCTATTCAACTAAAATTCATTTAGAGAATATGGCGCAGTTTGTTCTCTAATTTTTCCTAAGCACTACAATGAACTGTCCATAGACTCCATATACTTAGTTCATTGGGTTTACGAAATATGCCAGGTACTCTGCGAGTCCAACAGAGCCATTCCAACCCTTGTGGTCCATACTGCTTAGCAACTGTGGTCCTCTCACTGTCCTGTTATCTGACTTTCAACTGACGGTACTTTATTCTTGATTCCAATTCGGGGATTCTTTGGCTTCCTTTAACTGATCAACAGGTCATGACTCTGAGGCAACTTAAACTTATCCAAATCACGGGTGTGTTGTCAAATCCGAGTGTGGTAGGCGTTGATGTGACCTTGACTCCTTTATAATTCTCTGATCATTTTGTTCCATCATTTCCTGTATGTGGTACTCCTTGGTGTCACTGTTTTCTGTGTACAATCCATCCTGACCTTATGTCCGAATAATCGATTCATCTTTAGAATGATATTCAGACTATCCCTTTTCCATGACAAACTATCTTGGGATTTTAGTCTTCTTGGATTTCCGTCTCCAAGTTGCACTAGAATCTAACTATCCTCCTGACTCTTGATCCTGACACTTGTAGCTTCAAGGGCTTCAGAATCGATGTTAGGTCCATCTTAAGACTGTTCTTCCTTTCTTGGAATCCTATTCCACTCTGCTCCTTGGTGATGTGTCATAGGGAAGAAATCTTATTTAACTCAGTAGCCACTGTCTTTTGTCCACCATTCGCATTAGCGCTTCATGTGTCAAAACACCGCTTATTTCCAAAATATTGTTCACCATACATTCTTGCTAGTACAAGTCGGTCCTAATCTTGATCCCTTGGATCTCCATATCCAAGTTGTTACATTCAAGTCTAGCTATTAGTCTACTCCCGGTGGCTTGAAATCTCCAGGGAGTGGTGACGGGGTACAGGGCCAATTGTTGCTGTTTCTTGGCGATGACTTGATTGACTCTCCTTGACGCACCGCGTTCCGACTTTGATCGCTTGGGTTTCTTCACTAACCGGGTAATTTTTGATATCCTCAGGTTTGGGGATTGCTGTTAATGGGACACCGATGGTCCGCCGGTATGGGCCGAGGCCGACGTCCTGGGATCTCGCTACCGCTAGCTTGGTAGGTCCTTCGCGGGGCAGATTGTCCGATGTGTCCGGCCGTCTACACGTGAAACATCCCGTAATCCTTGGGGCAATTTCCGACATAGTGGTTCCTATTGCATTTATAGCACTTCACTGCTTTTGGGCCGAGTGGCTGGGTGTTGATCGCTTCCTTTTATTACCTGCCTCTTATTGGGGAATCCGTGAGTGAGAGCCGAGGTCCTTTCTCTCGATCTGGGTGGAAGTCTCAGATTCAAGCCTCAAGTTTTCTTCTTTTTCATTCTTTCCAACTCATTCCGGGCTTCTTTGATTGTTACCCATTTGTCCATTTCAGCTGACAGGTCCTTGATAGCTAAGGTGTGGAATGTCAAGCTTTTCTGTAATCCTTCCAAGAATTCTCTCATCTCTTTAGCTTGAATGTCCATCTCCATGGGAATGTCACTGGCAAAGTAGTCGGATTCGTGCAGACATCCCACTACTGCACTTTCTTCTTGTTTGTCCAGCTTTCCTGTGGCGTGTCCTTGAGGTTTGTCAACTAGCCGTTCCAAAATCCCTTCTAATAACTGCGTGTGGTGCCTTTCTGCTTGTTGTCTGTTTCTTTCCATTATGGCCAGTATTTGAGCTAGGTTGACTGGGTGGTTTACCGACTCTTCATTATCGTCGAACTGCCATGCAGAACTTTGATCCAAAATCGCCATGGTCTCAATCTGCCTTTTCTTTTCTGGGTCACAGCACAGGTTTTGGGGTAAAGCATGATAAGTAAGACTTAGAACATGAGGCAAAGTGAGAGACTGAGTAGGTGAGAAGCAAGATGAAAGGAGAAGAATTAGTGGAATTTGGCCGGAAGGTATAAGATACTTAATGCAAACAATTTAGCAGAGAGATAGAAACATAGCTTTTATACATAGACTGCTTTACAATACCTGGCCATAAGGTATCCAAAACAATCTACTTTACACTACCAAAAGACCTACTGAAAAGGGCACAACTTCTACGACTAACGATCTAACCATCGCCGACGACATCACCTCCAAGTCAAGTGGCGAAGATCGACGAGGATTTTGAAATTTAGACTGGCAGACAAAACTTTTAAAACAAACCGAGAGGATAAAACTCTAAAGAAGATAAGGTAGCAGGGGAAGGACGAGAAGCAATAATACTTATATTTTCGAAATTCATTTTGTTTGTAAGCCGAAATAATTTTGTAAAATTTCCTATACCAACCTAAGGTCTTAATCTATGGTCAAGCCAAGCTGCTCGATACCACTTGTGACGGACCGCCTTTTTAGGGGCAGTGAGAACTCACAACAGCTACTCAGACTTACTAATCGTTGGAAAACAAGAGTATACCACCGCAAAAGCCAATTCAACTCTTTATTCAATATAGGCCTAATCTGGGGTTTTACAAAAGAGGGCGCAAAGTAGGTCTTAATAACTCATAATCAAAACACCGCATGTGCAAAGGCCCGAGCAAAAGACCAAGACCTCAAACCAACAAAATCGCTAACTATTTAACTCCTCAAACGCCCAAATTCTTCAAACTCTGAAAGGGCGGGGGTTGCAAGGGTGAGTACGGGAGTACTCAACAAGTCGTACGGAGAATTCTAAATACTATATGCAGGGGATTATCCAATGGAAGGAACTAGGGTTTTAGTATCTGGATGCAGTTTTATTTTCCAATTCATTTTACATTTGAAGCTAATGCACTATTAAATAAGTAGTTGGGGTTTCACAAAGTTCAACAACACAAACCACACTTAACCAACTTCTTCAACAATCTCCGAAAACAGTAACTTGAGCTTGGTTACGGGTATCACCCCAGTTCAAACTTAACTTCATTAACCGGAAGTACGGCGTATTCGAATACCATCATGATTAACTCGCAGAGGTGCTCACTTTTTACCCACAAGATATCAACGACTGCTACTCACAGTGCAACTAGAATACATGCGCTTGGCCAGATGATCACAAAGAATTGCTAACCATTCCTGTTGGTTTAGTTGTTAACCGATAGTACCGCTTACCTTGGACTCAGTGGTCCCCATTAGCGCTTCACCTGTGAGAACCAAGAATGTCACAAGGACCATTCCTGTTTCCACCCCTCCTGCTCTTCCTCGCCAGAAGGCTCCTGGTCCCCATTCTCTCCCCGAGAATGGTAGCCACCAAAAGAATCCGGCTTTAGGTTCAGGAATGATTAATTTATCGAGCCATGTCTGATACTAGCCTCGGTCGACTAGTCCGAGCGGGTTGAGCTGATACTTAAGTTGTTTACTTTGCTCAAGGGGGTTGTTAACCTTACATCGCCAAAGATCAAGCCTTCATCCGCAAAACTGATCCTGTGATCCCATAATACCGCCACCAAACAAACCAAGGCATTAATCATCACCGATCGGAGTTACATCCACTCCGGATTTATCCGATTCTCGCCCCCGTGATCGTAGCACTTTACAAACATCCGACCAGAGATTCTAAGAAGATTTTATTTACAACCTTTAAAAACATTTGACTATCTAGCCTCGACTAATTAATAATTTAGCTTAACATGACAATAGAAATCATCTAAGGTTACAAAGGATACAATATGGTTCAAATATTTCAAGGAGGTTTCAAGATCAATTTTGGCATTACTCTAGGGGTATCATGTCATTCCAAAATAATGGTTTCAATAATTCAACATACAAAGAAAATAATGCGATAAAATAATTACTACTATAGCATGGCATGATTTGGGATCAATATGATCAAGGGTGTACGGCTTGCCTTGCTCGGCGACGGACGGGTCGAATCAAGAGGAAGTAGTCGCTCGGGCTTCCGTCGTCCACGCCTGGCCGAACTTCTCCTGACTGCCTGGCCTTCGGAATCGCCTCCGCCCAGGGATCGGCTCGAATTGTCCAACGCCTGGATCTAGCGACAAGAACTAACGACAAATAAAGAAACGAAACTAAAAGAAACGAAAACGAAAACGAACCTAAACCTGAACCGGGCCAAGTTTAGAGAACGGCGCTTAATTGGGCAATTCGGAATTTTGGGAACTCCGGATTGAGGAACGGAGGGCATTTTTGGACTCAGTGGATCGAAACGGTTCGGGTAGTGTATTTGGTGGGTTTCTGGGGCTTACGGAATTTTCGGGGATTTTCTGGGCTATTTTCTGGATTAAAAACGAATTTTGGATTTAATAATCGGATTATTAAATCCAAAAATCAGAAAACACTCGCTTACAGCCGTTGTTGGGTCAATGGGCTTTTGGAAGTGAATCGTGGCCGGCCCACGCGGCGAGGCGCGTGGCGTGAGAGCGGGCCGCGACGCCAGCGCGCGGCGAAGCCCAGGGCGAGGTCACTGGTCCTGGCGGAGCGGGCTACGGCGCATTGTGAGGTTGGGTGGGGGCTGGTCGCGGACCGGCAAAGCTGGGCGGTTAGGTTAGGGTTTCTGGCGGAGGCCCGTGGCGAAGCTGAGCGAGGGCGGGCTACGGACTACAAGGCAGCGGCCGGAATGGAGAGGAGGAGGGGACTCACCGCGAGGCGAGGAGCGGGTAGGAATCAAGGCGGGCTCGCGCTTTATAGCCGCAGCAGGGAGAGAGAGAGCGCGACGGCGCCGGAAGCGCTGGAGGCGTTGCCGAGCGCGGGCGGCGCGAAGCGTTACTTGCCGCGATCGAAAGCGATCGGCGCTGGCGAAGCGCATTGACGAGCGCTGAGCAAAGACGCGACACGGCGGCATGGCTGGCCGGCGCGTCGGCAGACGGCGTTGAAGCGGCGCGCGGCGGCTGCTAAACACGGCACATGGCGCGGCGCGTAGGCGGCATGGCGCCGGCGACATGGGCGTACAGAAAGCGGCACAAGACGCGGAGGGGCGCCAAGGCCCGTGGCTGAAAGGAGGAGGAGGCTGGCCAACAGTCGATTGGCTGGGAGTGAGTGGCCACCGCCAAACGGCCGAAGACGGGGAGACTGGCCGGAGAGAGAGAGGCCAACAGGCCAAAAGCGGGAAACGGGCCGAAAAGCCCAAGGAGAATTGGCCCAGAACTAAAAACGGAAATCCAAATTAAACAAAAGCAAAATCAAACTCAAATTCAAATTCCAAATTCAAAACTTGAACCTGAAATTCGAACAACTCCAAATTAAATTCATTTTGAATTTTAGGGTTGTTTCAAGCTCCACCAATCCAGCCAGAGATCGTGGCCGGCCATGTTGCGTGCCGTGCTCCCATTTTCCCTGTCTTGAGAGCTTGCAACTTCGACATGTGGTTTCTTCCCAGTGTTCTTTGGGTTTGCAAGTAAAACACCTCGCTTGCGATTTGTGCCCCCCAGGTTTTATGCTACCTTTTCTTTTGGTATATAAAAAAAACTACTTTGTTTTTAGTACCATTTTTCCTGTTGAACTACGTGTAATCTTATTCAAAGATTAAGCACGAGACAATCGTACATGCATGACTGTTGCCCACAGTTGTAGCGCCTCGAGAACGAACATGCTTCATAGACATTGGTGCCCTTTGGGGCCTACCACTCCTTTCCCGTAAATCGTAGTCATCTACTCGTTGAGTGGTGTACTGGTGTGCCTAAACAGCTTTCTTTCGCTCTCTAATCACGGCTGAAGGCATCTTCAACAGTACTATTACAGCTAGTATCACTTAGCAATATAATATTTATTAGTTTGTGAACACTCAAATTTATAGCCTTTGGATCTAGATCCATTGATCCAATCCATTTATCATCTCTCCCCACCACCCTCCTCTTTATAGGCCCCCCAAGTTGAATGCTCACAAACAAAAAAAAACACTCGAGTGTTTCTTAGCCATTCTCTATAATATTAATAAAATCCTATGTAGAGAAGAAAAGAGGTGAGGAAAGAGAATGTGAGCAAGCACAGTAGTAAAGCACCGCTACATACTCTTTTACAAAAACTATCACTAAAAGTTATATCTAAATATTGTGCAATAACTATTTTCTCTCTCTTGTATATAAATAATCTATCTATGCTCTCGTGCAAAGCTAGCTTTTATTTAAGAGGCAGCTCTCTTATCTCTCCTCTTTTCTCACTCTTCCATATAAACCAAAGCCGATGTGTGCAGGTTGAGAGCCAACTGAGGTGGTCTTATTGTACATGTCCTAAAAGAAACAATCTGATCACGTAAACCTACGCAAAAAGTAATAGAGTGAGAGAAAAACAATGTAATAAAAATAATATAAAATAGTTAGATAAATGATTTTAAAGATAAATTATTGAAGATGTTGTCTCTAGTGATGTCTTTAATTTAGTTAGAATCATATCTTTTCGATTTTTTCAAAAAAAACAAAGGAGAGGCATCTTCTGGCAGCAGTTCTTGACCTACTTGTTTAATGGAAGTTGAGCTCTAAAGCCGATTTGTCTGATCGATGTTTTTTTCGCAGCAGCTCCTGACCTACTTATTTTGGATTAATTCAAGTGAGATGAGCATACGAGCAAATGAATACGTGAGGGGAGGTGATTTATATGCTCTTCCAAATAGATCAATCAAGGGTAGACCAAGGCTACTTACTCCTTAGTTGATGCTTTTAAGATTTGTGAATGTCTATACTCATACGCGAGACATATGGTTTATACTCTCTTTTTTTGTGCAAGATTTCCGAACCGTAAATATCACTTCGGAGTTGGAGACGGTACAGCTTCTCAAGTCAGCTCAAGATGCAATCAAATAATGAACCTCTTGACAACATCCCTTTAAATGGATGAGAAGTTTTTCCCGTCAAAAACATGGCACATGCACGCTGATCACGGATTCACGGGTTCCCCTTTGTTGCAAGAACAAGTGTTTATTTGCTGCAGAAGACCTCGAGCTTTTGTAGATGAATTTTTTCTGAAAAACAATAGCAGATGCTGCACTGCTCGTATAAAGGTGTGTTTGGTTATAGGATGAGGTTGAATAGGATGGGATGATTCTGTACTATTTGGTTCCATTATTTCAGGTGAATGAGATGGTTCAACATCTAGAGAGAATATTTTTCAAATTTGTATCACTTGATCCATGATAGGATGATTTCATTCAAGCAACCAAACGTATGGATAAATATTTTTTTAACTATCTCATACATATACCACTTGGTACAGGCAACCAAACACACCCTGCATGTGTACATATTTGCATCCTCAAATGCAGAATCTAGCTTTTTTCGTGTGTTTGGTTGCCTGTATGTTGCTCGGTGCCTGCATGAGCTGATGCAAGATTCCTCCTCCAGCCTGCATGCAAAGAAACGTGGAAATCGGCCGTATGAGCAGAGCCAGGCTCTGGCCATGCTGCATGCACGCTAACATCATGATGTCAGTGTTTTCAATTCGATTTTCATCTAAATTTTTGCTATATCTTTTGATTAACATATCCGATCAACGAATCGATTTCATCTGTGTTCCCGACATTTTTTCGAACAAAACTAGACCACACTTGCTATATAAATTTTAAAAGATTAAAATTTTAGTTTTTCACTTTATTGATTTCCTATAATATATTTTAAAACTTTTTTATTTTCGTTTTATGACATTATTAATTTTCCAGTATTTTTTAAATTTGTTTCACCCCTCTCTTGTTTTTCTATCACGCTTTCATTCCAGTGCAGCTAAGCAAACAACATCTATGTGCAGCCTGTTCAACCTCGTATGACCAACCAAACAACATCTCCTTACAACCACTCAGCCTAACTCCCACCAACCTGGCTGAGCTCATACTGCCTAACTGAACTGAGAAGGCAACCAAACATCCCCTAACTCTAATTTTGTATGCATGAAAAAGTTCAAGTGCCACTTTTTACAAACAGTAACTGGCAATCAGGCCACGGTAACGAGTTGTAGTTTAGCTGGACCCGCTTTCAGTGATTGGTGCAGAGCACTCCAAATGGATATGGAGCCTACAGGGGAGATAAAAGCTCCATATCCGCTGAACATGGCACTCAATGCATGTCAGTACTGCTCAGTGCTCACTCTCTGCTCATTACTCGTATCACAGTATCTCTCTCTCTCCCCCCCTCTCTCTGCATCTCCTCACACTTCACACACTTGTGAGTTGTGAGCCGTGACACAGCCCAGTCCCAGTAACCCCGGTTGCCCACTGAATTGCTGTACAAAGGGAGAGAGGGAGGAGAAAACAAGTGAGAGAAAACAGAGCAGAAAGAAATGCTGACATTTTCTTCTTGTTCATCCATCTTCTCTTCCCCAGCCATCCCCAACCTCCTGTGGTGTCTTCTCTTCTTGGCCTTGGTAGGCAGTAATGGTGTCTTTGCAGCAGCACCAAAGGTTGGGTTTGGGTACGAGCTGGTGTCCCTGGTTGAGCACCCCAAGGGGGGAGGCCTTGTGGGCTACCTGCAGGTCAAGAAGCGCACATCCACCTATGGCGCTGACATCCCTCGCCTCAGGCTCTATGTCAAGTAAGTAGACACCAAGCAACAGCAAAGAGCTTCTTCTTGTTCCTCACATTTTTCTGTGCACAGCATTCTATGTTCCATTGGTGCCCTCCCCTCCCCTTCCTTAATAACACATCCTGTAATTCTGAGGAGAATGTTTGTAGTTGCAATATTTGATTGTTCGATCGCTTCATGTCTTGAAGAAAGAATAGAGTTATTGAATTTTAGGTCTCACAAATTAGAAGGAAATATGCCCCCAAGATATGAAGCCTTGTTTCACTTGGGAGGTCACCTTACAATGTGTAATGTGTTCACGCCTGGATGATCTCCCACTTATATGCTACTTGCCATCATGTTTTCCAAGTATATTTAAAGATTTACCATCATGATCTCCTACCATATTGCCTAAAGAATTGAAAGAAGCACTTGAGGTCGTTTTCTAATGGCTTAACCAGTCACAATGCTGTGCAGGCACGATACCAAAGACAGGATAAGGGTGCAGATAACTGATGCAGAGAAGCAGAGGTGGGAGGTCCCCTACAACCTGCTCCCAAGGGAGCCAGCACCACCTGTAACCGGCGCGAAGATCACCGGCATCCCCTTCACCGCCGCCGATTACCCGGGGGAGGAGTTGGTCTTCACCTTTTGCCGAGACCCCTTCTCGTTTGCAGTTTACCGGAAGTCCAATCGGCAGACGCTGTTCAACACCAGCTATGGATCCCTGGTGTTCAAGGACCAGTACATCGAGGTGTCCACCCAGCTGCCCAACGACGCCGCGCTGTACGGCCTCGGCGAGAACACGCAGCCCGGCGGCATCCGGCTGCGGCCCAACGACCCCTACACGCTGTACACGACGGACATCTCGGCGATCAACCTGAACACCGATCTCTACGGCTCGCACCCGGTGTACATGGACCTGAGGAATTTGGGGGGCCATGGCGTTGCCCATGCCGTGCTGCTGCTCAACAGCAATGGGATGGATGTGCTCTACAGGGGAACCTCCCTGACGTACAAGGTTATTGGAGGTATTCTTGATTTCTACGTCTTCGCCGGGCCGACGCCGTTGGCCGTGGTGGATCAGTACACGTCGATGATCGGCCGCCCTGCGGCCATGCCCTATTGGGCATTTGGTAAGAACTGACTAGCTCGGCCTTTTTCGTCTTTAGTTTGGATCGATTGTGTTGTTCTCTGCTTCTTGTCGGATTAGTTTGATCCGTTCAGAAGCTTTTACTATGGTTAGCTAACTTCCAGATTGACTGATAACATATAGTTTTCTTATGCATTGAGTGGAATATTGTCAGTCAGGTCAGGTACACACTAATCTAGTTTTCAGCAGACAGCAGAGAGCAGTTTATTTGCTGGATAAGTTGTCTTTAGCCATGTCTTTAGCCAATGCTAAGTATATAGTGTGCCATATTCCTTTGTACGCCAGTGCTATAATTATCTCCCTGTGATTGCAACCTTTGTGCAAGTAGTATTAGCCATCAATAGATGCCAGCATCATGTGAACTTCTTTCCACAAAAATAGCAAGGCATGCAAGCTGCTGTGTCTCATTGTTTGCAAATAGTTGAATACTGGTTGATTAGTAGTTTGTACGTCATAACATGATCAGGTGTATCTCTCTGGTAATAGTATGAATTAGTACTAGTCTCTGAAGTTTCCTTGCTGGCCTTTATATTGAATATGACTTCACCATAGCAGTTTCCCTAATCTTGTACATTCTGGTTTGCCATCCTTTGCTGGTGTGGAATCCTTAGTTGAATGTAAGCAATACTTCTAGCTTGCTAGACCATCAACGATAGACAAACTCAACATCATTACTGGATTCAAAACGACCATTTGAGACTCTGTCTATATTTACTTTTGTGATGGAACATAATGCTTTTCAAAGGAAACTACAATCAATCAAAACTCAAAATATCTGTCTGTACAAGATATTGTTGACGAAGTGTTTCCAGTGATACTGATAAGGCTTTACGTGCACTGTATCTTCCCAGCTCATGGATCAGCTTGCTCTGAAAATGAGCATAAACCTGACAGAAAAAGTCAAACTGAAATTAATCTCACCAATTCGGTTGTCTTGCTTTGGATCTCTTGCAGCAAGTGTTGTCCAGTTGCTATTACCAATTGCTTGCTTTCGTGGCAGGAAAATTTTGTAAATGCACATATCCTACATGCAAATCATGAATAATTTTACTATAATCATTCCAATCTTAAGACACAACATCTCCAGTATCAAAGCAAGCTATTTGCAAACAAACCAAGATAGAAGTACCAAAAGTCTTACTCCCTTCGTTGATAAATATAAGGCCTATAGTTAATAAAGCCTTTTCTATTATACCCCTATTTATTCTCTCTCAACTATATTTATTTATTCGTTACTACTCAAACAAAGTATTATCTCTCATCTTTCAACACAATTAAGAGGGTTATGTAAGTCATTTTCTCTTATGTCTTTCTCAATTTCACCGTAACCTTAATCCTTGTGTAAAGTCAAAATACATCTTATATTTATCAACGGAGGGAGTAATGTTTTACCGTGAAATCTGCAGATTTCACAATTGTGTTCGTTCTTGCCTTCAGGGTTCCACCAATGCAGGTGGGGATACAAGAACCTGTCGGTAGTCGAGGGTGTCGTGGAGGGCTACCGGAATGCGCAAATACCCCTCGATGTCATCTGGAACGACGACGATCACATGGATGCCGCCAAGGACTTCACACTCGACCCTGTCAATTACCCGCGCCCAAAGCTGCTCGCGTTCCTCGACAAGATCCATGCACAGGGAATGAAGTACATTGTTCTCATCGACCCGGGCATCGCCGTCAACAGCTCGTACGGCGTGTACCAGCGCGGCATGGCACGCGATGTCTTCATCAAGTTAGATGGGCAGCCATACCTGGCGCAGGTCTGGCCTGGCCCTCTCTACTTCCCAGACTTCCTTAATCCGAATGGCGTGTCCTGGTGGATTGATGAGATACGGAGGTTTCATGATCTTGTCCCGGTGGACGGGCTCTGGATTGACATGAACGAGGCCTCCAACTTCTGCACCGGCAAGTGCACGATCCCGACGACGCACAGCTGCCCTGTGCCGAACACGACGACGCCGTGGGTCTGCTGCTTGGATTGCAAGAACATCACAAACACCAGATGGGATGAGCCACCTTACAAGATCAACGCCTCTGGCCAGATAGCTCGTCTCGGCTTCAACACCATTGCGACCAGTGCGACGCACTACAATGGCGTCCTGGAGTACAATGCGCACAGCTTGTATGGATTCTCGCAGGCCATTGCCACGCACCAGGCGCTGCAAGGGCTCCAGGGCAAGAGGCCGTTCATCCTGACGCGCTCCACATTTGTCGGGTCAGGCGCCTACGCCGCGCACTGGACCGGCGACAACAAGGGCACATGGGAAAATCTCCGGTACTCCATCCCCACGATGCTCAACTTTGGCATCTTCGGAATGCCGATGGTTGGCTCAGACATCTGTGGGTTCTACCCGGCGCCGACCGAGGAGCTGTGCAACCGGTGGATTGAGCTCGGCGCGTTCTACCCGTTCTCCAGGGACCATGCTAACTTCGCATCGCCAAGGCAGGAGCTCTATGTCTGGGAGTCCGTGGCCAAGTCGGCACGGAACGCTCTCGGCCTGCGGTACAAGCTGCTGCCCTACCTGTACACGCTGAGCTACCAGGCGCATCTGACCGGCGCTCCGGTGGCGCGGCCGTTGTTCTTCTCGTTCCCTGACTTCACGCCGTGCTACGGGGTGAGCACACAGTTCCTGCTCGGCGCAGGCGTTATGGTGTCCCCGGTTCTCGAGCAGGGCGCCACCTCCGTGAGCTCCATGTTCCCGCCGGGCAGCTGGTACAACCTGTTCGACACCACCAAGGTGGTGGTGTCCAAGGGCGCCGGCTCCGTCAAGCTCGACGCGCCGCTCAACGAGATCAACGTGCACTTGTACCAGAACACGATCCTGCCCATGCAGCGCGGCGGGACGATCTCCAAGGAGGCGCGGGCGACGCCGTTCACGCTCGTGGTCGCGTTCCCGTTCGGCTCCACGGAGGCTGACGCGGAGGGCGCCGTGTACGTGGACGACGACGAGCGGCCCGAGATGGTGCTCGCTGAAGGGCAGGCGACGTACGCCCGCTTCTACGCGAGCGTGCGCGGCAAGGCGGTGACGGTAAGGTCGGAGGTGGAGATGGGCAGCTACAGCCTGCAGAAGGGCCTGCTCATCGAGAAGCTCTCAGTGTTGGGACTGGAGGGGACCGGCAGAGACCTCGCCATTCAAGTTGATGGCACGAATGCTACCGCCATTACCGCTAATGCGAAGCTGCACGGGCAAGAAGAAGGTGTGGAGGGCAGGAAGAAGAGCGTGATGGTGGAGGTGGGAGGGCTGGCATTGCCGCTGGGCAAGAGCTTCACCATGACTTGGAACATGCAGATCGAAGCATAGGTCAAGTTCGCTTGTGCTTTCATCTGCACGTTCGTGCGTCGTGTATCTAATTTAGACTTTAGTTCCTGCCATGCTGCTGCTGCTGCTCACTCAGCCAGTTTGCGGGTGCTCTATGTAAGGAGCATGCCCGCACACCCAATCTGCGATTCTCTTCTGCATTGAAGCCTTGCTGGAAATAAAACTGCATATTGAGCGTGCGCTAAATTTACATCTTTTATGCGAGAAACGTGTGCTTGGTTTTTGCTGAATATGAAAGATGCATTAATCAAAACCAAAATAGTCTCAACATGGATTGCTATGAGAATTGAGAACTGTTACGATCACTTTTCGTTTACTCACGCAAAGTGTGTAGATGCACGGTGCACTTTTTATCAGCTGGGGTTTATGACCCAGACATTTTTTTGGGCGTGGCCAATCCTCAAGGGGCAAAAAAGAACCCATTTAGGCCCGATTGTCGACATTAATTCATCGGGCCCATGTTAACAGAGTATTGATGTTCGGCCTGCTAGGCCACTTAAGTAATCAGGCTTTCCGCAAGCCTATTAGAAAGGCCCATATGCTACTGTACCGTTTTTTTTTTGCGAATGCTAAATATACCACGATTTGGAGGTTTGTACCTATACAGTTTGCAAGTACTACTAATTTTGTTCTAAGTTTTCCAGTGAGCTTGACTGCCGAAATGGACTAATAGTGTGAGGATTCATTAGATTATGTCACATATCACGACCTTTAATACGATTATTAGTACGCACAGTGGCACCTGTAGACAAACCAATCAGCTTGTGGCTGTTGATATTCGCAAGAATCATGCACGCTGCTGCTGCATCAAGATCGCGAATTCGTCCTTTTCATCGATGTTATTCATTGTACAGCAAATTTGATAGGTGTTCAACAAGGGCTTATTTGAAATGGATGCCAACTAGACAATGTATTTGCATTTGAAACCTGAAATGACGTTCGGCACTACCTTTTTTTTTTTGAAAATTGGCCGAGATCTTTGGTATTCATTAAAGAAGGAGAACCACCACCGAACTACAAATACGTTCACACAACATATACCGACACGCACGCATGCACGCTTACACTTGATGCCGTGTGCGCCCGCATCGAGTGACACTCGAACGCGGACGGACGAGACGCGGTTCACACGCTCCCATCAACAAGGCAAGGCCCGGCTCACTTGGAGACTACTTTTGAAATAACTTATATGGTTGTCACATACATTCTTGTTAAATACCTCTCTTTTTCTTTTGCCTTTTTTATGTTCATTTACTGTGTTCGAAAACCAATCTAACGTCCATTTGGAACGGGCAACGTTTCTACATTTATGTGAAATTGACTTGTTTACTGCTAAGTTCGTACAAAACTCATCTGGTCGAAACAGTGCGTACGTTTCTTTTTCAATGATTTTAAAGACAATGGAATCTATCACGCACTTGTCCTGTGGATAGAGCGGTACGCACCATGTACAATATTCTTCGACAATGGCAGCACGGAGATCACGGTTCTGTTCTCTTTTTTTTAACATTGCATTGTCGTGAAGATGTAAAGGTCTTTAGCCTTCAAAATACAAAGCATGTACTAGTTTTTTTTAGTTTAATGTTTCAAGCTATAAACTGTGCATCAACTTTAAAGATATTTTATCTTTTTTTTTTGTCCTATCTTACCTCTCTTCAATATTTACAATATTTACGAGTAAAAGGAAAGCCAAGAAGCAGCGACGAGCCGACGAAGATGAGATGGACCGTAACGAGGTGCCGATGATTCGTCATTGTGCATTTGTGCGTCTGATTACTAGGTTAAATTGTCGGATGTTTTATTGTTGGATCATGGATGCAGATGTAGTAGCAGTAGATCGGAACGGTATAGCAGTGATTCCGTATTTTAACCGAGAGATCTTTTTCAACGTTGCCAGAAAAGGACGTGGTGCTCCGCGCCGGACGACACCCGAAAGCGCCGTTCCGTCACGTCACGTCGCTTCGTTCGATCAGTCGCGCGGCGCCAAATCACGCCCAGTCCGCAACGGCAGGGGCGCGCGCGGGCGGATGAGAAGCGTCAAACGGCACGCCGCATTATATGCCCAACAAACACCGCGCCGTCCTCTGGCCAGTCGCGCGCGCGCGCGCTCCGCCCGTCCACCCCACCTTTCCTGGCACCCGAGGCGCTGACTCCATCCACGAGGCGCACGGCCGGTTGACGTCGACGCGGCGCCGGGGCCCGCGCACCGCAATAACTGGAAGCTGCACGTCCTTTTCTGTGCTCACGGGGCCGCCCTCGATTGCCTGCCCCTTACGCTTTCTTTTCAACTTTTTTTTTTCTCCTCTCACTGTGCTCCCTCCGTTTATTTTTATAAAGCCTATTTTGATTTTATAAAAATAATAAAGTTATATTCAGATTTTAAAAAAATACGAGAGAAAATAACTTATATATATCCTCAGTGAAAACAACAGACTAAGCAAAGATAGGTACAAAAGTACTTCGCAAGTCATACCGAAAAATGCAGTATTAATGTAAGTGAGACAAAAGATGGCATAATACAATTAGTTAGAGCAATAAACAATATTTCAAATACAATAAATAATTTCAAAGGCATAATTAAGTAAGAAAAATGAGTTTTAAACTAATTTTCAACACAGGATAAAACCCGGAGCTTAATCCCCACTTTTCTTCCAAATGGAACCCCCTTCCATCAATAAATCATCTTTATCTTTGAAATCACTTTTAAAGAACCAATGTCTAATATGTGAATTACTTGCTCGGCATGCCCATGATCGTGGGCATAATTAATCAATTAGTTTTACACTCCATAGAGATTGTACAAATTTACCAACAAGACATTATCTTCTTGCGCTAAAAACACACTTCCATAGGTGTGCGGTACAGAGATCATGACAAGGCCTTTACAATATGCTATCCCAAGCAGTCCTACCTCGCTAAGGTTTCACCGCTAGTATGGTTAAACCGCCCAGTCCAGAAGCCCTCTTTTGCGCCACTCAAACAGCCAAATGACACGATGAAAGCATCTAAGCCCCCTAACTTCTTAACAATGTTTTATATGGATTTTGGTGTTCATCATCAAGTCAATTAATCCTTATGAAGTGAAACTTTTTCTTGTTGAAGGATAAAGGCTAAGAACTATTGTTTCTAATTCTGTCTTGAGAGTTGATTCAAGCCATGTAGCTAAGAGGGTCATAGGCCCTGTTTGTTTCGGCTTTTTCATCGGCTTAAAAGCCAAAAAGCCTAAGCCAAAACAAACTACTGGCTTTTAAACCGGACTTTAAAAAAGCCAAAAGCCCATGTATAACTATAAGCCAAAAGCCAGACAAGAGGAGCTTTTTTGAATGAAATAACCTTTTGTCACTAAAAGTCTCCAAAATTACCCACCAAATACCATCATATATAAGTTGAGAATTTATCCACCATCTCATTTAGGGTATTTTAGACTTTTCATCTATAAGTTGTATCATCTAACCTATAAATAAGCCAGGATACAAAATAACATTTGTTTGCTTAAAAGCAAACGGCTTAAAAGCTCATTAAGCCAAAAGCCAAAAAGCCTAAGCCGAAACAAACAAGATTATAGATTAGCCGTACTATAAAAAGGGATTATGCACAAGTAAAATCTTGGTTCATAAGCCAAATCATAAAGATTACTTGGAGAAAAAGGTTACTTTATCTCATTTCCTCCTAAAACTAAGTCCTTCACTCATTTAGGCAAAAACCCATTCACGTCGGATCAAACTGATTCAGTCCGGCGCTGAAATCTACACTTCAAAATTCATATCGAGCGTACAGCGTTAACGCCGGACCAACTTGGGTTGAGTCTAATTTTCAGTCCGGTGCTCACTGCATTCTTCACCGGACCGATCTTCTTAATTCGAAGCTGAGAATTTATTTTTCGGGAATCAAACCGAGCGTGTGCCATTCACAACAAACCAACTTTTCAAGTGCACGCCGGACCAAGATTTTCGGTACGGCACAAACGTGATTCTCTCTGGAATATTATTTCAATTACAAGTTGTCCGCAGAACCAAAACCAGGAAGTTTTCCTTGTATACCGGACTAACTTTTTCGGTCCGGCACAAATGCTCTTTTGTTGGTTTTCACAACGAACCTAGTTTTGCTCAAAGCATGTGTACGACGCACCGAGCGGTTTTGATCCGACGTAAATGGGATTTTCAATCCAATTATTCTGTTGTGCATTAGACAAGTTGTGAACCTTATTGAACCTTGTCCGTGGCACATTTGTTTACAAATATTTTGGCAATCTGACAATGCCCAACGACTAGTAAATGTTAGTAACGGCTATATTCCTTTTGTGGGCTATATAAGTTGCGCTACGACCTTCGTTTAGAAGAACTTTTGGCATCTCTTTGACATTTTAGCATAGTTGAGCTCAAAAACCCTCAAAAGAGACTGATTTTCACTCTGATCTCAAAATTCCTAAGTGATCCTGCTCCAAGCATAGTTTAGATAGTGTTGTGCTAGTGAACCAAGAGATTAAGCTTGTGAATAGTTTATTACTCTTGAAACTTTGTGTTTCTAGACGGTTTGAGAGTGTTTTAGTGCGACCTATCCAAAAGGGTTTATGGAAGGCCACCACTAATTGTGAGAGGTTTGTGACTCACCTCATCGGAGAGGTGAAAGAGTCGCCCTAGTGTTTACCGAAGCTATTGCGATTAGCTTTTGGTGGAGATATACTTCTTGTGAAGTTCTTTAACAGGGACGTACGAGTGTAACTCTGAACCTTGGTGAAAAATCCTCGTATTCATTGCCTTTTACATTTAGTTTTTGCTTTGCTATCTTGTTCTACTTACCTGCCTGTCTCTGTTTAGTTTTGTTTCTGTTGGTGCACTAGTAGCGCAGATATATTTTAGGCCTTTTGTCAAAATCTTAGCTTACTCTTCCGCAAGTTTTTTATTTTTGTCTTAAGGTTAATTAGAGCTCTCTAGTACTAGAATTTTTGAAAAAGCCTCTTCACCCCCTCTATGCTCATCTCGATCTTACAGTGTTGAGTAGATCCAGTACGAGTTTGTCGTGCTTCGAGCATGAATCGTGCCAGGCCACGACGGTCCATTGTGCCTATCATGTCGTGCCGTGTTGTTCCAAGCTCGGCTAGATTACACTATTGCGATGGGACGAAATGACCTGGAGACGCGCGAAGCTAAGACAATAAACACAAATATTGGATAAAAAGAAGTAATATTTTTTCAATCTTGCACATGTACATAGTTACTTCTCGTTAAAAACCTTACACCCCGATGTGGGGCACCCTCAATAAGGAAAAGAGTATAGTAACTACGTGTATATATACATTAATACATAGACAACCCGACGTCGAGATTATCAAAGTCAGATACCGCGTTTGTGGTCTCTGGGTCCACAGGTTGATGTTGTGTCCTATCATCTGCACGCTTCTAATCTTTAAGGCATGTAATTACCTCAACCATCTCAGGTCTGAGAGATGACCTCTTAAGCTCAAGTACTATCCCCACCAAACTGAAAGTGACTTCCAACGAGAGTGGACACCGAAACCGTAAGCACGTTCCGTGCAAAATAGGATAGCACAGGGTAGATACATTGGTTATTCTTTCACCACATGACCAAGTTGAGTTGATTTTTCTCATGTATGTCAAGGTCGATCTCCATGAAAGGCATGTCAAGGTAGTAGTTAACCTCTACTCGTGGATTCTATGTTGACCTGCTCAGCGATTGGTAAAACGAGTCGGACGTCTTGCCTTTTAGCTTCTTCCATATGTTTGAAGCGATTAAATTGCCTCGTGCTTATTGTGTTGTTAAGGTAGATTTTCTTGCTTAACTTCTGATGTTAAAACTTCTCACAACATTTGTTAAAAACTCTGAAAAAATCATTATAAACATAAGTATAGACCTGGGAGAAATGAAGATCAAATGTCTCACCTATTCCATGGAAGGCGTGTTGGAACCCTCCCTTTAATGGCGTGGAATACCAAGAGGGATTCCAATGTACATACAGTACTAGTCCCATGATCAGTGGCTAGCACGCACATTTACAACATTGTCATCACATCCATACAAGTTCATATTACATTAATAGAAATAAAGTCTTACAACATGGCCTATTGGCCGAATTTAAGAGTTTGCAGCGGAAGATACATTTCTCGACAGTTTGCCTTCTACCCAAAATACCACAGGCAACTGACAGGGGTGAAACCTTAGAAAGATTCATTAGCAAAGTCGTCGTAATCCGCGTCGGGCTTAGGGTACTCATTCTCTTCATTCTCTGAATGTCAATGATAGCAAGGTTGAGTACACGTATGTACTCGCATGACTTGTAGTGTATCACAAATGTATATAGTAAATGCAGGCTATGTCATGGAGAAGATACTAAGTTATTTTGCATAAAGCGAAACTGAATTGTACATACAGAATAGTAGATTGCAAACGTAATTTGTAAAGCAATTGACAGATATGTAAATAACAAGTATGAATAAGAGTAGTAACAACCTCACAATCCTCCGTGATTGTGAGTAGAATATCGTCCATTCCCATACCATTGACAACAACAAATGAACAAGACTCTTTCCAACTACCATTAAGTTTCCAAACCATTTTACAAAAGTACCAAAACTCTAACTAGTGTCAGTGCACCAAGACTCCCATAACCGTGAGAACGGCTTTTCGAAAAGTTGACTCTGCAGAGGTGTACAACTTTACCCGCAAAAAATGATCAACTGCTTTTTGCATTCGAAAATTAACACACTTCCTATGGTGTGCTGCGGAATGATCATACACAACCATTACATTATTTAATCCTGACTTTACACTAGCCCAGTGCCGACAAACCCTCATTATGGTAGGAACAACACTTTCATGAACATATCAATTCTTATTGCACAAGATAAACATCACATGTTCCTCCCCATAGTGAGGCGTACACCGTTGCACCGGTATGCAATTACCACAAATCCATGTGGAAGCCCCTTACAGGCCAACTCGACAGGGCTTTACAACTTGTGCTACTTCAGCCTCCCAATGCGTAAAGCCAGTTTTAAATAACTTAATAAATTGAGACTACCCAATAATAGCAATTGTGGTTGTACGGTATTTCTTGGATTATACAATACTAAGTTCGGTCCTTAAATTAACCCAGGCGGAAACCCCCCTAGACTGCGTGTAAGTTAAAGCCTACACACTCGGCTATTGCCATAATCCGCCTGTGTCAAAACATAGTTTTATTTCTATTTTTACCAAACTACCAGTATCCTTTACTGTCATATCCAATCTTCTAAATTATGAGACAACACGTGCCTTTCTCAATTTTAACAAAATTTTCAGTGTTTATCACGAACAACGTAACCAATCGTTCAAGATCCCATTACTAGAGCATACTAAGCATGTGCAAATAATTAATCGAGTATACCCATTTGTCATTACTTTTGTCTAACCATAACCTAGGGTTTACAATGTTCTCATGTCAACAATGATTCAAGGAAATCCCACAATCTAGGTTCAGTTCTACCACATCCCACAATATAGCAATGTTAACAACATAGCGCATGCATAATAGTTTGATAAAAACAAAGTAAACTATTTGAAATAGTTGGGTCAATATGGTCAAATGAGGGTGCTTGCCTTGCTCAGTGATTTCCTGCGTGGAGTCGGGGTCATCGACGATGGTATCCGGAATATCGGTGTCTACACGGCGTATTATAAAAAGCGAAGCAACATCCAAAACCGGAAAAGAAAGCATAAAAGATAAACATACATGTGGCAAAAAGAGGTCGAATATAATCACAAATAAAATCATTCATGACAACAAGTGAGAGTGTCTTTTGGTTTGGCGAGAATTAGGGTTTTGGGCTCAACTACTACTATAGAGCACAACATCGTGATTTTCGAAAGTTATCCTTTTACTTTACGAATTCAAGAGGCCGAAATTGTGTGTGTGTGTGTGTGTGTATAATTATATTTATCTTCAAATTCAAGAAGCTAAAATTGTTTGGATTTATAAGATCAAAATAGAATCAAAACAGCATAGCTAATTGGATCTTAAGTGATTAACCTAAGATACAAAAATGTGGTTTAGAATTATGTTATCACAAAAGTGTAGGTTTAGAATTTATGAAATTCAAATAAAGTCCTATGTAGCACGATTGATTGAAACCTTGATCAAGCTATCGATCGTGCATAAGTGGTTAACTAGGGTGCAATGGATGGCATATAAAGCTATTGTTACAGAGTCTACAATCATGCTATTACAAAGTATAGGTTCTGAATTTTGAATTAAATGAAGCCTATGACTGATCATCTTTCATCTACACTACATACGTTCTATAAGAAATAACCCTATAGTACATTTCAAGATTAAGCAATGGCACTACCTAAACATTTTCATATAGACAGAAAGAGTGCCATTTCATGTAAGCATAGGAACTAGTTTCATAAACTTTGAAGTTCATTTGCACTAGATACAACAAATCCAAATTTGAATACATTGAAACGAGTCGGATCATAGAATTTGTACAAACTAAGTCCAAAGTTAAATGTTTTTGCATAAATGGAATCCTAATGACATCAGGAATACAACAAAATAGGTTTCACCAATTTTGGATGTCATTTGCACAAAATTTGCATTATGCATAGTTTCAATGTAGGGCTTAAATTTGAAATTCAAACATCTTTATTGAACAAGTTTGAAATATTTTTCTATATTCAGAAACTTTATGATTTAACAAATTTTTAGAAACTGGTTTGACCTCATTTGGATTTGAATTTTAAAAGTTATGGATATTTCAATCGGCTCGAATCTACTAAATTCAAGACAAAGGAAAAAAACTCTTTCCTAAAGCGAAAGCGCACTTTGGCTCGGTTCGGGTCTGCACAGGGGCGTGCACGCTGACAAGGGGGCCCCACTGTCAGTGGGCCGGCTAGGTGTAAGAGAGCAGAGACTGACGCCTCAGTCCCACTGTCCAGCGAGCCAGAACAGGGGCGAGGGGAGGTCGAGCTCGCCGGCGCCGGAGCAGGGCTGGAGGCGGGCGGTCGGGGGCGCGGCGAGCAAGAGGGCGACGAGGCGAACCTAGGGCACCGCTCGGTTGGGTTCGGGAGTGGCTGGAGCTACGCTCGCGACGGTGAGGGGCGGCGGCGATAATGGCGCGCGGCCGTGGGTCTGACATCCTTAGTGAGCAACTAGGCGCTACGGTGAGTCTATCCCAGTACCTGGATAGGAGGAAGAGTGAGTGAGGATGTCAGACCTCGAAAAAAAATAATTTTGAAATCCCTTGTGTATTCTGTACTAGTCCAGGAAAAGCTAGTACACACAGCAAAATGATAACAAAACATATCTATCATATTTTATTAATAATAATCGGAGTTTACATTAAAGGTGGCGCACAGGCCAAACGAAAGATTACAACAAAGCATAAAGTAGTAGTAATAGCCCAATTGAGTTGCCACAGGCAATCGACTCGGGAAAAAGCCTAGACGTCCTGGTCCTCACCAACATAAAACTCCTCCGCCGAAAACGATAGAGTAAGCTAGGGTGAGTACAAAAAGTACTCCGCAAGTTACACAGAAGATGCATTTTAACGATAGAGTAAGCAAGCTTCCTACAAATCAGATAATTTTCTTCGATGATTCAAAATAATAGCGAAACGGTAAATATGTGGAACAACTTAAAAATATTTTAATATTTTTTTGCTTCGTTGGTTCTATAATAGGATGTAAAATATAATAATATCTATTTTCTTTAAAAGCATTAGCATGACTAAGGAAGAAGTTAGATAGTACATGCCGGATTAATCTTTGATTACATTAAAAAAATTTCTACAAATTACAAAAATAACTAGCAATTTGCCAATCCACTTCAGTAACCAACGGCTTACCATTATTACAATTGACGAAGACAGTGATAATATGCTCGTAATCCTTGCACCGCTCTAGCATAGTATGCACCGTGTTCCATCTAACCTCGATATTAAGGTTGAATCTTTTTGGTTCATTATTGTTGGCCATGCAGTACTACAAAAATTGTGCAAATTTTACACGTGAAATTGTAACAAACTCGATAGCTTTTAGGTATGGTATCCAAACTTCGAGGCAAGTGGCATGTTGTGGTAGAGGCGTCGGGGTGTAGGCACCCTGCCGAGACTAGGGCCTTGAAGCAAGCGACGTATCCTGTGGTGAAGCTATCATGGATACCTTGTTGACATGACAACCTCGATGCAGGACACTTGTAGAGGCGGTGCCGCCTTGCCAAGGATAGTGCACCAAATCAAGTGACAAGTCCCACGGCAAAGTCGTCGTAGTTGCCTTACTGAGGCGATGACCTCAAGGCAAGCTTGTGCATAATAGAGCCGCGGTGCCGAGGATAGAGCATCGAAGCAGGCGGCGTGTGCCGCGATGAAGGCGTCGTGGCCACCATGATGAGGCGATGCCCCTGAGGCATTAGTGCTTATAGGCGAAGCCATTTGGGCAAAAATGTCATATCGAGGCTATCCCTGGAGCCATTCATCGTGCCAGACGAGGATGAATGACGGATGATAATGAGCTGCAGCCCGATGTGACAAAGGTTGACAACACCGGACAAGCCAAACTATAAGGCGAAGCCATTTGGGCAAAGATGTCATACCGAGGTGACGACATAAGTAAGCCGGTGCGAACATAGAGGCCCACCGCACGTAGCCGAAGTGCAAGGTGGCTCCTGGTTGAGCTGCTCCTGAGCAGCTAGGGGTGGGCATTTGGTTTATTCGATTATATCTATTCGGTTTATTTGGTTTTTAGAAACTGTAAACCGAACCGAACTGAATAGATTAAAAAACCGAACTGAATTAACTGAAAAAATTTGGTTCGGTTTTTTGGTTTCCGGTTCACTGAAAAAAAAGACAGTAGTCGCTGACTAGCCCTCCATTCTCCAAGTCGCTTGATCCACAGATTGATTTGCGACGGCGAGGGAGGGATGCGAGAGGGCCAGCCTCGATGAGGGGACGAAGAGAGGGATGGGGCGCAGAGAATGGCCGATGGAGCAGAGCCAGCCTCGAGGGGGCACTGGGGCTGGAAAGGGATGGAGGTGACGGGTGGTTCGGTTAATTCGGCTTTCCAAAGTGCAAAACCGAATAATAAACCAAAAACCGAAAAAACTAAATTTTCGATTACTTGAGTTCGTTTTTTCTGTTCGGTTAAAAATTGCCCACGACTATGAGCAGCGGTGACCTTGAACTCCCCTTTCCTGAGCATCTTTTTGCATAGTCCACACAATTAACGCCAACTGTTGTGACAACGGAGCCAAGAAGTGATTATGAGATATCCATTCTATTTTAGGGTTACACAAAATAGATGAGCTTAATAAATACTACTAGGGAGAGTTGGTGGGCAAAAAGAGACATTTGGATCTCATATCTACCCTTCGACCCCCTTATAGTTGTGGGGGATTGGCTATTCGGCATCTTGCCCCTGATAGTTAGGAGTGTGAAATAGTATATTCTGGTTACAATATTCTGTTCATGGTCTAACGCTGACACGATTGTGCTTGGTTGGTAAATGAAGAGAACGAATTTCCTCCTTGGTTCACTCGAGCGGTCGAGCCACTTCTGGTTTCCGGGCACTTGCACAACAGAAGCATTGACGTGTCACATTTTATCCACGTAAAATCGGACGCGCAGAGAGATAGCACACGCAGAATCGGGCACACAGAGATAACAATGTTAGACAACCTCGCTATCGAATAGTCCGGGGTTGCCTAATAGATCTAAACTGGAGAACAGAAAAAGAGGGCGAGAGACACAATATCAGGAGGAACCGGGTCTGCTTTATTATTCTGTATGCTTCTCTGTACAATGGGGTGACCGCCTCTATATAAGCAGTTCTGCTTAGAGATAAGGAAGAGTCCATATCCGGATACGAATCCGTTTCCTAACACTCCCCTTGGACTCTTCAACTGCGAGATGCATATGCCTCATTAAAACTCCATAAAAACCAGTGGGAAAAATAATTGGAGAAAAGTACATAGCATCGCGCTTCGTGTTGCACGGATTGCCTCATCAAAAACCTTATGTAAGAAAACTTCAATGAAAAACTTACTTAAGGAAAAGAGTACAATCCACCCAAACTTCAATGTTAATCTTCAAGATTCGTTGGGTACTCAAACTTCATGTTAAAGATTTATGTAGAGGAGTATGTGAAAAATCTCCCCTGAAATCTGCACTTCTCTGCGCCTCATCGTCAGATTCCTCTAATACATCTTTCAAAGGAAGATCACAGGGAGTGACTTAGTGAATAAATCTGTGAGATTTTCACCGACTTAGTATCGATATCTTTATCTCGTTCATCTTATGCATTTCATGGGCATAGAAGAACTTGGGGTTGATATGCTTTGTAGGTTACTCTTCACATATCCCATTTGCACTTGTGCAACACAAGGCTGCATTATCTTCATAGATAATAGTGGGGTTTGTTCCATGTCGGACCACATGACTTGGATGTAGTGAACCATTCTTTGAAGCCATGCACATTCCGAGAGGCTTCATACAATGCAATGATTTCTGAGTGGTTAGTCGGCGTCCGAGACAAGAATGCAGCAGAGCGACTTCAAGAAATTGCCGTTCCTCATAGGAAAACATACCCGATTTGTGACTTGCCGGGTATCGGGTCCGATAGGTACCGAGCATCGGCGTAGCCAACTAAATTCAATTCATTGTTTCTTACAGCAAAACAAGCGAAGTCTTTGCTTCCTTGAAGGTAACGGAAGATGTCATAGCCGCACTTTCAATGCCTTTTGGTTGGTTACGCCTTTGTCTGTGCTAGCAAATTCCTGGCGACGCAATGTCAGTCTAGTGCTATTAAGGTACATGGCGCTCCCAATTGCACTCAAGTATGGGAATTCGCTCCCGAGGACTTCCTCCCCCTCTTCTTTAGGCTGTATGGGTCTAGGTGCCTTGGAGTGACCTTCCAGGCCATTCAGGGTCTTTGCGGTATGCCTTTTCAAAGCCAAATCTTTCCAACACTTTAGCGTGTAGGATGCTTGGTGTACAGATTCCGCCTTGGACATGTTCAAGGCGCAAGCCTAAATGAACTTGGTTTTACCCAAGTCTTTCATTTCAAACTCAGATTTCAAGTATGTGCATGCTTCTTCAATTTCCTCATCCGTCCCAATGATGTTCAAGTCATCTACATGAGCGGAGATTATACAAAATCCATTAGTGGATCGTTGTATAAATACACATGGACAATCTTATTTGTTCGTGTAGCCTTTCTTGCAGAGAGAAAGTCACTCAAACGATTGTACCACATTCTTCACATTATTTTAGCCCATCTGATGATTTCTCCAATTTCACATATAGGTTTTATTTACTTTCTGTCTTGGTTCGGGATAGGGATACCTTAGGTACTTTCATGTATATCTCGAATCCAAGTTTCCATACAAGTATCTTTGTGACAACATCCATTAGCTTCATTCTCAACTTCAAGTTGGTACCGCCATTGAGATCAAGTATCTAAAGGTAATTCCACCCATGACCGGAGAATAGGTTTCTTCATAATCAACCCTAGGGCGTTGAGTAGAAACCTTGAACAACAAACCTTGCAATGGTTGTTGCTCTTTTCATAGATTCTCCTATTATTACAAAATTTATGGCCATTTCGTCATGGTGTGCTTCATGCACTTCTACTTGCTCTTCATTGCTATTTCCCATTCGAGGAGCAAGTTCCTTTAGTTTTCTCGCCAATGTGTGCCACACATTATTTCGTGCTTCTTCAATGGAAGATTCAAATATGGAATTGCCTTTTCCACGAGGCTTCTTTCGGTGCCGAGTCTCAACTAGCTCCCCTTCTTGCTTTGGGGCATTTTGTGATTGGCTATGGTAAGTCCTCTTGCCCATTTTTCCCAGGCGTCTCCGGGTACTTTGGGTTTGAGAAGCGATTTCTGTTCTTTTCTTTGAGGCCTGAGCAGAGGATGAGGATACCTTACCGCTTTCTTTGGTATTTCCACCCTCTTTGGTACATTTCTTGCTGGTATATGCACGACTTAACCACGCTCTTGAGATCACAAAAATGATCAGAGCGATTCATTTGCTAAATTCTGCAAACCGTCGATTGTCTTCTTGACTTCATGATTTGCTTCATTAGTCACGCGAGGTCATGCAGGATCCCAATGGAATGCCATATGATTCGCGGCATTTTTCATCCAATGGTTCATTTCCTCCCCCTAATGACGGAAAGCGATCCTCAAATCAAAAAAATGCAATCCCGGCGAATTGGGGCGTATGCAAATCTCGATGCGTGGAGTTCCAAATACGATTATGGATGCATTCTCATAACCAGCGTATATCCCGGACTTGCGGAGAGGGCCCATTGCTGATTATTTGTGGGGGTGGTATAGGTACATATACCATTCATTCAAATCTTGAGATGACCCATTGCACTAGTTGCATAGTTGAATGGATATTTGTAGGCGGCCGGTCTATAATTGATGAGTCTGCTGCGTGCGAGGCTGCGTGTCCCCAACAAGTGTTGGGCAAGTTACAACTCTGCAAGCTGATGCGGCAATGAACTTAATCCTCTTTATTAGTGCTTGACTAGCCCATTTCGCGTATGGGCGTGCGATGCGAGTGCTCAGCGATTATTCCGTTCTTTGTGCAATAATCATCAAATGCCTTGGAAGTGAATTCACGGCATTGTCCATTCGAATGGACTTCGCGATGATCGAGGAAAAGCATTATAATTAGTGATGATCTGCGAGATCGGTTTCTTGAATGCATGATTCCTTGTTGACGACAAACATGTATCGACCATTTTGAGGAAGCATCAATGAGCACCATAAAGTATCGAAGCGGCCACGACAAGGGCTGAATCAGACATAAATATCCCACTGAATGCGTTCGAGGAATGCGAGGGATTTCATGTTGCACTTTCATAGCAGAGGGTCTAGTTATTAATTTCCGGTGGCACATGCATGGCACACAAAATCTTCGTGATTCGGGAAATTCTTAACGTAATGCCATGACCTTGTGAGTTGTTAACTATATTTTCATCAATCTCGGACCAGGATGACCTAATCTACAATGCCATAAACCAAATAATTGAGCTTCTAAAGGCGGTCTTCAAAGTATACCTTTGCGTGTGCATTGATTTTAAGTGTAGTACAACGATTCATATGAGGACATTTTCTAGTACCATCTTTCCATATAGCGTGCTTCACAATGCACAAGTGTTCTTTGCCATTTGTTCATTGGTTTCTCGTGGAAACCCATTGGCGCGGATATCTTTGAAACTTAAGAGAGTCTTGGGTTGATTCGAGGTACAGAGGGCTTCTTCAATTACCAAAGTTGTACCCGTTGGCAATATAATTGTGGCTCTTCCTGAGCCTATTATATCACGTCATCGCTTCTGCGATGAGTCGTAATCCTTCGGCGTTCTTCGTGATCGTGCGGAAGTATTTCGACTCTCTTAAGATAATGGTATTTGTTGTGCTACTATCAACAATGCATATCTCCTCTATTTGAGTAGCTACATAATTTCTCAATGAAAAAAATATAATTCTAATCATACTGATGGCAAAGTAATTCAAACATTGCTTGTAAATAAAGAATCTTTGGAATAAAGAATATAAATTGTAATTCTATTCATGAGAAAAAGTATGCTCTTCGAGCTTATTATTCATTATGCAATCTGATGTCTATGTGAGATAATTACGACAATTCATGTCAGGTTCTTCAAAAACTCACGTTAGATAATGCCACACCTTTGCACATTCATAAAGGGTTCTTCCATTAGATTACTCGTGTAATCCTAATAGGAAATGAACTGCTAGATTCAATAAAATGCATAATTGAATTCTCATGAGTTTCACAAATTAAAAGAAAGCAATAATATCAAGATTCATATATTCAAAGATGAATGCAAAATTCATAAGTACAAGATTCATAAGTCACGGAATGCAAAATTCATAAGTGCGAGATTCATATATACAAAGATAAATGCAAAATTCATATATACACAGACATTCATAAATATTGAAGGAAATACAACTCGTGCATGTAGGTGATCGAAGCCCGTCTGCAAGCGATCGATTCATATACGCGATCGATAAATCTTGTCGATTTTAGCACGGCTTCATGCGGCGTGGTGCATTCGATTCCATGCGCGTCGGCCTTCTGTGTGACGGTGGCCGTCTGGCGTGCTTGAATTTCATAATAAATTATATTAAAGCAATAAATACAATGCATGGAAACGAACAATAATTGCACAATTCATAAATTCAGAATAAACAATAATTGCACAATTCATAAATTCATAAATGCGGAAATAAATTCTGAAATTTCCGAATTTTTTCTTAGTATTTGGCAATTTTACATTAATTATACGACGTAATTTTCAGCATCACTTGATAGCAGAAAATAAATTGCCACATGAATTAAACATGGCATAAGTCTAATTACAACTTATATAATTCTTGTTGTTGAAGGAGCAGCAATTAATGAATATCTCTGTCAATTTGACTCTTGGCGAGTCAACTTTGCCCTAGGGCTCACATGAGGGAAGGGAGCACTTCCCGTTCAGGTGCGATTAAGAACCAAGCCATGTGTGTTTTCTAGACACCAATTGTCTCATATCTGTTTTATTCATTACCAAAATCAAATCTCAACCACTCATGTTCTCATAAAGCTGCTGTATAAAGTGCGGAATTTTCCTAACACTTTTCATAATTTACCTTTATAATTTCTAAGCATTTTGAGCAGAAATTGAATTTCAGCAAATATTAACATTCATAAATTCATAAATTCATAAATTCGGAAAATAAATTCGAGAATTTCCGATATTCTAAATAGAGCAATTATTGCAAAAAAATCATGCAAAAAATTCATAAATTATTCATAAATCTGCAAGATAATGCTAGAAAAAATTAAAACCGGATCCAAGATTTTCCTGGAATTTTCGGCTATTTTTCATAATTTTACGGCAATTTTAGTGTTTTCTTAATCAATTTTACGAATTTCTATTCTTTTGGAAAAGAAAAGAAATAAAATACAACTTTACACTCGGTAGGTTTCAACTTGATTTTAATTTGGCTCGGGCCCCTTCATTGCATTGCGAGTTGGACTTCAATTAGTAGCGGCAATCTTCTTGGGCTTCATGGCTCTGCGTCAAGATGGACTTCTAGTCCTTGGATTCCATGTCGGGCGAGCGGGGCAAGTGGCGAGGCAAATCGGTAAATCTGCTTGCTTAAAATGCGTGTGATGGCCATAGGTTGGAGCGGACTTCATGTCCGATCGCAATTAAGCGGACTTCATGTCAGGTGCAATTAGCCAGGACTTCATGTCCGATTGCAATTTGCAAGCTTTCGTGCTTCTTTGCGACTCGGAAAATGCATTAAAAAATTCGGAAAGAATAATAGAAAAGGAAATAAATAAAATAAAGGGGTAAAGAAAAGCGGGAGGGCAAGGGGTCTTTTCCCCCACGTCAAGCGCAACCACGATTGCAGTCGGTTTAGGGCAACACGTCGTCTGAGGGCTTCAAGTCCTTTGCTTCTAGGTGGACTTCATGTCGAGACTATTCAATGGAGTGATGGGAGCATGCGTCCGGCTCGTCGTCGAGACTACGGGCGTGGGAGCAGTCTGTAGTGCAATATGGCGGCCATTGATGGCGGCAGTGATGGCGCAACGGCCGACATGGCACGCGTCAATGAGCGGGCCGACCTTAGCGGCGGCCGGCCAATGGCCGGTGACAGCCTGTAATGATCCGGCTGTGATGGCGGCATGGCCGAACCATCTGCCAGGATCTGAGTGCAGCGAGCGGCCTGGCCAATCCCGTGAAGCGTCGGCAGACAGCCGGAAGCGCTTTCGTCGCGCTTCGCAGCGAAGTCAAGCAGCGGTGGCAACTTTGAATCACCGGCGTGAAGAATCCCGAAAACTGATAGCCGGTAGCGCGCGTCAGTCGAGAGGCCAGAATCCGGCCGGCGACGGGCTTGCCAGCGGCGTCAAGGCAAACCGGGATAGCGCGTGCGGCTGAAGCGGCCAGGCTTCAAGGTTGGTTTGAGCGCGCTACATGCGCGTTGATCTGCGAAGCGTGGCGCTCTTCGGGCGCTACGTGCGGGCCGGCGGCTGCGAACGGTGGTGCTGTATACCGGTGCTACATGCTTCAGTGCTATAGATGATGATGCTAGATTGTAGAACAATGGCTTCGTGCCAATCTTATTCTATTGCACTGTAGATGTATTCATAGATTGCGAACTTGTAGCTTCAAGCTACGTAGATCAGATACATAGTTGTAGCTTCGTGCTAACTAGATGTACTGAAAAGCAAAATAAATCACCGCTAACTCGTAGCTTCGTGCCACGTAGATGCGTGCATAGGAATCAGACGAGCGATTAGATTAAATCACTCGATTCTCACCTTTCTCACCTTTCAATCAATTCTCCGGTGAAACACGTCGCGATAACGTGTTAGACAACTGACCATTGCTCGAATAGTCCGGGGTTGCCTAATAGATCTAAAGCTGGAGAGCGAAAAGAGGCGAGAGACACAATATCGGGAGGAGCGGGTGCTTTATTATGCCGTATGCTTCTGCATCTGATAGAGGTGACCTGCACTCCTATATATAAGCCGGTTATAACTGGCAGAGATAAGGAAAAGTATGCTCGGATACGAATCCGTTTCCTAACAAACAACACGTCCAATAGAAATTGTTAACTCAAAGTACACTAGCGGGTCCAATAGAAATTAGACGGTAAAAATCTGGCCATGTAAAAGTAAACAAATGAAACGATCATTGGTTCAGAAGTACACTAGCGGGTCCGACAAAGGCTAGCCTAGCAGTAGCCATTCGGACCTGGCCCGGGTAATCTACTCGTGCGGCTGCCACAGAGCCCAAGGCGGTCTAAAGCACAGTCCCGTGTATTTTGGACGGGCTCCGGTAGACCACGCCGGAGCCCGGAGATGGGAGCATCCAACGTTGCCGGCTTGCCGCGAGCCCTGCCACCGCACGGTGGGCAAGAAGCGCGCCAAAAGAAAAAAGAAAAAAAGAAGCACGTCGCTTTGCCGCGGAAACCGTGCGTCGCAGCTCCTTGTGGCGCGAAACGCCTAACTTTTTCTGCGTGTTTTAAAGCCTGGGTAGGTCCTTGCCAATACGAGGAAGATGCAGCTGCTTCTGCAGAGCGCCCAGCCCTCGGCTCCTGTCCCAAGGCTGCGCCTGCACGACGGGGGCCGCGCGCTGGCTAGGCCTAACAGGCCAGTCAAATCAACAGGGTTAGATCGTACGCGATGCGATCGATTCGCTGCGCATGCAGACCACGTCGCGTGCCTGCTTCCCTCCCTGCGAACGATCGTCCCTGCTCTCTTTTCTCTGCGCCTGACCTGACGCGGCCCTCGGGTCGCGGATCGAGATCGGATGCCGGATGTCCCTGTCGGCGATGAGCCTTCAAAGCTTTGCTGGAAAGGTGTCCCTGAGAAAAAGCAAAACGTACGGGCTCCCATTGCGGTTTTGACTGTAGCGGAGGACTTTTTTTTCTTTTACCGCGGGATGCTGTGACGCGGGTAAAACGCAGTAGGGGTCTAGTAGGGCGGTTGAGGTAACATGGCGCGACCTGCCATTTCTCTCTGAAGGTGATCTGTCTTTTCGTTCCTTGCAGTCCTGCCCACATGCATAGGTCCGTCCGAGCCGACGGGCGGGGCGGGGCGGTGCGGTGCGGGACTCTGTGGATCCGTGCATGCTACCAGAATCTGAACTGGCCTGGAGCATGCAGCGTGGTGGACGCATTAGCTATTCCACGGACCACAAATCCGGTCGGTCCAACCACAGCAGGGCTGGCACGGCAGGCTGGAGGACTCGTCCCGTCCCCATCAGCAACCGGAATCCGCGCGCTGGCTGCTGCTGGCGAGCCGAGGAGGGAGGAGGCGCCAAACCCAGGTGGCGTGGCGTGGCGCTGCCGACTGCCGTGCCGCGCACACATGACGCACGACGATACCATCCATCACGTGATATTCGTCGGTGGTCCAGCCGAAACTTTGGCAGGCACCAACGTCCGGTCCGGCCCAACTGGCAGTTGTCCTCGCGCTGGCCGCCGGGGTGGGGTTGGCTTGGCTGGGCCGGCAGAGCGGCGGCCGCGCGCGCGCATCCACGTCCAACAGTTGTGCGCCACCGGGCAGATCCAGCCCCCGTGGATCGGATGGCACGGCAAATTCCTTCCTTCGTCGGCTTCCCTTCGATCCTTTCCTTTCCTTGCCGGTCGGGGACCAACGCCAGCCGTGGACCACCACCGCTTCGCTTTCCATCGGTACGTACCGGGGGTTTCCTTTTCTGACGCGGACGGTTTCCACAAGCTGACAGCGTCCCCATTGTTCCGAGCTCGGGCACGGGTGCCGGACAGGTACGTCTCGCTGTATGTGCATTTACCTCCCTGCCGACACTAGATCTTGTGTCAAAATACTACTGAATTTTGGTAATTAGACCACCACACTCTTTTCTTATGATGCGATAGTAACACCTTCTTTTTTGTTTCTGCACTTTTATTTATTTCTCTTTAAAGGCATCCCCACACACACACACCCAATGGAGCTCTTTTTATAACAAATAGCAGCATCTCCATCCTTCATCTGAAACTCAAAATAATTTTTTGTATTTCAAATTTTTCAAAGTTTTTAATTGATAATCATTTTTAATCGCTTTCGAAGTTTTTTTAATCGAAACTTTTCGAACAGAAAGTCTGCTGAATAGAAACTTTTCGAATCAAAAGTTTTCAAGTTAAAACTTTCTAATTTATTTTTTGATCTAGTTTTTTTTAAAACTTTTTGATTTAAAATTTTTTAGGTTGAAATTTAGATCTGAACTTTTTGAACCAAAAGTTTTTTGAATTGAATGTTTTCATCATCGAAACTTTTGGATTTCAAAATGTTCAAATTGAACTTTCCAAGTTGAAATTTTCCAATTTCAAATTTTTCGAGCCGAAACTTTTCGATTTACAATTTTTTGAGCTAAAATTTTGAGTTGATTTTTTTTTTAGTTCAAACTTTCTATGTAATATTCTAAATTGAATTTTTCATGTTAGAGCGGAAGGAAAAGAGGTGGGGAGGAAAAAGATGAATGTCGACAGAGAAATGACACATGACATCTAAAAAAGATGTTGTTAATTTTTTTAGGTCGAGGCTTACTGGATGTTGACCGCTTTGGCAAAATTGTGGCCCGTGTGCTCGCGCGCACACAGGGAGAGAACTCCCATTTTACTTTCAGCGTATATAGTGTCCGCGTCGTGCTCGAAAAGATAAGCACGCAGCGCCAAGTTGGTGATGTGATTCCAACAAGATAGCACCGTGGCGCAACCACATGTTTAACCACGGTTAGAACGTGCGCCATCAAGAGATTGTTAGTTCGTCGTAGCATAGGCTCGTTTGTGCTTGTGCACCACAAGCGAGGTGCCCAACAATTTCACGCTACGAGCAGTATAGTTGGTCCGCCGTGAACAAGGAAAATGTAGCGCAATCTCCGCCGAAATAACTCTACGCTAATGATTGGCAACAGCTCAGACCGAAACAGAACAAATGAGTAGATCGCACGGGCATAACTGCCAGCCAGTCTGGGTTTTGCTTAATCATAGTCAAAAGGATCCGCTTGTACATAAAGGCAAAGGCAAAGAAGACGGGTTGATTGGATCGCGCATGCAAGTGCGGTTGCCCATAAACAACGGAAGCAGGCGGCAGCAGCCAACATGCGAGACACCCATAATGGATGGAGTGCTATACCGCATGGAAACAGACACTGATTAGCTAGCCCTAGCACACATGACAAGTCCCTTTCCCATGTCGGCGCGCCGCAACATGTTGCTGCTCCTGCCGCTTCCCGTGCCCGGATTACAGAGACTCGAAGAAAAGCGACGTGTGCTCATCACTATTCGCTAGTGCTGTTTTGTTTAAGCAACGACGACGATCGATCGTACGTGCCCATGGTTCATTTAGACTGAAAAGCGTCAACAAACGCAAGAGGATGTACTACTACTGCTACTGCATAATATGATGTGCTATTGGCTACCATGACAGGCGCAAGTCACTGCGGCGGCACCGATCGAAACAGCTGACTTGCATTGATCATTCTTTGCGTGCGCGCCCTTGGAAACGGCTACGGAACAGCAAATACTCCAATAAGCGGAGGATCCAAGGCAGGTCGATTTGGAAGGACGGTGGATCGCGGCCAAAGCTTGCTTCGTACGTGTGTGCGTGCAGCACCACCGACCGTGCACCGGTACCATAGGCAGGAAGGGGGTAGGCTAGTTGCACTGTGGCACATATTAATAATAGGTGTGTGGGCGCGGCCGCACACCGCGCGGAGTTTTGGAGGAGTCACCATAAAAAATTAGACTAATATATAGTTTTAGAAAGTTCGGAACGGCTTTCCGTGAAAAACTACATGTTAAAAACAAATTCTAAAACTTTCGAAGGCTACCTGCAAAAAAACGGATTAATAAGTCTTTTGCGCAAAATTTTCGGGTGGATTCCTGGCAAGAAAAGGTCAATTTGGATCAACATGTAATTTTGGAGAGCTCTAGGCGACTTTTCTTTGCGAAAAACAGACCGCAAAAAAAGAATTAAATAATTTTCGAGGGCCTAATATGTATTTGCACAAAACTTTTGTGTAGATTCCCGGTAAAAGACAATATGTAATTTTGGAGAGCTTTGGGTGGTTTTTTTTAAAGGGGGCCGCTTAAAAATCTGTGAGAAAATGTAAAAACAAAGATTTTGTGAGGCATTTGCGGAGAAAAATAATTTAAGAATTTTCAAGGGTCTTCCCACTAAAATAAAGGACCTGGATATAATTGCAAAAACATTGGGGGCCTTGTCGCAAAAAACCCCGCGCTATGCGTCCTCCTCGCCACATGTCGACCGGCAAAAAATCGCACGGGACACGTGGCGTGCGCTAGAGGGCGGGGGCTTCGGTAGCAAGGTGTCGTCCCACTGCGCTACGATGTCCTTCGTGTTAAGAGACGGAAACAATCAATTAAGCAGCACAAACGAGTGAATAAATCGAGCAACGTGGATTCACGACGTGCTAACACGCCAGTCCAAAAAAGACGTGGCACGCTGTGAGGCCGGGAAACTTGTGGGATTTAATATACCTAGTATACTCTCTTCGTCCAAGCTTATTAGATGTATTAGTGCTTAGCACATAGATTAAGGGAACATTAAAAATGATTAAATTATTACTAATTATTATCATTAAGCACTACTCTCTCCGGCCATAAATAGTAGTCATTTTGAAAATCGACATGGTCCCTAAAACTCAACTTTGACTACTAATTTCTATTGTAATATATTTTAAAAAAATCAATTAAATTATAATATTATGAAAGTACATTTTGAGACAAATCTACATATATAATTTTCATCCATCCAATCTAAATATTTAAAAAGATATTGATAGCTAAACATTCACATGTTTGATTGACTGCACGCATCCCAAATCGACAACTACCTGTAACCAGAGAGAGTATATTAAATGTATGCATATAGAGAATATAAAATAAAGATTGATATTTATTATGTGTATAGAAGGAAAATCACACTAACGTAGACATGAAGCACTTTTTTGTTGGTCATATTTTTTACACACGAGTAATACTCTACAAGCCGCGTACATATATCTGCAGTGACTTTTGTGAAGTCAAAATTCAGACACATGAATAATACTCTACACACATTTTGAAGCTAATTAAGAGACCAAGAAAATCCACTAAGACTAACCAAAAATTCAAACAATTTGCAAATAACAAACATGTTCAAGCGAAATTGCTATACATCTTCCCCATGTTTTCTTGGGGGATTTCATTCGAATTTGCAATCATATGATTTGAATTACCATTCATGCGTCTCGTCTATCTCCGACACCAGCATTGTCCGTCGCCATCTCCTATGTGCAAGACGCGCTGAATCGACAGAGTTTCCTACGCAACCAATTCATCGGTGCCGCTGTATACACCACGAAGAATTCATCAAATGGCCAAATCTTCTACCCTTGTTTAATTTCCTTTTTTTTTTTTGCCTTTGCCGCGATGGAGATGACGGGGGCAGCTTTTTTTTTTTTTTTTACCTAGCGAGGCGGTGCCACAATTGAGGCAATGGTGCGGTGATGGTCGATAATGCCGGAGGAAAGGAGGCGAGGAGGCGCGAGACGCGGTCGGGCATAGGCGAGGAAGCATTAGAGTTGGGAAGAAGTCCACTTTAACCCTTTGAATTTGTGTCTCGATTTTGAATAACGCACTCAATTATGAAACTATCAAAACCGTCTAAAATACAACCCTCGCCTTAAACCACCATGGTTTTGAGCTAACATGGCATCTACATGTGCATGTTTCGCTGACATGCCCCCATGTACGTGTGCATCTACATTAGCCTTCGCGTCACCCTAGCTTCTTCCTCCTCCTTTTAACACATAGACAATGTATTCTCTTCTTCCTCGCGCAAGAGATAGATGAGGTGACGGGGGAGCACCGTCAAGACTGAGGTCATAGGGAAAATAGGATTGTACATGATGACGGGAGAGCATGTTGGTGGTGGTATCAAGGGCGGAGATGCGCTCGAGACATGCCAACATAGCTCCAGGTAGCAACGGTGGTTCCACCATGCTTGGTAGCAATAGTGTGTTGGCTGGGAAGAACATCGACCGTGTCAAAAGGTGGAATGTAAGGGGAACCTTAATTGTGAAGCTATAAGACGGAGTCTACTCTCACCATTGGGGGTCTAGGCGAAGCCAAAGCCTGTCGAAGCCAAAGAAGAGGATGGCTTAGTTCAGCTACGATGTTCAAAACTAACCCAATCAGCTTCAGAGATTGAAAGGAGGGGGAGGGACATGTTTTGATATGCGTGAAGGTGGACGGTTTTACTGCAGAGGGAGATCGACGACGAGAGGGTTCGCAGCAGAGCTCAAGGGCAACAATGGCGCGGCAGTTTGCTTTAGTGCAGCAAGGAAGACAACATGTAGATGCCATGCAATCAAAACTTAAACACGTAGATGCCACCTCAGTCAAAACGAGGATGGTTTTGAGTGAAAGGGGTGGTTTACGTACACTAGTGTTGCTAGTTGAGGAGGGCAATGCTAATGATTTCGTAGTTGAGGATGTTACTTGGACTCTGCATAAATTCATAGGGTAAAGTGGACTTCTTCTGTGGAGTTTTGGGGTGAAGGCATGACACAAGTGGGCAAGAGTGATCTAGACCATTGCATGAGCATCTAATGATCGATCGATTTGTTGATAGAAACAACCACCCTATGTACAGACGATTCCTTTATTCTGATACCATATCTACATTTTCCATAAAATTAGGTCAACAAACTCAAAATGAATGTATGCAGGGCTTCCCATTCTAATTAAGGGCTCCTTTTGAAATACAGAAATTTCACTGTATTTTTCAATAAATAGTTCAATTCTTGTATGATTTGGGAAAACTTCCCATGTACCAAACTAGTGTGATTCTGTTGTTACGTTTTGGGAAAAATCATGAGAACTAAGTTTGAAAATCAATAGTAACAAAAATAAACTTCACGGAACTAAACGTTTTTTTTTTTTCAAATTAGAAGAAAACAACAAGTTTTAGCTCATATTTCACAAAGTAGAGATTTTATAACTTGTGTCACGGAACTACATATTGTAGAATTAATGTTTCTTATATCAAGTTTGATGGTATTGGCTCGAATAACAGTCAACATTTTTCATTTCACTAGTACCTGAGGCTACCGTATCAGCTCACACTATCAGACTTATTATAAGAAACAGTCATTTTTAAAATATAGAGTTTTGTGATATAAATTATTCTAAAAATTTTAGCTTGCAAGAGTAACACGTACTTTTACCGGCGAACATCCAGACCAGCAAACCATTTGGTTATTAAATGAAAATTAAAATTGTATATTTTGACCAATCCCCCATTGCAACTGAACAAAACCTTCCATTATTTTGGATACTTCAGAAACCTGAGAAATTCATGAAATCCATATAGAGCAAGGCCATCCCGAACTCCTGCAATTTGATGAAATAAAACCCTTGGAAATGCACTTCCCTAGAACAACCACCCTCCCTGCAGTCCTAATCGCCCAAAGCCCACTTCTGGCATTGTTCTGCAGATTTTTGTCTTTGCAAACTTCATGGACGCATCAATTACGCAGAAACGGGGAAATTTGCATGATCAGATGAAGAACCATGGGCACTTTAAAGTGCATCGTTCATTGAGCTGGCAACGCTCCGTCGTGCAAGTTATCCTTCTTCGCACAATTTGATTTCCAGCGCTGCATTGCTGGACAAACCAAACGAGAAGGGAAGCAAATTGCGCCACCTCCAAATAAAGCAGCCAGAAAATTAAGCGCGCAAGAAAAAGAGTACGATGAGAGCAACGAAGAGCACTTGGAATTGCACGATTGCAATTTGGCATAATATCGATGCTAACTAGCTAGCTCGCCTACATACTCTTGATTACGCCCATTCCGCATTCCTGTACCACAACACTGCCCAAGCCACAAAACAAGACCAGCAAAAGCACGACCAGCTCCTATCTAAAGAGGCTAAATGAGCGTCACTTCACTTGGCGGCGTAATTGGGTATCTCGTAGATTTGGTGGATCCTCCAGATGTCGTCGTCGAAGGCCACCTCGGCGTCGCCGCGGCCGCCGAGGCACCGGAAGTCCTCCTCCACGAAGGGGAACCACCCGAGCAGCTTCTCCTCCTCCACGCCCCACGTCCACCACGACCCGTTGTTGAGCCCCGCTTCCAGGTCCCACTCCACGGTCTGGGTCCCCGCATCGTCTCCCCCGGCGCACACGTCCGGCACGGTGGGTGCCATCTCCACCCCGGGGGAGGCGACGGCTGCAGCCGCAGCGGCGGCGGCGGCGGTCTCGCGTGCCGCCGCCGCGGCTTTCTTGGCCCCCTTGGGCTGCCTGGGCTGCTTGGCTCGGCGCTGCGGCTTTGGGTTGGGGTTCGCGGCGGTGGGATCCTTCGGCTCCTGGAGCTTGGGTTGCTGCGCTCTGGTTCGCTTCATGGCGGCCCGACGGCACCCTGCTTATTGGGAGTGCTCTGTTCTGGTCGGCGAGGAGAGTGAGTGTGTGGGATAGTGGGGTGACGAGGCGTTTGGCTCGGCTTATGAAGTACTCCGTCCTCTGTCTCGATTTTTATAAGGCGCTCTGGTATTTCAAAATTTAAAGTTTTAAATTTTTAATCAGTAGTAAGTAATTTAATAATATAAAAATTATATAGCATAAAAGTAAAACCGTTTGATTTGTATTTAAAACACTTTACTATGGTTATGATTTTGTAGCTATCAACAAAGTATTATAAAAAATTAACGGTTAAAGTTCACTTTTAAATATTGTATCAAGTCAAACCACGTCTTATAAAAATAAACGGAAAGAGTACTCTCCGGTCGGTGATTGTTTTAGACATAATTGTAGTTAAACTTTCGAAACTTTAAGTATCAATAATCTTTTTTAATATTTAAATTGGATACAAGAAGATAATATTAGTATTAGCAGTGCTTATATGTTTTTCCTCTCAAGATAAGTTGTACAATTCTTAAAGCAAACGAACGGATAAGTAATCATCATCTATCCTTCATTTATGTTTTAATATTTATGCAACTTTTAAAAAGAAAACATATAAACATCTCCCTATAAGTATATTTGTCTCTCGAAATACTTTTTTCTTTCGAAATATTTTTATAATATTTAAATTTTATCGAGTTTGTAAATATATTATAATAAAAAATAGTGATCTAAGTTATGTTTCGAAGATCACGTCCATATAAAAAAAAACTGTAACAGGAGGAAGTAGCGGGGAAGAGACGCCGTTGGGTTGGGAGTCGCGTTGAGGTTAGGGCGGCCGTTGGTTCGGTGGTGGGCTGGGCCGGTCTGGCCTTAAGCCGCCGCGCAGCCGGTTTGTGCGGACCAGGACGCATCTCTCTCCGGCCGGCTTGATGTGTGCAGTGTATCGAGCCATGCCAAGGCAGGGCACGTGATGGAAGCTCGTGTGGTTGGACGCTACTAGATAGACCGCATCGCTGTTGCGAAATTGCGAACCGGTAAGGCTGCCGATCAGATAATGTGGGGATGCACGAGGTATCACGACAAGGTTTCGATAAAAAGCGCACGAGGTTTGAAAGAAAAGAAGGATCTGTGCATGCATGGTCCTGAATTCCTGTTCGGCCCTGCCTGGGCATTGTGCATCGTACAAGACCCCAGGGCTATGGAGAGCCGATGGGTGGGTGAGTGGAGGTCGCACCCCGCCACGCTTCGGCATGTGCGCGTAGCAACGGCCAAACATGAAACATGGCCATGCACGCGCTTGATCCTACCACGTTCGAGCGCCGGAAACTTTGGAAGGTGGGCGTCGAGAGGGGCGTGCATGTGTTTGCGCAGATCGCGTGCCGACGTCGTGAAGTAGCACCGCAAGCGAAGCGAAGCAAACCTACTTACGTACTTCTCCCAGTGCACTAGTATTCTTGAGCCTTACTAGGTCCGTGTGCTCCCTCTGCGTAGCATAGGCGCATGAGCCGAGAAGAATCGTACGAGTCGTATCTTGTTATGAAAGCGATTAGGGGTTAATTTAAGTGCCGACAGGCGCGTGGCCGTATGCGGCAGAACCCGAGATTAATTGCACCCAGACGGGGGCCCACCTTCGTCAGCTCAAGCGGCTATCCACTCCTATTTTATGCGTGAGCAAGTAGAGCGTTGGGATGCACGGACGGGATTCCACTCTGTCCGAAAGGAGATTCGGTGTAGTCCAGTTGGGGATTCTCCATTTTCCTCTCGCGCGGCAACTTGTATCGGGGGCTGCCTGCCCAACGCTTTGCTTGGTCGGCTCCTCTGCGTTGTTGGGTCACTCAAAGCTGTCCGCCGCCTCATCGGGGGAGCCATGGGGTTCGTTTCCGGCGTGAATGATGCTGATTGTGCGGTGAAATCTCCCGTGCTATTGCCGTTTGCCCCCAAACCTGTGCCTCTCTCCTTTTGTGCTTTTATCCCGAAAAAACACTTTTAAAATTCTCTGTATCTTATACTAATCCAAAAATAGCTAATAAACACAGTAGAAATAAAATCACAATATATTCAGCGTGCTTTATTAATATCAGTAATATCCAGAGTTACAAAATAAATAGCACGTAGGCCAACAAATAAATAAAGACATCAAAAATAATAACAGTATAAAAGTATAATAAAGTTGCCACAGACAATCGATTGGGGAAACGGCCTAATACAACTGGTCCTCACTATCGTTGAATTCTTCATCTGAAGCGGCAGAGTAAGCAATGGTGATTACAAACATACTCCGCAAGTCACACTCAAAAAATGTGGTATTAATGTAAATTTGACAAAGGAAGGTTGTATGGTTGATTTTAGCATAAAGCGGTAATTTTCTAAATATTCTAAGTAATTTTAAATTGCATAATTTGAAGAAACTTTTTTAAAAATAATTTCAACACATGAATCACTACTGGAACTATCCAAATTTTCCTACGATAAACACACTTTACGAAATCCAAAAAAAATCAAGAAAAATCTTAGGAAATCCTAATTAAATAATTAAATACTATTATATGAAATTTGGGGTGTTAGAACATCTCCAAGAATGACCTTAAATTTGGTTTTAATTTGAATTATAGGGTTTTTGTGAAAAAGATTAACTCCAGCAAAGACCCTAAATTGTTAAAATTTAGCAAATTGTTTTAGGGCCCCTAAGAGAGTAGCTATATTTAGCAACTATGTGATTGAGCTCTATCTTCGTTGGATTTTAGAGCCTAATTGCTGAAGTGAATATTTCGTTGGAGCCTTAAATCTAATTAATTAGGGTCATAAATTAAAATTTAAGACTCGTTTTTAGAACGCTCTTTTGGAGATGCTCTTACCTAGCCATCACCGGCAATACCTAGCAGCGGCAAGATAATACTCAGCTCTATATTGCTGGAAGGTTTTCTGAGCCCTCACGCTGCCAGCTCACCCCCACCCACTCTCTCCCTTTCTTGCAAAAAAAATCCTCCGATTCTTTGGAATTACAGATAGGTCTTTTCCATTTACGAATAAATCCTTTGTGATTTTCTGTGAGTGTAAAATATTTTTTCCCGATTCGCGTTTAGGTCCTCCGTTCGTCGTTTTACACAAAGAGCCTCCCGTTAAATATGAATTGCGAACGAGCCCTTTCTTACTTATTCAAAATAGCGAACACGTCCAAAATTATAACAAATAAGTCCATGCACTTTTTGTTCAGGTACTTTCTCCGTTTTCCCCGGAAAAAATATTTTTGTGGTCTATTTACTCTCCGGAGCATGGGAAAAATGTTCCATGGTCTGTTTTTTCTCTAAAAAAAAAACAAAAAATATTTTTCGTTCACGCGCGCGGCGTGCGCCGTGCTTACGTTTCTAGTATATCTGACGAGTCCAGCCACGCCCGACGTTTCCTCCAATTCCCGTGCCGTTTTCCGGAAGCGCACCGGGCATCGACGTTGCATTCGCAAATCCAGGAAGCGGGCCAGAGGTATCGCAGTCACATGGGTCGGTGCCCACCACACGGCCCATTTTGTTCGGATCACAATGCCGTCCCCCACGTAAGTTGAGACGGGCCACCGGGACTCGACTTAAAGCCCATTTAGCTGTAGCCCATGAATGGCAAAGTATAATGCGTAGGGTCCATTCGAGGTCACAGATTCCAACAAGAGAGAACGACACAACCAGTGCTGAATGATTCGATACATGGCATAATCACAAACCAGAAGGGTGGCTAACGCATTTGTGGCTAGAGTTGTTCAAATGTTATAACTTAGAAGTTTTAGAATAGAAATATTGGAAATGAACATAGGAGCTCGAAAGAAAATACAATTTTATCAATGTAATTGAGGTACGAGCTTTGTGAAATTTGTTTGGTTCTCACCATTTCGGTAAGTGCATGAGCTCACCAGTGGTGGGAGTCAGTGAGTGGATCTGAGGAGATGTTGTTTGGTTGGTCGTATGAGGTTGGATGATTTGCCTGAGAGATTTTGTTTGATTGGCTGCACTGAAATGGAAGTGTGATAGGCAAATTCAAGGGAGAGATGAAATAAATTTTAAAAATACTAGAAAATCAATAATTTTACAAACGAAAATAAAAAGTTTAAAATATATTCTAGAAAATCAATAAATTGAAAAACTAAAATTTTAATCTTTTGAAAATTATATAGCAAGTATAGTCTAGTTTTATTCGAAAAAATATCAGGAACACATAGGTGAAATCGGTTCGTTAATCGGAGATGTTAATCAAAAGATATAGCAAAGAAAAGAAGAGAATTAGATAATAAATGCTGATGTCAGCATGCATGCATTTCAGCAGCACGGCTCTGGGAAACGGTGGATTTTCTCGCTTCAGAGCCAGCCTGAAGTGTTTTGATCTCAGAAATCTGCAGCCGAATTGAACGGTAAGACAACCAAACACACATCTTTTGCATCTGCAGATGCAAATCTCTTTAGATGCAGCCAACCAAACAGCCCATTGATGGGAGAACCTTCACGTTCCACAACCCAACCCGTTGAGATCAGAACGATGGATACGACGCAGTCGCCTTCAAGCCACTTCGAAGGCAAGTACTTTCCCACCCCGTCTCAATTGGAGAGAGAGAGGTAACTACCATGTCGATGTCGTGGCGCCGGATAATGATCTCATTGACAACGTCAACGTTGGGTTTTTGGCAAAATCATCTCCAGAAATATCTACTCCGATATTTCAACTACTACCCCTCCTGTGATGAGAACGGAATGTTCTCACCTTCCATCTTTGACTTCCGTGCATGCACGATCATCAACAACGATACACATGGACCAACAGCGAGTGGAACGTGAACAACGCGAGGCCTAGCAATAGGCTAAACGTTTGGTGCAAGAACAACCCGACGACCAGCTGCTTGCCACCAAACACAGAGCAATGGAGGGGCAGGTCGACCGTATTGAAAGTTCTCTCGCGTGTGCGTCGATCCATTGAATGGCCCCTGCTTTTATGTTTACTTGTACACCTCGACACATGTCGCAGAACTCCTGATCTCAATTTACTCCCTCTTCTCTCTTGACAGAAGCTTTTGCCTGGAAGAAGGCAGACGTTTGCATCTGGAATCTAAATTAGCCAGTCGATCATCATGCACATCGGCGTTGTGCGACGGCCGATGGACGTCGATGCTGCCAATTGGCAAAGAAATTGTGCAATCGCAGACGTGTAGCTAGATCGTTGGGCTGAGCTTCACCCGAGTTAGTTACTCGACTTGTTGTCACTTTGATGCTGACAAACCAGAAACCACTGCTTAATTTACAGCTATAACTGAAACTGTAAAGCAAGGTTTAGTGGGCTGATACATGGATATATCACATGGCATCTCCTAACTTTGCGGTTAGCATTGGCATATCATATTCATATATATATGTGTGTGTGTAGGAATGCGCGCGTAAGCAGATCCCTGCGTATCGATCTGACTTCGAAAACGAGACTGACATGTGTACGGGATGTATTTTCTTACAGGTGAGCACTCAATGTCATTGTCGATAATTACAAATGTACAATAACATATGACATATATTGATGCATTCATATCTGCATCCTGTGCATTGGATGTTATTTCGACGGCACAAACAACAAAACACGTACAAGAGCGCACTTCAATAAGAAATCAACGCTTTAATGGAAACGAGGTGCATCAGAGTTCTCACAAGCTAGCTAGAGATTCAGATATTTCCTTTTGCCTCCACCTTAGCCATCTGAATCCTGATCCAACAGCCGCAAAAAATCATGATAGCAGTTCTTTTGCATGTGATCTCTCCTTTCAATTATCGAGAGTACTGATCCCATGCTTGCAAATCAGGCTCTCGATTTTCTTTGGAATTTGTGCAATTCACTTATTGAGAGAGCATTTATAGAAGCACAACTTGAGAGAGAAAAAATTCATACAAGTATTCTATCCTGTGTAAATTCATGCTGCCGTTCTTTAGGGTTGTCTCTGTCGAATTGGCAAGTGATCAACACGTATCACGTATGCCGCGAACCAAGAACAAAGGAGCGCCCTAGAAAGCAAAAGCCACAGTACTGAATAAAGTAAAGATCCAAAGCTAGTTCCGAGAGCTTTAGCCGGGGAACAAAAGCGCTAGCTGATCGTGTGTACATGCGGCATCTTTTGATGCAACCGCGCGGCATTTCCATCTCTTTCCGAGCTTACTACTCCTGATCCGAGCACAAGATTAGAGCTGGATCATACAATCGCCACTGTAGTGCATGCAGGTACCAACGGTGTCGTAAAGGCGAGGCCGCTTGATTCGCTAAAGCTAGCTAGTGCCTTGATTCCTTCAAAGCACTAGTTCTAGAAGAGCTATACCTAACCTAAGTGCTGCATCAGAATTTAGAGAGGTTTAGAAAAACAAAGTTAGACGGCTAATTTCCCAGTCCTTTCGTGTTTTGTTTTGTTTTGCCGGCAAGTCCAAATGAAATTGCAGAGGAGTTCTTAGACTATCTCCAGCAATTTCCCTTCATTCCATTCCCTTCCCTATTCCCTTCCCCACTTTCATTCCCTTTATTTCCTATCATCTCCAACAGCATCCCCTCGAAGGGATTTCTCTCTGGGATTGGAGAGAGAATCCCTTTCTATAGGGATTCACTGTACAAATCCCTTCTGAAGGGAATCGTGAAGGGAATCCGTTGGAGCACTTGGGATCTGTTCGCGAAGGGATTTGGAGGGGACGGGAAGCCGCTGGAGATAGTCTTAGGTCCCTGTACTTTATGGAGTAGTTTCCCAAGTGAATTCTATGAAGCTTTCAAGTTCAGAAAAGAGATGCCACGCTGAGAGACAAAGGCCTTGCTTCTGGAACTAGAGTTGACCTTTCTATCTAGCTTAGATTCCGAGAAATTGAAATTTTCCGGTGCATTATACTGGTAGTATAAAATGTGTAGTAGAAATCAAATCTAGCCATTAGTTTGCTAAAGATCTTTCTACTATTATACTACCGGAAGAAGTATAAATAAGTATTAGTTCATCTGATCCATTAGATAAAAAAGAATGAACAATTCATATTGAATTTAGTGTACTACCGTAAAAAAGCTCTAGATTCCTATTGGATGGATGGTTACAAAACATTCTACGCACTAACCGGGATAGCTTCCGGAAGTTGGCACTCGTGATTGACACAAGGACTACTGGTAGTTTGATTATCACACGAAAGCGAGCTCGTAAAGCCGAGGAAGAAGTTTATTAAAAGACTAGAGGAGAGAACAAGGCGGCAGGTGGCAACTACGTGCATCAAGCCAAGGCTATTAGCTAGCCAACTTGTGCCAAATCAACCATGGTAGCTATTCTGTGCCTTTTGGCTTTCAGAAATTCAGGGAAATGGTCATGTATCATCAACAACAATGGGAGATAGCTAAACATCAAATCTCAGAGTCGATTGAGTAACGGGCACTAGGCAACGAGGGAGGAATTTGTGCGTGATGATGAAGAGGAGGGTTGGGCCCAAATAATGTCATGTTAGGTCAACACCATTGGTTGGCAATTGTCCATAATTTCTGGTCGGGCTTGTCTCACGCTTACACATACGCAAGTGCTCTAGTCCATGGCATGCTCGTGCACAGCAGCAATGGCCGGCTAGTACTACTCTATCTTAGGTATAGATCGAATCATCATGACCAGCGCGAGCGCGATCGATGGAGAGTTTGTTTGGATCAAGTTTTTTTTGTTCCCCACATGATTGTTCAGAAAACCAAAAGTAGAGGTTCAGCGTCGAGGGAAAATTCAGTTTTCTTTATCAATCTTTCTCACACACAGATATTGTCTGTTTTTCGTGTAAACTGTAACGATATTCAGAGACAAACCCTAAACCGCTTCAAGTGTGGGATAACATACATGAGAGGTGCTTCTATACTCTTCCTTTTAAAAGTTGCACAACTATTAAAGCATGAAAGAAGGATAGATGATGATTACTTACCTCTTCGATCGCTTGCTTCAAGATTTGTGCAACTTGTACTGGAAGAAAAAGCATAGAAGCACCGCTCAACATATATATTCTAATCTAACGTTATCGTTGGAACTTGGACTGCGCTTTGATCGCTGAATGCATTATGGGTGGCTCCTATATTCGACAACAATTTAATTTACCCCACTTATGGCCATAATTTTGTCTAACCATTTGTTTAGAGCCGGATATATACTGCAAGCAGTAACTATAGGGTGTTCTATATTTATGATCCCGTTGGTTAACAGAGGCCATGCAAAGTAACGACTCTATCAACTCGAATATATATATATTGATCTGGTTAGGTTCAAAGTTGAGATTTGGATGATGAAACTATGACGACAAGTTCATTCTGTCTTTTGATTAGCATGTAGTGCTACAAACTTATGGTTCGCATCTCTAGGGCAATTAGTACTAGCATATAGCGCAATTAGTACAAACTTATGGTTCCCCTCCCATTTTTCCTTCGTGAAGGGATTCCCATTCCCTTCAGCAGGTTCAGCCAGACTCCTTTAGCGCAGGATTCTCTCTCCCATTCCCTCCACCAAGGGATTCTCTCTCCTTTCCCTATACAATTCCCTTTAAAGGGAATCTGTTGGAGATGAGGGGAAATAAAGGGAATGGGAACAGGAAAGAGAACAGGGAAGGGAATGAAATGAAGGGAATATGGTTGGAGATGGTCTTAGGCTACCGAGGTCTGAGCCTGAGGCCTACAAAATGTGTTAAAAAAATCAGTAAAATTATAGCTTATCCTAAAAAGGTATAGCTTGACTCAAGTCATAGGCCTGGACTGGTTCCGTCTCTACTACTAGCAGTAGATTATGTAGATATTAGAAATACTGGTGACTTCTTTTGCAAGCAGGTGCATACGGCTTTTTGTAGTGAAGTACACAGGTACCTGCCACGATATGTAAAAGGAAGCAAGATGAAGATTTTGTGCTTTTAGTGTTGATGCATATAGAAGACTTCATCAGACACCAGATTGATCACCATATCAAAACTGTGCTTAGTTTGTTTATAGGACTAGTTTACAAACTAGGGGCAGTATCCTATAGCTAGTGAAACTGTGATTTGTTGATTATCTTCTCTTAATTGGTGTCTCAGTGCTCCCGTTTAGTCATCAGATACTTGCTTTTGCTTTGATCTTATTTCTAGATGCGCATGCATGCATGATTGCGTGCACTTTTACCAAGCCACACAGATCAGTTTTTCCGGTCCCAAAATCCTCCTTATGCCCTGTCTGACTCTTCCACAAGTGCCATCACCGTGCTTTCATATGCCTCTACAGCAGTGGCGAGAAAGGCAGGCCGGTCCGCGTCGGCGTCTCAATTATTGGCAACACCGGAGGAGTATATTACACAGCAGGTTAAAGCATATACCCGACTTGACAAAAGAACAATTCCTCGCCTCATTCGTATGGCTGTATCATGTGAAAACCATACGAACAACTGACCCCTCTCTCTCTCTCTCTCTCTCTCTCTCTCTCGTGACATTTGTTTGTCGCTGACTTGTCGTCGGCCGATGAACAGTAGTTCTAGAGGAGATCAAACTGCCGACGTGGAATTTGCCTCTCAAGATAAATTAAAGCCAATTATTTTCTGTGAAGAGCTAGCTATACTGATAGATAATAGATTTGTATGTGGACGATCGACCTAGTTGGTGTCTGCTCGATCGATCGATGGAGCGTATCGGTTAACATGTCGTGCCGCGTGTGACGAAGACGTCGATTAGAAGTTGCAAGAAGCAGTGCGACTTTTCCATGAAAGAAAGGGTGCATTATTTTGCCTCTCTTTTTCCAAGTGCTGGGCGCTAGTTAAACTTATGAATAGGACTTTTAGATCCTGCCAATATGTTCTTTCTTTTGCCTGCCTGCGTGCGTGCGTGCGTGGGCGTGCAGGCATGTGGACGGACAAGCTCAATTTCGATGGAGCTACTCATCTGATTTGTTTATTTGATTGTGGTTGATGGTCCAAAGTCGGATGATATGCATGATCTTTGGCCCCTTGTTTGCTCGTTGATCTGTGTTCACGGCCTGAACATGTTTGATTCAGACGTAACTTGCGTTTTTTTTCACCGCTCTTCAAGCAACGGGGCTTTTCACATGGAAATTTATGTTTTATGGATCTTGATGAAATATCAAACTTTTTCTCAAGTAAAAAAAAAAGAAGTACAAGATGGATGATCTATGCTGACGAAGAAAAAAAAAAGGTCAAAGTTGTGGTAAGCTAGACGATTAAGATTCAACAATTGTACACTGCAGCTGCATATGTATTTACGTACCAATGAAGCTTCGTCAAATTCAAGTACATGAAATAAATATATTGTCATCACAACATCATACATAAAATTTGACAGTATTGTAGTAGGGAACGAGGTTCTTATTTATTTTTTAAAAAAGAATTAGTTAGAAGCTCTAGTATTTATAATAGAAGAAGATCAACAGATGAGCTATATACGTACATGTACACACCTCCACACACACGAGCATACACCCACGCACATGCACTCGCCTCTATGTGTCCCTGCGTCAAGATGCGCTCGAACACGGACGGGTTGGGTATGCGCTGAACGCCTCAACCAATCAAGCAATGGCTCGACCGTAACGAGGTTCTTGTAACAGCGAGATGTTCTCCCGTGTTTATAAGGTACCTGAGGCGTTTATTATTTGCGATTCGATAATCCACAACCGAGCTTGTAAACGAGTTGAGATCGAGCGAGCCTGGCCTCCCAACCTCTAGCTCGATAAAATATTAAGCTGAGCTCGAGTGAGCCTGAGTTAGGGTTCAAGCCTAGATCTAGGCTCGAGCTCGGCTTAGTTCCAAAAAAGCTCGTTAACAATAAAAAATTTAATATGCACTAATTTTAACAATAAAAAAATACTCAAACTCGAGTTCGGCTCGAGCAAGCTCAGTAAGAGTTAACATATAGTAATATTTAATAAATAATTCGTAAATTTATCAGATTTGGCTCGGTAAAGCTCGCAAGCTCAGGATCAAACTCGAGCTCGATCGGCTCATTTAGAGCTCAAATCGAGCCTAGAGCGAGCTGAGTTCAAGTCGCTCTTGATCCTGGAGTTTTTTTACATAGCCCTATCCACTACTAAAGATGTCGATACTTCAACTGTAGGTGAGGTATTAACTTAGGGGTCGTTTGGTTGTCTGTATGCATTGAGTTTTGCATTTGTGGATGCAAAATCCTGTTGTTTGGTTGCTCGGATGTCCATCCTAGCCTGGCCCGAGTCATGCAATTTTCCCCTTCCAGCCAGTCCCACAGGAACGAGAATTTTGAGTGTATCCGCGCGGCCAGGCTCGAGTCGTGTAAGCTGTTACAGTGATGCATGCATTCTGTGTTAGTAGATCCAGCTCATGCAACCAATCACACATCATCCCTTCATAGTCAGGCCTAGCTCATGCAGACAACTAAACAACATCCGCATGCATCACCTTGGCCTGTCTCCAACCAGCCAGGATGACATCGTACGGGCCAGGCTGAGGAGATACATCAACTAAACAGCCCCTTATGGATCAATTTGGTGCAAAGGTTATATAAGTAATTCCATATCATTATCAAATCAGAAGGAAAAAAGATGATTTGGTAAAACACATGTGATGTTATTGTTGCTGATTGAGTAATTAATCAGAAGATATATCATCCTTGTTTGGCCAATCGCCTCGAGGTGATCGAGTTTGTGACTTGTTATTAGATATGTTGAAAAGCTGTTAGTGGTGTGTTTGGTTGGTGGGATAAGGTTAAATAGGATAGGGATGGTTATGTACCATTTTGTTTCATTGTTTTTTGTGAATAAAATGATTCAGCATCTAAATGAAATATTTCTCAAATATAAATCCCACCATCCTAGATATGATGTTTCCATTAAAGCGATTAAACATATAGATAACTTTTTTCTTAAACTATCTCATACATGTAACACTTGGTACAAACAACTAAACACACCCTACGTGCATAGGCAATGCAGTGATCTCAGAGCAATTTACATATGGTTTTTTTCGCTATGTACATTTACATAGTGTGGATTGATTATGACAACTAGTGGAACAAGAAATTTTTACTATATTAGCCCCTCTCAAATTTTGTATACGAAAATAGCCTCTTTCTGTTACTTTTTTCAGAAATAGCCCCTACCGCGCAGAGAAGGCGCAGTAGTAGGGCTTGCCGCGCCCTGGGGGAGGCAAGGGCTTGCCCCACCCTGGGGGAGAGGCTAGGGCATTGTTTTTTTATATTTTTTGTTGATTTTTTAGCCGCCGTTTTTGTTATTTTGTTGATTTTTTAAAAAATAATTAGAGTGAAAAATATAACACGAGAAAAAATTTGGTACCAAGTCAAATATTATTTTTATAATCGAATTTTATTTTACACAACCAATGAATAGAATGGAAAATAGTTCGGAGAGAAATAGAACAGTGTGGCGCGGGAAGTTTTTTTTAATTTGTTTATTTTATTTGCTTCATCATTGTAACAATTAATCAATCGTTTTAGAATTAATTATTTCGGTGATGACTAGTAAAGTTATTTAATTTTAGTGGACAGTTTAATAATTTTTGTGGTTCAGTGATGGGTAGTAAAAAAGTGAAATTTAAATTGACTGATGTACTACAAAATTATGGAGTTTGACTGATGCATCAGCTAAGATCGTACCGCAAAATTGGGCAATTTAAATCGATATTTTTTTGAATTTTTTTGGCTCACTGATTTATCGCAAAATTAGGGAATTTGAATCGATAGTTTTTGATTTTTTTTATTCAGTGATTTACTTTAAAATTGTGAAATTTTAATTGGCAGTTACTACTTTTTTTTGTTGAGTGTTGTACTCCAAAATTGTGAAATTATAATCAAATCGATGTACACACGATAAACATGAAGATGCACAAAAGGCATATAAAATACTCGACCATCAACTTCTCATGGAGATTCCAAAGTGCTAGTCTGTCCTCATCTATCAAATACTCGACCACCAGGTTCTCATGGAGATTGTGTCTTAGAAAGTGCTGAGTTGCCCACTTAGCGGCTTTAGAAAGAGCACACATGTTAGTTTTAGACTGGGTGATAGCAGCTCCAAGGGATCGCATTGTTAAGTTGATTTCGGAATCTATTGCCCAGTTCACATAATTATTGCCATTGAGAGCAAGCTTAGCAAGTTCCCTCTTTGCGATGTCCGACATATCCTATATTTATACAAAATTAAATTTTATCACTGCTAAAATAAAATATATTACATGCTCTCTCTCAAATCAGTAAAGATTGATCTATATCTATTTTAGTAAATAATTGTTTAGAATTTCAAGAATTCTTCTAGCATTTTTCATAATTTTTTGCTAATTATGAAGCAATTTTCATCATTACCAAATAACATAAAAAGAATTTTTAGCATATATATAAGTATGTGAATATGCATGGAAAAAGTAAACTAAGAGATATGAAGGTTCGAATGTGTGTTGTGTGTAAGGTGCAACAATTTACGGGAGTTCATATGCCTAGAAATTCAATTTCTATGATTTAATAAAATTTACATGATTTTCTAGCTATCTATTGAGATTACGAGAAACTTCAAGATTCAAGGCACAAATTTACCATAGCCGCCATTAGCCGAAAACTTGGGGTCAAACCACAAAAATAATTAGGACAGCAAGAGCTTCCTACATTTAACTTATACATCACTGGTAAAAATGGGAATCGCCATGGACCTTTTTTTATTCTTCTTTTAGCTCAAAGCCTAATGACCCGGTCGGCATGTGGGTGCCATGTGTGCGTGGCTATGGCGTCCCACAATGCCAGCTCAGCCCATGTAGAGGGGTGGAGCGGCTAGGGTTTGTACCCTAGTCGTATGCGGTTTGAGCACAACTGCGTTTTGTGGGAACGGGAGACGGCTACTCGTGATAGCGACACTTGGCGGGAGCTCAAGTAGTGCTCGGTGAGAGCGTTGCAACTATTGGGAGTTGTGCTCAGGCGCGATTGTTTTGGAGAAGCGTCTGGCTCACATGCGCATAGCGAGCTTCGATGCTGTGAGGTGGCAGGGAGCCCACTTGTGTGTGCTTAACTTCGGGCATAAGTGTGACGTTGAGAGCTTCGAGCATGAGGGCGATGTGCTCAGGTGCAGCAGTGTGAGTGCGCAATGAGCAGCGGCAGCACCGCTTGGCGGAAGTGCAGCGTCAACACCGCTTGGCGGCAGCGCAACGTCGTCGTTGAAAGCATCTCCCCCCCCCCCCCCCCCCCCAATTCCTTCATGATGCTTTGTGTGAGTTTTGGTGGTGATGATCAAGTAATTTGAAGGCTCTTCAGGTCAAAGGATTAAAGGTTAATGGCTTTTGTTTTTAAAGTTTTGACTTTAGTACTGATCAAAGTTTTATAGCTAGGTTTAACTTAGTTTTAGCCGAACTATTAAGAGGGATTATGCACAAGTAAGTACCTTAGTTCATAAGCTAAATCTTTGAGATTACTTGGAGCAAAAATAATTTATTCTCTTTTCCCCAAAAGGATTTTAGTACTTCACTCCTTTCAGCAAAAATCCTTTCATGCCAGACCAAAGCTTTTTTTTAGTCCAGCGCAAAAGACTGCGTTTCTAAACACATACCGAGCGCACACCGTTCACGCCGGACCAAGTTTTTCTGTCCAGCGCAGTGAACAAGTTTGTTGAAAATCAAACCGAGCTTGTGTCGTTCACACCAGACCATTTTTGCTTAGTGTACGACAAACCAAGTTTTTCGGTCTGGCGCAAACTTAAAACTTACTGGAACTTCTTGTCTATTCCAAGTTCCACCACGGACCAAAACCAGAATTTCTTTCTTCTACGTCGGACCAAGTTTTTCGGTCCGGCGCAAACGTGGTTGTGAGTGGTTTCACGACGGATCGATTTTTGTCCAAAGCATGTGTACGCCGGACCAACCTAAAACGGTCCGGCGCAAATGGAATTTTCGATCAATTCGGTCCGGCGTGTGTTAAACTTATTATTGAAGCTTTTGAAAACTAGTCCGTGGAACATTTGTTTTTCCTGTTTTGTCATTCTGACAATATCAAACGGCTAGTACAATTCAGGGTTCAAATTTTCGTTTTTGGTCAAATCCCGGCGTCGACCGAAATCCGATTTTTCGGCGAGATCTTGTTATTTCGGACAAAATCCGGACGGAATTCAAAAACCAAAATTTAAATCCAGTTTTTTTTAACTGAAATTTCTGGGATTTCGTTCTAAATACCGAAATTTCGTCCCAAATACCTGAGATCTTGGTAAAATTCAATTGAATGGAAAATGGTTCAAACGATGTAAATTTTTTTTGAAATTTTGATCAGACCTGGAAAATGACTTGAGCAATCCAATCCGGTTAAATCCAGTCAAATTTTGGACAAATTTCGGTCAAAAAACCGAGATTTCGGTCCATTTCACCGAAATTTCGCCGAGATTATAGAGTACTGTAGCACTTTTAAATTTTGTTAGGGTTTTTTTAATTTCGATGAGATTATGGAACTCGGAGGGGTCCGAAAACCGAAATTTCGCCGAAATTTCGTGGGATTTCGGCGAGAATTTAAACCCTGGTACAATTGCCAGTAATAGCTATATTCCTTTTGCAGCCTATATAAGCCGTACCAGAGCTTTCCAAAAACAAGGAATTTTTACATCGCTTTGACATCTAGCACTCTTGAGTCCCAAAAGCATTCAAAGAGACTGAATTTCACTGTTCAATCAAATTCAGAAGTGATTTTGCTCTAAGCCTAATATAGACAGTTGTGAACTTGTGAACCAAGGGATAGATCTTGTGTTTAGTTTACTACTCTTGGAACCTTGGGTTCCTAGATGGCTTGTGAGTTTTTGGTACGACCTGTCCAAAGAACTTGTGGAAGGCCACCACTGATTGTGAGAGTTTGGAACTCACCTCACCAAGTGGTGAAAGAGTTATCACAGTGGAAACCAAAGCTATTGTGAATAGTTTTTGGTAGAGCAATACTTCTTAAGAAGTGTTCTAACAGGGACGTAGGAGTGTAGGTCTGAACCTCGGTGAAAAATCACTGTCTTTTGGTCTTTACTTTCAGTATTTACTCTTACTGCACAGTATCTTTACTTTGACAGTTTCAGGAGTGATTGTTTCTTTTTGAGGTTTTAGTAAGATCACTTTCAAGGCTTTTCTTTGTTGAATTCTCAGTTTTCTTCTAATCTCATTTGATTTTGTAAAAAAACCTATTCATCCTCCCTCTAGGCTCATCCTCGATCTTATAGTCGTGATGCCCACCCAACGGAGATGGTGTGGAAAAACCGGTGGTGGCAGCACGCATTGAGCGTAAAGCAAGTGCGTCGGGCGGCAAGTACGCATGGCAAAGAAGAGCAACAGGCTTGCGTGGTTGTCTGTGTGTTGCTCGCGTCTTCGACTTAGGCTCCGGTGTTGAGTTGGAGTGCCAGCCGCCATGGATGCCGGTTTCACATATATATGAAACTTAAACCCCATATAGAACTATATTTGATGAGTAAATGGGTATAATCTAGTATAGTATGATTAATCTAAAAGATCAATATGATATCATGGAGATTTGTGACATAATATTCGGTCTTACAGAGTTTCATGCTGATAACATGTTAAACAAATAGATAGATGTCGTAGATTGATTCTAAGAGTAGTATATAATACCCGATGAATAATCATAATAGATAAACATATGATACAGAGTATCTCAATTGTTTTCTGATTATCCGCTGATCTTTCTTATATAATAAAAACTATATTTATTGTCAAAACCTTTTTTATATATATAAATCCAGGATTCACTCGGAGACGCTACGAGTAAACTATACGTTAATAGCCTCCTCTTCTCTCCACCGACTTACTCGTAATTTACGTCCCATTTGTTTCAACATTTGCTTTAAAAAAAATGTATTATTTGTCAAGCGGGGGAATTCTGAACACATTCTCTGGTAATTAGAAGCTGCTCTTTACATAGAATCAGAATTCTCACCGACCCAATCTAAAACTTAGAAGTCGCAGCAGACTCAGTTCGATTCTCTTATAATTAAAAATAGCATCTCTCATAATTCAGAAGCGGATATAATTTAGGCCTTAGCATCTTGCAGAGTGAGTGTACATAGACAGATAACCACCACGGGTCGCCATAACTAAAGATCTGCCGTTTATATATTGTTCTTGCGACTTATTCCTCTGTTCGCCCCATAGTTGAATTGATACCATGCCCATGTCATGTGTTCGTGAACCGGTGAATAAATACTCCCATAAGTTGTTCTGTGCATAGAAATTATTATTATTTTCGTCCGACAACGCCATGTTGCAAATAAGTACTCCAGCTTACCCACCGAACGAGCCGCGACCGATTACACGGAACGTGGAGGGGGCAAAGCGATAAATCTGCCCCTATGCCGGGCCAAAACAATGCACTCGTCGCTTTGCGAGGAAATGACGGAGGTGCCCTTGTGAACTCCAGACGCGGCTGCGTTTTCCGGAGATCTGAGCGGGTGGAGAGGTCATTCCGCCTACTCCAGGACAAGAATTTAATGCGGCGGTAAGCCCAACACCGCTCACCGCTCGGCAGGGGGTCCCCACCGGAGGAAAAGCGGACGCAGGCGGAGTGGGGCCCACAGGGGGGGGGGCGTACACGCTAGACGAGAAGGAAGGGAGGAGAAGTCGCTGGGGGCCACACGGCAGCAGTAGGCTGCGCGCGGAGGCACGTCTCGCTCGCGCGCGCCACCCGAGGCAGGACACGTGGTGCTGGTCGACTCAACGCTCGGCTCGGCTCGGCTCAGCGAAACGGACGGCTCGTGGTAGGCAGGCCGTGTTCACGTGCCGAGAGGGCTAGGATAAATATGGATACCTAACCCCCCACGTCGGATCTGGATCCGATATCCGATCCGATCCGCCCGTGCCGGTGCCGCTGCAGGTGCGGTGGCCAAACACCCCGGCTAACCCACGCCTCACGTGCAGACCAGAAAAGAACGTTGTTGTTATTTAGAACCCGTTTACATTCATTTCACAAGAAAAATCTCGATAGTTATAAGAGCCTGATGATATATCTTGTTCTAAATAGAGCTTTAACATGTAATTTTTTAAAAGAAAGTTTAACAAAAATTACGTATTGGTCTCCTTATTGAACCTCTAGAGCTTCACGTGATCAATTTTAATCCTAAAAGAAAAAAAAGAGAGAGAAAAATAGAGGAAAAATATATAAAAAAATCAAATTTTGATATCTCAAATTTTAATCCTAAAAATTTGATAATTTTATTTAGAAAAGAAATTCAAAAATTCTTTTCTTTCTTTTTAAATCTTTCGGTGTCCATTTTCGCCCGAACACCGATTAGCTCCATTTTTCTTTGTAAATTCTTTTAAAATTCTAAACTTATTTTTAGGCTTTATTTGATATTTTATTTGGATTATATTTGGATTTGATTGTTTTCGCGTATAGATTTCGGAGAACCGGAGGAGTACGCTGTTGCCGATCCCGATATGCTACTCTGCAACCAAGGCAAGTTGCACACCCTTGAGTATGTTGATCCTAGATTTTTAAATTATATATTGAATTTAAATTATTGCATTCATAATTTTAGCAACTTAATTTCAGTCTTGGTTTTAAATAATCAGTTAATCTCCGAATTGATTAAAGCCACCTTGAGAATTGAAATACCTTATTTCGTTGTAACCCTAAGACATATACAAATGTTAACATGATTAGAAATATGCTTAGACATGCTTAGTACCAAGATTAGAACCTTTTGGGAATTGAGCGAAATAAATTACTACTCAAATGCTTTCTCATTTCATGTGAAATCTATGTTACTTAGACCAGACGAGAATAATTGTTTACGTGGGTGCGCGATGCACGGGAGTTGGGTTTGTAGAAAGCTCGCCTAGACAATTAAGGATCAGTCTGTGTTACGCTGAATGTAAAGCGTTATCGTACTTCCACAAGTCTGGAATGAGACGGACCTAGCTATCGGTATTGAAACATACCATGGACAGTCATGCCATTAGGTTGAAAGTGGGGAGGATGTAAGGCTGCCACTAGGCACAAGAGGGGGCTTCTGGACTGTGTGGTTTAACCCTACTAGCGGTGAAATCTTAACGGGCATGACTACGTGGATGGAGCTTTATAGGGGTTTTATCATAATTTTCTCTACCGCATACCAAAGGAAGTGCGTATGTTGGCATACAAGAGATGATTATGTCTTGTGGATAAAGTTGTACAACCTCTGTAGAGTGTAGAACTAATCGATTGGCCGCGCCCACGATCATGGGCCTTTCACGGACTAGATTTTGACTTTTTCAAAAACAATTTTAAAATGGTGAATTCGAATGGAGTGATTCCATTATGGAGTGATTCCATTGTTTACGAAAATGTTGGTTTAACTCCATGACGGATTCCTGCGCTAAAATTTGTTAAAAAGAATATCTTTTTTAAGTTATACCTTGGAAAACTAATTACATTATTGAAAAACTTCTAGCTTTACGCTAAACTCAACCATATAATCTTTCTTTGTATCCTTTGCATTAATAGTGCATCTCCTGCGTAACTTGCTGAGTACTTTTTGTACTTACCCTTGCTTACTCTGTTGATTCATATGAGTATGATGACGGTGAGGACCAGACGGACTAGGCCGCTGTCCTAGTCGATTGCCTGTGGTAAATCTTTTATGATTTACTTTTATTTATCTTATGTCAGCTGCTTTCTTTTTCGGCCTGTGTGCCACTCGTTCTATAAACTGAAATAAAAATTAATAAAGTACGTTTGATATGTTGTGATAATATTTCTACTGTGTATACTAGTTTTTCCTGAACTAGTACATGATACATAGAGGATTTCGAAAGTTTTTTTCCAGGGTCCGACAACCAAACCCAGTATACGTCATAGAAAGAATATGCTACTTTATAATCAATAGAACCAAATAATTTTCAATATAAATGGGCTTTTCATGGGAAAAAAAATGGGATGAGATGGGCTGGGCCTTGGTGATATCCGAATAGGAAATCCAAATATCCATATCATGTCCCATATTTACTTGTGTCGGTGTTTCGTACACCAGCAATATGAATTTTTCTAGTCTAGGGGTCGCGCGCTCCCTCTCCTCGAATGGTTAGACTCAGGGGGTCCAAGATGTATACTGGTTCGGGCTGAACGTCCCTACTCCAGTTCGTGCGGTGGATCTGTATTGCTTTCGGGGGCAGGAAACTGCGTGGGGTTACAAGCGGGGGGCGAGGGTCGGTTCCGAGCACCCCGTATGTGTGGGAGTGTCGATGCTTGTCTACTAGAGAAAAGAAGAAGTCAAAAAACCAGAACCCTTCCCTGAGGGTCCTGCCTCCTCTTATATGGACGGAGGGGGCAGGTTACACGGGAGTTTTTTGAAAAGAAAAGAAAAGGATGGGGTGTCCTATGCCTTGGAGTCTTGGTCTCCGCCCCGGACATTTGTGCAGCGTCTGTACATCCCATGCCGGGTTGGTAGACTCTTCGAGTGGCGTGGATCTCTATCTTCGCCGGGAAGTAGCGCACCTAACCTCTGCGCGTTGGGCAGGTGCTGACGTAGTAGCGTGCGGGTCTGGTGTTGCCTCGGGAGGGAGCGCTGCCTCCTACTGTGTACGATTGGGCGACAGGACTGGTGCTTGACTTTGGCAACCTTCCTGCCGCCTTGGGAAGGAGCCACCTACCCTGGTGCGGTCGCTCCGTGTCATCATGTCCATAGGGTAGGTGGCCAGCTACTGGCGAGGGCCCGACGTCTTGATCTTCGGCGGGGGCCGCCTTGGTTGGGGTCAGAGCTCTGTGGGACATTCGACCCACGAGGGTCGGACCGCTAACCATCTTGGTCGAGGGCAGCGATCCTCGATGGCCCGAGGCCTCATTTGAAGTTGGGCTTGGGACGGCCCACTCGTTTTCTCTGGCCGCTAGGGGTACCCTTGGTATGAGTGCTCGTCAACTTGATATTAGCTACTCTGTATCTGATCCCAAATCCGAATTCAAGTATTCGGATCTCGTCCCGGATCTGGCCAGATAGTTAAATCCTATCCCGGATTGGACGGGAATATTTGATCCCTTTTTCATCCCTATGATAAATGAAAGGCTTATAGTTTGAATGGTCTTGTTTAGAAATACAAGACTTGTATGTAGATTTAATGAGCATTTCCTACTATACCCCTATTTATTCTCTCTCAGCCATATGCATTTATTTATTATCATCCACACAAAGTATTACTCTCTCTGATCACAATTAGTAGTCGATTTGGGATGCGTGCAATCAAACTTTTAAATGTTTAGCTATCGATATCTTTTAAAACATTTAGATTGGATGGATGAAAATCATATGTGTATATTCGTTTCAAATCATACTTTCATAATATTAGAATTTTATTGGATTTTTAAATATAATACCATAGAAATTAGCGGTTAAGTTGAGTTTTAGGGACCGTATTGATATTTAAAACCATTACTATTTGTGACTGGAGGGGGTATCTCTTGTCTTTCAAAACAATCAAGGAGGATATGTAAGTCATTTCTCTCGTGTCTTTCTCAATTTTATCGTACCATTAATCATCGTGCAAAGTCAAAATAAGGGAGTACTCCCTCCGTTTATTTTTATAGAGCGTATTTTGACTATGTACAAGAATTAAGGTTGCATTTAAGTTGAGAAAGGTATAGGGGAAAATAACTTAGATGCCCCCACTTAATTATTTTGGAAGATGAAGATATACTTTGCGTAGTTGGTAATGAATAAATGCATATGATTGAGAGAGAATAAATAGAGATATACTATAAGGAAAGGTTATGCAAGTAAATATAAACAAAATTATTTTAAAAAAAAATAAGTTTTATAAAAATAAATGAATGGAGCATTACATTATGGTCTGCTTGTTGACCTATTGGCTTCTCGCCTTTATTGTTTGACTGCATGTAATTGACGAGACGAAGATCGAGATGCCTCCCTGGCCGCAAGATTGATTCGAATTAAATCAATGGTGTAATTTTACTGTATTTATTTCCCGTGTCATCAGTCATCACTGCTTAGGCCATTCACAGTGTTAGTTTTATTTTCATTAAATGATGTGACACATCATCATGTTTGGTGACATGACAAGATAATTATAAAGAGAGAGATAGAAAGAGTTTTATGGGAGATGTGTGAGTTTACCTAGACAAAAACTGATGTGACATTCTTGGAAACTGAAAAATAAAACTGACTAACTATGCGAGCAAGCTCGGTCAAGCGCGTAAGGTACACGGTACACCTACACCTCCCTTGAGATTTCCCGTAAAGTCGGTCCAAATCGATACGGGTGAACAGCACGAGTTGCGTAGGCTTCCAAGAAAATACTAGTGCTCGCTAGAAACACAAAGGAAGGACAAATTTAGATACAGCCAAAACGGTGGCTAAGCGATGCGTGTGTGCTCGTGGGAACGTGCTGTGCTATTTACACGTGTAGAGGACAAGTCAACACCTATATGATTCGAGACGCTGTTTACTTGCGTGCAGCCTCTGTTCACATGCATCCTACTTACGTTGGTCCATACTGTCAAAAGAACTCGCTCTAGACGGATCTCCATCCGAGAACTGTTTCGATTTTCTTTTTTTACAAAATTAACCTGTATATAAATAATTTATAAAACTAATCTAACTCACTTCTATCGTAACTGAGTAGCGTAAAGGTAGCCTTTCACACTACCTTTGCGCTACAACGGCTTCCGCGCTTGAAGTCACGCGCCAATGCACCCAGCCGCCCAGCCTTGCCACGCACCAGTGCCCCCCGCCCACTCGGCCCCGCTCGAGCACACGCTTGCCCACCGCTCGCCCGCATGCTTGCACATGGGTCTTGTTGTGCCTGCTTGTTTTGCTGCTGCGTTTGGTTAGCACGGGAGCTTTTTTTCATGCTATCACTACTTGAGCGTTATTGGAGTGGGTCAGTAATTGTTTTTATGAATTGTTTTGTACGATGATTAATGGTGAAAAATTTTGAGATGGTTACTATAGTGAACAGCTCTCCATCCGGCGGATATATCATTGTACAATTCTAGATCAGCAGTATAAGCACAATAACCAATGTAACTATCATGCTTCGCGTCTTACTATCTCCAGCAATTTCCCTTCATTCCATTCCCTTCCCTATTCCCTTCCCCACTTTCATTCCCTTTATTTCCTATCATCTCCAACAGCATCCCTTCGAAGGGATTTCTCTCTGGGATTGGAGAGAGAATCCCTTTCTATAGGGATTCACTGTACAAATCCCTTCTGAAGGGAATCGTGAAGGGAATCCGCTGGAGCACTTAGGATCTGTTCGCGAAGGGATTTGGAGGGGACGGGAAACCGCTGGAGATAGTCAGACTGACCAATCAATCATTTTCCCCACAAATCTCGCACAGAAGTGTATGAATTACGAGTCCACAAAACCTCTTTTATGCCATGTCATTCTTGAATCAATGCTCCCGCACTTTGCGTGCTTGAATAAGAATGCTCAGGTCGGCCTAGTGTCTGTCCCAGCTCCTTAAAAAAATATCGCACATTTCAATCATTCCCCTCGTGATCCTAGATGTTTACACTAATAGAGGTGCTTCTATGCTCTTCCTTCTAGTACAAGTTGTACAAATCTTGAAGCAAGCGAAGGGGTAAGTAATCACCATCTACCCTTCATTCATGCTTTAATAGTTGTGCAACTTTTAAAAGGAAGAACATAGAAGCACCTCTCTTACACTAACCAGAAGAATTTCAGGCCGTAAGCTCGTTCTTATCCGTCACAAAGAGTCAGTCCTAACGGCTACCAATCCGTCGTAACCAATAAAAAATGGTAATAGAGATTCTATCATCATTTCAAACAATTATAAAATTATTAAAATACTAATCCTCTCTTAGTAAATTCAATAAGTGACAAAAGGAATCTTAAACACGTCGTACGGGTGCTCGAAGGAGCAAATGCCCCAAATCTTAAGGAAAAAAAAAGGGAGGAAAGGAAGAGAAGAGATAAGAAGAGGAGAGGAGAGGAGAGGAGAGCGGGGGAGGGGAGGGGAGGATGAAGAGGATGAAAAGGAAGATGAATTGGGTGAAAATTTTAGAGGTAAAAATATTAATTTGTTGAATTATGTTTTAAAATATGGTAGATTAGCATTTGTAATAATTAGATGTGTAATTCTGTATATTACTGGTATTTATTTTTATATATAGATATTTTTAGATATGTAGTGGTGTAGATATGTCTCTTGATAGATTGAATATGTTAGGATAAAGTGTGGAAATTATATCGAAGAGTATGTAATTAAAAATTTAATAAATTTACGGATATTACCAGCATTTCTTTGCTATGTTGTAAAGTAAATTTTTGTGAAACGTAGGCATAATGGTGCTGTTAATTTTTAGAATTAATTAGGTTTACTACGTATAGCTTAACAAAATAACATTACGTCATGTACGTAATAACAACTTGATGAAATGATTGACATGCATGGCTGAGTGGGTACATTTTAAAATACACTATAGAGAAGGGGTTCCACATATGAGTGCAGAAGGGGTCGAACTAGATCATTTTTCTAGTGTGATGGCTAGCCTGTCACGTGCAGGTGAACGTCCATGGAGCACCGTTATGATATGGTTGTACAAACTATTCTTGTTGAACCATGAGTTGCATGATATGAAGCTACATGGTGTTGGTAATCGTACACGGGAGTAGGGATGGCAACGGGGATGTTCCCTGGCGGGGATTGGTAGAACATCCTCGAGAGGACGAAAATTCCCCATTCCCTGGCCCCGGGCCCGGCTTCGAGGGCCATTTCACCCCGTTCCCCATCCCCGTCGGGAGGTGGCCACGGCGGAGGTGGAGGAGGAGAGAGCCACCGACCCCTATGGGGAGCCATACCCGATAAAATGCAATGCATAGCTTCCCAGCACAAATCTCATATTCAAAGCACAAATCACATATTCAAAGCACTAATATGTCAATTAGGGAGTTCTAGAGGAGAATGAGAACTCACCGGTGCCATTCCTAGGGGGCGGGAGGTGCCCACGGCGGAGGGGAGGGGGAGTGCCACCGAGGTCCCAGCAACAGAGGGGGAGAGAGGGGCGGCCACCGACACCCGTGCTGTGCCACCAATGCAAGCATGGAGGAGGGGGGAGGCGGCCATTGACACCCGTGTTGTGCCACTAAGGCAGGCATGGCGGAGGGGGAGGGGAAGGCAGCCATTAGCCGTCCCCCTCCACATGCGCTATTGAGGCGGCCATGGCAAAGGGGAAGGGGGACTGGTGCCACCGAGATAGCCGTGGCAGACAGGGAGGTGATCACCAATGCCCCACACACTCGCGACATCGATGTTGTGCCACTCGGTGCCTCGGCGAACTCGGCCTTGCGAAGGCGGAGGGCGAGGTAGCCATGTCGGAGGGGGAGTCAGAGGAGGAGAGGGTGAGCCCGTGAGGGGGAGTTGGCAGGGGTGAGGCGGAGGGGGCGAAGGAGGCAGAGGGAGCAGTAGAGGTAGCGGAGGAGGCGACGGGGGCGAGGAGAGCGGAGGAGCCGATGGCCGACAGGGGCGAGCCAGCAAGGTGTGCAGGGGGAGCAGAGGGAGCAGAGGAGGCAACGACCGACAGAGGCAATGGGCGAGCCGGTGAGGTGAGCAGGGGGAGTGCTGGAGCGGAGTGCAACGGGGACGAGGCGAGCAGAGGAGGCGGCGATGGGGAATTGAGGATTTTGGATTAGGGGTGGGCTGTCGATGGGTCAAGCTAAGAAGAAAAGGAGCAGGGGTCGGGTAACGAGTATGGTGACTGGTGGAATGTCCCCGTACCCGTTTCCCCCGACAGGGACAAATTTTCCCGTTAATAGCCCCATAGGGAGAAAAACTCCCTCATCCCCATCCCCTAATAGGGGAATTCCCCACCGAAGAACGGGGATGGGCCCCATTGCCACTCCTACATGGGAGTGCACATACTAAGAGTTAGTGGAATCAAAGGGATTGAAGTTGTAGAGCATGTACGTAAGATTGGCAAATGAGTGAGGATAGCATCTAGTGTTGTTAGTGCAAGCATTTTAGAAAAGTCACTTTTGGCCATGCGATGCAAGAGAAGCCCATTAGTGATGAACCGAATGAAGTTGAGGAGTCAAATCGTAGTCAAGCATGCTTATTAAGCCAGATGTGGGAGGAGTGAGGACTTAGTGCAAGGTGAGAAAAGTGTATGTTCCCATGCCGGAGGTGCATGAACCAATGGGCATTGCAGATGAAGGAGAACAAATTGAATGCATGGTGGAACGAATAGAGGCTAAGCATCGTAACTATGAAGCTTTATCTGATGATAAAGGTGGTGATGATGGGGAGGTTGGATATGAAGAAAGTTTTCCTGTGGAGTGGAAAGAGTACCAGTTCGACAAGCTCATAGTTAATGCAGGTGAAGGTGTCGTATGTAGGGGTAGGTGTTTTCAAACCAAAATAGAAAAACTGAACTGAAAAGAACCGAAAAAATTAAATATTTTAGTTTTTTTGGTGTTCGGTTTAGTTTTTATGTTGATTTTATTCGGTTTTTGGTGTATGGTTCGGTTTTTTGCTTCTGAAAGCCGATTAGACCGAAGACCAAAATTAACCGAACTGAGGACGCCTAGTAGTCAAATATCCCATTTCATGATTCGGCCATTCCACTTCCCTAACCCTAATCGGCTATTCCCCAATCATTCCCCACGATTTGGCCATGGAGACCAGTAGACCATGGTGGAATCACTGCCCCCCTAGCCGAATGCCGCCGTCGCCACCTGCCGTCGCGGCGCAGGCGCCATCACCGTCCCATCCCCAGTCCTCGCTGCTAGAGGGGTTGAGGTGAATGGGCCCTTCCTCTCCTCGGTGCGAGCACAACAGCGAGGCGGGCAGCATTGGAGGGGGCTCGATGCCGAGGGAGAGGGAGAGGCCAATGTCCTTTGAGGAGAAGATACGGTAGCATGCTGGCGCTTGGTGGAAGGTGGCGCTGCTGGTGGGGCAGCACCTGGAGTGGAGGCGGCAGGATGCCGCCGCTTCTGAAGCTACCATGACTGCCTTGGCTATGAGTACAACCACATCGTTCCCTTCTCCAAAGGTCACCTCGTTCTTGTTCCCCAGAAGCTTTGATGTGTTGATTGGGTGTGAGCTGGTTGGAACTTGGAAGCTTGGATTAGTTTGTTTGATTTGGTTACTGAGGAGTCTGGGTTGATTTCAGGTGCAGATGAGGTGATTTATAAAAGTAAGTGAGAGATGGTGGAAGTAGTGAAAGCATGGACAATACCACCATGGGGAACACTTAGGGTTGCAAAATCAACTCCACGGGTGTATGATATGAAATGCGAGATGGAGGATTGTCCATAGCGTGTCTATACATAACAGCCTAAGTGGGACACCATTTGAAAGTGCTCAATAGTCATTCTATACACAGGCTGAAAGGACCGGGATGTCGGCCTAGAGAGGGGGGGTGAATAGGCGATTACAAAATTATACCCAATTTAAATTAATCTATCAGAGATAATGCGGAAGCAATTGGGATAATTAAGTTTTGCAATTTAAACAATTCAGCCCGAGACAGGTAACCCGGACACTCCGGATATATTATCCGGATACTCAGGTATATCCAGATACTCCGGGTTTCCTGGTTCGGCCAGAACAGAGTAGGACAATAAATTGAAGCGCTTCTTTGATTCTAGTGATCCAAAATACTCTACTGCAATGAATCAAGTATATAAGCAAGAATAGATGCAGTAGATACAATCTAATTGATCTAATCACAAGAATTGAAAGCAAGTTAAGCGGATGAGCAAAAGAGGAAACCGAAGTAAGGAAGGAGACACGAAGATTTTATCCCGAAGTTCGGATCCTTGAGGGGATCCTACGTCTCCGTTGAGGCGGCTCGGTCACACTTGAGCCGGGGTCTCTTTCAACCCTCTTCCTCCCGGTGTTGCACAATGCACTCGCCGGTCTTCACTTCTTTGATTCCTTTCCTTGCGGAGGCGGAATCGGCCTTCACAAACTTTCGGTGGCCTTCCACACAAAGCTTGGAAGCTCACCGGCAACTCCTAGCCGTCTAGGAGACCTCAACCTCCAAGAGCAACAAATGCTCCCGAAGAACTCACTTAGAGTCCACCTCAAGTGCTCAACACACTAATCACACTCAATCCGATCACTACCCACTCTCACACCCAAACCTTCACTCAAAAGGGATCACTAAGATCTAGGGTTAGAGGGGCTTTTGGAAGCTAAATATCACTAAGAAGAACACCTCAAAGCACCAAGGAACCAGCTCCACTCCTCAAATCAATCCTCAATCCAAACACCTCTCTCCACTACCCAACCCTTCACAAAAGGGGATCACTAAGATCTAAAGAGTAGGGAGGAGTATTGGGGGCTCAAACACTCACAAAGAACACCTCTAATACCCAGCAAAACATCCCCCCAACGGCTACTTTGAAGTGGGCAAGAATGGGGCTTTAAATAGAGGAACCCCAAAAACTAGCCGTTGGGACCGAACTGGGCAACCCGGAGACTCCGGATCATCCGGATACTCCGGATCTCCCAGGCAGCACGCAGCAGCCGGACGAAAACGGGCATAACTTTTGATCCCGGACTCCAATTTCGACGAATTCGGACTTTTCGGAAAGCTAAGAACGAGAGCTAAACAACTAACAAGGTCTCACTACCCAAATCCCAAAGGATAAAAATTGATATCACAAGGAATCCAAAAGAGACCTACAACCCTCACTTTCCGGCACCACCAACACTTCTAACCCTCACACCAACCCACCTACACCTAGGTGAACAAAGTGTGACTTGGGTTTCTCAAACTTAGACAAGAATAGACCACTTTTGAGCACTTGAGACATGTCTAAGTAATTTCAACGATTGCATCCCTCTTAATAGTACGGCAATCCTTAGACTCAAATTTAACACAAAATCTAAGTCTTACACTAAGCTTACATGCCGACTTCTTCCGGATGCACAGTGCATGATGACGCTTCCACAAAGATTGATGATGCCCTTCGTCTTGTCAACCTCAACACGCTTCACCTCATGAGACTGTTGTCCTCTCGACCTTGACCTCGATCATCACCAAGACGATCCTCCATCAAGTCGAATCTGACTTAGTCCTCAGCTATTGGTGACACCGCCGTCTTGTTGACTTTGACTCGCTTATCATCCTTCAAACCACTTGGTCATCATACATACAGCTTTGGGACCTAACTCTTTTCAAAGCACTCAGCAAACATATTAGTCCCACAAGCTTAAAAGATATATTGAATAAATTGATAATAACAAGTGTTTCATATCAAGAAGCACAATATGAATGAAAACACTTGACAATAGAAATATTCTCTGCTAAGTGCATTATGATGAATATATGATTGATCTAACTGCACTAGAGAGATAATTGCCAATATGAAGAGTCACTTAAATCATGGCAAGGACCACAGACTTTGCTTAAATGAAGCACATGATAGAATATACACGAATTACACATGTGCAAACAATATTTGGAATGAGAGTAAATAATGTGGTCCAATTCTAGATTAAACTTTACTAAGAGAGGTGCATTAGAAGATACACAACTAAGACATGTATGTACCAAGTCAATATGAAGCAATGAAGTTTAACTCTAGTTAACACAAGCATATTAAAAACAAAGCACATAATGAACTCAAATGAATATATATATATATATATATATATACTAGTTACATGCCCGTGCGTTGCTACGAAAAACAAAATTTATAACGAAAAATAAAGATTAAAAAATAAAAAAAATTATTTCACAAAATCAAACATCCATCTTTAACGCTTCGTTTCTTGCGAAAGCTGGCTAATTAAAGCAACGCATCGTTTCTTGCGTAGGGCAATTAAGTAGGGCAATTAAGTGGCAATTAATGACGTGGGAAGAACGGACCACTGCCACCACGGGATGAAAGGGAATGAGAGGGTGCACGTTGATGGGCGTGCACTCACTATATCGGTATAAGAGATGAAGAAGGTGCATGAGCATGATTGCATTCATCCTTGCATTGCATTGCATTGCCAATGATTGACTACTAAGTAACGTGGAATAAGGGCTGAGATGTTGAATTGTGGTCCCAATTTAAGATGTGTAAGGAGTGTGATATCATCGGTTTTCTTTTCTATTTCTACTTGCTAAATTCAATTAAAAGTTGTGAGTATGTTACTGCTTAATAAATTTTATGTGGCTAGGTCTATTCCTTTTATGTACTTGCTGAGTCTTCGACTCACACTTGTTTGTTTATTGTGTGTAGGTACCTTGAAGCCGACATGCATGGAAGGTAGTAGTGGCACGAACACGTTTGAATCACCATAGATTCCTTTTAACTTGTCGTTTGTAATATTAGTGAGCTCATGTTATGTAATTTAGTTATGTGGTAGTTGTTTGTGCTTGGTTGGTTACCTTACATTGTTTATATTGTCGTTATATTAAATGTTGTTTCTTGTCTGCTGAGTGGATGACCTAGTTTTAGGGGAGGTGCTGCCGAAATTTCTAATGATTTCGGTAGATGGCTAGTTAATTAGCTTGCTTTGCTAATTTATTCCAGTGCCTTCTGCTGTGTTTCATTTGAGGGTGTAACATTCCGGGCACGTGCGGTGTCGGGGTGTTACAGGTGATGCAAGCGTCACATGGATGCAAACTTCTACAAACAATTTATAAACAAGGAGGTTACAAAGCTTTTCAAGATGTTGTGTGATCAGAATCAGTGGAGAAAGTTTGATGTACTCTAAAGAAACTGGACAAATTGACGTCAAAGCATATAACAAAGGCAGTGAAGAATGGATCGCTTGGCGCAGAAGAGCCCGTAGCGTTGTATGAGTTACTTATGGACTCTTCGCATATCTAAATGTTGTTTTTATTTGATATTATTTCGTATCGACGTTTTGACAAAAATCTACTTTCGCCTTCCACAATCCGGCGATCAACATCATTTCGAATCTTTTTGCCGATTTCGATGCTATCGAGCAAGAATTTACCGGCGGCAACAAGTGCTAACTATGCTCTTATTTGGCATGCCTGGGACGTTAGCTCGTTCGCACAGTGGCTATATCACAATAAGAAAGTATTCTCACTAAAGATTTAACGAGGATATCACCGAATTAGCAATTTTTGCAAAGGTGAAAAGTAGGCTAGACTTATTCGCTGGAACATGAGGATTATTGACACGCACGTACGAGTCATGACTCGACTGGGGTCATACGTAACTATCATGTGGGTCAGGGGGAAGAACCAAGCCGCTGGATCGGAAAAGAAGCCAAATAAAATCCAAGAACAAAAACGAAAGCAAATTATGCTTTTTCTTCTTAGGAAAAATTCAGAAATCAGAATGCACGGTCGGGTTTAAAGTTAACTTCGAAGAGAAGAAAGAAACTCTTCCGTATCTCGTTTAATGAAAATAACATGCAAACACTCGCAAAAAGAAAAGAAAAGAAAAGAGCAGTACTAGCTAGTTGTACGTTCTTTACCCAATGGAGCAACCACCGACCGGATGTTATGTAATTCTCAGTTCTGGGTGGCGGTCAATATACAACTGATGTAGCAGTAGTCTTTGATTGCGGTTGGAGCTATGACAACGGGTTAGACCTAATTAATTGCTATTTGGCTTTGATTTGGTTGTTCATCACTCCATTTAACAAGTCACTACCAAAAGTTGTTTGCTTCTCCTCCTTTTCTCCGGAAAAGGGACACGGCGAGAAGAAGAAAATTGGAAAAACGAAATGGTGGCACTCGGTGACTGCAATACCTAGTCCATGCTTTTGGTTTGTCGGTCTTGAGACGTCCTTGCAAAACACGTACGGGTTGACGTACAAAATGAAGCAAATACTGAAATGAATTATGGAAGTCCATATGAATGTTGGTGTATGCACGTACTATCTGAGTTATGGACCGACCGCGGTGTATATCACGATGAAAATAAAGAAACCGATGCATCTAGATATCAACTATTTGAGTTATGGACCGACCGTGTATATCACGACGAAAATAAAGTAGAAGCACCATGTGGTAGCTAGTACTGCGTAGGCTTCTTCTTTAAACATTTCAAAAGTACCATGTGGTTTAGGGGTGGATAACGAGCAGTTGAACTTTTTTTTTAGTTTTTTTCGACACTGATTTATTCTTATTTATTATAGTCTTTGTATTGTTTGAGACCCAACTTCGAACCGAACTTAACGAGCCGAGCCGAAGTTGACTCTGGTTCCAAATTAACTAATTTTTATTTAAAAAAAAAATGAATGTAATCAAAGCAATTTTGAAACGAGCCACCGAGCCAGCTCAACGAGTTTTTTTCCCAGCCCTAATGTTGTTGAAAGGTTAGCGAACACAAGGACAGATGATTTTGGTGTTGAAAACAAAGGAACTCTTACAATTATCACAAAAATATAATGTTCCAAACAAGGTCAAAAGTTTGTGGTCAAAAGTTCGTAGCTTTTAAAAACTCTCGAGGAAAATAAAACAAAGAAAATAATATTTGTCTCTGCTACCTTCCTCCTCCATCGTCATCGCCATCGCGCCGATTACAGTTCTGTGTGGCTCCTTCGCCGCCCTTGCCTCTCCCTGTGGACGGTGGCAAGCTCGCTGCCTTATTGCACCGTCGGCTCCTCCTCCTCCGTGGTCCACCATGCCCAATCCAATATTCACAGCGACGCCGTCTTGCCGTTCTACCCTTCGGCGTCACCCACCACCTTCCGTCATCGTCCACTGCTAGATCACTGGTTTCCCGGCCTCTTTCTATATCTGAGGGCCATGATTAACCTGTTGGTGACGATGGAGGAATAGGCGTCGGCGGCTAGTCATCAGAATCGGAGCAGGAGGTCAGGAGGTGCTACCCGTTTGGACCTCAACGACGACGATGGTGGTTTCTAAGAGAGATTAGTGAGATCGAGCGGAGCTTTTTTTTTTCTTCCAACAACTAGATCAGGCCCATACCAATACCGTATGTGCATAGGGCCTCCAAAAGTTGACCGTAGTTTTTATCCGATTTTCAGTTACTGCTTATTAATATAATACCTCAACAAAGTTATTCTTCTATATTTAATATCCCTATAAAATAATCTTATCTTATTGGTGGTGTTGAATCAATCGACTTCAGTCACATTTATTTATTGTGTATTTCCTTGGAACTCTTAAGAGTAAGTACAATAGTAAAGTTCACCGCAGGTTAATAGTAAGCTAAAAGCTAGTTTATACCATAACTGTTTCTAAAAGTTGTCTCTAGATGTTGTGCAATAACTATATCTTCTCTCTTGTACATAAATGATTTACCTATGCATTCGTGCAAAGCTGACTACTAAATAAGAGCCAGCTATCTTCTCTTTCATCGTTTCTCACTCTTCCACATAGACAAATGCTGACATGTACAGACTAAGAGCCAGCTAACGTGGCCTTATTGTACTCGCTCTAACACAGAATTTTAGTTATTGCCTCGTTTTTCTGATCTTCGGGTAAGTTGGGCTCTAGTCAGTCTAGTGCTTCCACTAATCGACCGTTGAAGGCGCCTTCTGTGCTATATGTTAGACAACCTCGCTATCGAATAGTCCGGGGTTGCCTAATAGATCTAAACTGGAGAACAGAAAGAGAGGGCGAGAGACACAATATGAGGAGGAACCAGGCCTGCTTTATTATTCTCAGATGCTTCAGTACAAAGGGTAGCCCACTGCCTCCTATATATATGCGGTTCTGCAGAGATAAGGTAGAGTCCATATGAGATCGTGTCCGAGTTCCCTAACACTCCCTTGGACTCTCACCGCGAGATGCATATGCCTCATTAAAACTCCATAAAACCCAGTGGGAAAAATAATTGGAGAAAGAGTACATAGCACACGCTGCCGTGTTGCAGTTGCCTCATCAAAAACCTTATGTAAGAAAACTTCAATGAAAAACTTACTTAAGGAAAAGAGTACAATCCACCCAAACTTCAATGTTAATCTTCAAGATTTACGTTGGGTACTCAAACTTCATGTTCAAGATTTATGTAGGAGTGTGTGAAAATTCTCCCCCTGAAATCTGCACTTCTAAGCCTCATCATCCCGATTCCTCTAACACATCTTCCAAAGGAAGATCTTGGGATGACTTAGTGAATAAATCTGCGAGATTTTCACACGACTTAGTATGCAGTATCTTTATCTCGTTCATCTTATGCATTTTATGAGCATAAAAGAACTTGGGGGTTGATATGCTTTGTAAGGTTACTCTTCACATATCCCATTTGTACTTGTGCAACATGCCGCATTATCTTCATAGATAATAGTGGGGTTTGTTCCATGTTCGGAGCCACATGACTTCGGATGTGGTGAACCATTCTTGAAGCCATGCACATTCCCGAGAGGCTTCATACAATGCAATGATTTTCGAGTGGTTAGTCGGCGTCGAGACAAGAGTGCTTAGACGACTTCCAAGAAATTGCCGCTCCACCGCAAAGGAAAACATACCGGTTGTAGACTTGCGATCTTGGGTCCGATAGGTACCGGCAAAGATCGGCATAGCCAACTAAATTCAATTCATTGTTTCTTACGAAAACAAGCCGAGGTCTTTGCTTCCTTGAAGGTAGCGGAAGATGTCCTTCACCCCTTTCCAATGCCTTTTGGTGGGTTACGCCTGCATCAAGCGCTAGCAAATTCACTAAGAACGCAATGTCCGGCCTAGTGCTATTCGGAAAGGTACATGAGCTCCAATTGCACTCAAGTATGGGAATTCCGGCTCCAGTGACTTCTCCTCTCTCTTCTTTAGGCCTGTCTGGTCTGCTTGGAGTGACCTCCGACCATTGGGGTCTTTGGGGTATGCCTTTTCAAAGCCAAATCTCTCCAACACTTTCCAGTGTAGGATGCTTGGTGTACCAAGATTCGCCTTGGACATGTTCAAGAGTTTGCAAGCTGTGAGAACTTGGTTTTTACCAAGTCTTTCATTTCAAACTCAGATTTCAAGTATGTGCATGCTTCTTCAATTTCCTCATCCGTCCCAATGATGTTCAAGTCATCTACATAGACGGAGATTATACAAAATCCATTCGTGGATCGTTTGTATAAATACACATGGACAATCTTCGCTTAGTTCGTAGCCTTTCTTGAGAGAAAGTCACTCAAACGATTGTACCACATTCTTCCTCGATTTTTTAGCCCATACGGTGATTTCTCAATTTCACACCGTATAGGTTTGTTTGCTCTGTCTTGGTTCGGGATAGGGATACCTTCCTGGGTACTTTCATGTATATCTCTCGAATCCAAGTTTCCATACAAGTATGCTTGTGACAACATCCATTAGCTTCATTCTCAACTTCAAGTTGGTCGCCATTGAGATCAAGTATCTAAAGGTAATTCCACCCATGACCGAGAATAGGTTTCTTCATAATCAACCCTAGGACGTTGAGTGAAACCTTGAGCGACAAGCCTTGCCTTGTACCTTACAACTTCATTGTTTTCGTTCTCTTGCGTAACAAAAACCCATTTGTGACCCTCACGGGGTTTATACTGGGGAGAAGCGTGCGGCACACAGCCCAAACACCTCTCTTTTGTTGAGAGACTAACTCAAGGGTGATTGCCTTCTTCCAAATCTTCCCAATCGAGCCTTTTTCTTGCACTCTGCGAAGATGCGGGCTCGGGATCATGATTAATGATCGTGGCAATCTTCTTTGCAAAGTATGCATCGACATTGGTCAGGTTGCTCTATTCATTGATTCTCCGTTATTACAAAGTTTATGGCCATTTCATCATGGGGTGCTTCGTGCGCACTTCTACTTGCTCTTCATTGCTATTTCCCATTCCAGAGCAAGTTCCTTAGTTTTTCTCATGATATTGTGCGCACACATTATTTCCGGCGGCTTCTTCCAATGGAAGGTTCAGATTCGAATTGCCTTTTCCAGGCTTCTTTCGGTGCAGTCTCAACTGCTCCTTCTTGCTTTGGGGCACTTTGTGATTGGCTATGGTAAGTCCTCTTGCCCATTTTTCCCCAGACGTCTCCGGTACTTTGGGTTTGAAGCCAGATTTCTGTTCTTTTCTTTGAGGCCTCTGAACAGGATGAGGGATACCTTACGCTTTCTTTGGTATTTCCACCCTCTCGGTGCATTTCTTGGTATATGCACGACTTAACCACGCTCTTCGATCACAAAATGATCAGCAAGCTTCATTTGCTAAATTCCGTCGCAAATCGATTGTCTTCTTGACTTCATGATTTGCTTCATTAGTGCGAGGTCATGCACGGGGATCCCAATGGAATGCCATATGATTTCTCGGCATTTTTCATTCAATGGTTCATTTCTCCCCCTAATGACGGAAAACGATCCTCGTCAAAAGATGCAATCAGCGACCCAAGAAGATTCAAATCGATCATGGGTTCCAAATACCTGGTTATGGATGCACTTTCATAACCAATGTATATCCTGAGACTTCATGGAGAGGAGCTCCATTGCGGTTATTTGTGGGGGTGGTATAGGTACATATACCATTCATTCAAATCTTGAGATGACCCATTGCACTAGTTGCATAGTTGAATGGATGTTGTAGGCGACGGTCTATAATTGATGAGTCTTCGCTGCGTGGATGCGTGTCCCAACAAGTGTTGGGCAAGTTACAACTCGCAAGAGCGATGCAATGAACTTAATCCTCTTTATTAGTGCTTCGGCTAGCCCATTTTGGCGTATGGACGCGGTACGAGTGCTCAACGATTATTCCGTTCTTTGCAATAATCATCAAATGCCTTGGAAGTGAATTCACCGGCATTGTCCATTCGAATGAGACTTCACGCGATGATCGTGAAAAGCATTCTTAATTCGATGATCTCATGAGATCAGCTTTGCGAATGCATGATTCCTTGTTGACAAAGAAGCATGTATGCGACCATTTCGAGGAAGCGTCAATGAAAGCACCATAAAGTATCAAACGGCCACGACAAGGGCTGAATCGACCGCAGATATCCTCGAATGCTCCAGGAATGCAGGAAATTTCATGTTGCACTTTCATAACGCAGGGTCTAGTTATTAATTTCCCGTGGCACATGCATGGCACACAAAATCTTAAGTGATTGGGAAATTCTTAACATTAATGCCATGACCTTGTGAGTTGTTAACTATATTTCTCAATCAATAAGACCAGGATGACCTAATCTACAATGCCATAAAGCAAATAATTCGTAGCTTCTAAAGACAAATAAAGAAGTACATACGTACTGGTGCATTGATTTTCGTGGTAGTACAACCCAGATTCATATGAGGGACATTTTTCTAGTACCATCTTTCCATATTCAGAGTGATTCACAATTCACAAGTGTTCTTTGCCATTTTCTTCATTTGGTATCTACGTGAAACCCATTGGCGAGGAGATATTTGAAACTGAAGAGAGAGCGAGTTGATTCGAGGTACAAGAGTGGCTTCTTCAATTACCAAAGTTGTACCCATTGGCAATATAATTGTGGCTCTTCCCGAGCCTATTATATGCGTATCGCTCTCTGCGATAGTTGTAATCCTTCGGCGTTCTTCGTGATCGCCTGGAAGTATTTCCGACTTCTCTTAAGATGGTATTTGTTGTGCCACTATCAACAATGCATATTTCTCCATTATCATGCTACCACGATTTCTAGATGAAAAGAAAAATAATTCTAATCATATAGTGGCAAAGTGATTCAAATATTGCTTACAAATAAAGAATACCGAATAAAAATAAATTGCAATTCGATTCATGAGAAAGAAAATGTATGCTCTTCGAGCTTACAATTCATTACTCAAAATTCATTAACAACCAGCTTCATAGCACGCAAACTTCAAAGTAACTCAATCTTGCCGTGCTTGGAGCAAGATGGTGGGCTTGAGTTTCGAATCGCTTCAAGCGATCGTAACTCCAGGTGTACTCACCTTTCGACCATGTATTCATTATTCATAGTGGTGAAAAGTGATACTGGGGAGTACAAAATTTGATCGCTTTTGCTTTCGGCAATAGTTTGCGTGTCCTTCGAGGACCCTAAGTAAGGGCGACTTGGAGCTTCTTGCTCGTAAGTATGATCTTCAAACTTGATGGCTAATATGTGAGATAGTTCGACCTTTCTGGGTCAGTTCTTCAAACTCACATTTAATAATGCAGTATTTGCATATTCAAAAGATTCTTTTCATTAGATTACTTCGTGTAATCTAATGAGTGAGGGTTGCAAGATTCATAATTGCATAATTAAATTCTCATGAATTTCCGATAAACTAAAAGAAAGCAATAATTTCAAGATTCATAAATACAAGATTCATAGATCGAGATTCATAAGTGCGAGATTCATATATATTCGTAATAAACAATAATTGCACAATTCATAAATTCATAAATGCGAAATAAATTTCTCAGAAATTTAGAATTTTTCTTAGTATTTGGCAATTTTTCATATTAATTATACAAAGACATTTTCCAAAGATCACTTGATAATGCAAAATAAATTGCAACATGAATTAAACATGGCATAAGTCTAATTACAACTTATATAATTCTTGTTGGTGGGAACGAAAGCCAGTAATGAATATCTCATTAATTTGACTCTTGCCAGTCAACTGGAGCTCACATGAGGAGGAGCACTTCTTTCAGTGCCAATTAAAGAACCAAGCCTCATGTGTGTTTTCCTAGACACCAATTGTCTCATATCACATTTATTCATTACCAAAATCAAATCCCAACCACTCATGTTCTCATTTTATGCCATATGAAATATTCAAAATTTTCCTAGCACTTTTCATAATTCCCGCTTAATTTCCAAGCAATTTCGTAATTATCTTGGCCTTCAGGAAATTGAATTTCAGCAAATATCAACATGACATAATTTATAAATTCATAAATTCGGAAAATAAATTCTCAGGAATTTCCGATATTCTAAACAAGGTAATTATTGCAAAAATTCATGCAAATACAGAAAATAAGGCTAAGTGCAAATTAAAACAGAGCCAATAAATTTTCTGGATTTTTCTAGATATTTTTCATATTTTCCTGGCAATTTTCAGAATTTTCTGGGTTTTCTAATGCATTTTCTGAAAAAAAAAATAGAAATCATGAAAGAACCGGGGTAAGGGGGGAATTTCCCCCTCCCCCCGTGCGCCAAGCTCCTAGTCCAAATTGATTTTGGATGGACTTCATGTCCAGGAAAAGTTGGACTTCTTGTCCTGTGTTCGTAGGACTCCAAGTCCTTTCCAAAGTTCTGTTCTTTTGTTTATTCTCCATGGGACTTCGTGTCCAGTCAAAAGATCTTGGACTTCATGTCCAGTCCCTGCCGAACGGGAGAAAACAAATAAAAATAAAACCTCGCGGACGGCCTCCTCATCGTCCTCGCCTTCAACGACCACCACCGCGTCCTCCACGGCTTCCGGCGTGCACACACCGGCGAAGTCGAACTCTTTCGTGGGCACGGAGGATTACGTGGCGCCGGAGATCATCGCCGGTAGCGGCCACGACTTCTCCGTGGACTGGTGGGGCCTGGGCGTGGTGCTCTACGAGATGCTCGACGCGGCCAGACGTTCCGGTCGAACCGCAAGGAGACATTCTCACTGGCGTCCTCACTGGCAAATGAGAACTCGTTGGCGAAGCGACCATGATTCGGGATTACACCGCTTTCTCGAAGGACCCCGAGGCGCGTCGGCTGCAGTCAAGGCTCACCCTTCTTCCGTGGCGCGGCGGGACCGTATCCTCCGCGATGGCGCGGCCGTTTCATCCTTTCACCGCCGCAGACCAGGACGGTGAGGTGCTCGACGCCGAAAGGTCGCCCACGAGGTGTTCGGCCGCGCTAATGACGGCCAGCAACGGTGGCCTGCAAGGCTAACGATGCATCTGGCGGCGATTTATCTTCAACACTTTATCTGCGGTGGCCGTACAAAGCGCAAGGGCGCTTCTAGCCTTGCGATCGGTTATTCTCGATCCGCTGCTTGGCGAAGATGCGCGATGGGCGGCGGTACTTCACGGCTCGAGGAAGATCGAGTCGGCCGCGGTGTGGCGGTGATAACCGTCTGCGTCAGGCACGGTGCCGGCCAAGGCGATGTATGGCTTCGAGCCATGATTCAATGTTTTGCGAACAGTGTACAGTAACTTTGATGGCTTCGTGCCAAGATTCTGTGACGATGCTGTGTACTGTTTTTGTTTACAGTAGCTTCATGCCACAGACAGTACCTTAGATGCGAAATTAGATACATGCAAAGATTCAACGAGTGATTAGATCAATCCTCGTTCTCACCTTTCTCACTTTTTTCAATCTGCTTTCCGGTAGACTATCGGCCAGGGATAGAGTCGCCAGTGAGGACTTTTATTTCGCAATCCGAGTGGATGCGGCTTGATGGCGAGTTGATTGCGGTCGGATCGGACGCGATCAATCGCCGGTAGTAAACGCTCGGTCGTTGTCGACGATCCTTCACTTCTTCTTGTCTTTTTCTCACCTTTCAATCTTTCTCGGTAGAGCTTCGTCGATAACGTGTTAGACAACCTCGCTATCGAATAGTCAGGCCGCTTAATGTATCTAAGCCGAGAAGAGAAAGAGAGGCGAGAGACACTTGATATGAGGAGGAACCAGCTCGCATTATTCTCAGTATGCTTCTCTCAGAAGGGAGTAGCGCTTCCTATATATAAGCGGTTCTGTAGAGATAAGCGAGAAATTCATATAGTGATACGTAATCAGTTTCCTAACACTATATACCGTATATCATGGGCTAAAAGAGCTATACGCACTCCATCAAATCAGTTTGTTTGTTCGGTTTCATAGCCGCTTGTCACTGTCGAATTAGAAGTTTGGAGTCCCGTTTCATAGCCACTTGGCACTGTCGAATTAGAACTTCAGCTTTGTTATTAAATTGTTAATACCTATTATTGTTGGTATTTTTCTTTTATCTGTGCATCCATCTAGGTGTTGTTCTAGTTTTCAAACATGTGTTCTTGAATCAGGATATATAACTATGGCTATGAACAGTGCAAGACAACGAAAACACATAGAATCAAAGAGCTAATGTAAGTACATAGTTTTAAATTTTCTTAACTACTAGGTCTAATTTTAATCCAACGGAGGGTCCAGTACAGTTTTGAGCTGGATGATATACCTTCGAGGTGGATAGGGATCCGGTGCAGTCCCCACAAGCGCGAACCGTCCGATCGGAGCATCGGACGATCCGGATCGGTTAAAAATTAGATAAACAATATTTTGCTACAGTGTCATAAACAGTGTTTTCATACAGTAAAATAATCTTTACAACACTTTTAACCGATTCAAAAGCGTTTATTTCCGATCGGACGGTCCCGTGAAGACTGCTTAAGTTACAGTCCCCACATAACTACATCGAATTTCTATCCCTTCAAGATAGGGCTTGACAAACAACATTTCTCGAACAAACAAGAAAAGGTTGCCTCTTAACTACGCGTCGGTGAACTCTACCGGGGGCATTTCCGAAAAGTTAATGGGCAAAATTCACTCGCATACATAAGTGCCTGTCCAATTGTAATAAGTAAAACATTGGCCCTGACCGTTGAAAAAGTACAGGTAAAAAAATAGGAAAGGGCGATAGAAACGGTAAAAACCACGTCACAACACCAACGTCGACCCTACTGGTTCGCCAGGCCAGGCTCCTAAGAGCATCTCCAAGAGAGAGTCCTAAAAATGAGCCTTAAATTTTAATTTAGGATCCAACTAATTAGATTTAGGGCTCCAACGAAATATTCACTTCAGCAATTAGGCCCTAAAACCCAACAAAGATAGGGCTCAATCACAGAGTTGCTAAATATAGCTACTCTCCTAAGGACCCTAAAACAATTTGCTAAATTTTAACAATTTAGGGTCCTTACTGGAGTTAATCTTTTTCTCAAAACCCTTATAATTTAAATTAGGATCATATTTAGGGTCCCTCGTGGAGATGCTCTGGCCCCAGCCTCAATACGGGAGGAAAATCGCTATCGGTTCGGCTCGCGGACGCCAAGCTGCCCAGGACCGGACTTGAAACCCAGCTGATAGCGGACTTAAGAATCAATTTAAATCGGGAATTTAAATAGAAACCGAAAAAGGCAACGCGCCCGTGACGGATGGCCCCAGAATCCCGATCTGCACGCTCCCACGCTTTTACGTTTTCCTCCCTGGACAGGTTTATTATCTCGTTAACCCGCTCAATAACATTATTCGCGAAAGTGCCCCTCGGCTGGTGGTCTATCCGACTGTCCGTGGACCGCGTGTTTGCTGCCTGAACCCTGCAAGGGCCAGGGGGTGGGGTTGATTTTACGAACGCTTGGAGTTACCTGCTGCTTGGTATAATGGTGCTTGCTTGGGGAGCGTAGCGTGCTTGTCTTGCTTTCCGACTGCAGTTTATGGTGTGACCTGTTCCGTCGGATATTTGTTTCGACGAAGAAAATAGCTGTAATTTTAATAACTGGTTAATACTCGACGCGCACTAATATTTAATCCACAATAAAACCTAAACATATTTTTTTAATCTGATATAGTAATATTTATCCTTAAAATTTGTACTAATCACGCATACATCAATATTTAGTCATGGAATTCATTACACCACACATAAATATAAATCGCCTCAATATATATCTAGACTCATCTATAATACCCTTTCTCTCCAAGTAAAAAGAGAATGGCCAATAAAATATATCTTTTAAAAAAAGGTAACAGAAATATCAATGTTAGCCGTCGCCGTTGTAACACCACACCACCACGAGCAAGAGTCGTAATCCATCCATGTATAGACTCGACACACCAAAGGCAGGGAGGCACGCACCCATGGACAAGTGGTCGCGTGCAGTTTAGGGCTTGAATAAGATAGAAACCAAATAAACAACGCTTTGCTATATAATAAACAATGCTTTTGCACGGTAAAAAAATCAGCACAGTATTTTTAACCGATCTAAATTATCTATTTTTAATCGAATCCTCATATAAAAACAGCTTAAGTTGCAATCAGCTGACCATATCATAGCCATGTCGTCCATGGAAGCAAAAGGACACGACGAAAGGAAGGAAGAGGCTAATAAAGAAAAAGGCCACCTCACTTACCGGCCGGTCTTCCATTGTTCCTCCGCAGGCCAAATAAAGGAAAAGGCAAGAGGCACGCCGCTCGCAAGTCGCACCGCACTCGCAAAACCAAAACCGCGCGCTTTTCTTTTGCGAAAACCCCCCTTGCAGAGTTCCACGTCTCCAACCCGGCCACCGGGGCCAACGCTATATAAGGAGGCCCCCAACTCAGCGCAAAACACCTCGCTTTTCGTACTCTTCCATCCCTGCCCTTCCTTGCAACAGTAATAGCATCAAAGCGTACAAGGGGAGCCTCTCTCGGATGAGTTCTTCTAGTAATAATAATAAGAGGGCGCGGGATTCCGACCTCGCCGCCGGCGAGGGGGCCTCGCCGGAGACTGAGGCCAAGAGGCTGCGGCCGGAGGACCTGCTCGACATGCTCGATGACGACACCGACGCCGCTGCCGCCGGCGACCTCGCGTCTGTCATGCGGAGCTTGGAGGAGGAGATAGCTGCCGGGGACGCCGCCGAGGCCGTGGCCGCGGCCGCGCCGCAGCCGGAGCTTGGGTTCCTGCTCGAGGCCTCGGACGACGAGCTGGGTCTGCCGCCGCCTGGGGCCTCCTCGTCGGAGGAGGCCGGCGCCGGAGAGCCGGAGGAGGCCATTGGGTTCGGAGAACAGATCTGGGGGTTCGAAGACGAGATAGCCGGAGGCTACGGCGGATACGGCGTGACCTCGCCGGAGGCCGCCGCCGCCGCCGCGGCTGCCGCGGCGGAGTGGGACGACGACGTCTTCGACGCCGGGCTGTTTGGGTTCGGCGACGAGGCGCGCGGCCCGTCGGATCTCCCGGCGCTTCGTCCCGGGACCATGCCGGCCGTTTGATCGGCCTGGCCCGCCGGTGGATTAGTTTTTCCTTTATTTGTTTTACCTTTGGCTAACCTTAGCGTTTCCTGTTTTTAACCTTGGATGTAAAGTTGTTGGAAGGGTAAAAACAGTGCCAAGGAAACTTGGAAAGGTTTACTTGCATTCAGAGAGAGAAAATGCTAGGCAGGCATGGTTAAAAATCAGAAAAAGTAGCACCTCTCAGAAAGAAATCCGAAGAAATGGTCTCTTTTTAAGCTAAGAATTATTTTCTTCGGAGTAACAGGAAGAAATAATTAAATAAGTTAAGGCAAAATAAAAGTCTGGAGAAGCCAAAAGGAAAATGCCAAACTTGTTGCGTGGATCGAAGTGTTTAAAAGGACATGGTGGATGGACGTTGACGTACTGACATGACGAACCCCAAATGCACAGAAAAGATCTGCAATGAAACTGTGCAATGAAATGGATGGAAATCAGAAGATTCTAGTGCTCCCCTCCTAAAACCGGAAATTTCTCAGACTTTATACCCGTTTGAAAAAAAGATCTTTTCTTGGTTGGAGTGAATTAAATTCTACACGGCATGGTTGACCCCAAAACGAAGCCATTTTGCGAAAATTCATCGAACGAGATAAGTTCACAGGGAAACTGGGTGGGCCAACATCCCTCATCTCAGTTTCAGGTTTGTCCTCGTGAGGTAATGGGAACACTGGAAAAGATTGTCACGAAACTCTTGTGGAAGCGTTTCTATCAAAGGTTTAGTTTATTTCAGTTCCTTAATTATGGATTTTGGATTGTGATAGAAATTGTTTCTGATTATGGAAGAATCGAACTGAATTGACTGCGACTTCTAGGTTTCGGATTGAGCCAACGAGAATCAGGTTCCAGCTGAATTGTAATTCTATGTAGATAGCAACATCTACTCACAAAAAACTATTCAGAATCCTCCATTTCGATAAATAATCTGCTTTTTTATGTAGAAACTATACAGAAGCTGAAACGAATGGAGACAAAGGCTTACATCGTAGGTATCCAACCAAACCTATCTTTTTTTCACTGTTTTCTTTTGAGCTAATGATAATCATGAATTTTGAAAAGTCCATCCAAGAAAAATATTTAGGAGCAGCTAGGGTTGTAAAAAAAAAAATTGAGCTCGTGAGATACTCGAGCTCGGCTCGGTTCGAGCTTTAAGCGAGCCGAACTCGAGCTTGATCTCAAGGTTGCGAGCTTCACCGAGCTAAGCTCGAATAGCTCGCAAGCCTACTCAAGCTTAGAGTGAGTTTCTTGAATCGAGCTTACTTGAGTTTGTTACCGAGCTTTCCGAGTTTACCAGATTTACCGAGCTTATTCGAGCTTATCACACTTACCGAGCTTACTCGAGCCTAGCTCGAGTCTACTCGAGCTTAGACCGAGCCGAACTCGAGCTTGGATCAAAGCTCAGATCCCAACTCAAGTTTTACCGGGTTCGAGCCCGAGGAGCCCAGGCTCGTTTGAGCTTGCCCGTTTACAGCCCTAGGAGCAGCCACCCTAAAAATTATTCAATTTTCCCTCATGGAAGCAGCTAGACTGCCAACTTGTCAAAGGTAATTTAAAATAACTAGTACTCCCTTCGGTCACAAATATTAGTTATTTTAGACGTCGACGCGATCTCTAAAACTCAACATTGACCATTAATTTTCATTATGATATATTTTAAAAATAAAATAAAATTATAATATTATGAAAGTACGTTTCGAGACAAATCTACACGTAATTTTCATGCATCCAATTTAAATATTTAAAAAGATATCAACATATAAAGTTTCAAAATTTTGATCGCATGTATCCCAATCCGACGAGTTGTTGTGGACGGAGGGATTAGTATTCTTCAAAGAACAGTCGTGCACGGTATAGAGTTGGACATCTAATTAACATGACAGAATGAAATTGACCGCGCGTTTTTTTTTCCTATTTGAGCATTGAACCTTACGTGTTCCATGCCTCCTTCCTGTTGATCTTTCGGAAAAGTCCCCACGATAAGTAGATCGACGTCTAATCGCGCAGTAATAATGTCCATGATGTTCGCTCCATCGTATTCATATGTGCTAGAGATTTTCTTCCATTGCTTCTTTTCACCTCCATTACCCGGCAGCTTACCTGTCGAGTAGTAAAGTTTGATAGTGAGGCTGAAGCCTGGTGGGAGAAGTTAGCAGGACGAAATTAATTGAGTTGATGAAAGAAAAGACGCGTTGCGAGCTGTGCGTGCCTCTGGGGCCTCGACGCCTGCGGGATGAGTACAAAAGTTGCACTCAGACCACCACGCACGGTACGCCTGCGATACGAGCCGGGCATCTCAGTTTTTCCCTCGTCGAAACGAAACAGATCTAGTGCTGGCTTTGGCCTGTCCTTGCTGAGGAATAATTAACGCGACAGGCTTGCGTTGTACCGGCGAACTTCCTCTGCAATCGCAGCTTGCAAGCCATGGTTTCTGAAAAGGAAAAGCGCCCTCTTGAGTAAAGCTTGCGGCGGACTAGATAGATAATCATGTATAGTCTAGTTCGGAGCGTTTTCCTGACGCGGCGCATGTGGGGAACTGCTGCGAGCCGATCCAATCCATTGCTACAAGGCACGGCACGGCACGGCCCCAGGCTCTGCTCCTCGGCACCAGCCAGACCGAACCCATCAAACTCATCAATAGGCCTCCGTGAACACATCGAGCCCATCAATTTTCACGTACTCCTGCCAGTATCCGGACATTCGGTTGCACCGGATATGCGGTCGTTCTTGCATTGTTTTTGGGGTCTCTTGTCGGTTGGGCTTGGAGTAGCTGAAGAATGGTGGTAGGAACTATGAGGTATGAACAAGGTAGGTACCGGCACGGTCGGTTGGAAAGGTGGTTGGATCGAGGGAGGAGGAGGCGATCGATCACATGGTGCGCGGTGCGACCGACCGTGCCGACGTTTGCAACGCAAGCAATTAACAGCGGAGGAAAGCTAGGAAAGAAGGCAATAATGGCGGAAGCCCCAATTAAAAAGGTGGTGGTGGAGTGGGGAGCTCGGCCGCGGATCTGCATCTGCCTGCCTGCGTGCTGATCGATGCAGCAGAGCCACATGCATAGAGTGATGGTGGTGGTGGTGGGTAGAGATGGGCGTCGTGCCGTGCCGTGTCGGCCCGGTTCGGGCCCATCGTGTTAGTCGCCGTGCCGCCACGGCGGCCCATCGTGCCAGCCGTCTTGCCGGGCACGTCGCGACTCACTGGCGAGCCCAAGCGGCCCATTTGCACTTCGTGCTCGCCGTGCCGTACGGCCCAAGCCCGACCCATTTTTACTATTGTGACAAACAAAGAAATAAAACAAATCACTACTACTAAACTACCTATTTTAATTACATAAGAGACTAATCACGTCAACAAAATGTCAAACATAAATGCAATGCTTGAAGATGCCCTGAATCAACAATATCTGCCAACTTTTAGGCTTTAATCCGTGATTTTGTGCCCGTTCGTGCCGTGCCGTGCCTGGTTCCCGGGTCCGCCTACCCGTGCTTGCGTCTTGGCCCGAATCGAGCCGTGTCTTCTTCGTGACCGTGCCATACCATCGTGCTTCGGGCCGGCCCAAAAGAGCCCGGCCCAAGTGCCCACCTCTAGTGGTGGGTTGCATCCGAATTTAACTGACTTTGTTCAATTAGGGAATAAAATTTCGTTGAAATTTTGCGGGATCTCGATGAAATCTTGGTTCTCGATCATGGATAAGATTGAAAATCCCGATTAAATTCAAAATTTTCAAAATGTTACAGTACCCTATATAATCTCGGCGAGATTTCGGTTTTTTTGCCGAGATTTTCTAGTTTTTTGATCGGATGGCAATGCTTTCAAACAGGATTTGACCGGATTTTTTTCTACAACATTGCAATTACTTCCATGAGGAATACATGCAAAAACAAAATGAAAAAAATAAAGAAAAAATGTGGTAGAAGTAGGATTCGAACACAGGTCATGTGCAACTGCCAAACCTTATCTCACCGCACTGGACCAACTCAACCCAACCAAGGTTTCAAATCTCGTTTTTGGAAAAATCTCGGAGGTGGCCGAAATCCAAAATCTCGGCAAGATTCGGAAATTTCGGGCAAAATCCGGACGAAATGCAAAAATCAAATTTCAAATCCATTTTTTTTCAACCGGGAAATCCGAGATCTCGGCCAAAATTACCGAGATCTCAGGCGAAATCACCGAGATCTCGGTCCACATTGAACCGTCCGAAAAATAGTCCAAAACACGTCAAAAAATTTTAAATTTTTTTTTGGATGGTCCTCAGACATCACTAATGTTCCCATAAAAATTTGAGATGATGATCAAGCATGAGAAATTTTTAAAAAATCTAACAATGGTAAAGTCGTGATAAAAACCGTATATAAAATCAGTTTTTGATTTTTCAAATGTAACATATGAACTTCAAGTCATTTGAAAAGTTTTATATATGTTCCTATGTATTGAGGGAGGTTCTTTCTTTGAAACCACCTGTAGTTTTCAGTTTTGACCAGTAAGAAAAGATCTATTGAGCTCTACTCCAGGTTTGGTGATATGAAGTTCAAGGCTGACCTAGCATGACGTGCATGCGATTGAATTGATGAAGGCCTGATCAATGCCATAAATATGAGCACTGATCATGTATATGTGAATCCCCGCCCATATATACACAGGTGAGTTGGTATTGTACCCATTTATAAATACATGTTATCTTAGGTTTTGAATTTTGTTTTTCAATATATGTCATCCAATAATTTTGAAGTGGTTTTTGTACCACTGTTTCCACTCCACTTCTCTCTTATAGTCATACGCAGATTGATTCCAATTATCAATGTCAGTATCAGATATCATTTCTCTCTGCTGTTTCAATGCACTAGAAAAGTTCCTATGTATTAAAAAAGTTCAAACCACTTTAGAAAATTTTGAAAATTTTTGTGAATGGTCCTAACACATCCATAATATTCTCATAAAATTTTCAGAAGATGATCAATCTTGAATTTTTTTAAAAAAATTCAGAAAGTCCTAACCGACAAATTGAACCGACCAAAAAATCGTCAATAACATGTTAAATTTTTTTGAAATTTTTTGTGGATGATCTTGATCCTAAACCCAAGCAAATACAATGACAAAAATCAAAATCCGGCAAAAAACTACCAAATCTCGCCCGAAATTGACAAGATCTCGCCGAGAAATCCGAGATTTGAATTTTTTTGAATTGTTTGAATTTTCTGGGATTTTGAATCTTGGAGGGGTCCGAAATCCGAGATTTCGCCGGGATCTCGCCGAAATTTGGACCCCCGAACCCAACTGATTCTCTTTTCAATGATCATGTTTAGTAACTTTTGTAGTTTCGCACCTCATGTACTTACCAGGGAATAAAAGCATATTCATTTGGTCATGGGCAAAAGAGTTCACTTCACAATCCTCTCGGTTCTCACTGGAGGTCATCAGCTCCGGCCAAGGTCCGGCTATATCTGGCCGGTGACCAAAGAGGCTCATCTCGGTCATGTACGGTATTTTATGTGAAAAAACTTAGTAAATTTCATTCAAACAGATAGGAATGTCACATAAATTATTTCATGATTTTTTCAAAAAAAAAATTGTTTTTTTAGCCCCGAGATACCATTTTACAGTACGCTGCACTCTATGGATTTTTACAAATTCCTCAACCTTGGTCATCATCTCCAAATTTAATGGAAACATTAATGATATGTCAAAAGCATACACAAATTTTTTTAAAAAAAATTAATGAATTTTGCGTAGTTTTTTTTACATCATTTTCATTGGATCGAGATCTCAGCTGTACTAGACTAAATTTTGGTTTTTAGACCGAAATCTCGGCAATTTTGGTACAAGCAAAACCGAATTCAAAATTTGTTTTTGTTTTTCATTCGGATTTCATCCGAAATAACGAGATCTCGACGAAACTTCATATTTGAGTGGGTGACGAGATTTCATCCGAAAATGAAATTTTGAACCCTATGCACAACTCCTTGCAACCGCTCCCTCCTCCTTCGGTCTTCTTACTAAATGTGACCTAAGAGCATGTATAATACTCCCTCCGTTCCTAATTAGAAGGCGCATAAAATTTTCAGCACTGTTCCAAATTACAAGGAGTAGCACACAACAACTGTCTGTAAGCTAATGTCACAGTAGGATTTCAGGTGATATAGAAGAGAGAAGGATGAGAGAAAAAATGGTTGTCTGCTATTTAACAGATGGTTTTATAGATGATTTTATATTGTTTGTACTATTGTATAGACGGTCTATTGGTTGTATGAGAGGTTATTACAGATAACTATATAGACAACTCATTATATGAGTTATCTTGAAGTTTGTCTATAGATAATATAGAAATATACTTTAGACAACTATTGACTATACCACTGTATGTATATACACATATAGAAGTAGTAAAATCGATGAGCTGAAGGAATACGGTAGGCTCGTTCGGGAAGTAGAATTTCTTCCATTCATTGGAGTTTTGAAGGACACCGAGAAGATTCTTCTATTCCCGTGAAATTCACATCTCGAATGAATTTATTTGCATTTAGCATATCGTGTCTTGCCACACCCGTACCCACAACTGGAATAAAAATTAACAAACATATTGTAAAACTTTGTCGTTCACCCGCGTCAATCGACAGTATGTCAACGCAATCACATGAACAGATGTAGAAAGTGCACGAAGAAGCACACATATATATACCCCCGAGAAATTAACTTGGATTCGCCCACCAATGGATAGAGTCCTTCCATACAGGGACACGGAGTCTAACCATATTATAACACTCCCCCTTGGGCGGATACCGCGTAATCCACATGTCTCATTAAAAACTCCTCCCAAAACCTAGTGGAAAAAATGGATGGAGAAAAGGGTACATGGCACTCGCACTCTGTGTTGCACTTGTTGCCTCATTAAAAACCTTTATGCGAGAAACTTCATGAAAACTCAATGAGGAGAAAAGAGTACAACTTATAATTTTTAGGATATAAAATATGTCAGGATCACGCAAAAGGGATTATGGTTCAGGAATTTACTCCCCATGAACTTTACAAATCTCTGTAGCCTCATTCCAATGCCGTTAACGCACCTTTCGAAGGTAGACTTTCGCAAAGATTTTGTGAATAAATTTGCTAGATTTTTACATGACTTAGTTTGCATTATTTTTACCGCACCATTCTTCTGGAGTTCGTAAGGATATAAGAACTTAGGGGGCAATATGCTTTGTGATATTGCTCTTTACATTACCCATTTGCATTTGTGCAACACAACTAGTGTTATCTTCATAGATAATGGTAGAGGTATCGATGGTATTCAATCCACATGACTTTTAGATATGTTTAATTACTTGTCTTAGCCAAACACAATTCCGTGAGGCTTTATACAAAGATATAATCTCTAAGTGGTTGGTACCAAAGTCTATTTAAAAAATTGCCAAGAAATGGCTGTATCACCGCAGAGAAATACAAAATCAGTCTTAAATTTGGCACTGCGAGGATCAGACAGATAGTCAATATCCATATTTTTCACCATGTTTAATACGTATAACAGTCTCTTCAATTTGACGCTATACATGTTGCTATTTTTAGGATTCAGGATTGTAACTCCTTCAGGGATTCATATAAATATCCATATCCAGTAACTTATATAAATATGCAGTCACTATATCCATTAACTGCATTGATAAGTTTAAGCTTCCTGCCATTAATATTAAATTTCGGAACGTTATTTCATTCATTATAGGAAAATAGGTTACATCGTAATTGATGCCGGGTCTCTGCGCGAACCCTTATGTTACAAGTCTCGCTTTATATCTCACCACCTGAATATTTTCGTTTCTCTTTCAGATGAAAAATCAATTTGATCCTAGAGGGAATATTTTTGGAGATGTTCGATCAACGAGACCAAAACTTTCCTCTTAAACGAGCGCTGCCTCAATTGCTTTTCCATTTGACCCTATATGAGAGCTTCTGGTACTCTACCATGGACTTTGGTTATGGATCCAGTTTTTAACAATTTTAGAAGCGAAATATATCGACAATTGTAGTATTTTATTTTATACAATTCTCCTGCATCACTTTAGGGGTATCTTTTCATTAATTGCCTTCAACTCCTCGTGATTTCCCACAACGATGGGGTTTAGGTGTTTCGACTTTCAGTGTTGAATTGTGTGCACAAATATACACTAGGGTTTATCATCTTCAGGATGGATCACTTCAGGGATTTTATCATCTTCTGGATGGCTTACTTCAGGGATTTTCTCAACATTAGGTTGAGCTTCTTCCACTGTCACAAGTAGTATTCTCATTTCTTCGATTCTCTACTTCTGCAGACGTCATCGGAAATGTACTTAATTTTCAGAATTAAAAAATTAATTTTGAAAGCAATTAATTTTCTATTGGAAATTCAAACTGAGTCCCAAAAATGTCAAATAAATTCTCATAATTTTAGGAATATCAAGAGGCAATGCTCCAAAAATTTTACAAAAATTCAGAGAATTTAATTAGGGCCTTTTGAGCTTAGTAAAATTATTTCCACTTTAGATTTAGAGAATTTTTGTTTTAAATAATTACTAAAAATCAAAAAGACTTTTAGAAAATAACAAATATAGTTCAGAACTTTGGGGAAAATTCATATAAATTGCCAGAAAGATTTTGAACTTAATAAGTTTTTTACAATTTAAATTTTGTTTTTAATTTCTTAGTAAATTAATTTTTATTTTTAAAAATAGGAAAATATGTTTTAAAATTCAAAAAAATTATTAAAAATTATTAGAGAATATAGAAAATTAAATTATTCTCATAAATTTCATATAAGCGAACAAAATAACATATTAAAATTTTAATAACAAATTCTTTATTTTTATAAACAAAATTCTAGAATGTTACACCTACCGCTCTACAAGATGCTATGCACCTTGTAAAGACTGGCGAGCAATGCCAGTTTTATGCTCGACAGGTACATCAACTGCTAATCTATTGCAAACAATACCATTGTCATGGCTATTTTCGACATGGAGCATTCATATAATTGGACCATTACCTAAAGCAACTAATGGATAAATTCCTATTTGTTGCTATTGATACTTCCACAAAATGGATCGAATTTGAACCCGTAGTTTCAATTATGGCACAAACAGCAAAGAAATTCGTTGTGAAAAATATAATTACAAGATTTAGAGTTTCTAGTAAACTAATTACTGACAATGGACCATAATTTATTAGTGGTCTGTTTCAAGAATATTGTGATGAAATAGGCACAAAATTTGTTATGCTTCTGTTGCTCATTCACAGAGTAATGGAGCAGTAGACTGTGCTAATGGCGATATCATACAAGGCATGAAGAAACAAGTGTTTGATCGTCTCAAAACACACTCGGGGCTTAAGTAGACGACCTATATACAATACTTTATGCCACATGCACAATAACCAATAGAGTCACTATTAAAACATATTTCTCACCGGTTTATGGAGCAGAAGCTGTTCTGCCCATGAAATTCGTTTAGGTTCTACGCGAACTAATCTTTTTGAACATGTTGATCAAAATGACCGACGTGAAGATGATATATATCTCCTCGAAGATAAGCGAGATCAAGCACTTATCAGGTCGGTAGCCTAACTACAATGCTTACGACGTTACTATAACAAAAGAGTTCAACTATGAACTCTTAGTGTGGAGACTTAGTTTTAAGGTGTATCCAAAACCAGTCTAACTTAAACAAGTTATTTTTCAAATGGGAAGGTCCTTTCACTATTGTATCAGTTACCCAGCCTGGTTCTGTTCGGCTTGCTATGGAAGATGGCCGAGTCCTTTCAAATACTTTGTAACATCCAACATCTTCGCAGGTTTTATGTATAAATTTTTACATTCAAGTATTATGTTCATATTCAATACACTACATCTATTTTGTGGTATAATATCAACTATTTCTTGTCTTGTTATCATTATAAGTTATCATGAAAAATCTATCCGTCCACAATCCCTAAGAAAAATATAAGGTTGCTGATCAGGTTGTGAGATGATCTCTAATAGAGCCTTTTCATATGACCATGTACTTACTGCATTGAAAGTCATTTGACTGACCTCATCTCCGATCTGCTGCTAGTTAATACTAAGTATAAGGTAAAGACAATCTTGATCGGTTCTCCACAAAGATCTATTTGTCTTCTGATCACGATGCTGATCAGTAAACAAATAGTTAGGGGCTAGTAGTGATACACTAAAGAGAATTTAACTCATAAGCAAATAAGTAATAATAAATTTTCAACACAAATGAGATTGACACAGAAGAAAACTTTTCATTTATTTATAGATAAGTTTTATATTATCCATATACATGTCTACGGCAGATTTCAATTCTGTGTGTGTTCTGTTCATTTCTTCTTCAGTTGAGAGTTGCAGGTTGGGCACTAGTTTTTCCAAATCAACAAGTGCTTAATTTTATAAAAAGGGCATTGATATGTAAGACAATTGTTCCTCAGAGTATTGACTTGAGAAGATTCAGCATAACAGGAACATGATCATTGACAATCTTCAAGTGATCTCTTGTCCCCGCAATTAGCTCATCGATCGACAGATTTGAAGTTGTAAGTTTAACTTATTTTCTTTTCAAATCCGTCGATATCTTCTTCAATTGAGCAAAAATTATGCTCAGGGCAGATTTACTTATTCCTTGAATCCTTATTTTTTTTCTTTATTGAAAATCTTCATATCTTCCTTCATTTTATTTATTTTTTCTTATGTCTTGGACCATAATGCTCAGCGCACCATCTCGCGTATGGAATCAAGCCTTGATCCTCGAGTTCTTGGATTTTGCTCTCAATGAAAATAGATTTCTCTATTGCAAAAGTGGAACGAACCCGACATATGAAAAGTTTTGTACTTTTTTCTAGTTCTTAAGACATTTCACTTCTATTTCTTGATCAAACTCCTCAAATATAGAAAAAGAAAGAATGGTAGATGAAAAGCATAAAAAACCAAGAAGAAAAAAGACAAAAAGAACTTAGAAGAAACTTTCGTGCTCAAAGCTTTGATCACGTGAAGTGTTTGAGGGAGGCCTTGCGTGCGTGAAACGCTTTCTTTGACAGGTATAAATGGCCGTTTGAAAATTACTCTCTATAAAGAGACGTCTCTTTATTAAAAGACACTTTTTGACGAGAAGACGTCTTTTGACGGGAAAACACATCTTAGAAGATGACAAACTGTCATCCCTTTGTATGATATAAGTTGAAGGCTTTCTTGTTAAGGATAAGTGATTAGTGTTAGCTTTCTTCTTCATCCAAGAGTCTGTACTCTGTAAAGCACACGAGACTTAATAAAATATAATCTCTATCTTTTTTTACCCTTTTTAGTCTTAATTTCTAGGTAAATATAATTAAAATTATTTTTGTAAGCTCGATTAGATATTGGGTTAGATGTCTCTGAAACGCAACGAGCAGGCTGGACGCATATCGGCTCAAGGCCCAATCTGGACACGAACAGCAGGAGCAGCATCGGCGTGACGGCAGCTGAATTTGGGCCAACACGTATTCACCATCATCCACAGACTGTAAGGTCCAGGTTATTAAATTGGATTGAGATGGCCCATGCAGAACTTGCTCGCCCTTTTTTTCGTTCTTTGAGATGTGTTCATCAGTTCATCGCATCCAAAATCTGTATAGCAGCCGTTCAGGAGAGTACAGAACGTCGGGATGGTATATTTTACAGAGTGAACACAAACATAGGCTACAGTTTACTGACCCTTAACGGTATGACGAGGTCCTGGGCTAACGGTAATTACAAAACCTGCGTGCTGCCTCAGTCCGAACCTTTGATCTGCACCGTCCCATGTTTGTTACCGCGCTCTTTTACTGCTCCACATGCAAGCGTGTAACAGCCACTCCTGAACTGGAATTCGAGCAGCCGCAGAATCTCTACAGTGCTCCAAGTCCATAGCCGCAGAAAGTTTGTGCACGAGGAGTCGTCCAAGTGCGTCGTGCCACACCGATACCTTTGTATAAGGAACCAGCAGCAACCACTCTTATCTACCGATGACATCTTCCAAAGTCCAAACTAGTGTAAAATTCTCGTATAGTATTTCTCACAAGCACGAGGGAGTAGTCAGATCTCGCGCGTGCTGGGCCACAAGGCTGCACTGCACGCCTTGAAAGGGGCAAAAAGGACAAGAAAAGCGCGGCTGATTAGTCAATTTGCGCACACCTACCGACAAGGACTTCCATGCGGGTCCCACCAGAGTGCACTGCTCCAGGGCGTGGCAACTGGGCTGGGTGTGCCGCGTGCACGCATCTCGGGGCCGCGCCAGCTGCCGCCGCCGCAGAGCCCACGCCCACCCATCCACTAGGAAAATTCCGAATCCTTTTCTTTCTGGTACTGCATTAATAATTCCCTTGTTGTACTGCTCCAGGGAGTATAGGAGTATCTTTTCCAAGGTAGTAAATGAGTGATCGCATTCCAAATACTAATGTCCGATCTTGTTGCTTTTGAACAGCAGTATTATTTGAATAAGGAAACATTTTCGACGCCATCAATGTATTCCAAAGAGAGAATCTGCAGTCATGGAAACACAATAGACCATACCCCTACAGTAAAGCCGCAAAAAATAAATATGGGACAGCCGCACGGGCCCGCTTCATGGAGCATATTACGTATCTACGTTTGATTCTCTTCTCTAAAGTCAAAATGCTTTTGCGAGAATGAAATACTCCTTTACGTTTTCATACTTGCACACTATAGCCAGATATCCTTGCTTTGCGTATTCTTTGGATACACATCTAAAGATATACCTGACATATGCCACGAGAAACGATGGGTACAAAACAAATGCTGTCAAGGTGGCTCACGAGATTCTCACACAAAACATTCCTACGTGTCAAATCCGGTACGGTTTGAGAAAGTGAACCGCACCAAATCTCACCGGCCTTTCACTTTTTGCCGAAAAACAAAATATTGCATTTCCATTTTACCTCCCCTCTAGCCTGCTTGGCCCTCAAGCTACCGCAGCGCTTTCAGGGGTCATCTTTTTCGACACTTACATGCGGGCCCGCAGGATTTGTTTACGAAGATTTTCCCACGAAATTACGGTCTCTGGACGTTTCAGAAAACCAACTTCTGTTACCACTGCGCGGTTAGGCGCGAGCCGCGGAAAATATCTCAACCATAGGATCCCAATCCCCATAAACCCCACAACTAGTGAGTGGGCCGGAAAGCACGTGGGTCCCACCTGTCATTGAGGCTCCGTGATATAGACACGCAGGAGTGTGGGTGAAGCATTTATGATTCGCCTCGCCGCCTCTCCTTGTCGCCCATCCATTCACATCTGCGTCTAAAGCCTCTCAGAAACCTCCGCACCAGTAGCGTTTCGTGCCCATCTCAATGACCGGTGGGGACAGACTAGTTGGGCACACATGTCAGCTTAAACCCAGCATGCTTCCGGACCATGGCACGGTACGGTTGTTTACTGGTGATTGTACACGCTTTCTTACTGACAGTGGGTCCCAGTTTTCGTTTGGGCCCACCTGTCACTTCGGCAGTAACAAGCGGTTATTCGCAATTCTCTGCTACATAAAACGCCAGAATATCACGCGTCCCTTTTTCTCCTGCTGCCACCTGCCAACCTTTCAACTTCTGTGTGACATGTGGGATCAGGAGTGGTATGGTCCCATTTGTCAGTTTACTGGGATAATACGGTGCGTGACGAGAGGTTGCGGGGGCCAATCCCCCGTGCAATGGGTGGGGATTAAATATCGGAGGATGAGACCAGCCCGACCCCTTTTGCTCCTCTCGCCGCTTTGGGTCGGGGTTTTAGCGGAGTGCGAGGGAGGCCGGAGTCGACGACGACGCCGCCGTCGGTCGGAGAAGAAGAAGTCACGAGTCCCCACGGGCACCAACTCTCGTATATGTCTTCTTGCCCCTTCTCCGATCTGGTAGTCGTGCTCCTCGTCGCCGCCGCCGTCGCCGTCCTCCTCCAACACGTCCTCGCCTGCCCCCGCCGATCTATGCCCCAGGGGCTCCACGGCTGGAACAAGTCTTCGTCGATGCTCAGGTCTGTGCGCCTTTCCCCCATAAAAATCCCATTTTTTACACAGTTTTCAACCGATCTAGGAGGGGTTTAGGCCGGGTTTTATCGGCCTCTTCGTCCAGATCTAGGTCGTTCTTGGTGGGTTTTTCATTGGGTTTTGACGGATTGCCTTGTTGTTTCTTGTGGTGCTGCAGGGACGGGTTCGGGGTGAAGTATTCCGGGTTCCTCCACATAAGGCCGTGTTGTTCTTGTCGAGGAGACTGACGGATTCGATCCATTCGCGCTCGGCTCCGTCAAATTTTTGCACACTAGAGAAAAAAAGTTCCCGTTTTTAGAGTTTCCCCACTTCAGTTTTGGCAATTTTGGTGAGAAATTTTAGAGTTCTTTCCGGCAGAGTTAGAAGAGAAATGGCCCCGTTGATCCTCAAGAAGGCGCTGGCGAAGAAGCCTAAGACCAAGAAGCTGTCTGGTTTTGGCCCTAAACCCTCTGCTGCTTTCTCCAAGCCGCAGCCGGCGGCGGCGGTGCAGCCAAGGCGCCGCATCCGTGTCGTGTTCGAGGACCCCGATGCAACGGACTCAGACTCAGACGACGAGGAGGAGGCCGCTGGCGCTTCTACCAAGCGCTGCTTTGTGCTGTTCATTGGAAAAGAACCGGCAAAGCCGGCCACTGTTGCTGCCTGTGCCAACGCCGGGAAGGCGGCGAGCTACCGTGGGGTGCGGCTCCGAAAGTGGGGCAAGTGGGCTGCCGAGATCCGCAACCCGTTCACCGGCACAAGGCAGTGGCTTGGCACCTTCGATACCGCCTCAGCCGCCTCAGCCGCCTACCAGTCTGCCTCCCGGAGCTTTGCCGAGGAGAAATGTCGCCGCCGTGGCCAGCCTGTGGTCGCGGCCTCACCTGCTTCTTCGGCCACCCCCACCCCGACTGCATCCTCGTCGTCCTCCACTTCGGCTGCTCCATTCGCTCACCCCTCGCCGTCGTCCGTCCTGGAAGCCACTAAGCCAGCCCCCAAGCCCATGTCGCCGGAACGTACTCCAACCCCCAACCTGGCGTCCACTGATACTGCCCAGCTACCGGACGACCCAGAGTTCTACCAGCATCTTCTGCGCGGGCTACAGCTGCCGGACATTGACCCGATGGACTTCCGTGCCGGGCTCGATGCTCTGGATGTTTCCGAGGTGCCGGATTACTTGAATAGCGAGCAGGACCTGCTGCTTGGAGACTTCGCGAACGAGGAGCTGGAGCTTGACCTTGACCTCGACGACATCGGCGACGACTTCCCGGAGATGCCTGGCTGCGACTTTGGCCGTGGCATGGATGAGTTCTTGCACACGGTGGATTTCTGCGTGTGATTTAAGAATGTTGAAGTTATTGATGTTGGTGTGATGGGCCTGTGAGTGAGTGTCCTTGGGAGGGGTGGAGATTTCTTGGGTTTTTTCCCCGGGCAATCAATCTGCTCGTGCCCAAGAGATTATTTCCGTTTTCCCTCGAAACTCCCTAGCACATTAGCGTTAGGAGAGAGAGAGAGAGAGAGGTAATTTTGGTAGGTTACATTATGGTAAGTTTTATGTTCCTTAATGTTATTTGGTATGTTTGTCAAGACATTATAGTGGACAAGTGAGTCTTGTGAGGCTATTACTATTATGGAAAGAAAATAATGATGAATTACATTACATTTCTTGCTCTGAGATCTGTCTCTTTACTGTTTTCCAATCGTCTTATTTATATTTTAGAAATATGTGAGATGTAGCTAGATCCGATACGCTGCTAAGGTTCGTCTTGGTTCAATGTAGTGGTGGACTGGTGGTTTGTTTATGTGCAAGAACATGTTGATGCACGGTAACGCGTATACTCCCTCTGTGCATAAATAGCTATCATTTTGAATACATACACAAATAGTTATCTTTTTAAATATATATATATATATATATAGTTAAACTTGTAAATTTTTAACTATTAATATCTTTTTAAATATTTAAATCAAATACATAAAAATCATACATATATTTATCTCAAGAAAACCTTTATAATATTATAACTTTACTAAATTTTATAAATATATTATAGTAAAAATAATTAGCGATCAAAACTACGTTTTTGAAGACGCGTGATGTTCAAAACCACAGCTAGTTGTGACCGGAGGATCTACTTTACTACTGCTCAAAGTGGAGATTATAGTCTGACCTCCAGCATCATATGATAGTGTGCGCATCTTGTGATGACTAGGCATCGCCTCACTCCACAGTCGACACGAAGATGCGTGACTCTGACTGCGGGTGGTGTTTGTGCCACCCATGCCGCGCGGTGGTGTCTTCCTGGGTGCCCTTTTCGCTAGTGGAGCGACGGCTGGTGGTTGCCTGGCCCTAAACAAAAACTTGAACCCCACATGACACACGAGTACATGACAAGGTCTCGCCGCGCGGACGGAGGGAGGCCTGTGCTTCTTGGCTCGGCGCGCGCGGCTGTGGTGTGTGTGGCGACGCGCGGTGGAGATAAGGTTCCCGATGAGACCGCGGATTCGCATCCTGTGGCGCGTGAGCCACGCTTCGTCGTCGCTCCGCTCCGGTCGGGCCCGCGTGCGCGTGTCCGCCTTGGACGCGAGTTGGCGATGGAAAAGGAGCGGGGACGCCGTGTACATGCATGATGCGGCGGCGGTGGTGGTGCTATCCGATCCTGGTGTGGCTATCCTATTCCTATCCTAGGACAGGCTGCGCGCTGGTACGTACGCCATGACGCCGACACGTTGGTTCGCATGCTCCATGTGCGGCGGCTGGCCGTCCATGCCATTTCTGCCGAGCTCTTCCCCCGAAAGCTTTGGCGATCGGACTGTTGCGCTTTTACATGTACGCACCGGCGTGAAATGCGGACCTAGGAAGTGAGCACCGATGACAAGATCCAGTAGCATGCACGGCATTTTAGGTACGCGACAGCTGGAAGGGGCAAGTGCTGGGAAGTGAATGCGTGTTGCGGATGGGGGAGGAGACGGGTGTTGGGTTGGGTGGATCGGAATCGGATGTCAGCATTGGCACGGCTGGCCTCATGGTGCAACAGGAGCGCAGGACCGTGGAGATCGCTGTGCTCAGCAGTAGGACATGTGGATTTGGAAGCTCGCGCACGCCTCTGGTGTGCGTCGCGCTTTGCCTTTTCGCTTGGGTGTGTCGCTGCGTCGGTCGTGGATTTCATCATGTCTTGCGCAGCAGATTTTGTTCGGCGTCAGCCAGCCATCGTCTCTTGCGGGGCGGTACACCGTACACGCATAGCGTCATCGCCGAATCATTCTGGTAGGTTTACGCTGCAAGTAGTACTAGGATTGGGCTACTTCATTAGGGGTGCAATCGGATCGGATAATTTCCGACCGACCGACCGACCGGATGTGTTCGGATCGGATTCGGATATTTTTTTCGGATAGTTTTCGGATTCGGTTTCGGTTTCGGATTCGGATTCGGATTCGGAAGAATAGTATCCGTCGGATCGGGATATTTCGAAAAAAAATTTCGGATATATCCGGATAGAACTCAATCGGATATCCGACGAGGATGAATTCCCCGGCGTCCTCGCAACCGCCGCAACCTTAGATCAGTTCTGCCCCCGCCCGGGATGGAGAGGAGTGTTGGTGTGCGACTGTGCGAGGTCGCTGAGGTTGGGGCACGCGATGGCGCCGCTCACCACGACGTCCCACAGCGTCGCGCCGACGATCTCCAGCACGCGGAGCCGCTCCAGCTGCCCCCACGCCGGCGCGCGCGTCATCGTCAGCCCCCACAGACTCAGCTCCTGGAGGTTCGCGATGACCCCGATGCAGTCCAGGTGCCCAGATCCCCCGTCAGGCGACTGTGCCTTGTTGGCCGCGGGGCCAACTGGAGCTCGAGCACGCGAAGCGTGGCATTCCGCATCGTGAGCCAGCGCAGCAGCCGGGCCACGGAGAAGGGGCAGTAGATGACCAGCTTCTCAAGCCGCACGGCGGCCTCAACCATCTGGCCGATGGCGTCGTCCATGTTGTCGTCGCACTCCATGTGCTCGGTGAAATGCGCACACGGGACAGGCTACGCGAACGAGATGGGGATTCAATATGACACATACAACCCTATTTTATTCTGGAATACATGACTTGCCAAAATAGCTTATTGTCTAAACAATTTTAACCAAGCATTTCACAGAGAAGCGGGATGTAGTGACTATAATGATCCTCAAATCTTCTATTTTTTGTATGGAAAATCTTCTATTTGTTAATGCTATGTTTGATTGTGCTGTGGATATAGGCATACTGGCAGATTAGTCATCCATGAAGAAGCTAAAGACAAAGTTGCCCTTTACCGGGACAGGTATCAAGTGCTGCCTTAGAGGCTCGCTCGTGATAAATATTTCTCCAAGCTAGCTTTTGGCACTGTTATGACTGAAGATGATAGTTACGAGGTATCTCTATTGTTTTTTGTTTTTTTTCCTCCTATTATGGTCCCGGTTCATTTTAGTCTAATTTTGGTCTTTTTCCCCAAGAATCTTTGTTCGGCCTCTTTTGTTCCCCAAATTTTGTTAGCCTTTACATATGAACTTTCTTATACAACTTTTCTTTTCATGTAGATATTAATTAATAACTTATACTATAAGGGAACAACTTCACGGTTCGGCAGCTATGCCACGTCGCCCTTCTACGCGGAGGAGACCCATCGTTCTTCGTATTTGTAAATTCTATACAGTCTCTAATTGGGTGCATTGGACAACGTTCTTCGTATTTGTAAGTTCTACCCTGTGTTGTTGGCCACGTTGTTATATCTGTCTTTGCTTGAACTGGATCTAATAAACTGTACTTTGTGCGATTTAGTTACTACTTACAATTGCATAGTTAATTTAGTTACTACTCATACGATTGGTTAATCAGTGCTAAGTGCTATATGTGTGCTTTATGTGGTATCTGTTTTCGTGCGTTATCCGATAAAAATTATTTGGTACCGTATCGATTTCGATCCGTATTCGATTCGAAACCGTGACCGATATTATCCTTGCCGTATTCGTATCCGGCACTATCCGAATCCGATTCCGAATCCGATAAAAAATATGGTTTAGGATATGGAAACAGCGATATCCGATCGAATCCGTGCCGATTGCACCCCTATACTTCATGTGTGTACTGTGTACTGTGTAGGTTGGTTGCTTACGTAAGTAGTTACTAAAAAGGTAGTTTGTGCTCAGTTAATCATTAATATCATTTGAGGAAATTATAAAGGCCCTAGTCAAATCCCAGTGTTCAGTTGCTTAGCAAGAGTAACACTGTATATACGTACAATGCTACGGCATTGACTGGTGCTTCCTGTGGTTTTCGTAAGTTATGTGTTTTAACACACAATCAAGTAGGCTTCACTTAATTTTTTCGTGTGCTTGTGGCCTTTGCGGAAATCCTTGTGGAAATTCTTCGATTGTCATTGGGACCATTACAGTCATATGTTGGCAAAAGTACGTGGAGGTGGTATTATCAAGTAAGTCGAGAGAGACACTTGCTTTCTGAGTTCTGACCACTATGTCCTTGTGCTTCTCAGGGTTTAAAGATGAGGAAACTTACTGTAGAACCGATGACTATTTGGCCTCTTTGTCGGCAAATTTCTTTTATCACTTTATGGATGCTAGAAGTTTAGTTTTGGTTAGAGATTGTCTATTTGTGTTACGATGGAAGCATTTTGTATGTGCACTTTTGTGAATGCTAATATACAATTTAATAGGAAATTGTCACATGGAAGCTTTTATATGATGCCTCTGGATACAGGTTATGATAATTTTCATAGTTAGATTGAATAGTATTCTGGAACTATCTATTATTCCTCCAATGACGATCGTACTTTGTCACAAATTTCAGTTTATTGAGCAGGTTACATGCTCAATTGTGACAAACAAGTGCACAATGAGTGAACAAATTTTTTGTCACAAAACGAATTTATTTGTGATGATTAATTTTCGTCATAAATCAAGCTACTCGGCTGGGCAGCCCATCCACTAATTTTGTGACGATACACAGAAATTTCGCCACGAGGTATCTTCTGTGGTGGACTTAACATGACGATGGTCGTAACGCCAATATTTCGTAATGAACTGCTTTTCGTGACAAAATTGCAGTCCTTATTGGTATTTTGGCTTTCATCACAGAATGCAAATCTGCTGTAGTGCCTTTCAATACCCAACGCCCTAGAATAAACAAGTTAGTGGGTTTCTTGGAAAGTTCAATGCGGAATCAAGTAGCTTAGACTATCTCCAGCAATTTTCATTCATTCCATTCCCTTCCTTATCCCATTCTCTATATTCATTCCCTTTATTTGCTACTATCTTCAGCAGCCCTCGAAGGGATTTGTACAGAGATTTGAGAGAGAATATCTTTCTAGAGAGATTCCCAGAGAGAATATCTTCCGAAGGGAATCGTGAAGGGAATTCGTTGGAGTACTTGGGAATTGTTCACAAAGGGATTTAGAGGGAGAAGTGAAGCTGCTGGAGGTAGTCTTAGAATGTTCCAACTCTTGGGTGGAATTAATCCATGTGAAAATCTACTGAATTTAGCTCACTTTCTCAAGCTCCTGCTTCTTGTTTGTGCGCTCCGTAGCCGTTGTGCTAGTTGTCACCACACTCCACTGGACGATGGGTGCAAGTCCCTAGGGTTGGCACTTAAATCCACCTAGTGGATTTCACCGTAAGTAGTTTCTTTTCCATCGTATTGATTGCGCCATGTTACTCACTTGCTTAATCAACTTGTAATAACACTAAATGGTCGCTCGTGGCGGCGGGAATGACGAATAACAGAGAAACACGATGGCAACGACAGTGATAGAATCTGGTCTGTAGTATACAAATTTACCTATTTGATTCCGCATTTTGATAGAGAGACTTCGTCGCTGGATGTTTAATTCCATCATCGATGTGAATATGTTGTCACTCAGAAGTCGAAGTCAATCTAATATTTTTACAGAAGGACATGTGTAATGCATAGGAGAGAACATCTGACGGATACAAAATAATTGAGATAATTATTAGAGAATTAAGTGGTATAATTTTATACCATAGAAAGAAAAAATCTACAGGGTAGATTTAAGTGCCCACTCTAGGGGATCTCCACCCCTCGAAGATGGACGAATGGATGATACCACTGCCGCAGCGCGAAACAGTTGGTGGCGGCAGGTAGCACAAGTTGCGTGTTTGAAGAGGAGTTATTGCTGGTTCGTTCGTTGAATCTTCAATCCCCGCTGCTATTTATCGATGGAGACCCAAGGGCCAAGGCAAGGCACCACCACACCGTCGATCGATCGATCGATCGAGACGCCGATCACTTCCCTTGATGGTGCAGCCGTGCCGTGCAGACACAGATCGCTAGCGTGACGCACCTCACAGCAAAAACGATGGCTAATCAGATCAGAATTTATTAGAAGAGTTGCACAGCCGCACGGCTCGACAGTTATTGCGGTCTTCGGATGATCATCTCTTCGGGCTGCATCAGATTCAGATCAAATCGAACTTGACGGGATCCATGAACCGTGATTCGTGTTCCCAGCAAGTAGACAGTCCCCATCGCCGGCGACATCCCAAGCCAAATCGATACTAGTAATACCAGTAGATAATCCCACAACATCGTGTGATCTCCCAAGTTCCACAGACCAATCTCCACGACACATAGCAGTTACAGTGTTCTCGCTACAATTAATAGCAACGGACGGATGAGTAAAGCTTGTGCTAACTGCCTACATACGGCGAAAACAAGATATCGAAATCATTAGCGTGTGCAGCTCCTCGAGCTGAGACAAAACTCTTCTTCCGCGACAGCGTCCGACTTGGTGCCGGTCGACGTGGTAAACTCCGCCCATTTTCTCAACGTTTTTCCTGTCGAACGGCGTGCAGGCTGTTGTGTCTGCATCGCAGCGTCCGGTGGAGGTCGCTCTCACGTGGTTACCTCAGCTGAGCCCGAGAGGCTGAGGCAGGCAGAGAGGGCAGAGCGCCTCTGACTCTGGTGATCTGGGGTCAAAATATTGGAGCCAGCCAGGTTGGACAAATGGAGGAAATGAGGCGTGCATTATTGGCCTATTTTATTGCCCATGGGGCGAATCATTCACGGCTCTGGTTCGTGGAGCACACTCTCTCCCTATCTGTCTGTCTGTCTGTCTCACCTCCTCTCGTGAATCTTCGATCTTTGACCTGGGATTGTCAGTTGTAGTAGGTGGTTGCTTTACTTTCACTCTAGAGACCAGTACTACAACACTGCGTAACAGGTGCTTTAAAAATAGATCAGCACTAATGCTCCACTACGGTTGATATCCATCTCTGTTTCCTGCAGCTTTCAGAGATGCAACTTGGCGGAGGATTTGATGATTTGCTCTGAAGTTGATTGATCTTTGATTATTTGTCTTATAGTGCAAAGATCGATCAATTGCATGGCAAATCATCAATTTTTCCCAACTCGATGGCCAATGGATCTTCCGATTTGGCGGAGGGATACATGCCCTATTCAGACCACCGAAAAGAAGAGACACTGGCCGCTGAGGCTCGTTATGCACGGAAGGGCTGATTATACTTCCGCTAGTGCAATCCTAATGTGCTGCTTGCTAGTCATGTTCCGATTTGGGCATGCAGTTCTTCTGATTGGCCTACTAACCTTTTTGCGGCTCATCCACATATTCGTCGATAGGATACTGTGAAAGGAGAGGGCGAGGATTGCAGAATAATATCAAAAACCTAACTTTCAATGGATTTTTTTTAATACACGACAATTGATGTGAGCCGCTGATTTCCTTAGATCTAATGGTTTTTATTTAATGGGTTGACCTAACCTGGTATGGGGTAATAGGTTAGCTATCACCTTGTGAAGATTATCTTTATTAACTAATGGTAACAAAAAATGATCAAAATGGGAGGAATCAATGCATAGATGGAAAGAAGCCTCTGGAGTTGATGCCGTACATTAAAGGGTGGATCATACCATGTATTCTGGTTACTTAAGCATATCATGAAATATATGTCTTGAGATAAATCTAGCATGAAAAGCTGAAATTTTCATCCTTTGGATTTTTTTATTTTCAAATTATGTTTAATTCAAGTAATGTATTGTACCTTTATCTCTACTACCTCAATAATTACCAAATTGAAAAAAATTCAAATTTGCATGCAATCTCTACTACCTCAATAATTACCAAATTGAAAAAAATAATAATCAAATTTGCATGCAAACTTGCACTTGTAGACAAGTATATCATATATGTATGTACAAGTTTTGTCGTTTTGGCTAGCCTCCCAAAGATGTATGTGTGTAGACAAGTGTATACATACGTACAAGGAAGGTGATGGCACTGGGATAAATTTGGTGAAGAAATTTTGAATCCATGGACGAGACGGAAGAAAGGAGATCGGACGTCTGAAAGCCCATCCCGCTAGTAGTTAACCAAAAAAGAGTCCGGAAAAAGAAAAGGGAAAACTGCGAGCGATGCACACTTGGACGCAGCGCCTGTTGGCCGCGGCGACGAGGGCCGCCTTCCACCTCGCCGCTGCCTCCGTGCTCGACGCCTTCCACGTCCCCTCCGTCCAAGCCCAAACCCATGTATCCATCTATTCTTCTTCTCGCTCGTTTAACTCTTCCATACTCGGAGCAATCTACAACTCAAACCCTCGAAATCGCGAGCGTCCACCTGTTCACATCGTATTGCTATGCGTAAATTAGTTCCGTGATTTGTGGTAATCTGTATTGCCCGTTGTACTACTCTATGTAGCAATCCAAAATTATTACGATTCGCTGCAAAATCTTGATAGGGTTTTGTGTTGTTTCGAGCTCATTGATGTGGTACTGGTGGGATTTGAGCGGTTCTAGGGTCCTGGTGCATTTTTTTTTATCTACCAAGATACAATTGTTGGCAGGATAGTATCGCTGAGGCTAAATCAAGTATGTTAAACACTGATTCCTCGATCTAGTGTTTAGAAGTTATAAAGGTAGTTGTACATTGAGCTTGTTTGCTTTTGGTCATGGTAAAAAAATATTGTTTATCTATCTGAGTACCACATACAATCTATTTGCTGGTTCTAATTCTGATTTTGCATTGCAAACTTGTAGAAACATGTTTCAATGAACCCTCTTGCCTATTGATGTTAGCATTGATGTGCTCATGTATGTTATCTTGTAGGTTAAAAAGTTAAACCGATTTCACAAACAGCCCAATGGAAACGACGAAGTTTGTTCTTTTACTCTCTCTCTCTCTCTCTCGGTTTCATGTAGTTCTTTCATCTAGAAAGAAGACCATCATCACAGCATGTATTTTTCTCTTGATTAATGGGATAAGCATACAATTAGCCAAATCACTGGTTAAGAGTAATTCCGTGTGAAATAGAGTAAGATTTCACTATGTTATATTTTGTTACTATCTTCTCTGTTGCATGACACTGTTGTCCTAGATCTATCCTGTTATGATTTAGCTCTCCTTTCTAGTCAAGCAGATTGAATTCCACAATTTTGGATTGACAATGGTTCAGTTATGTAGGCAAATCTGTAAACCATAATGCTTAAATAGAGCTATTTTACTCCATCGTGTGATATTATAAAGTTTGCTTGGTCAAAAATGCAAGTTTTCTATATTACGAATGAATAGTTGAAAACATGCTTTCTCTTTCCATGAAAGCTGCATTGTACTCTTGAACCAAGAAATAATTTCTAGTCGTGGACCTTTGCGCTGCGTAGGCTGAATGCAAGACACTTTAGACCTACCACAGAAAATCTGTTAAGTTTCAATGGCATGAATTCTACAGGCTTATACATCAATAATTTTCCAAAATAGTGTCGTTTCACTTTGATATCTTGAACAGAGTCATCTATATCAATACAGTGATATTATTTCACAGCTACTAATCGGCACATTTATTAGACTGACATGATGATTTGCACATGCAATCACTATCATTCCTTCACACAATGCTGCAATCAGATGCATCACGTATATATGTCATGTTACTTCCCATGCAGCTCCATTGACAAATTTATAAATTTCTGTTCCAGGTGACATTGACCTTCAATGTATCTGCAAATTTGGAATCACTATTCACTTGGAACACAAAGCAGGTGATATTTTCATTTCAGCAGAATGTGCCATACTGAACTAACTATGTTTTGAATGTTTGGAAGCTCAGTAAATCGAGCACATATGTGTGTGTGTGTGCCTAACAAACAATAATAGATATATTTCACAAATAATATTGCTCAAGTGGCTAACATTTGTAAAAACCGATTCCATATTAAATGAAGTGAGTTCTTGATTGTTAATTTTGTTATACTACTAGTGTAACCAATCTCTGTTGCATGCAGAAGCATCATAAGAAGAGAATCTTCTGCTTATGGTCACAGACAAGGCAGAGACTTGAGCAGTTCACAGATCATGTTACTGTACAATTTGTGACTGCTATGCTCAATTTAGAAACACTACCTAACTTTATCATGGCAACCATGATTTAGTGCTGTCATAATTCATAATCACTGCCTCCTGCGAAACTACTAATACAATGCTATTGCAACTAGCAATTATGGTCACTGATGAAAACACCGCATGCTTTTGACTTATTGTGCCAAACATATTTGATGTAGATGATCAATACTTCCATTGCAGCACTAATATTTGCACCAGTTCACGGTAGGCAACCAGTAACTTTGTTGTTTTTTGATACAGGTATTTGTCTTTAACTGCTGAGTATGAAAACTCGAAGAACTCCCTGAACCAGGTATGCTAATATTCACATTTGATCCTGGTCAACATATTCTTTCAGCTAGTATCTGTATTTTTTTCAAGAACAGACAACTAGTTCGAATCAACAATATTGAACTGGTAGGACCATACACTCAAGAATTGGGGGTGTTTGGCATGGCTCCAGCTCCTAAATTCTCATTTGGAACAGGTGGAGCCATGCCAAACATTCTAGCTCCAAAAAAAAAAAAAAAAAAATTGAATCCGGAGTCGGGTGAATCTGGAGCAGACCGGAGTTTATTTTTATGGAGCTCCCTACGCGGAGTGATAACCCTGTTACAAGCTACCCTTGAAGTTGGGGTAAAATTACCCGCAAAATACCCTCCTAGCCTCGGTTTCGCTCGACTCCTGCGCGTGTGATACACCCGATCGCGTGTATGTCCGGCATAAGGAAGGTTCGGCGCAAGATTAGGCAGGCAAAGCAAAGCTCGGACAGCCGTAGAATACGGCTATAGTAGTTAAGGAAATAATATATCCATATATCTATACACATCAATTAGTTTCGGATTCAATTCCTTATCTGTAATCAGCTATCCAATTGGGTGGTGGACTTGTTACGTGAAATAAAAGGAGAACGACAGGGGAGAAAAGGTACGTTTTTGGTACCACAATTCAAGTCTAGGCGCTGCCGTCGATAACCGGCCGGTGGCTCCGACATAGCTAGCTATCATAGGTCGCCGGCGACTTCCGCCTGCGCCCTCCACGTCGAGATCCGGCCAGCGTCCCGGCACTCGAGCGTTTGAACGAGAACACTCATATCAACTGGTATCAGATTCAACCGATCCTCCAATGGCAGCTAGCGACGAACGCCTCACCCAGCTAGAGGAGACAACTGTTCAACTCCGGTCTTCGGTGGCCGGTATGGAGAAGAAGTTGGAGGAGCTCCTCCGCATACTTGGCAAGCAACAGATCGGAGAGGGGTATGCGCCTGGCGGGGGTCAAGCCGTTCTCGGCAATTCCCAGGCTAGTGAGGCGAACATACGGGATCGCGAGCCTCCTCCATGGTTTCGCTCTCGCGACACCGATCAAGACGAGCGAGATCACCGAGGCAACGACCGTCGCTGGTTTCCGCGCACTCCCAGATACGAGCTAGCCCTGTTTGATGGAACAGAGGATCCCCTCCTCTGGCTTAAGCAGTGCGAGCGGTTTGCACGCGCGTATCGCATTCCAGAAGCAGACTGGGTGGAGATGGCGGGGCTTCATCTGCGAGGAGAGGCCCAAGAGGTTCTCGACAACTGGGAACAGGAGGAACGCATCATCATGTGGTCAGAATTTCATGACGTGTTCATACAGCGTTTCACGCGCCAGGCCAGCGCAGGTCCTCTGGGCGATTTGATCAACTTCAAACAAGGGGAGCTTCGGGTGGATATGTACGCCCGGGAGTTCCAACGCTTGTTGTCACGAGCCCCCCGTATGAGAAAAGAGGACCAGATCGAGACTTTCTCTGCTGGGTTGTCCGTGACGTTGGCGGCAGATGTCCGGCGAGATCGCCCACGTGACTTGGCCGACGCCATTTACCTTGCTCGGGAGGCTGAGCGACGTGAAGACGTGTGGATCGCCAAAGCAACGCAAGGGTTGGCGCCGCTGGTCAAGCAACGACCAGCGTTCAGCAGAGGATTTGCGGCCGCTCCGACGCAAACCCCACTGGCCGGGGTGCCTCCGACAAGCTCGGCGGGATCAGCTGCTTCCCAGGCGCGGCCGGCTCCCTCTACAACACACTCAAACACATCAACCCTATTAGACGGCCGTAAAGGCAGCACGGCAGCTGCACTGCCAAACACAACGGGAATTTCGTCGTTCCGCCGCCGTCTGTCTCCATCCGAGATGACGGAAAGAAGGGAGAAGGGCTTATGTTACAATTGTGATGAGATCTTTTCCAGGGGCCATCGTTGCAAACGACTGTTTCACTTGGAGGTCATGGAGGCTGAGGAGTATGCGGAATCCCAGCAGGAAGAAGAGGAGGAACCAGCCTTGTCGGCCCTTGCGCTTCAGGGTCCAAAGGCCGGAAACACCATGCAAATTAACCTGTGGATGCAAGGCTACCAGCTGAGAGGGTTAATCGACAGTGGGAGTACCCACAACTTCATTGGGAGTCATGCAGCCCTCAAGATCGGGTCCCTCCAGGAGGTCGCCAACGATCGACGCGTCAGGTGTGGCAAATGGGGCCGCTTTGCCATGCAGGGCAAGTTCCAGCAGGATCATTTTCCATTGGCGAGCATGTCTTCCTCGCACCTTTTCTCGTGATTCCTCTGGATGGATTTGATGTTGTGTTGGGCGTTCAATGGCTCCAAACATTGGGTGACATTCGGTGGAATTTCGATTCTCTCCGCATGTCGTTTGTTCGCAAAGGACGGCCCATCATCCTTGAAGGTTTAAGCCGCGCTGCCGACCAAGGGACTCGTTTGGCTTCCTTGGAACCCACCCATGGGGAGATTACTACCCTCCTGCAAGCTTATGACGACTTGTTCCAAGAACCGCAGTCCTTGCCTCCCTCACGAGTCTGTGATCATCGCATATGTCTCCAGGAGGGAACGGACTCGGTGGTGGTTCGACCATATCGTTACCCTTTCCGTCAAAAGGATGAGATCGAGCGACAATGTGAGGAAATGCTCCGCCAAGGCATCATTCGTCCTAGTCAATCGCCATTTTCGTTGCCTGTATTATTGGTCAAGAAGGAAGACGAATCTTGGCGATTCTGTGTGGATTACAGGGCACTCAATGCCAAGACTATTAAAGACAAGTTTCCCATCCCAGTCATCGAAGAATTGTTAGATGAGCTCCATGGCGCCACCTTATTCTCCAAATTGGATCTCCGTTCAGGGTATCATCAAATTCGTATGCGCAAGGAAGATATCGAGAAAACTGCTTTCCGAACTCATCATGGCCACTTCGAGAGTCTGGTGATGGCATTCGGCTTATGCAACGCTCCCTCGACGTTTCAAGCCCTCATGAACAAAGTCCTCGCCAACTTCCTTCGAAAATTCGTTCTGGTCTTCTTCGATGATATCCTGGTCTTCAGCAAAACTCCAGCAGATCATGGGCAGCACCTTCAGCTTGTGTTGGAACAACTTCGCCTCCATCAGCTATTCCTCAAGCGTTCTAAATGTGCGTTTGGTCAGCGTTCGGTGGGCTACCTCGGACATGTTATTTCAGGGGATGGCGTGGCTGCCAATCCGGACAAACTGAAGGACATCGCCACATGGCCCGTCCCAACCTCGGCCACCGATGTTCGCAGCTTCCTGGGTCTCACCGGGTATTATCGACGCTTCATTAAAGGGTACGCATCCATAGCCGAACCATTAACACATCTCCTCCGACAACGTGCCTTCCTGTGGACGGCAGCCCAGGCTAACGCCTTCCAACGGCTAAAAGTTGCCCTACAAACGGCCCCGGTCCTTGGCCTTCCAGACTTCGACAAACAATTCGTCATCGAGTGTGATGCCTCCGGCCAGGGTATCGGCGCCGTCCTTCAGCAAGAAGGTCACCCCATAGCATTTTTCAGCAGGCAGCTTGCAAGCAGGCACACCAAGCTCGCGGCATATGAACGAGAATTAATCGGCCTGTCCAAAGCTATTCGGCATTGGCGTCCTTATCTATGGGGCAGCCCCTTTATTGTTCGAACGGACCACGCAAGCCTCAAGTACCTGTTGGAACAAGCGTTAATCACACCTCCTCAGCAACACTGGGTAAGCAAATTAATTGGGTTCGACTTCCAAGTGGAATACAAACCAGGACGTTCCAACCGCGTCGCGGATGCGCTGTCTCGTCTTCCATCCCGAGCCGCGCAGTGTGCCGCCCTCTCCACTCTCTACCGATTCTGGGCTTTGGACGGCGGCACGCAGCCTTCGCGCCAACCCGACGCGGCGCCTCCAGTGTGCCGCTACCACGAATGACAAGATGATCACAGAGCCCTCATCACCACCACATGCGGACGTGCCGTCGGCCACCCCGATTGGTCCTTGCGCATCTCCAGGACCCGTGGCGTCGCCCACCAGTCCTCCAGGGATAGCACGGGACAAACAAGTACCTCTCTGGTCTGTTCGGGATGATCTTCTGTATAGGGCAGGACGGCTGTTCATTCCCGCAGACTCCGGCCTACAAGATGAGATCGTGGCAGCCTTCCATAATGTAACACATGAAGGCATTCAGAAGACACTCCATCGGGTCAAGCAGCAATTCTTTTGGGATCACCTTCACGACACGGTCACCTCCTTTGTCAACCGTTGTCCAGTTTGCCAGCAACACAAGTCTTCCACGCTAGCACCAGCAGGGCTCTTGCAACCTTTACCGATACCCCACCACGTATGGACGGACATCTCCATGGATTTTATTACAGGACTGCCGAAATCAAATGGCATGACAGCTCTCATGGTGGTCGTCGACCGCCTCTCCAAATACGCTCACTTCATTGGTCTCAAACGCATCTCATCAGCTCCGGTGATAGCCAACCTCTTCTTCGATCGGGTCGTTCGGCTACATGGTATACCTTCGTCCATCATCTCGGACAGGGATCCGGTGTTCACCAGCGCTTTCTGGCAAGACCTCTTCAGCCATTGTGGAACTCAACTTCTGATGTCCTCAGCTTATCATCCTCAAACAGACGGTCAAACGGAAGTTGTCAATCGCACTATCGAGATGTACCTCCGCTGCTTGGCGACCGATAATCCAGCTTCATGGGCGCACTGGCTTCCCTGGGCTGAATTCTGTTACAACACCTCCTACCACTCCGCCCTCCGGATGACCCCATTTGAATTGGTGTATGGGCGCCCTCCCCCGAGCCTTCTACCCTATTCTGAGGGCGCCTCACCCATTGACACACTCGATTGCCAGCTCGTCGATCGAGATAACTTGCTGGATCAGGCCAAACGCCACCTCCAATGTGCACAAAACCGCATGAAGCAGCAGCACGACAAGCATCGCCGATCGGTTTCCTTTGCCGTTGGATCATGGGTTTGGCTTCGCTTACAGCGCCACAGGCAGACGTCCCTTCGGCCGTCCAAACACCATAAGCTTGCTCCTCGATTTTTTGGTCCGTATAAGGTGGTGGCAAAGGTAGGCCCGGTAGCCTATCGTCGGGAGCTACCCGTGGCGGCTCGCTTGCATGACGTCTTCCATGTTTCCGTCCTCAAGCCCTTCCAGGGAACGCCTCCAAATGCACCTCCTGCATTACCAATGGATGCTTCAGCAACCCCATCCCCAACAGAGCAGCCGCCTCATCGACTTTTACGTCAACGCTTCGTGCGTGGCCACCGCCAGTTCCTCGTGCAATGGGAGGATGAGTTGCAGCAGGACGCGACTTGGGTGGACGCGTTGGAGTTCCGCCGCTCTTTTCCTGACTTCAAGCTTGAGGACAAGCTTGGTCCGGAGGGGGGGAGTATTGATACACCCGATCGCGTGTATGTCCGGCGCAAGGAAGGTTCGGCGCAAGATTAGGCAGGCAGAGCAAAGCTCGGACAGCCGTAGAATACGGCTATAGTAGTTAAGGAAATAATATATCCATATATCTATACACATCAATTAGTTTCGGATTCAATTCCTTATCTGTAATCAGCTATCCAATTGGGTGGTGGACTTGTTACGTGAAATAAAAGGAGAGCAGCGGGGAGAAAAGATGCGTTTTGGTACCACAATTCAAGTCTAGGCGCTGTCGTCGATAACCGGCCGGTGGCTCCGACATAGCTAGCTATCATAGGTCGCCGGCGACTTCCGCCTGCGCCCTCCACGTCGAGATCCGGCCAGCGTCCCGGCACTCGAGCGTTTGAACGAGAACACTCATATCAGCGTGCAAGCGCCGTCGCCCTTTCTCTCATTTCCTCCGCGAACCCTAGCGCAGCGCCTCTCCTGGGGTGAGAAACTCACCTACTACACCGAGAAGGCTACCTATCGGGCGCCAGCGCCTCCATCGGCCTCCACGATGCTGAGCCTGGGAGCCCACCAAGATCTGGGCCAACCGCGTCCTCAACTCCTGTGGCAGCTCTAGCCGCCGTGTCGGTAACACACTCGGCATCATCGGCATGCTCTACGCTGGGATTGAGAGCCTAGATCAATAGCGTCACCGTCGCGGGCGCCATCGGAGGGGTCCTTCATTGGAGGAGTGCACAAGAAAAACAGGAGCAAGGAGAGAACACTAGCGCCACTTCTGGTTGCGGTGAATTGGATGCTAAGGTGAAGGATGGGTCTTTGTCTCTGGTTCAAACCCCAGGCACCGGTGAGGGAGAGAATCAAGTGGTTGTGTGGTGGAGGCTGTCGTTCAGGCTGTTGCAGTACTGTGCTTGGAAGGTGAAGGCGGTTTGGTCGATTTCCATCGACACGGCGTTGCTGGAGCTAGTCGTGCTGGGGAGGACGATGTATAGGATGAGGCTCAAGACCCGCGGTCTTCCCCAGATTAAGATGGCATTTGATGATAAGGTGAGCTCTTTGCCAATTGCTAGTGTCATATGGATTAATGCTTGCACTAGATTATTGAACTTGATTCCACTTGTCTGGTCAAATCCAGAAGAATGGATAAAGAGTTGCTACTTGCTTGTCTATATGATGGAAATGCTTACTTTGATATAGTGAATTGTTGATTGGAATAAGGCAATAGTTTGTGACTTGAATTCTTGCCTAAAACAATCTCATGTCATTTGCTTGAAATGCTTTGGATAATGAATGTAGAATTCATATATAAGTACAGTTTCATGTGCTCCATCACATAACAAAAACCACAATAACTGAAAGTCAGGAGGGATTATGCCTGTTCTCTGATTTTTTGGTGAAATGTAACTCGCTTTGTGATCCTTTTCCCCCCTCATGCATTAATTTTGGAGATGTTCAGAATCTAGATAGATTATGTTTGATGTGGTTTGTCACTTGTCCACCATAGATAGATTATGTTAACATTGTTAATCACTTAATAATCCTTTCTGTTTGTAACAACTTGCTAATCTGGTTGGGTTTAAGGTGATCGGAGTAAAACATAAGTAAAGATTTGTTGGTAAACTCCACAATGAACAGTTTCAATTCATCTGTATTAATGATAGAATATGATTTTTATACTTGTAGGGTTATTTTTTTTTCCTTTGGTTATGGTACATGCTTTTGAGGCTCATCATCTTATAAGTTTATAATTCTGCTAATATCATGTGTCTGGGACTGCAATATCATTATTTCCTTTGTATTATTGGTTAATGGAGACATCTGGACAAAGCTCTACCTAATAATTAGATTTGGTTCCTCTCCTGTCACTAGTGGACCAGTGGTAGCATTATTTGATTCAAGTAGATTTGTTAGTGAACATTTTCCACATAGGTATCAAATGACAACAAAAAATAGTAAAATTGACTTGTGGTGCAGTGGTGCTTTTTCAGCCACGTGCAACAAAAGACCCTAGTGTGGTGACCCACATAATTAGCCCAGATTAATAACGGTAACACTGTCATTACACCGAGTTAATTACATGAATATCGGCATAGTAGCTAACAAAATATCGGACGCACCCGACACTTTATCATATACTATGCCGTGTTTAAAGTGTTCTAATAGAACAATAATTACAGACTGAAATGAAAATATATTACATTCCAAGTCACGCAGGGCTATATGTACAATACATAATTATACATTGGATCCAAGTACAACAAAAATATATTATAACGGCCTCATCACCCTGATGGCCGTTCAAAATGAGAATATCGTCTACCCAACCCTCTAGTCCTCCTGGTTGTAGTAGTAATAGGCGTCTTGAAGCTCCGGTTCTTGCGTATCACCCTCAACCAATGCCTTGTCGGTAGCTCCGTAGGACTCACCTTCTAAGCAAATGGGAGGCTTAAGCAAGAGTGAGTACAGACGTACTCAGCAAGCATTAATAACAAATGCAATGATATGGATTTTTCCTCTCATTTAAAATAGAAACTCTCTCAAATTATAATTTTTATTAAAAGTAGGTTTTCTTTAAGGGTTGACCATTTTAATTTAAGAAGTTTGACTACTAGCACTTATATATGAGGCATACTTAGCTTCTGTAGCCTCCAATCCAGGAGACATGTGTAAATTCATGATTTTGACCCTGAGCATGTTGTATCATTTTACCCATAGTGGCTCTTACAAGAGAGGCTCCAGAACGTTTAACACGAATTTTAATTGTAAATACATAATAATAGATCGCAAAACGGAATTTATGAAAGCAATTTGACTGATAAATAACAAATATGTAAGCATTAGTAACAACTCACAATCCTCCATGATTGAGAGTATCAATTGTCCATTGCCAATCATTAGCACTAAATCTGAAATAAAGATTTTCTAACATGTGTTTTCAATTCCAACTCATTTATGAAAGTATCAAAACTTCTAACTAAGCGATGAGTTTACCAAATGCCCTTGACCGCGGGCGCGACTTTTTGAAAAGATTTATGCTCTGCAAAGGTGTACAGCTTTACCCACAAGATATGACCAACACTTTTTGTTATGCATTTTAACACACTTCCTTTAGTGTGCCGCAGAGAGATCATAACATAATCGTTACATTATCTAGACCTAACTTTGCACAAGCCCGACGACGACAAACCCTTGCTATGATAACAGAAGATATTTGTACAATTACTGTACGACTAATGGTTTCACATCCCATCGTCGCACTTCTCCCCAAGTTTAAATTTGAAATTCAATCCTGTACACAATTCAAATTCAAAATATTTTTTGCATATTCTGAATCTACAAGATTTTATACAAATTTAGGAACTTGTTTCACTGGATTTGGAGCAAAGATGTAAAAGTTATGCATGTTTGAATAGGCTCGGGATAGAAAAATAACCGAAAATAGAAAATAAGCCGCATTGGCTGACAATCGGGGCCCGCTGTTAATGGTTGTGGGTGGAGCGTGGCGGTGTGTGTAACCGATAGTAGGGGTCCGCGGTCAGCGACTACATGAGGCACGGGTGGCCGACATGCCCCCCCCCGCCCCGCGCGCCCGCATCGGCGAGCCAAAATAGAGCCGTGCTCAGGGGAGCTCGCCGGAGGCGAGCGAGGAACGACGAGGTCTAGCCGGCGGGCCCCTTAAGCACCAGTGGGTCCTAGCACACCTAGGGGTACCCCGTGATGGCGGCCGTCAGCGACCAGAGCTATGCTCACGGCAGCACCATGCGGTGGTTGCCACAGCGGCAAGCTGTGACGGCGATAGAGTAGCGTCTGTGCTTGGAGAAATGGGGGCTAAGCATCTAGGTGAGTATATAGTTCCGTTTCGATGCTTTACCTTTAAGGAGGGGCGGCTGGGTGGTCTGTCGTGGTTCGCTGGAGTCGAAGAAGAAGGAGATGCGGCGACGCTTTTAGTCGTTACAAGTTGCAATTGAAGTGGGGTATGAGCTCTACGGGTCCAGAGGATGCTCTAGGCCGAATCAATTGGAAAATGGATTACCTATTCGCTGGATTGCCTTCGTCGCCTTTTCTCGGTTGCTTGGCGGTAATGCGCAATGGTGGTGGAATTGCAGCTTGGCTCAGACAGAGGAGGTCCAGAGGGTTGTGTGTGGTGTGTCGGGGTTGCTATGGGAGGGTGCGGTTACTTTTATAGGTGTTTTGAAGCGGCGCGACAGGATTTGAACTCGGTAAGAGTAGCTGCAAGGTCGCACCGATTTTTCGGCCGTGGCAGCCCAAAACAAGGGAAAAGTTCTGCAGTGGCAGCACCATGGTAGCGGTACGGGCGAGAGTGGCCAAGGTCGAGCTGAAATTTTGCTGCCGTGTCAAAGATTTTTCGGGCGTTTTCTTGCCTCGGCAGAGGCGAAGTAGAGGGTAGGGGTGAAAACGGGTCGGGTACGGGCCATCCCATATCCTACCCTAATTTATTCAGAAAAACTAACCTACGGTATACCGTAGGAACGGTATACCTCTGAAATTACCCGCAAAATACCCTCCTAGCCTCGGTTTCGCTCGACTCCCTGCTACGCCTCGCGCCACACGCCCCAGTCCCATCCTGTCACGCCCCTGCCCATCCCCTGCTCCGGCCACTCTCCCGCACCATGCTAGCCGCTCACCCGCCCTCGTCTCCCGCCACTCCGCCGCCTATGCCGCCACGACCTCCAAGCCCTCTCTCCCCTCGCCGCTGGGTATAAATACCCCCCGAGTCACCCATCTTCTTCGCCCCTCCCATCTCCCTCTCCGGTGAACCCCTCGCCTTCCCTCTCCTTCGACATTTTCCCCGCCCCCTCCTTCTCTCCCTCCGGCGAACATCTGCTGCCGCCGAGCCCTCGTCTCCCTTAGCCTTGAGCCGCCGCCTCAATCGCCCAGAAGCCCTAACCCTAATCCAATCCCCTCCCCCATTTGGCCCCTCTCTTCAGCCGACGCCACTGCCCGCTTTAACCCATGCCTCGCCTGTCGGGTTCACCGGTTAGCCATCTTTGTCTGCACAAGCGCCCGATGTCTCACCGACCACCCGTCGCCTCCACTGCCGCCACCGCCAGGCCCACCTATCGAGACGCGCCGCCACAAGACGCAGCCGCCACTGCCACAAGACGCGATTGGCGCCCATGGGCAGACCGAACTGGGCCAAGCCCAATGCGGGCCTTTACTGTTCATCTCATTTTTCATTTTCTATTTTCTTTTCGGATTTAAATGATCCAAAAATTCCAAAAAAATTCAAAAATTCCCGAAAAGTCCCAAAATGCGCAAAATACACCATCTTGACCGTTTCGAGCCACTGAGTCCAAAATCAGCCTCCGCTCCACCATTTGAAGCTCCTAAAATTTCCAAAATGACCAATCTGCCCTCCAACCTCTCTCCGGCCCTCCCTCCAATTTATTTCTAGTTTTTCTTTTAATTGTCTTTATTTTATTTGTTTATTTATCGATTTGCGTTCTTCCGCGCTAGATCCGATCGTCGAGCAATTTTGGAGCAGAGGCGATTCGGAACAAGAGTCGGACCAGGCGAGAAGCGTCGACTACAATCACTCATACTAGACGACCCTCATTGACAAGGCAAGCCGCATGCCCTTGATCATATTGAAGCCAGTTATTTATAATATTGTAGTATTTAATTTCTACTGCATTATTTTGAACTATATGTTGAAATATTAAAAATTGCTAGTTTAGAATGATATGCAACTTAGCTATACCCAGTTTCGCGATTAGCCTCCTTGACATTGTTGAACCTTATTAAACCTTTAATAACCCTAGTTACTGAACATACACACCCTAGTTAATCAATTAGTTATTGTTCTTGTTAGCTTCACTCAAAATCTTTAAAAGAGAAATGAAATTGTGCCGAGTAGTTGGCTAAGAATATTTTAAAATTGTTGCTACAGTTCGGGGGACAGTATTGGACTAGCCACGAGGTGGATGTGAGTCCGATCCCCAGCTGATGATTAATGTCATGGTTGGTTTGGATGGCTGGTACGAGCAGGTACCAGGTTGGTTTGTGATGGTTGTATGGCTTAGTCTTTGGCAATATAAGGTTAAACCCCCTTGAGCAAAGTAAATAACTTAAGTTCTCGCTCAACCACAGGTCGAACCGGTCAGTTCAACTGAACCGTTTCCGACATAGCTCAGTACATTGTTCATCCCCTGGAAATACTTACATGATGGTACCATTCTCGGAAGGAGAATAGGGAGTAGCATTCCATGCAGGGGAATGACTGATGGCTTTATGGAACGGGAATGGACGTTGAGCATCATTCGCCGGTTCTCACAACGATAGGTACTCGGCCCAGCCCCATGCATTTAAGTTGCATGTAATTCGTACGTGGCATTAACTGTGGTAGACGTCTTGTGGGTAAAGCTGAGCAACTCTGCAAAGTCTAATTAAAAATGGTATTCGAATATGTTGTGCTTCCGGTTAATGAAGTTAAGTTTGAATTGGGGTGACTCCTGTAACCTAGCTCTAGTAGTTCTGGGAGAATATTTTGAAAATATGGCTCAATTGTGTTGAACTTGTGAAACCCCCCTAAGTTACTATTATTTATGGTTTGTGTTTTAAATGTAAAATGAACTTGGAAATAAAATTGCATCCACAATACTTGAACCTTATGCCCAACCTTTGATGATCTCTTGCATGTAATATTCAGTGTCTTCCCGTGCGACTTGTTGAGTACAATTGTGTACTCGCCCTTGCTTAACTCAACCCTTTCAGAGATCCAAGAAGCTGGAGTTTATCAAGAAATCGTAGATAGCGAATTGGTTTGGTTTTAAGGTCTTAGTCTTTTGCTCATGCTTACATATGCGGTGTTTTGAATGTAATATAGTTGGGCCATGCTACACCTCTTTTTGTAAAAACTTGGTCGTTAAGCTTTATATTCTATAAAAACAGTTGAATTCGTCCTTTGGCTGGCAAGGTATGCTTGGTTTACGACAGTTGATCTTCTTGGGTAGCCGTCGAGGTATTTAAACGTGCCACCTGAAAAGGCGGTTTGTTATAGGCAATGAACCAGGGAAATGAGGTGCTGGCAGGTGGGCCAGGATAGGGGTTGGCTCCACATGACAGTGAGGCCAAGGAATTCACTGGAATGGACAGATAAGACCATCTCCAACGCTATCCCGCCCCTGCTCCCGTTCCCTTCCCCATGGGAAAGCGGCGGCGAGGAAGGGATCGCACTTCTGTGGCGTCCCTTCCTGGGAGGCTCGGCCTGGGAGAGGACAGAGAATCCCTCCGCGGAGGGCCTCGGCTCGCATTCCCCTCCCGCTGTGGCGTGTACCGGTTCTCCTTCGCGCGGTGGCTCGGACAAGTCGGACGTCTCGAAGGGCGTACGGCGTGACGAGCGGGGGTCGTGCGCGTCACCGGCCGGAGTGGAGAAGAAGCTCGGGGAAATCGACTGGTTGAGGTACGCCCAATCCCCGCCCGTAAAACCTAGATTTTCGGTGCGCTAATAAACCTAGCAATGGATTGGGGAAATTGCCCCGATTTGGGAATGAACTGAATGTTGGGCCGATTTGGTAATCCAAGCGCCGTTTTGGCAATTTACTGATTTGTGTTGAAGAATAACTGGAGGAAAGTCCCTAATCCCCAATTTATTGATTCGTCTTGCTCAAGTAGCCGATTGTTTGGACATGGTATATGGAAGGATTGTTCCTGCTGGGTTGTTCATGTAGGATCTCATGGAGCCATTCTTCGCTTTTTGTACCATTTGTACCATCCTTTGCATTTGAAGGAAATGTTCGTGCTGCGTAGTCTGATTGCCCCTGCCGATTGTTTACGGACTATGCTCTAGAAGCAATCGGAAGCACTCAAATATATTGTGATTGCGAAGTATATCTAGAGGAGAAAACACATCCTCTCTTTAGTTTGTTAATTGGATTTCTGTCCAAGTGTTTACAGAATACAGATCCTTCGAATATACACATCGCCGCAACACATTTTGGCTCAGTTGGTGCGTTATTACAGAATACGAAAGTGTTGCATTGTTCGAGCTTAGTAGGATTTGCAGTATAGAGCACTAAGTCCATGTGCTGGTGATATGAATGTAGTGGCGATATGCATGTAGGCCAATGTAGTTCAATGAGTGATTAACCGAGTCCATGAAGTGGCGATATGCAAGTAGGCCTTGTAGTCCTTGCGATTGGCAACGGTGAAAGCGATTAGGGATAAGAGCATGTAGTATTTTTGGTTAATCGATTGCGTGTAGGTTACGCTGTAGGTTAACAATCGGGCATTTTGTTGGAAACATGATACAATTAATCATCATCGGTCTGGTCCAATGCTTCACGGTTGAGTGATTGGTTGTAGGGCTTGTCGATTAGGTGTCTAGTTTCCAATCGGGTTTCGAATCGATTTAACGTATTCTATATGTCGCTTTATGACTGCATGGCATTGTAAAAAATGCTGTTGGTTTCCAACTTGCATTTTGCTGTTATAGATGGACGCCGAGACCCTTCGAGACGTCATCTCGAAGATGCGAGCTATGTTGGAGGCCAAGGCCGAGCAGCTCAGGAACCTGGCTAGGGACAACTTCAGTCCCAGTGATCACATTTGGGCAATTGAGTTGAACAACACGCTTCTTCAAGTGGAGTGCATGGCCGAGAGCTTGGAGGCGGATGTCATTGGACACGGTAGAATTTGGGGCTGCGACTCGGCATTGTGATCGTGGCCGCTTCGAGGAGGGGTTCCTGCAGAAGACATCGTGCCTGCGGACTACGAGACCTCTTCTGGATCTGTGTTGAGCGACTACTCCACCGATAGCAAATGGTCCATCGAGTCGGATCGCTCTTTCCACCTAGTTTAGATTTCCCGTCCCGGGATATATATTGTCGGGACATCGGTGTTAACCATTTGCCTAGCTTATGTGGTCTGTTTTGGATAGTGAATGCGATGCTTTCCAATTATCATACCTACCCTATGCTGCGACAAAATGCACTTCTGTATTGGATTTTTTATGTGCTGCCAAGTATGGTGTGTTATCCCATTAAAGATTGTTGGCTATGCTTATGTTTCTGTTGTTGATATTTGCTGCTATTATTGCCTCAATTTGTTGCCTACAATACTTTGTACGTCCGAAATGTTCAGAGTCCTATTATCACTGCATGTCTCCATTATGTCTTTGGCAATGGACCGATCATGTCTTTGGCAATGGACCGAATAGTCGGGCAATGGATTAAATGTTGGCTATGCTCATGTGTGCTCCTCGCTGATATTTCTTTCTTTATCTTGTGCCTATATTCTCTCTAGTAGTTCCCTTGCAACTTGCATTGTACATACGAAATGTTTGGGATAGGCTGACATTGTTAAAACTGTACTCACCGCATGCATGTAGGCCATGAGTATCACTTAATGTGGATCGCAAATCAGTATCTTGTCCAAATTGTTTAGGCTTTGATTATCACTTCATGTCTCTATTGCATGTGAGGGCATTGGACCGAATACCGCTGGCAATTGATGAAATGTTCTTCTATAATGATTTCAGTAAGATGTTCAGTACAATTGTTCTGCTCTACTAATCCAGGGACGAAGACATGGACCCTTTCTTCTCCAACTACGTTGAGGAGGACTTTGACCTTGATCTTGTCGCACGACTTTACTCCCCGCCACCACCGGGCGATGATGCAAACCAGCGGGGCTGCCCCAACTGGGCCCCCACGTGATAAGAAGGCAAAACAAAACACCAACAGGACGGAGAGAACTAAATGGAGTGCCGAAGAGGATGAGGTGTTAGTGTCTGCCTGGTTGAATGTGAGCCAAGACCCCATTGTTGGGAAGGACCAATCCTCGGAGACGTATTGGAGCAGGATTGCTGAATACTACAAAGGCAATTGCAAGGAACACATGAAGGCAAGATCGAAGAAAGGATTGGTTAACCACTGGGCATTGATAAATGAGTGTGTTAGCAAATATGTTGGGTACCTCAATCAGACAGACGGTTTACATCAGAGTGGGACGACAGAGCGTGACAGGGTAAGCTCAATTGCAATGTCATGTTATTAGCATTTCTAATCACTTCATAACGACTTGAACATTTACCGCGGTCTCTAAATTGTTTTCTCAATTTGGCAGATGGCCCATGCTGTGAGGATGTATCAAGACATTGAAGGGAAGGCTTTCGCTTTCCATCATTGTTGGGTACTACTATGTAATCATCCGAAGTGGTCTTCGCACTTGTCCCACAAGAAGCAAAAGACGGTTCGATGTGGTGCAACGCACGAAGGGTCGAATGACATTCCTATCGACCTAGCCTCGCAGGCATCCTCGGAGGAGGGCCAAAGGCCACCAGGGAGGGAGGCGGCAAAGGCCGCGAGGAAGCGTCGCGGTTCGTCGAGTACGTCATCCGTAGGAGTGTACTCTGAGCATTTCGACAAGATGAATGAGTCCAGGTCTGCAATGGTAGATATTAAGCGTGAAAAGTTGGCAATGGCGAAGGAAGCGGAGAATGAAAGGATTATGAGGGTGGACTTGGACTCTTGTACCGCAAAGCTTCGTGAGTACTATGAGAGTCGACAGGACGAGATTCTTAGGGCTCGACGGGGAATGGATAAATAAATTTGAGAAGTATTTGCAAGGAACTTTAATAGCTGTGATGAACTTTAATAGTTGTGGTGAACTTTACAAGTTGTGGTGAACTTTCATATTTGTGGTGAACTGTAATATTTGTGCTGAACTTTAATATTTGTGGTGAACCCAAGTATTTGTGCTGAACTTTATTCCTAGTGTTGAACGATAATCTTTTGTGGAGAACTGTAATATTTGTGCTGAACTTTAATCCTAGTGTTGAATGATAATCTTTGTGCTGAACTTTCATATTTCTCATGAACTTTAATATTTCTGCTAGTTTTGAATTTATGTGATGGATTGTTAGATTCGTTAGTCCACTTACCAAGATACCAGGGTAAACACTGAACGAAACTTATTTATTTCACACAATTTTACTTGCAGAACATCCCATGCAATACATTGGCATTAACCCCCATGCCGTGCCCACAGGTGTTCCACTAGATCTGCCTGCAACCGATGGTGAAGTTGGCGATCCCTCCGTCGTTGAGTTGCTTCTATGCAATGCAAGACGGACCAGTAGTGTTGTGGTATCACGGCCGAGTACCCATGTAGTCAAAGTTAATTTCTTTGTGGTGGACCATTCCGCTCGTCCTCCACGATCATGTTATGCAAAATGATGCATGCGGTCATTATATGCTTTAAAGTACTCTGCTTTGCCAACATCGGCGGGGCCCTAACGATGGCAAACCTAGCTTGCAACACTCCAAACGCTCTCTCCACATCCTTCCTTGCGGATTGCATACGTGAGAAAGTACACCCTTTTGTTTCCCATCGGTATTGAAATCGCCTTAACAAAGGTAGCCGCTCAGGGTAAATGCCATCCGCGAGGTAGTAGCCCATGTCGTATTGATTGCCATTGACGATGTAGGTTACCTCCGGAGATGTACCATCGTTTTCCCTAGTGAAAATGTTAGATCGGTGCAACACATTTATATCGTTCAAGCTTCCGGGCATCCCGAAAAAAGCATGCCAAATCCACAGGTCATACGAAGCAACCGCCTCGAGAACTATGGAAGGTTTGCGAGTATGCCCTGTGAAAGCCCCTTGCCATGCTTTCGGGCAATTTTTCCAAGTCCAATGCATGCAATCGATGTTACCAACCATTCCAGGGAAACCCCTTTGCTCACCAACAGCAAGGAGTCTAGCAATGTCTTCTGCATTAGGAGATCGGAGATATTCGTCCCCGAAAACCTCGACAACCGCCTTCACGAACTTCTTGAGAGCTATAATGGCCGTACTTTCCCCAATACGAAGGTACTCGTCCACAGCGTCAGCTGGAACACCGTAAGCTAGTTGACGGAGAGCGGCAGTTACTTTCTGAAGAGGTGACAAACCAAGCTTCCCGGTTGCATCCCTACTTTGCTGGAACCAAATGTCGTGTCGTTCGACAAGATTCGTTATGCGCAAAAATAGGGAACGGCTCATCCGAAACCTGCGTATGCGAAACGACTTACACATTATTAAACCTTACAAGTTCATATTTCATATTTGTTTGGACTACTGGTTTCTTACCTTCGCCTGAACAAAGCGTCACCATACACGGGGGAGGAAGAGAAGTAATCACCATAAAGCCGAGCCGCGCCTTCAGCGTGACCGCGGTCAACGACCGCATGGCCTAGAACCGATCCCCGTCGACGGTTGTTACCTCGTGCTTGCATCTCCTCCTCCTCTGCTATTGCTAAGACAAGAGAGTCCTCATCATCAGTATAGGATTGTTCATCACTAGAGGAATCAATGAAGTGACTCATTGTGAGGTTGCCAATGGCTGGTGGGTGACTTACCTCATGAGTGCAACCCCCCAATATATAGAATTGCAGGGTAGTATGGGAGGGGATGAGGAAAAGTTAGGTATTCCTGGGAAGGGAAGAGAATGGGGAAGGGAATCTGTTGGAGTGCATTGCTGGGAAGGGAATGGAATCTGGGAAGGGATTCCCTTCAGGGGGTGGGAAGGGAATGGAACCCTGGGAAATGGTTGGAGATGGTTAAGGCTCTTCCCATTAAACGAGCCATCAAATCTTGTCTACGATTTTTGATAATTTTTGTGCCTTAACGTTAAGGAATTTTTATCATCTAGTAAAAATTTTAGATTAAAATAGTGTGTGTAAAGTTTAAAAATTCTAACAACACCACTGTTTGAATTTTCCCTTTTCTATTTTTGATTTTTATTAGGTACTAAATGAGGTTCCAATTTTCTGAAACTTTTTCCATGTATTGTCATGGGTTCTAGGATAGTACTGTAAAATTTTCAGATGATGGAAATTTCTATATATTTTATAACAATTCTGACATTGTCTTTGTTATTTTTAATTTGGCACTATTTTTGATTTTCCAGGAGGGTTAAACAAGGTTTATTATTTTTGAAACTTTTCCTGTAAGTTACCTTAGCACTACAGATAATGTAATAAAATTTTTAGAAAGTGACAAGCTCTAAAAAAAAGTGTGATAAATCTGACAAGGTGTTGTTTCTAGTCTACATACACTGTTTTCAATTTAATTAGGGATTTAAATGTGTTCATGCATCTTTAGGATTTTTCATGAGGGTTTTGAAGGTGTCCTAAATTTTAAATATAATCTTTCCAAAATTTTCTTTTATGTGATTTTAAGTTTCATAGCTATAAATAAAAAATCATATGCTGAAAAATTATTTTCCAAAAGGCCAAAAATCCATGGAATCAGAGGAATGACAGAAAAATTCAGATCAAACTCGCAATTCCAATTTGATTATTCATTTTCTCCATTTTTCATTTTCGCGGATGTTACAACAGTCATATCAATGCACAGCATGAGAAAGCGTCAGGCCGTTGAGCCCGTTGCTGATGAACTTTGGAAGTGTTCTACACCTCATGGACTGGGCTTTTTCCTTCTCGATTCCGCTATGTGCTGCTTGTTCTCCTATCTTACGCTGCTAGTATACAAAAAAAATAAAGAGTGAATTTCACAAAACTAAAACTTCTTTAAAAACCATCGCAGAAATATGCATTTAAGTTTAAATTTTAGGAAACTGCAGATTTGGCAACAATTTTTCTAAGAGAACTGCAAGATTGCATAGTATCTATAGTTTTGTGAAATTCAAACTTAAACTTGTAGTTATGCGATAGTTTTAACATAAAAATTGTAGTTTTGTAAAATTTACTTAAACAAAAAGTTTGCAGTGAAGTTCAAATCTAATTACGCCAATCATGCCATTTCCTATACAGAGCTAGGATATCCAATATTCTTCCATGCTCGAACAAAAAAAAATGGAAAAAGAAGAAACAAAAAAAAGGAACTTGATGTTGCATCTCCGAACTCTAATTCCAGACGGATTCGAGTTATTCTTCACTCCCACCTCCGTGGGTTTGGAGGTTGACTTGCAAGTCATGGGTCATAATTATGTATAAAATTTCTCGAGTCGCTATTGAAAGTCACAATTACGTAGAACCCATGGTACGCGTACAGGCCACAAGTCTTGCATGGGGAGAGCTTTCCTTTCTTGGTGGATTAACTCAAATCAACGACATTAATTTTTTACTTGCAGCTATGTGAAGGTACTGCAACACTGACCGGTGATTCCTACGTCTTCGGGTTGATAGTTGTCTGATGGTACATATGATCTCTCTTGGTATTGGTTGGAATCAGTCACGATTACGTCAAACCCATCTCACACGTACTAAGAAGAAGTTTTGCGTTATTTGGATATGTCCTTTTCCTGACCCATCACTCCTGTATCTTACCCCCTACTTGACTTCGAATTAATTTTCAGTTTAGCACCATCAGCTCCATGAGCTCTTATTTGTCGACGACTTGCAGGAAGACTTGCTTAAAATGTAATTAAATATCCGTCTTTCAAGTCTGTCACTACGTATACTACTGTACCCGTTATATATTCTGTTAATAGTTCACACCTGTGTTAGACTAGCTCATGGCTTCTGTTTGTTGGGCACTGCTGCTCTTCCTTGCACATCTCCTCACACTAGACACCAATGGCGTCCATGCTAATGGTAACATCACTCACCACTCTGCTCCTATCCAATGCCGTCCAGATCAGGCTAAGGCTCTGCTCAAACTAAAGAAGTCCTTATTCTTCGATGAAGACTCCTTATTCTTCGATGATTACTCCACCACCCTGCTTCCATCTTGGCAAGTCGGCACTGACTGTTGTCTTTGGGAGGGCATTGGCTGCAGCAACTTCACGGGCCATGTCACCGCTCTTGATCTCAGTGGGCGTGGATTCTACAGCCGTGGCCTCGACCCTGCGGTCTTTAACCTTACCTCCCTCCGAATGCTTGATCTTAGCGAGAATAACTTTTACACCTATAGCATACCAGATGTTGGATTCAAGAAGCTTACCTTGCTCTCCCACCTCAACCTCTCCAATTCGGGCTTTGTGGGGGAGATACCTGTTGGCATCGGCCAACTTGTGAACCTTATCTCTTTGGATCTTTCTAATCACTACGACGCCCGTAGTGATATTGTCGACGGCACCAATTTTGTTGACTACTTCAACTCTCTCTCGGTATCTAACTTTCATACCATAGTGCGGAACCTCAGCAATTTGAGAGAGCTCTACCTTGACGACGTGCACATAGGTAGTAGCGGAGAAGAGTGGTGCAATGCTCTAGCTAAATCCGTTCCTCATCTTCAGGTTCTTAGCTTTGGGGGGTGTTATCTCTATGGTTCAATTCACCGGTCCCTTTCGAGCCTTAGCTCTCTAACTGTGATCAATCTCCAATACAACGATGGTATCTCTGCTGGTCCGTTTCCCGAGTTCTTCATGGATTTTGTCAATTTAAGTGTGCTTCAACTTGCTGCTACTAATCTTGAGGGGTGGTTCCCTCGTAGAATCTTCCGATCGAAAAATCTAAGGGTCCTTGATTTGTCCGGGAATATGAATCTTTCAGGGAATTTGCCAAACTTTTCTAATGCAAGTTCTTTAGAGACTTTGAGACTAGATTGGACCAATTTTTCGTATGCTAAGCCAAACTCTTCGAGCAGTTTCAGGTCGTTGAAAGAGTTATCCCTTGATGGAAATTTTACTTCCACGGAGTTTCTCTCTTCGTTTGGTATTCTTCCGTCTTTATGCCAATTGCGACTCTCTAGTTTGGGCTTACAAGGAGAGTTAAGATCAATTTTCTCATGGATTGGGGACCTCAGGAACTTGACAAGCTTGGAACTCGATGAATGTGACTTATCTAGCACAACGCCTTCCTCCATTGCCAACCTCAAGAGCTTGAGAAGCTTGAGTATCGAGGACTGCAACCTCACTATGCCAGTACTATCTGCAATTGGTAATCTCAAGGGCTTGCAAGACTTGTATATCTCTTACTGCAGACTAAATGGTTCAATGCCATCTACAATCGGTAATATTTGACGAATTTAAGGAGCTTGAGTATATTTGGTTCTAAGTTCGTAGGGCCGATGCCATCTGCAATTGGTAATCTTGTGAATCTAAGAAACTTGGAAATAGATGATTGTGGGTTTCCCGGGCCAATACCATATGCAGTTGGGCAACTCAACGAGTTGAGAACATTGCGGCTTCGAACATGCAGCTTTACTGGGGAAATACCAAATTCAATTGGTAATTTGACTCGTCTGCTTAATTTGGATCTCTCGATGAATTCTATCAGCGGTAAGACTATGGGCTAGTTTTTTGTTGCTCTGTTATGTTGTATAATAATCTAGTTATGGAAATAGTTACTAATTCCACTGTTTTGTTGTTATAACTCCAAAAGCTACGCTTTGAACTAACTGTTACATCTAAAAGTATAAATAAATAATTGCTTTTAATAAGTAACAGTAATGCCAAATGGAGCCTTAATGCTTTTGCCTTATAATGCTAAGAATTTGAAATTTATATTTCTGCTAGTTAAACCACTTCAAAAAATTAGCATAAACGTACCAAACCGTGCAAATGCAATTGCTGCTAATTAGTATATCTAATTTCTTCGTCTCAAAAGAAAAGTAAACCTAATTTCAAATGAAAGGACTTTTTGCTCCGATGGGCTAAGTAGGAAGGTCTAGTTCACTAAAATAAGAGCAGAACTAGGCAAAAGTGGGACGTGGACCTTCTAAGAATTGCTTAATTATACCACTTACTCTTGCTCTCTTGATTTTTATAAGACACGGTTTGACTTGGTACGGTCTCCAGAATTGAACTTTGATCATTAATTTTTTTACAATGCTTTGTGCATAGATGATGATGATGATGATAATAATGATGATGATAATGATACTGATAATGATGATGATAATGATAATAATAATAATAAAGTGCTTTCAAATACGAACGAATCCAATGGTATTATATATTGTTAGACTAATTATTTATCAGAGTTTACAAACTTTGAGTCTCAGAATGCGTAGGCGCCTTAACCCTCTCTAACTAGGTTATTTATGTATACCAACCACACGTTGAGTGGGTTATTTTTGTGGATTTTTCACTATTTTTTTTTTAGATTTTTAACACAGGACATGTGGGTTGTAAATCTAAGCTTATAGATGATAAGGATCTTTGACTCGGTTAACATTTATAGCCAAGACAGAATATCATTTAGGTCTATTCAGCCAAGGCCCACATAATAACTTAATTAGGCCCATTATACTTGGTTACCCTTATAACCAGAGAAAAAGAAAGAGATAGGATCTTAAATTAACTGGTCATCAAACATTTATTATTTCCCATTTCCAACAAGTAAAGGGTAATAACTAACTTCCCCGACCAGTGACTAAGTGTATAAACTGGTCGGAGCCATGACAATTTATCACGTGAAAGTGTAACCGAACACGAAAGAGCAGTTAAGGGCTGTTACGATGAGACGCGACGGTTGATAAAGGACGCGTGTTACATTATTAACTACCACCCATTAGATAGATATAAATCAGGGGGCCTACTTGCCTAACATTATTTTCTGCACTTACTGTAACTCTATTATCCATGGCAATACAGTCTCTTAGTGTGTGAATGACCCCCTTTATAATTTTTGTAAATTTGATAATAGGTTGTAAACCTTACGATAACTACACTAGTCATTTTTTTTCTCATCCTCTAGAAAAGAGCCTCTTTCTATTTTCCCAAGCTTCCCTACTGCACTAAAATTCTAATGGAGACTAATTGCTCCCAAATGCCGAGTAGAGGGCTCTCCTCTTTAATTTTGCAATTTCTATAATACTATAAATAATATGTGGCTTGAAATCCTTCTTGGCCACTAATTCGAGTTGCACTAGTATAACAAATTCATTCTGATTTTTTCCACTCTGTTTGCAGGGGAAATTCCAACCTCTCTTTTCACTCTTCCAGTGTTACAAGACTTGAACCTTTTTGGGAACCGACTTTCTGGCCCTATACAAGAGTTCGATGTGGCATCGTCATGCTTGATATCTGTGGACCTAAGCATGAATGAATTGACAGGGCAAATTCCCCGATCATTCTTTGAACTCACAAACTTGAGGGGTCTGTACATTCGCTCGAACAACTTGGTAGGTTCGATGAATCTTACCTCATTTTGGAGGTTATCAAAGCTCCGTGTTTTGATCCTTTCAAACAACAAGTTATCTGTCATGGATGGAGAAGGCAATAACTCTTCCTCAAACTATCCCTCTAGACTTACCAAGCTAGGGCTTGCGTGTTGCAATATAACCAAATTTCTGAGTATTTTGCCACGTCTCAATGATGTTTATTATTTGGACCTCAAGTCTCATGCAATAAGCTCAGTGAGGATATACCAAATTGGATATGGGAGAGATGGAATAGTAGCCTACAGTATTTAAATCTTTCACACAACATGCTCACCGGTATGCAATTTAATTCATCTGTTCTCCCTATCAAGGTTCCACTGGAAGCGCTTGATCTTAGTTTCAATGGCCTCCAGGGGCAGATTCCAATGCCAAACGCGTCAGCAGAATTCTTGGATTATTCAAATAATAATTTCTCTTCGGTTCTTCCAAATTTCACTTTATATCTTAGAGACACCTATTTTCTCAGGATGTCCAACAATAGTATAAATGGACATATACCGCATTCAGTTTGCAACTCCACGCTGGCCGTCCTTGACCTATCCTATAACAACTTTAGTGGGCCGATTCCATCCTGCCTAATAGAAAATGTTCGGCTGAGCGTATTAAATTTGAGGAAGAATCACTTTGAAGGCATGTTGCCATCCAATATTACAAGTGAATGTGATTTCCAGACAATAGATTTACATGGCAATATGATTGAAGGACAGCTTCCGAGGGCACTTTCTAACTGCAGTCGATTGGAGGTTCTTGACATTGGAAACAATCTAATAGTCGACATTTTCCCATCTTGGCTGAGGGGGCTTTCCAATCTTTATGTTCTTATATTAAGATCCAACCGATTCAATGGTTCCATAGGTGATATTGTTGGGCATCACCAATCCAAGGAGTATTTCTCCAGCTTGCAAATTATTGATATCGCCTCAAACAACTTCGCCGGCAATTTGAGTTCAGAATGGTTTGCGTGCTTAAAATCAATGATGAAAAAATTCAATAGTAAAGGAGATGTTGTCCATGCTCAAAATTTTTCAGGTCCTATGGAATTCTATCAAGATTCTATTGAGATCTCGTACAAGGGGCTCTTTTTGACATTTGAAAGGATCTTGACTACCTTAACAGCAATTGACTTTTCAAATAATAGGTTGGAAGGTACCATTCCTGAATCTATTGGAAGACTTGTTTCACTACGTGTGCTGAACATGTCGCACAATGCCTTCACGGGACAGATCCCCGCCCAACTTGGCGGCATGACTAATCTGGAGTCACTAGACCTGTCTGGAAACCGACTGTCAGGGGAGATTCCACAGGAGCTAACAAATCTCACGTTTCTTAGCACCCTCAACTTGTCCGGCAATCATTTGGTGGGAAAGATACCACAATCACATCAATTCTCTACATTTGACAATAGTTCATTCCAAGGGAATGCAGGACTGTGTGGACAACCACTGTCTACACCTTGTGGCATTTCACCTTATACTCCAAGTGAGGCACATGCAGACAGGTCCTCGAAGCATGTCGATATTGTTTTGTTTCTCTTTATCGGACTTGGCTTTGGCGTTGGATTTGCCGTGGCCATTCTGATGAGATGGGGTCGGCTCGGCAAATGGTTCGTTAAATCTGCAAGAACTTGGCGGACTTGATTTGAAGGTGAGGGAGACTGTCTCCAAGTGGAAGCATGCTCTTCTGGGAGCGAGCTATACCTGAGGTATTCAAGTGTAATACGCCTTCTACATTTCCGTGCAGCGCTTCTCAACTGTTGTACGTATGGTTAGTCATTAGTATATCATTTGTGCAGTGCTTTAATTAATAGTTGTTTGGGCTAGATGGCTAGATGTAACAAGTACTTGTTGGGTCAACAAGCTCTTGAACATAAGCGTACTGCTGTAGTTTTGTTGCTTATTTGGTTATTTCAGACTTTCGGTTACTACTGTGAATTATGAATGTATGACCGACCAATCGCATTGCAGAATTGCCAATACATTTGCGTAGCTGTGTGCGAATGCACGTGAATGCCGGCGAGCGCAGAGACGGAGTGTGCCGGGCCAATTGGTTCGGCAGCTTGAGCTTGATTTTGTTTTCATGCCAAGACGAAGCAGCCCAGGCGTGAACAGCGCGATGGTTCGTCGATCGTATTTACTGAACTGAGGCCAACCTGGACCAGCCGAAGCTCAAATACTCGCTCAAGCGGGTCAAATATTATTGTAGTGAAAACAGCTACACCATGTGCGTGCCTCAGAACTAATCAGCTGTTAATTAAGTCATTGGTCGCTCAGTTCATGAACTTTTCGTTTCAATCCAAACCTAGTTACAGCAACCAAACCAACACTCGGATCTCCGTCTCTTTCAAGCTGGAACTGAAAAAAAAAAAAGGAAACAGAAGTAACTAGATTTTGCTTCTTTGAACTTTCGGAAGTCTTATCCTAAACGGATTCGAAATGTTCTTCAATTCACTTCGTAGCCGTACGTTGCTGGTGCCTACTTGACTTGGAAGCTAGTCGAACAATCGATCTTACTGTTAATTATCTCTAATGGTACATCCGTACATGTATGGTCTGTGCCAAGCGATAAGTCTGTCAAACACTCAAAGTCACAAATACGTATAACCCATGGTACACGTAAATAATGTAGTCTTTCGTACGTGCGTGAGCTTTCCTTTAATTCACGGTGCATCTGTATGATGTATCAAACAACGGTATTTTTATTCGCAGCTACCTGGTGGTGGCACTACTAGTAGCTCCTCCAAAAATAAATTAAGCTAATATATGGCTGTCTGATAGCGCATATGGTCTCTGTCCAAAGGAAAAATATGTAAGTCACAATTGCGCGCAACCTATCTCACACGTAGCACAAGTCTTGCTTTACTGGAGCTTTCCTTCCTGATCCATTGCATTAAGTGGAGGACTTCAGGGAAGACCGGCTTAAAACTTGGATTAATATGCCGTCTCACAAATCCGTCACTATACTAGTGCTTTTCGACGGGTTATTGGCTTATTACAGTGCCACTATATAGATTTATGTATGTTTGGACGACTGAGCACATCCTCGTTCTGATATATCGTGTATGTTTAAAGTTTTGTTAGACTAATGGCTTCCGTTGGTTGGGCGCTACTAATATTTCTCCAACAACTCCCCACACTAGCCACCTCCAGTGGCCACGGTGATTCTAAGAATTTTTTAAAATATTTTTTAATGAAAAATTACATAAATAATATACTAATTTAAAAAGTAGCAAATATACCCCTCTATCCATTTGAAATGGCGACAAAGTGCTATCGTCAAAAGATTACCTCTCTGTCGCTATTCCAAATGGTGACAGAGAGCTCAGCAAGGAAAAAAAATAGAGCAAAGTTGATATAGTTGGCTGCTTTGATCGCATATTTTTCGATTTTAGCTCTCCTGGCCGTGTATTTGTGGGAATAGCCCCATACTGGATGTCGTCAGGCACCACCGTGTCCCCGAAACAAGGGCCCAGGAGGTAACTGACGTCCTCCAGTGTCGGCACTATCTCACCACACGGTAGGTGAAATGTATGCGTCTTCAGTCGCCAACGGTCTACCAGAGCGGTCAGTAAGCTCTTATCATAGGGGAACCTTCTGGAGGCACCCCGCCTCTCCTGCACATCGGCGGCTATCGCCTCCACCATTCGAGCTACAGAAAGTAACCCTATTACTCTCAGCCTACAGGAAAACATTGTAAGTACGATCGTTGTACACATACAAAATATCGTAATGCAACTATGATAACCGTGTACTAATCTCGGAATCCATCGCGGATCAATCCGCCATGCTCTCATGGGAGTGTGCAAAGCGTAGGGTGCTAAGCTCGAACATCGGCTCCCCGTTGGGCGGCGGCAAGGTGGCTAAGCGGCTCCGATGAGTCGTGTCTATAACTGGGTTAAGCAACTTGTACTGTTTGATATCTACCATACCTGCAATTCAATAGTTTAATGTTAGTACAAATTCGAATATTCATACAAACTGAATATATCAATTACAAATAGAATTTGAATATAATAAGTACAGATAAAATTTGAATACAATACTTAGATATACATATTGAATGCAGTAATTGCACATACAAAGCCAATACGTTCATTACATATATGAATTCAATACACTAAATTGGCATGCGAATAAAGTACAACAATATCATATGCAAAGTCAATACAATAATTTCACAGCCTTTGAATCGTCGGGCAATACTTGAAATGTGCCCCATCTCCTTGCATATTGAACATTTCTTTACACGACGCCCAATTTCCGCTGCGTTCATGTCGTTCCTTATACATCTTATCTATCACTGCCCTACACCCTTCAGCCTACTGATATCCAGAACCCACCATGTGTATTCCCATTTATGATGCTCTGTGAATAAACCTACCACTCAAAAACCATAAATTTCTGCGCTCTAACTTGCCATCACCGTTTCCTTATTGAAAATTGTGACAAGAATATACTCGGATCCACACGGATTGTTGAGCAGGCAGCCATGAGCCTATGATGTGTGTGCATGGCCTATGTAACAAACGAGGCTTGTTGCACGTGCAGACACATGTTTTCCTATGTAGAATGTATTCATGAGCAACTTTTCGCCTGTTCATCCCACGACCGACTTTCTCTTTACAGAGTACCTCAAAACGAAGCTCCCTCATACCCATCTTAAATGCTTTATCCATTCCCCTTCTTGCCTTTCTCCTCTGTGTATGTAGAAATCACTTCATAGTATTTCATAGCAGGATCATTCATGCGGGCGGTCGCCCTAACATGGCAATCCACAAAATACTTCATGATGCCATGAAGAACACCATCTACTATAGCAACCAGGGGAAGGTGTCTCTGGCCCCGCATGATCCAATTGTAAACATCAGCTAGGTTTATCGTTATGACCCCATACCTAGCACATCGGTGTCATGAAGTAGAGCCTATTTCTCCCTAGACTCATGCTCTATCTGAAGGGAATATGCCCTAGATCAATCATGGTGATGATTGTAACACGTCTTTGTTCATGTAATTATGATAACTTTGTTTATCGGTTCCCTGAATAAATATTGCGATTATGTCCATTGGGTACGACCTAATTGTGAAACACATTGTCAAGTGACATTATTCTAAACAGGTCCCTGATCCATATCATTACGAGGAGCGGTGATGATTTGATCAGCACATGTATTGGTTGATGGTAATGTTTCGCATACCATAGATATGGAGATATCGAACCAATAATGTGGACACAGGTTGAAGAACATGGGTAGTCGGACAAGACCCACTCCGAGACGCTGTGAGCTGTTATATCTTATAGTGCCATCAGCGTATAGTCTCGAGTGGTACGCCTATATGGTCCTTAGACCTGAGATTGTCATGGATACCTAGCATGTAGACTTGTATGCTTTGGTATCATCAAACGCTACACCGTAACAGGGTAGTTATAAAGATGACTACTGGGTATGCCACGATACATCGCCAAAGGGTGTGATGATCAAGATAGGATTTGCCCCTCCTAGATAACGGGAGAGATACCTCTGGGCCCCTCGTGTGGATGGATAGGGAAAGCGCACGGCTGTGCTAACATGACTAAGGAGTTAGTCATGGTTTGTATCCATCACACTGTCGAGTGAAGTGGTCGAGCTATCAACAAGGGTGGCACGCATCTCGCCTTGAACTTGACTGGTATCGTGAGGTAAAGGGATCGGTATGTGAGTGTATCAAGGTTCAACCAAATATTGATTCTGTGCATTCGGGGATCAATATGTACTGTTAGGTGCCGATGTTGATCAATGAATTGGAAACGGGTTTCCAGATTCATGTCCGACTTGCACTGAACCTAACGGGTCACACACTTAACGAGTTGGAATTGATTAACGGGTTTGTGCGTGGATGAGATCCACATTGGAGGTAGAACCCTAGCGGGCTTTGGCCCACTAGCGTGTCTATAAAAGGCGAGGCCAGGAATAGTGCGTGACATGGATTAAAACCCTCACCACGTTCAGCCGCCGTGCGCCCCTCCTGCTCCCCAGAAACCCTAGCTGTGTGGTGAGGTGCTATCACACCCCGCACGGCGTTCCTTCTCGGTACGTGTGGATACCGTTAGAGGCGCTGCCATCTGTGGACGCGCTGCTCGGTTGGATCTCCGGCGACCACTCGGTGAAGATCGGCGACCACTCGGGGTAGATCGGGACGTGAACGACTACTTCCTCTACACGCACGAATCTTCTTCCGCTGCATCGGCGTGTCAAGGGTAACGATCCATGATCCCCTACTTGCATGTGATTCTGGGTGTTCGCGGTAGATTTTTGGAATTGTTGCTAGCGTAGCCTACCCGTATCCCAACACTATCCATCTCGAGAAACATTTTATGGTACTTTCGTTCCTCCGAACCAAGTGCGAAGGGTCCGTGTGTAACTTCTCTAGCGCTACTGGGGCCTCCCCTGGGCCAGGCATTTCTCTCTTCACTACCTCCGCTGTATGCCTTGATGTCAGCTTGTCCAACTTCTTTCATAATACATCAAACTTTCTCTGCTGGTTATGGTCGCACAACCTCTTGAAAAGCTTCGACAACTCCTTGTTCCTAAATTGCTTGTAAAAGTTGGCACCCATGTGCCGCTTTCACCACCTACTTCGCAGATCATGTCATGGTTGTGTCTCATCTGCACCTTGCTGCAACTACACTATCACCTTCAACAGCCCGAGATGCCTATCGTGTATGATACACTTCAGACCATTGATCCACTATGTTGACTTTCATATTCCTTAGAAACCAAAGCTAGCTATTTGTGTTTTCATCCTCCACAAATGTGAGCACTTAGAAACCAGAGCCAGCTATCTGTGTTTTTACACTCCACAAATGCAAGCGCTATGGGAAGAACCTTATTGTTGCCATCTACTCCTATGACAGTCAATATTTGGCCTTTGTATTTTCCAGTCAAAAATATCCTGTCCACACATAACAACAAACGACAATGTCTGAACGCATTGGTACATGCACCAAAAGCAAAGAATGTCCGCTTGAGTACCATCTTTCCAGGGAAGCACTGCGAATGCTGCTCATAAATATCGATATAAGTTCCAAGATTCCTTTTCTTGATCACTTCAAGCATACCTGGCAAGTTCTGATAGGAGTTCGTACACAACAAACCTTGCTTGCAATGCCTTTTCTTTGCTTTCCATGCCTTCGCATAGCTTATGGTGTACTGAAACCTCTTCTCTATTGTAAGTATGATGACACGCGGCTCTAAATCCAGGTTGCCCAGAATCTCCTCATACATTGTATTCACAACAAAGCCTAAATATACATTTCTATGGGACTGCGTAGACTCTGTCAATACACGTGTGTGGGATGACTATAGAACACTTCTAAATGGTGTCCCGCTTATGTTGGTACGCATAGACACACCATGGGCAACCCTCCATCTGGCATCTGACATCTACATCTGCTGATCTGACTTCACAACCTTAAAGGTTCTACGCAGTGACACTGCCCATGTTGTCACTGCTTCCTGCACCTCACACTTATTCTTGTAAATCACACCTTGCTGCACCTCATTCCGATCATACCCCCATGTGACGTCTTCACCCTCATTGACCACAAGCCTATCGAACTGATGATCATTCCACTCCACAAGCAAAGGCTCTTTATCATCTTCGTCATCACTAAAGTCTCGTAGTCCTGGCTCTCTGCATCCATTGCTTGTACCAACGATTCAATATGTTCTCCCTCGTCTGCCACACCCATTGGTTCCTGCACCTTTGGCATTTGAATATCAACTTCTTCATCTTGCACTGCTTCTGACCTGAACTAACATATTGCTTCGCTAAGCATTCCCTAGCTTGGCTTCTCTCCCCAATTTCCTTCGATTCATCACCAACAACCTCCTCCTGTGTCGCATGGACGTCATTGGCTTTTATGAAATGCTTGCGCCAATAACACTAATGACCATCATTTCTCAATTGCCATTCTTACATACGAACTTCACGACTTCGACCCCTTCAGTTCCACTAACTCCCAGTGCGTGCAATTCCATCTCCGACACCATACTCCATGCAGCTTCAGATCATGCAATTCATGGTCCAACAAAAACATGTGGTACAACCATCTTGTAATAGTGCCCCATGAACACTCTCCTACACGTGAAAGGTTAACCATGACACTTAGAAAATGACTTAGTTCCACCCCTTGTGCACCCATGTGCAGAACCCCTCCTCTATAGTTACGTAGTATATTTTAAATTGCACTCGTTCATCCATACTTGTAAGCATTTTAGTACATTATTAATATGTGCACAACATAACACTATCACCTTTTAAATTCTCAACCTACCCATACCGTTGCACCTATGTATCATGACAATCTACTCTACACTACTTCAAATAACTGCTGCAGCATACATAAATTTATTTTTTCAACTACATACTATCCCATCCCACATACTTTTCACAATTTTGTATATCAATAACTATTGCTACTTTATACATCTAGTTACTTATGAACCTAATTAGTCTGGTCGCTAAGTTATGTATGTAAAAAAACTATCGCTACCCTACACAGCTAATTATGTACAAACGTAATTAATCTGGTTGGCAAGTTGTGTATCTAAAAAAACTATTAGCATTCTACACAGCTAATAACTTACAAACCTAATTAATCTGGTCGCTAAGTCATCTATCTAAATAGTGATTGCTACTCTACACAACAAATTGCTTACAAACCTAATTAATATGGTCGCTAAGTCATCTATCTAATTAACAATTGCTACTTCTCCCCCTTCCTCCTCTTCCTCCTCCTCCTCCCACTCTTCTTCTCCCTCTTCTTCCCTCCTCCTCTCCCTCTATCTCTTCTTCTTCTTCTTCTTCTTCTTCCTCCCCTCCTCCGCTTTCCCCTCTCCCTCTTATTTCTTTCTTTCTTTCTTTCTTTCTTTCTTTGCTCGCTCAGTGAGAAATGGTCTTTTGATCAGAGCATGGTGGAGGTCAAGGGGTAAATATCTCTCTATCGGCAACCATTTGATGATAGTCCTCTGTCGTCATTTCAAATGGTGACAGAGGGGTAGATTTCCTATTTTTTAAAAAAAATTAGTGTATTATTTTTGTAATTTTTCATTAAAAAATATTATTAAAAAAATTCATAATCTAACATCAACTCCAATGCCATCTAGACTAGCCCACAACGCTCCAACTAAAGCAATCCTTCTTCTTCTGGCCATGTCACAGTACTCGACCTCAATGGACGTGGCATGTTCAGTTGTGGCTTCGACCCTGCGCTCTTTAGCTTCACGTCCCTTCAACACCTCCACCTTAGCAAGAACTGTCTAGGTGACTATACATCACCACTGTCGCTGGATTCGAGAGGCTCACTTTGCTCACTCACCTCAACCTCTCCAATTCAGGATTATGGTTGGATAGCTTTGTTGGCATTAGCAAGCTCGTTATAACCTTATCTCCTTGGATCTTTATTGTAATTATAACCTCCCTAATGATGATGATGACGACGATGACGACGGTACCGGTATGGATGGAATTTATAACTCTCTAGAACCAAACGATTTGTAGGAACCCAATTTTCAGACCCTAGTAGCAAACCTCAGCAATCCAAGAGAGCTTTACCTTGCTGGAGTGGATATAAATCTTTAGGTACTTAGCTTTAAGAATTAAAGGCTGAACAATCTTTCATCATTCCCTCTCGAGCCTCCGTTCTCTTGTTGTGATCAACCTCGGACACAACGATATGCTTGTTGGTACATTTCCAAAGTTTTTCACTGATTTTATCAATTTAAGTGTGCTTCAGCTTCCTCATATTAATCTTGAAGGATGATTCCCTACTATATTCTTTCAACTAAAAAAAATCTAAGGGTCCTCTATTTGTCCTTTAATCAGAATCTCTTAGGACATTTGTCAAACTTTTCTAATGCAAGTTCTTTAGAGACTTGGAGGCTAAAAAGGACCAACTTTTCATATTTTAAATGAACTTTTCCTATTCTAGACCAACTTCTTATAGCAATTTCAAGTCATTGAAGGAGTTAGGTCTTGACGGGAAATTTATTTCAATGATTTTATCTCTTCACTTGGTATACTTGGGTCTTTATGCCACTTGGAACTCGGTTGGACTCGTTGAGAGATAGGATCTACTTTGTCATGGGTTGGAGACTTCAAGAGCTTGACAAGCTTGGGCACTCTCTGAATGTGACTTCTCTAGGACAATGCCTTCCTCCATTGGCAACCTCAGGGCCTTGAGAAACTTGAGGATGTCTGACTGCAACCTCCCTAAGCCAACTTTTTTAGATAATGGAAGATTTATTCTCTCAGCCTCTGCATCATAGGATGCACATAGCCAAAATTTATTACAGAGTCGTAGCCAAACAATCGTCTACAAAAAAGAGTAAATAAAAACTATAGAAAATTCAGCATAAGCCAATTTAAAGATGAAACAAAAGCTCTCAATCAGTGTAAAGCCTGTTACTAGATCTCTACCCATGCTTGATGAAGAGGTCCTTGATTATCATATCTAGCATTCTGCATCTAGAAAATACCACACCTTTGGCCACCTAGGATTGCATCACAGACTATGAGCGTAACCAACTGATGCACATAAAGATAACCTGCAATGCATTAAAATTCTTTTTCTTATAAAAAAACCATACAATTCCGAAGTGAACAAATTGTCCAACAAAGTGCAGCAAAGCCCACTAAAATGTGAGTCCGTAAATCTTTGTCCATTCCCGATAACCAATTCACAAACATATTGGCAATGCTACTAGGAGGTGTCAAATTTATAGCCACTTGGATGACACGTCAAGCCAAACAAGCAACAAGAAATTCCAAAAAAAAGGTGTTGAATGGTTTCATTCTTGTTACAAAAATAACATGTTTTAGTACCATTCCAGTTTCTTTTTGCCAGGTAATCTTTTGTTAAGATTACCCCACGATAGAGATACCATAGAAAAAAATTTATTTTTAGAGGTATCTTAAGTTTCCACAAAATATGTTTTGTATTGGGGACATTATGATGTAAAGTTTGATACATCAACTGAACAGAAAACTGTCTATTCTGATGGAGATTCCATCGAAATGTATCTTATTTCTGAAGTAAAATGCACCCCACTGATCTTTGTAACTAGGTTATGTAATACCAACAAATTTTGTCTTGTAATAGTTCGACAAAAAGATACATTTATTGTGTTAGAATTCATAACCTCAGCCACCGTGGCATTTTTTTCCAAAAAATGTGGAAGAGTCTAGGGTATTGTATGCTGAGGGGGTTATCTCCAAGCCAGTTGTCTTGCCATAAACGAATTTGATTGTCATTTCCAACTGGGAAGGATTCGAATCTAAAGAAATATTGTTTCACTCTCATTAAGAGAGACCAGAATTGAGAGTCTCCAGGTTTCTTTTCTACATAAGAAAGAGTCTTGTTTTGAACATATTTTCGTCTAAAAAGTCTTCGCCAAACCCCATCATCATTTAATATTTTGAAAAGCCATTTACTAAGCAAGCAAACATTTTTTACATCAAGATTTTGAATACCCATGCCTCCTTGATCCTTTGGCCTACAAAGTATATTCCGCTTAGCAAACCTATATTTCTTTTGATGGTTATCACTTTGCTAGAAGAATCTGGATCTATAATAATCCAATCTTTTAAGTATCCCATGAGGTATCTCAAAAAGAAATAACATAAACATGGGTAAGTTGCTCAGTACAGAATTTAAGAGTAATAAACGACCTCCAGCAGACAAGTGTTTGCATTCTAGCTACTTAGACGTTTCTCAAATCTTTCTTCTACCGCCTTCCATTCACTAATTCCTAATTTTCTATGATGGATTGGGATGCCAAGTATCGAAAGGGTAATTATCTAGAACTACAACCAAAAAGTTGTGTATACCGAGTTTCGAATTCCTTAGTATCGCCAAAATAATATATTTCACTTTTGTTGAAATTGATTGTGAGACAAGAAATTTGTTCAAATGCACATAGAAAAAGTTTCAAGTTTATGGCCTATTCAAAACCATTTTTCATGAATAATGTAGTGTCATCTGCATATTGAAGAATAGATAGTCCATCATCCACTAAATGTGGTATTATGCCGCTTATTTACTCATTGTTTTTGCTCTATCTAAAATGACCGCCAACATGTCAATAACAATATTAAATAAGATGGGGATAAAGGATCACCCTGGCATAGGCCTTTTGTGGTCTAAAAAACATGCCTATATCATCATTAACCTTAATGGCCACACTACCCCAGTAACAAAATTCTCGATCCACATGCACCACTGTGATGCAAAACCTTTCATCCTTAAAGTTTGTTGAAGAAAAGACCATTTAATCTTGCCATATGCTTTTTTGGAATCAATTTTAAATATCACCCCATCCTATTTTTTCCTATGCAATTCATGGATAGTTTCATGAAGAATAATCGCTCCATCCATAATGTTTCTACCTGGCATGAAAGCCGTTTGTGTAGGACGGACAACAAGATCAGCCACAGAAGTAATCCTATTTGTGCCAACTTTCGTAAAAATTTTAAAACTAACATTCAAAAGGTAAATTGGTATATATTGTTGTATTTGTCTAGCATCTTTAATCTTTGGTAAAAGTGTGCTTATCCCAAAGTTCAAACTGAACAAAGTTAAGTCACATTTATGTAAATCTTTGAACACTTCCATTAGATCTGTCTTAATTACCTCCCAAAAAAACTGATAAAATTTAGCTGGGAAACCATCTGGTCCTGGGGCTTTATTATGTTCCATTTGGAATACTGCCTCTTTTATTTCCTTTTCAGTGAAAGGTTGTTTGAGAAGATCATTTTCTCTCTCAGAGACTTGGGGAATATCCTCTCGGCAAGATTCAATGATTGAAAAATGATTTATATCTAGTGGCCCAAAAAGACTTTTATAATATTTAGTGATGTGTTGTTTAAGCAGTACATCATCGATAATTAATCCTTCATCTTGCTCAAGTTGGAAAATTCGTTGGTTCCTATATTTACCATTTGCAATCAAATAAAAATATTCAATATTATTATCTCCCTTAAGGATATGTTTCATTTTCGATCGTTGGTACCATTTAATTTCTTCTTCACGTAACAATTGAGCTAATCTCTCAGAAGAGCGCTTCTACGAATAAAATCTTCATTAGACAACTCATTAAGCTCTGATTATTTATTAGGCTTATCAAAATAATAAGGCGTGATTCTTTTTTCTTTTTTGTAAGTTTCACTAGTATTTTTGGCCCAACCCCGTAGAAATTGTCTAAGACTTCGAATTTTGAATTGCCATCTATTCAAGGATGAATTTATCCTATTCTTATTGTGCCAACGGTTGGACACCATGTAAAAAAATCACTTCCCTAAGCCAATACTATCTGTAGTTCGTAATGTCATGGACTTGCAAAACTAGGGTATGTCTTTGCAAATTACATGGTTCAATGGCATCTTCGATTGGCAACCTCAAAAATTTAAGAAGCTTGTCTATCGAGAGCTGTGCTGTTTGGGGTTCAATGCTAGCTGCAATTGGTTATCTCAGAAACTTGAAATGGTTGGAAATCTCCGACTTGTGAGTTTGTCGGGGCAATTGCTGATGATGTTGCCCTTTTCATTAACCCGGATCCGGAGGAGGCGAGGCTCTTGCATGGGCTTTTACAGGTCTTCGGGGAGGCCACAGGTTTAAAAGTCAATCTTCTTAAAACTGAACTCCTCCCAATTCGGTGTGAAGGTCTTGACCTTCAACTGATTATCCAGGAGTTCCCCGGTGTGCTAAAAGAGTTCCCTATCAGGTACCTAGGGCTACCAATCAGGCCAACGGCTCTCAAGCGTCAAGATTGGCAACCTCTAATTGATAAGGTTGCAAACAGGTTGGCGGGTTGGAAGGGCTCACTCCTCTCCAAGGCTGGAAGACTCATTCTGGTGGACGCGGTTCTGTCGGCACTTCCCACTTACTACCTTACTGTCTACCCCCCTTCGGCTTGGGCTTGCAAGCAGATCGACAGGCTTCGGTGCAATTTCCTATGGAGAGGCGATCTAGAGTGCAAAGGAGGACATTGCATAGTCAACTGGAAGAAAACCTGCAGGCCAAAAATTTTAGGTGGTTTGAGCATCAAGAATTTCAAAAGGTTTAGCAGGGCACTCAGGCTAAGATGGATGTGGTACACTTGGAGGGAACCAACAAGACTTTGGCATGGCACAGGAATTCCTTGTAATAAGGAGGACATGGCATTGTTCAATGCCAGCACCTCGATTCTCTTAGGAAACGGGATGTGACTAGATTTTGGACCTCAAATCGGCTTCTTGGTTCCGCACTCCATGAAAATTGCTCCTCATTATTCTGACCTAGTCCGAAGAAAAAATTTCTCGGTGAAACAGGAATTAACAAACAACAATTGGATGATTCAGCTCCGAAGGATTGAGACTGGGCAACAACTGCAGGAGTTCTTTACACTTTGGAGTATGCTACAGGAGATTCAACTGCAACCGGAGGTCCAGGATTCGATCACCTGGTGTTGGACAAATGATGGTATCTACACAACAAGGTCCGCTTACAGGACGCAGTTTGTAGGGTCTTTGTATGACCCTCACTCTGCGATAATTTGGAAGGCAAAAACGCAGAATAAGTGTAAATTCTTCGCTTGGCTTCTAATCCAAAATAAGCTACAGACTGCTGACAACCTAGTGCAAAGAGGCTGGCCTTGCACTACGGTTTGTTGCCCTTTTGCAAAGCAAACGTGGTCTGCGCTATTCAGGAAATTGCAGCTGTTGCCTTTGATGAGACAGGTGTCAGGGGCAAGTGTCAATTTATTTGGTGGCAAAATATTCTAAGAAAAGTTCCAAAGGAGCGGCGCAGGACCTTGGCTGGAAATATCATCTTTGCGTTCTGGAACATTTGGAAAGAGAGAAATGCGCGTATCTTCAATAGTTGTTACTCGCCGGTGTCTGATGTTGTCCAGAAAACTCTTACTGACATTGTAAATTTCAATTTAGCGGTGAGGTCCGCCTTGGTGATTGTAGCTTTCCAGGAATTTGTCGAGGGACCCGTCGTGGAGTTGGGTGCTGTCTTTTTCTTCCCTTATTTTGTTTTCTCTTTGTATGAGACTTGGTTTCTTTCCCTAACTTAATAGATTTGGCAGAGCTCCTGCCTTTCATTCAAAAAAAAGTTTGTCGGGGCAATGCCATCTGTAATTGGCAACCCCACTGACTTAAAAACTTGGAAATTTTAAGCAGTATTACTATGTTTTTTCTCTCAATATAAATTATATAGATCTTAAAACAAATAAAAGGATAAGTAATCATCATCTACCATTTATTCATGCTTTAATATTTATATAACTTTAAAAAAGAAAAATATGGAAGCACCTCTCAGAAATTTTAGATTGTCAATTTTCTGGGCCAACACGTTATGCAATTGGGCAACTCAGGAACCGACGTTGCCACCTCTCTCTCCGAACTTACGCAGATTTGTGGATACTTTCATTATCCTTCTACCTATATTTCTGAACTGCGCATCTTAGGACTTGCATGTTGCAATATAACCAAATTTCCTATTCGTTTGACACGTCTTAACGTCATGTCTCATTTGGACCTTTCTTGCAATAAAATCAGTGGGGATATACCATAGTTGACATGGGAGAGATGGAGCAGTATCCTTTTACATTTAAATCGTTCACACAACACACTGATCGGTATGCAGCTTACTTCATATGTTCTCCCTTTCAGTAGGTCCTTGGAATATTTCGATCTTAGTTCCAATAGGCTTAGGCTATTCTCAGTGCAAAGTATCATACTCCAATATCCAAGAATGCCACATAGGATAAAAAGTATGATACTGCATTGAAGAAACACTCTCTACAATGCATAATATCATACTTATATGGTTAAAATAATTAATTGGTGTGATGTTGTGTCTATGAAAGTAGGCCCAATGCGTTATATTCTGTGCCACAGCCTAAGATATCGTGCCAAAGCAGTATCTTGTTCAAGATACAGCTTTCTTCTCCCTCCTATTTAATGCTTTGCCACATCAGCAAAAAATCCTATGTGACATTTATTTAATGAGTATGATACTACCCATTGAGAATAGCCTTAGGGAACAGATTCCTATGCCAAACTCGTAAGCAAATATCTTGGATTACTCAGACAATAATCTCTTCTGTTCTTCCAAACTGCCCTTTATATCTTAGCGACACATCGGTTCTCAGTATGTCCAACAATAGTATAAATGGACATTTGCCGCACTCAGTATGCAATTCAAGCTGGCTGACGGTCTTGACCTAGCGTATTGTTAGGAAACCAATTGACGTATCCTATATGGACTCTTCCTTATCTCTAAGCAGAACCGCTATATATAGGAGGCAGGGGGTCACCCCATTGTACACAAGCAATGAGAATAATAAAGCAGAGCAGTTCCTCCTCATATTGTGCCTCTCTCCCTCTCTCTCTATTCTCCAGTTTAGATCTATTAGGCAACCCCGGACTATTCGATAGCGAGGTTGTCTAACACGTTATCAGCACGAATCTCTACCGGAGAAAGATTGAAAGGTGAGAAAAAGACAAGAAGTGAAGGATCGTCGATAACGACGAACGACTACTACCGGCGATTGATCGCCCGATCCGATCTGCAATCAACTCGCCATCAAGCCGGCATCCACTCGGATTGCCGAAAGAAAAAGTCCTACGCGACTCTATCCTACGCGATAGCCTACCGAAGAATAGATTGGAAAGGTGAGAAACAGAAGATTGAATCTAATAGCTCGTTCAATTCTTTACGCGCATCTATGTGGCACGAAGCTACGAGTTTGCGGTGTTTCTCTAGTACATAGTATGAATGCATCTAATCGTGGCACGAAGCTACGAGTTCGCGGTATTTCTCTAGTACATAGTATGAATGCATCTAATCGTGGCATGAAGCTACGAGTATGCATCTAATCTACGCATCTAAGTACCGTGTTCTTTAACGTGGCACGAAGATACAAGTTCACAACAACTTTCGCAGATCGTAGCATGAAGCTACAGATCGTCATAGTACATCGGCACGAAACCCTATCACGAAGCAACAGTACGTGGGCACGAAGCCATCACTACATGCACGTTTAATTGGCAACAAAACCTGAGTGGTTGGGATTTGATTTTGGTAATGAATAAACAGACATGAGACAATTGGTGTCTAGGAAAACACACATGAGGCTTGGTTCTTTAATTGGCACCCGGAAACGGGAAGTGCTCCCTCCCTCATGTGAGCCCTAAGGGCAGGTTGATCTGGCCAAGAGTCGAATTGACGGAGATATTAGATACTGTTTCGCTCCCAACTAATGAGAGTTACATACGTTGTAATTAGCATTACACCGCATTTAATTTATGTTGGAATTTATTTTCTGTTATCAAGTAATGATGAAAAATTACCTTAATATAATTCATTGAAAATTCAAGCATGCCGCACGAAGGGGCCACCGTCGCGCCAAGAAGGCCGACGTGCATGGAGGCGGCACAAGACGCGCGAAGCCGCGCTTATGCCGATCGCCTGACGGCCGATCGTGCACACAAAGCCGATCGCACGTATGAATCCGATCGCCTGCACGAAGCCGATCACGCACATGAAACAGATCGCAGGAAGTCGATCATGCAAATGAATCCGATCGCATGCACGAAGCCGATCGTGCACATGAAACAGATCGCACGAAGTTGATCATGCACATGAATCCGATAGCATACATGAAGTCGATCGCGCGCATAAATCTGATCGCATGCACGAAGCCGATCACATACATGCACGAAGCTGTATTTATGAATTTTTATGAATATTTATGAATCTGTGTATATATGAATATTGCATTTATGAATCCCGTAATTATGAATCTTGTAATTATGAATCCTGCAATTATTGTTTTCTTTTAGTTTACTGGAAATTCATGAGAATTTGTTTTATGCATTTATGAATTTTTGCAACCACTATCTATTAGATTACACGAAGTAATCTAAAGAAAGAATCTTGTGAATATGCAAATACCTGGCATTGTCAAACGTGAGTTTGAAGAACTGACCCCGAATGGACAGAACTATCTCACATGGGCATCAAATTTGAATATCATGCTTGCGAGCAAGAAGAAATGTGGCTTAGGGTCCTCGTAGGACGCACAACCTAATGCCGAGCAAAATGATCAAACTTTGCCCTTTCTCAGACATCACCTTTCAGCCACTCTGAAGAATGAATACATGGCTGAGGTGAGTGTACTTGAGTTATAAGCGCACTTGAAGCGGTTCGAGAAGCTCAAGTCCACCATCTTGCTCTAAGCACAAGAAGATTGAATTCGCTGAAATTTTGCAGACTACGAGCAGGTGGTTGTTAATGAATTTTGAATAAGGAATTGTAAGCTCTCGAAGAGCATACATTTTCTTGTCTCATGAATAGAATTGCAATTTATTCTTTATTCAAGTATTCTATATTTGCAAGTAATGTTTTTGAATTACTTTGCCCTTTGTATGATTAGAATTATATTTCTTTTCATTAAGAAATTGTGTAGCGCTCAAATAGAGGAGATATGCATTGTTGATAGTAGACAAAGCTAATACCATCTTAAGAGAGTCGAAATACTTCCAGGCGATCACGAAGAACGCATTGGAAGGATTACGAAAATCGCAGAGTTTACACGCATATAATAGGCTCTGGAAAAGCCACAATTATATTGCCAATGAGTACAACTTTGGTTATTGAAGAAGCCCTTTTGTACTCTGAATCAACACGCACTCTCTTAAGTTTTCAATGATATCCGCGCCAATAGGTTTCACGTAGAAACCAATGAAGAAAATGGCAAAGAGCATTTGTGCATTGTGAAGCACGCGGAATATGAAAAAAATGGTATTAGAAAAATATCCCTCATATGAATCTTGGTTGTACTACACGAGAATCAATACACACGCAGTGTATACTTCTTTAGAAGCTCTGAATTATTTTCCTTTATGGCATTGTATATTTAGGTCATCTTGGTCTTAGAATGATGAGAAATATAGTTAACAACTCATAAGGTCATGGCATTAATGTTAAAAATTTTCCGAATCATGAAGATTTTGTGTGCCATGCATGTGCCACCGGGAAATTAATAACTAGACCCTCTGTTATGAAAGTGCAACATGAAATCCCTACATTCCTGGAGCATTCAGGGGATATTTGCGGCCGATTCAGCCCTTGTCGGGCCGTTTCGATACTTTATGGTGCTCATTGATGCTTCCTCGAAATGGCGCATACATGTTTCTTTGTCAACAAGGAATCATGCATTCGCAAAACTGATCTCGCAGATCATCAGAATTAAGAATGCTTTTCCTGATCATCGCGTGAAGTCCATTCGAATGGACAATGCCGGCGAATTTACTTCCAAGGTATTTGATGATTATTGCACAGCAACGGGAATAACTGTTGAGCACTGCACTGCACGTCCATACGCAAAATGAGCTAGTCAAGCACTAATAAAGAGGATTAAGTTCATTGCCGCATCGCTCTTGCAGAGAGTTGTAACTTGCCCAACACTTGTTGGGGACACGCAATCTCAGACGCAGCAAAGACTCGTCAATTATAGACCATCGGCCTACAACATCCATTCACCTATGCAACTAGTGCAAGGGGTCATCAGAAGATTTCCCATCTTAGAAATTTTGGTTGTATGGTATATGTACCTATACCACCCCCACTGGATTTGCAATGGGCCCTCTCCGCAAGTCCGGGATATCGTTGGTTATGAGAGTGCATCCATAATCGGATGTTTGGAACCCATGATCGAGACTTGCATACTGGCCGATTCATTGTATCTTTGACGAGGACCGTTTCCGTCATTAGGGGAGAGAATCAACCATTGGATGAAAAATGCCGGAAATAATATGGCATTCCACCGGGATCCCCGCACATGACCCTCGCACTAATGAAGCAAATCAAGAAGTCCGAAGATAATTGATTTGCGAGAATTTAGCAAATGAATCGCTGATCATTTTTGTGATCTCAAGAGCGTGGTTAAGTCTCATGTACCCGCAAGAAATGCACCAGAGAAGGTGGAAATACCTAAGAAAGCGAAGGTATCCTCATCTGTTCAGAGGCCTCAAAGAAAAAGAACAGAAAAGCGGCTTCTCAAACCCAAAGTACCGGAGGCGTCTGGGAAAAGCGGGCAAGAGGACTTACCACGACCAACCACAAAAGTGCCCAAAGCAAGAAGGGAGCAGTTGAGACTGCACCGGAAACAAGCCTGTGGAAAAGGCAATTCCAGATCTGAACCTTCCATTGGAAGAAGTCAGGAAATAATGTGTGCGCACACATTGGCGGAGAAAAACTAAAGGAACTTGCTCCTGGAATGGGAAATAGCAATGAAGAGCAAGTAGAAGTGCACGAAGCACCCCATGATGAAATGGCCATAAATTTTGTAATATCAGGAGAATCAATGAATAGAGCAACAGCCAATGTCGATGCATACTTTGCAAAGAAGATTGCCACGATCATTAATCATGATCCCGAGCCCGCATCTCTCGCAGAGTGCAAGAAAAGGCTCTATTGGGAAGATTGGAAGAAGGCAATCATTTGCATAGTTAGTCTCTACGAACAAAAGAGAGGTGTTTGGGCCTGTGTGCGCCACGCCTCCCCATATAAACCCCTAGGTCACAAATGGGTTTTTGTTCGAAATAGAAACGAAAACAATGACGTTGTAAGTTACAATGCAATGCTTGTCGCTCAAGGTTTCAATCAACGTCCTGGGGTTTATTATGAAGAATCCTATTCTCAGGTCATGGGCGGAATTAACTTTAGATACTTGATCTCAATGGCGATCAACTTGAAGTTGAAAATGAAGCTAATGGATGTTGTCACAAAGATATTTGTATGGAAACTTGGATTCGGAGGTATACATGAAAGTACAGGAAGGTATCCCTATCCCGAACCAAGACAGAGCAAGCAGAAACCTATACAAAGGTGAAATTGGAGAAATCAACTTTGTATGGATCAAGCTGATCGGGAAGAATGTGGTACAATCGTTTGAGTGACTTTCTCTGCAAGAAAGGCTACACGAACAAATGAAGATTGTCCATGTGTATTTATACAACGATCCACGAATGGATTTTGTATAATCTCCGTCTATGTAGATGACTTGAACATCATTGGGACGGATGAAGAAATTGAAGAAGCATGCACATACTTGAAATCTGAGTTTGAAATGAAAGACTTGGGTAAAACCAAGTTCTGTTTAGGCTTGCGGCTTGAACATGTCCAAGGCGGAATCTTGGTACACCAATCATGCTACATGCGAGAAAGTATTGGAGAGATTTGGTTTTGAGAAGGCATACTCATAAAGACCCCAATGGTCGAAAGGTCACTCCAAGCGGACCTAGATCCATACAGGCCTAGAGAAGAGGGGAGGAAGTCTGGGAGCGGAATTCCCATATTTGAGTGCAATTGGAGCACTCATGTACCTTGCAAATAGCACTAGGCGGGACATTGCGCTTGCCGTGAATTTGCTAGCAGTGCAGTCTGATGAGAACCCACCAAAAGGCATTGGAAAGGGGTGAAGGACATCTTAGTTACCTTCAAGGAAGCAAAGACCTCGGCTGTTTCTGAAGAAACAATGAATTGAATTTAGTTGGCTATGCCGATCTTTGGGTACCTATCGGACCATCTTGGCAAGTCACAAAGCGGGTATGTTTTCCTTTGTGGTGGAACAAAGCAATTTCTTGGAAGTCGTCTAAGCGGACTCTTGTCTCGGCGTCGACTAACCACTCGTAAATCATTGCATTGTATGAAGCCTCTCGGGAATGTGCATGGCTTCGAAGAATGGTTCACCACATCCAGAAGTCATGTGGTCTGAACATGGAACAAACCCCCACTATTATCTATGAAGATAATGCGGCTTGTGTTGCACAAGTGCAAATGGGATATGTGAAGAGTAACCTTACAAAGCATATCAACCCCTAAGTTCTTTTATGCCCATGAAATGCATAAGATGAGCGAGATAAAGATCTTGCATACTAAGTCGTGTGAAAATCTCGCAGATTTATTCACTAAGTCACTCCCGGCATCTTCTTTTGAAAGATGTATTAGAGGAATCGGGATGATGAGGTTTAGAGAAGTGCAGATTTCAGGGGGAGAATTTTCACATACTCCTACATAAATCTCGAACATGAAGTTTGAGTACCCAACGTGAATCTTGAAGATTAACATTGAAGTTTGGGTGGATTGTACTCTTTTCCTTAAGTAAGTTTTTCATTGAAGTTTTCTTACCTAAGGTTTTTGATGAGGCAATCCGTGCAACACAACAAGCGTGTGCTATGTACTCTTTCTCCAATTATTTTTCCCACTGGGTTTTTATGGAGTTTTAATGAGGCATATGCATCTCGCAGTGAAGAGTCCAAGGGGGAGTGTTAGGAAACCAATTGACGTATCCTATATGGACTCTTCCTTATCTCTAAGCAGAACCGCTATATATAGGAGGTAGGGGGTCACCCCATTGTACACAAGCAATGAGAATAATAAAGCAGAGCAGTTCCTCCTCATATTGTGTCTCTCTCCCTCTCTCTCTATTCTCCAGTTTAGATCTATTAGGCAACCCCAGACTATTCGATAGCGAGGTTGTCTAACACGTATAACAATTTTAGAGGACTGATACCTCATTGTATAATGGAAAATGGCTATTTGGGTATATTAAATTTGAGGGAGAATCACTCTGAACTCTGAAGGAACGTTGCCTTCCAATATTACAAGTAGATGTGCTTTCCTGACAAAAGATTTACTTGGCAATAACATTGAAGGGCACTTTCTGACTGCAATCAACTGGAGGTCCTTGACTTGGGAAAGAATCAAATTGCTGATGTGTTTCCATCTTGGCTGGGGAGCGGAAAGGCAGTTCTAAACTTGAGTCTATCTACTCCTACTAACTATACTACACAGTGATGTCTCAAGATTTGTGCCAAAAAAAAATTAGTTGAAATTTACAAAATATAAATAATGTTCCACCTGCAGGTTTAATTGTCACATCACCCCTAGCCTCTCCTAATCCTGTGCTCCGATTCAAATTTTGAATGGCCCATGTACTGTGAAATCGGAGTAAGATGTACTACTCATGTTCGTACGCCACATACTAGTGTAGCTTTGCATGTGCATTTATACGAAGGACACTGTACAGTACAAATAAAGACAGTGGAATACATGGGGGAGAGAGAAGGGTCACTGTACAAGTGTACTCATGTCTGTACACGACATCATGCTGCTACGTGTACGGGGAGGCTTTCCAATCTTCGTGTCCTTGTCTCTTGACTGCAAAGCGCTGACAGGCTTGCACCCGTGTACCGCGACAAAGATTAGGACCTGCGGAAAATTGATTGACCGTGGCAGCAAGCGGATGGCGTACCTCGGCAGACTTGCTCCTGCAACATTCCGACTCGACAGTAAGGTGCCGAGCATCTCAAACGTGGCAGTAGACGATAGAGTGGTCCTATCATTGTGCCTCAGCGTCTTTTATCGTGGTCACTCGCCTTCTGAAGCAAGGTCCGGTCACCTGTAGCGGTACACGAGTGTGATAGATGACACATATCACCTACCGTGATTGAGAAGAGAACATTTTTGAGAAATAAATTCGCGCAAGGCTAAAATTGAAACAAAAATTGCTTTAGGGGATACATAAAAGCTTCGGCTCCGATTCGTGAAACAAAACCTGCGTGTTATGTGAGCCCCACGTGAGCCCAAACCCATGTAGCTGCCAGCCCAGATAAAATGAAGAATCATCATTTTTTCGACGACCCGGCCAGAAAACCTCAATATGTGGGCCGCGCAGCATGCCAGGCCCCATATCGCCCACGAACATCTCAGGCGACGCGCCCACCTAGCCACACCCGCACCGCACGCCGGCCAGCCTCCTCGACCCTGGCACCCATCCGGTGGGCGGCGGCCCGTGCTCCTCCCATCCAGCGTCGTCGCCTCCAGTAGTTACGGCGTGCCTACGCCGTTGCCAGCCTGCCGCGCGCGGATCATTTGCCGGCTTGTCGACGCTGCCTTAAGACGGACAGTCTACTCATACTTACGCGCATCCAAAAACGACCGTGTACGAGAAACTTATAGTCAAGATGACACAACTATCGTTGCAACTTACAAGCTACATTTGCATTCCGTGAGAGACATGTAGACATGCTGCGAAGCCAAGCAAGGCCATCACGAAACCCAATTGATGACCTTTCCTCGATCAGGCGCCCCCCACAAACACATGCACATCCCTTTCATCACTCTCCATGCCATGCCAAGCAACCAATAATCAACTTTCACAACCAAAAGCGCCTCCCATGCATGCATAAAGCAAAACGCCAAGCGATCAAAAGGGATCTTCAAAAGAAAGATCACTACTCTACCCTATCATTGCCACCCCTTTCCTCCCGTTACCTCCAGACAAACGCATCATCATCAGCGTCAATCTAGCAAATCGATCACAATTCACAGCTCAATTTCTCTTACTTACAAGCAAGCAGCCAAGCATGCGTACAATGACTAATTATTCATTACTAGCTTCTATCCAGTTACCTAGCAATTTACTCCAAAGCCCCGGCTCTTTGTGGTCTTGTTGCCACAATCACAAAGCAAGTAGCTCAACACGTTCACCACACTCGTGCCAATGGATGGCACGTTAAGAATTGGACTAACCCTAACCCCATGGCTCGTACTACCATTTCTACTACCCCCGTAGTAGTAAACTGATCTTGTACTACCACCGTTACATGCTGCAGCTGTAGCACCAGCTTTCTTGTACTGTGGCCGGTGGCCGGCCGAGACGATACCACCGCCGAAGCCATCCTGCGCCGCGGCGGCCGAGCCGGTTGACCGGCTCCGCATGAGCGGGAACGACGGGCAGCTGAACCTCCCGGACGCCGACCGCGGCGCCGTCGTCGTGCCGGAATTGACGCTGCTGCTGCGTGAAAACGCGGACGTCCACGAACCGGGCCGCTTCTGGCCCGCGTGGGGCTGAATGCGGTTGCTGCTTGCCTGGTGACTGCACGGGCTGGGTTTCGCACGAGCGCTGGGAGCGGGCGGTAACGGCGGCACGGGCAGCAGCTTGCCGTCGGCGAAGAGGCGATCGGCCGGCGCGACGTCCGCGGCCGCCGCATTGGCGAAGTCGAATTCCGGCTCGGGGAGCCGCCGCGAGATGAGCGACGTGTCCGACCGGCCGGGCCGGGCAGGTTGCTCAGCCGGCGTTGTTGCTGTCGCGGCAGCTAGGTCGTGAGAGAAGGAGATCCTTGGGCTGATCAGCTCTGGGGCTTCCGCCATTGGGGTTGTGTCTGAAGTGAGTGGGAATAGTACGTGCGAGCCTGAGAGGCGAAGGATATATAGAGCTGTCAGGACGGTGGGACCGTAGTGTACAAATTTCGCATCCGAATTGTGAGGTTGGTTCGATCTTACTCGCATCCTGGTCCCTTGGTCGGTCACCTACCAATATATCCTACGTGAATGACGGTATATCTTTGCCGTTTCTCCTTTATTGGACGTGAAATCTTCGCAATCCAACTTGGCATTTCCACCGCGTTGATCCGTAGGCTAGTACCCATTTGCTTTTGCTCTTCTTTTCACATGCTGTAACTGTTAATAGTTGAAGTTTACATTTACACTTGCTTATATATTGATATCGATTGTTTGGCATAATAAGGAATTTCACAATTAATTGGCACGGACACGAGGCTTTGGAAAATAATGAAGATCGTAATGTCAGACTGATGCATCACTGTTCATTCTGTATGGCGTGACATCGACAACAAAACCGATTTAAGCAAGCACTTGGAACAGAATATGATGGGAGGGTTCTCTGTAGTCTTATCTCAATGAATGAAACCAGCGAAGACACGGGGGAATGGCATGGGCATCCCATGTTGGTTCCATTTCATGTGCATTTCGATCAAAACTTCCAAATCGTATTCTAGAGACAGCAACAAGAACAGAAAAGGGAAGCTTCACCCCTTCCCTTCTTTCTTCCATTAACTGGAGAAAAGGAAGGAATCCTATAAGTGGGGCGCTGCACTGGAAAAAGGCTACAAGGCGCATTGAAATCCTTCTCATCTTGCCCCATATAGGTGAAACGTCCGTTGGAATTTGGGTAAAATCCATGGAGGAAATGCCCATGGTAATTTCTCCCCAACCTTGTGCTTTGCATCGGAATATGACGTGTCGTGCAATACATCATAGACTCATAGTTGCATAAAAGCAATCAAATGGTCGTCTTCCTTCCGGACACACTCAATTATTCCTACGTGCCTTCACTTTTGTGCAATGCTGGACCAGAGTGGATCGGGAATTATTGTGCAGTGCTATGCATGCAAATGATTGTAGCCTACAAAATCGCTACAAACTTTTCATCTAGCAAGCATGTCTCTCTGAAATGCGTAATTCAATTGGTTTCCCCACTTCTAGTACCGAATGCTGCGGCAGTATAACAAAAGAAACTAACAATATTGTGCTAATAAAGATGGGCTACCTAGGAGGGAGGCGGCAATGGTCAGAGTACAGAGAGCATCTGAAACAGCGCTGCCCCTGTATTCAGGGAAGCATGGGTGATCGATGAGAATAAATGGTTGTGCATTCATGATTCATGGTTATTTAGGCTCTTAGCCAACCTGTTCCTCCTCAGTGCTCACTGTTCCACTGACTGGCATCTTCTACTGCCTTGCCTGGTGTTACAGTTCTGTCTGTGTTTGCTTGCTCTGTCGTTAGGGGTCCAATTCCTGGATCTATGGTGGCACTTGGCATTTTGTAGCCACTCTCCACTGTTGAACGCGGCGAGTAGATATGCACTTGTAGAGCCATGTGTACGTGTTGTTCCCTCAATAGTCGTACCTCTCTCTAAAGACCATGATGGTCCATGTGCTCTTTGGAAGGTTTCTATATCACTGTGTTCTCTTGAGTCATGACTGAATTAGGAAGGAAAATAGAAGGAACAATTCAGGGCTCGACTACTTGAGTCAGCATGTTTAGTAGTACTGAGGCAAATCCAATTTATCCAGCCTAAGGGCATGTACAATGGTACATGTCAGCTATCTATAAGGGTATGCCACATCAGATTTTGGATGATATGGAGAAGAGAGAGGGAAGAGAGAGAAATATGCCGTCTACTATTTAACAGACGGCCTTATAGACAGCTTTATAGTGTATATACCATTGTACAGGCAGTCTATTAATCATATGAGAGATCATTACAGACCGCTATATAGACAGTCTATTGTATAAGTTGTCTTTAGTACTGTCTATAGATGACATGGAGGTACATTATAGACAGCTGTCGTCTAAACCACTGTACATGCCAAGCACCGCATTTTCTGAAGGGAACATATCATGTGCACATGGAGCCCTTGTGCACATGTGCAAACATTAAATCTGGACTGTCCAAATCCCATCCAACGGTGATTTGATCGGGGGGCTAATTGCAAAATGTTTGCACATATGATTTCGAATCACCGTTAGATGGGATTTGAATGGCCCAGCTTTAATGTTTGCACATGTGCACAAGAGCTCCATATGCACAGGATATGTTCCCTTTTCTGAAATCTTAAAGAGTTCAGATCGTGCATCCGTGTGCGTTGACTGCTGCAGTGGCACTAGCAGTAGCAAGCTAAAGGCAGAATAAGCAATGCTTGATTGATATGACCGGATTGGCATATATAGAATCATACACGCTGCAACAACAAAATAGAAAAGAAGATTATATGCCAAGGTTGGTTTACATAAGATGAAAACCGAATATATCTGTTGGAGTTGTTGCCGTGCATAGGTCTGCCGTTGGTGCGGCTACATAGGCCGGGTTGTCTGTCTAACACTCCTCCGCAGTCGGAGCGTCGGTGGTGCGGGTGTTCAGACTGGACCTGAACTCGGTGAAGAGGGACATAGGCAGCCCCTTGGTGAAGATATCAGCATATTGTAACGACGTCAAGACGTGGAGAACGCGAATAGCGCCCAAAGCAACACACTCGTGGACGAAGTGAAGGTCGATCTCGACATGCTTGGTGGGCTGATAAGAGCATCTCCAACAAGGCCCCCTAAAACAGGGTCCCTATTTTGGATTTAGGGACCCCCCCTATTTTTTAGGGCCCTGTTTTCATAGCACAAGTTCAGCAACAGCTCCTAAATCTCAGCCTCTATTTTACTTTTTCTCCTATTTTGACATATCCGCTATGTATAATCTTCATTTGACACCACTAAAATTCAATCAAAAATATTTGTAATACATAAAACATAAGCATATTAACATTTACAATTTAAAAATATGATATTTCAAATTTAAATTTAAAATTTTCAAAACATGATAAATAGAAACTCCGAACAATGAATCAAACTACGAAGCGCTGTGAATTGCCTACAAATGCTCAATAAGATCATCTCGAAGCCTCTCATGTATTTAGGGGCTGAGGAGGCAAATTTAAGGGCCTCCTAATTTTAGGGGCTTGAGTTGGGGCTCCCTGGGAATTGGGGCTGAGGAGGCAAATTTAGAGGCCTCCTAATTTTATGGGCTTGAGTTGGGGCCCTCCTGGATCTATTTTTTTACTACACTCCCTATTTTAAGGTTTAGGGGTTGGTTTAGGGGCTCTGCTGGAGATGCTCTAATGCACTGGATTCGTTGAGAGGTAGATGGCACTGATGTTGTCGCAGTAAACGAGTATTGCACGACGGAGAGGGCTGTGCAGCTCATGAAGAAGTTGGTGTAGCCAACAAGTTTCAGCAACGGCATTGGCTACATCTCTGTACTCAACTTCTGCACTGGAACGGGACACCGTGTGTTGCCGTTTGGAGGACCAGGAGACGAGATTGTCACCAAGGAACATGGCATAGCCCGATGTGGACTTGCGTGTGTCCAGGCAACCCGCCGAGTCAGCATCGGAGTAGGCAACGAGATTCGTCGAGGTAGACTGCTAAATGAGGAGGCTGTGGTTCGGAGTGCTGCGCAGATACCGGAGAATGCGCTTAGCAGCTGTAAGATGAGGCTCCCGAGGATCATGTATATGGAGGCAGACTTGTTGTACGACGTATGCAATGTTCAGCCTAGTGAAGGTGAGGTACTGTAGAGCACCAGCAAGGCTGTGGTAGTGAGTATCGCTCACTGAGGGACCGGCAAAAACTGAAACCTTGGAGTGAGTATCAACCGGAGTGCTGCACAGTTTGCATTCTGCCATGCTTGCGCCCTCCAGGATGTCTAACATGTACTACCGCTGTGAGAGAAAAAGACCACTGGCACGGTGTTGTACAGACATACCCAAAAAATGATGAAGTTCCCCAAGATCCTTCATAGCAAATTCTTGCTGAAGCGCAGAAATAGTCCGGCGGAGAATGGTGGGTGAAGAAGATGTGAGGACTATGTCATCCACATAAAGCAACAGATAAGCAATGTCAGTGCTGTAATGATAGACAAACAGTGAGGTGTCTGACTTGGCCTCGAAAAACCCAAGGGACAACAAGTGGGACAGGAAGTGACTGTACCATGCGCGAGGTGCTTGCCTCAGGCCATACAACGACTTGTTGAGATGGCAGACAAAATCCAGGCAAGAGGAGTTTACAAAACCAGTTGGCTAGGAGCAATACACTGTCTCAGTCAATGTGTCAATGCATTTTTAACATCAAGTTGATGGATGGGCCAATCCCAAGACACGGCACGAGATAGAACAATGCGTATTGTGGTGGGCTTCACAATAGAACTGAAGGTCTCAACAAAATCAATACCAGGACGCTGTAAAACCCCGAAGAACCCAGCGAGCCTTGTAAGGGTTGAGAGAACCATATGAGTTGAGTTTATGGCGAAAGATCCACTTGCCGGTGACAATATGTGCATTGGGAGGTTGTGGAACTAAATCCCATGTGTGATTAGCTTTCAAAGCAAAAAACTCCTCTTCCATGGCACTCCACCAATTTGGATCAGCAAGTGCCAAGCGGTGTCTTGGGGATGGGAGACAATGCCACGGCATGAAGATTCATGCAGTGTACTGGTTGGTGAAATCCGTGCTTGCCGCGAGTTTCATTGTCAGTTCCTCGAGAAGAAGGTCGGAGCGGGCCTTGAGGAACTTGGGGAATGGCCACTGCCGCTTGAGAAGTGTCGCCACGTAGGCGAACTTCTCATTCAGACCGCGCAAGACGTTCAAAACGAGAGTCCGGTCGTGAACGGGCTCGCCCACATCGCCGAGGGCATCGGCCATGCCCTTCATCTTGTGGCGGTAGTCGGAGATAGAGAGCCCGCCCAGTACGAAGTTTCGGAACTCAACGTCGAGAAACAACGCGCGAGTTTCCTTGTTGCTGATGAATTGTTGCTCGATCCCGAGCCAGATGATGCGGGCGATGGTGGCCGGCTGCATCACAATCTTGAGGAGTTCGGTGGAGAGAGTACCGTACAGCCAAGAGATGACGACGCAGTTCATACGATGCCAATCGGGGCGCGTCAAGATGAGCCTCGTTGGTGAGGACATGGCTGATCAGGGAGAACTTGTCGAGGGTGATGAGCATGAGGCCGTGCCACTTGGTGTAATTGGGGGAGAGGAGGTTGAGGACGATCAGCATGAGGGCGGCAGATATTCGTGACGCCCACGGCCTGGGCATGAAGCTGCTCGATAGTGGCTGCCTCGGCGAGGATCAACGCACGCTCGGCAGCATTCTGTTCGCGAGTGGCAGCGGCTTCGCGTTCCTGGACAGCAGCGGCCTCGTGCTCACGCTCAACGGTGGCTGCGGCAGCGTCGTCGTTGGCCATGGTGGTAGCGCAGATGGATTAGCGGAAGGTGGAGGTCATGGGACCGTAGTCTGATACCATGAAAACGTACAAGCTAAAGGCAGAATACGCAATGCTTGATTGATATGATCGGATTGGCATATATAGAGCCATACACGATGCAACAGCAAAACAGAAAACAAGATTACATGCCAAGGTTGGTTTACACAAGATGGGAACCGAATATATCTGTTGGAGTTGTTGCCGTGTAGAGGTTTGCCGTTGGTGCGGCTGCATGAGCCGGGATGCCTATCTAACAAGTACAATACTACATGTGTTGCAGGTTTGAAGCTGGCACCCAGGGTATGCCTTTCCTTGAGTTGTGGCCGTTTGCCTAGAACTATGTCACATCTTGACGACAACCATTCTTTGTGATGGGCTTCCCTTATGAACTTGGCTGGCTCCAGGCGTTGGAACTGAATAATACTCAAGCTATTCTTTGCCTGACACAGTTGCTTTCGTAGCTCAGTTGGTTAGAGCACCCGTTTAGTAAGCGGGAGGTCTTGAGTTCGACTCTCAACGAAAGAATTTGAATTACTTGTTTGTGCATCTTTTTCCCCAAAAACATTACACTTGAATTATTTGTCTGTGCCTTTTCCCCCCAAAACATTACTTTAGCTGTCTTATTTTGTCCCAGCCAGCTGTTAGCTCGAAAGGAAAACAATTCAGCACACTTCAAAACGAAGCATTTGAATTATTTGTTTGTGCCTTTTTCCCCAAAAACATTACATTTGAATTATTTGTTTGTGCCTTTTCCCCCCAAAACATTACTGTAGCTGTCTTATTTTGTCCCAGCCAGCTGTTAGCTAGAAAGGAAAACGAAGCATTTGAATTATTTGTTTGTGCCTTTTTCCCCCAAAACATTACTGTAGCTGTCTTATTTTGTCCCAGCCAGCTGTTAGCTAGAAAGGAAAACAAAGCATTTGAATTATTTGTTTGTGCCTTTTTCCCCCAAAACATTACATTTGAATTATTTGTTTGTGCCTTCTTCCCCCAAAACATTACTGTAGCTGTCTTATTTTGTCCCAGCCAGCTGTTAGCTAGAAAGGAAAACAATTCAGCACACTTCAAAACGACAGTATTCAAAGCGAAAAAAACTGGCGAACCATTTATACGCCCTACACAATCAGATTTCAGGAAACTGAAACTGCAAGCTAACATTTCCATCCATTGGACTTGAAAAACGACCAGCAACAGCTGTCTTGTTAGCATTCTGAATGCTAAACAGCCAGTAACTCAGTATTCAGAAACTGCAAGCTGAGAGCATCGCACGCACATAGAAACTTGGGAATTGCTAGGGATCGGACGTCTGTTTTTTTTGCAACATTTTTTTCTACGTAGTGAAACATTTTTTTCTACGTAGTGAAACATTTTTCTTCGACAAACAGTAAAAAAATGTTTCATACGTTTAAAAAATATTTTATACGTTCAAAAAAAATATTGCGGGGCATCCGAAAAAAAACAAAACAAAAATCGGACGTCCGGATGGAAGTTTCACCCTAGAAACTTCTGTTATCTTGCTGCCATTCTGAATTTCAGTTATACAAGTACCACACGATCGCCATGGTACCACAGTTCAAAGCCACAACATAAACTGTTCCACTACATATAACAACAGTATTTTTGCTCTGTTCCAGGATCACAGCAATATTGCGAAGAAAGAAACTAAGTACAGAAAGGCCTTTTCTGCTTCAGAAAAAAAAACCGCATGTTCTGCGCCCACTATGTAGCTAGCCACCCTTTGCTGAATCTTGAATCATTCAGATCGCTCTCTGTCACTGAAGAGCACGGACAATAACATCACAAAACTTGCACATCAGAACCCAGAAACCAGCAAACCAACAATGCATCAGAAGTAGATGACGCTTACCTTCTTCTGCTGCTCGCCGGACGGACCGGACTCAGTTCTCTGACCAACGATGTAGGACAGCACGCACGACACCACGCTGAGAGCCAGAGAAGCGCCGAGAATGGCAAGAACCCTGAAAATTGTTCCGCTGTCGTCGCGATCTTCAGGACCCCCCGACGCCGTCGCTGTTGGCAATGCATATCCGGGTCTCGCGGAAGAAGACGAATCTCTTGTGGCTTCGAAACGGCTGATTGCTGCCCGTGTCCCCCGAACACAAGCGGCATGTTGACTCACATCCCTGATCTGGAAGCCCTCGGTGCCGCGCTGGCGCTGGCGCTGGCCGCGGACATCGTCCGCCGTGACGGTCCTCACCCACTCCGGCCTCGGTTCCGACGAGCCGCGGACCAGAGAAGAGAGGAACCTGTCGAGAACAATGTTACTTCGACGAGCCTTGGCACGGGCTCTACCCTCGGCTTCCTCGGGGATGAAGTGGTAAGGGCGGGGCTGCTTCCTGCCTCGTGAAGGTAGGCGGTAGGAGGAGGAGGACGCCGCTGCATCCTTCGCGTCGGAACTCGCCTTGGTAGCCGTGGCATCCAACTCTGGCGAAATCGTTTGATCAGACGAATAAAAAATAAGTCAATCCAAGAACAGAGCCCTTTATGAACTTACCAGAGCGAATCGCCTTGTGGAGCCCTGACGGCGACGCTGACGGCAAATTTGAGCCGTGGCTCACAGGGGGAGGTGGATCACTTGTGGCATGTGTGCCGGCCGACGCTAGGCCTCCCGCGGCGATGAAGTGCGTCGGGCCGGATTGCTTCCTGCTTCGGGACGGCAGGAGGCGATAGGTGGACGGCGGCGTGGCATTAGCCGCAGTGGCTCGGGACACTGACAAATGCTCTGCTCAGATGAATCGAGAAAATACCGAAGAACAGAATGCTTCGGATTGTTGATCTTACCGAGGCAAGCCTTCCTCTCATTTGTGACCATCTCATCATCTTTGTTCTTGTCGCTGCCCGACGCGGCGTCTTGATCAGCATCGACCATTGCAGAAGCGTCCTCAGGCAACCCTGGCACCGACGCTGAAGGCGATGTGCTCTTGGATCCAGCCGACGCAGCAGCTCGCCCCGCGAAGAAGTGCGTCGGGGCGGAAAACTTCCTGCTTCGGAACGGCAGGCGGCGATAAGGGGAAGGCGGCGTCGTGTTAGCCGCAGTGGCTCGGAACTCTGAAAAATTCGTGGTCAGACGAATCAAGAAGATAACCAAGAACAAGAAGAGAGGAGAGCCTCTCGGGTTGGTCTCCTTACCGAAGCGAATCGCCGCTGGGTTATTGAACACCTCGTAGTGTTCGTTCTTCGTGCTACCCGGCGCGGCTCTATGGACGCCATTTGCCACCGCCGCAACTCCCTCCGACTCCGGCAAAGGCTCCTGCTCCAACGAATTAAGAAGGAACTCAAGAACAGAGCATCTCGGGTTGGTCGGCACCTCACCGGGGTCCTCGCTCACCTCAAGATCTTCGTTCTTGGTACTCTCCAAAGAGGCACTATGGCCGGTATTGTCCACCGCCGAGACGCCCTCCAATTCCGTCAGGCCTTCGGCATCGGCCACCTCGCCGGAGGGCCCCGCCACCAGAGCAATTCCTCCTCCGTTCTCCTTACCCTTAGACAGATCAAGAACCGCGTGCTCGTCTTGCTCCATTTGGGATCGATCGAGTCCTTGTCCTGGGATTCTTGTGTTTTGGGGGATGAAGAGGAAGCGAGGAGGAGGAGGTGGAGGAGGGAAGAGAGGCGTTTGAAAAAAAGCAGAGGAGAGGCGAAGTAGAGATGGTGGGAAAAGGCGCGAGCGGTTGTAAACTCTGAAGCGGCGGAGACCAGTTCGTTAGTCAGTTGCTGCCGTGATGTTTAGAGTTTGGGTGGACCCAGTTCACAGGAACGGATGGTGGGTTCTCGACCTTTTTGCGCTTCGAGATTCGTGAAGTGCATCTTGAACTATCCCGGATTGCGTCGGTCTATGGACCGCGTCGAGCAAGTGGAAGGAGAAGAGAACGGGATGGCGGTGGCGTAGCGGAGGTCGTTAACCGCACACGTTCGGCGTCAGTGAGATAGGAGAGCGTTTCACGTCGGATATTGACGCCAACTTTAACACGGACCTGCTAGGCTGCTACACGCAGTTTCACGGGTCGCTCTTGTTACAGCTTTGTAGCGTGATGTGCAGTAAAGTGAGTCCGTGCACAAGGTTAGCTTACGAGTTAACTCATGAGATGTGCCAAACAGGAGGGCCAGTGACATCTCCAATCCAAACACGAATGAAATGAATCCCCAAGGGAGCAAAGCAGGAATCAACAGTCACATCGCGGAAGCTCTGCCTTGCATAGTTGCATGCCGTGGCTAGGGTTTTTTTGGGTGGGTCCCACATAGCAGTCACGAAACTGACAGCCACACAGCTTCCACCGGCGGCGAGCGGTTCACGTGACCACCGTACCCTCGGAACATTCAAACCTAGGAGAGAGAAGGGTAAGACAGAGGCGCGGCTCTGCTCTGCTCACGACGCATCAAACTGACATGTGGGGCACAAACATATGACCCGCATGGCAGTTGCTAGGTAGTGCATACCTCACCTTTCCGTTCGGTCAACCTGATCCCGTGCTCCCACTTGGAAAGGCAACTACGACAGAAACGGAACAAACTCGGTACTAAACAGAGACTGACGTGTAGGGCTCAACACTGTGATGGTTTTTCTGTCCCATGTGTCAGTTTGTTTGTAGAACCGGCTGTGTGGATGTTAACAACGTGCAGGTGGGTTGTATCTGTATGCGCGCTCGCAAAATGGATCCGGCTGCGTTGCGTTGCGTCGCGTGTGGCATCCAGCCAGCCCAGCCGCACACTACTACACTACGCCGACCAGCCCAGCTAGTAGCATTTTTTTCCCTTCCCCTTTTGCCCTTTCCAAATTGCCTTCCTTGCGTGCAAGAATTTGGTACTTTGCAACAATCATTCATGATCCCTGTGACATATCAATTTTCGTTAGGGGTTGGTATTTGATTTATTTTTTTGGTTTTTTGTTTGGTTTATTTTGTTTAAAACTAATTTAGTTTTTACAAACCGGCTACCGAAATTCTCATTCCAACATTATAAATCGAACCGAATTAACCGAACAAATTCGATTCGGTTAATTCGATTAACCGAAATCTGACAACAACATTCATATCACATAATACTACCGAAGTCGAACATATTACGAGGGTTTTACAAAAGTCAAGGCAAGACCTTAAAACCAATAAAAATTGCCATCTACGGCTTCCTGGAAATCCTCGGTGTCTTGAAGCTCTGGGGAGTTGTGTTTAAGCAAGGGTGAGTACACAACCGTACTCAAGAAGTCGCACAAAAATTTCTGAATACTACATGCAGGAGATTATCAAAGGATGGCACAAGTTTAATTATTTACGTGGATGCAATTTTATTTCCAAGTTCATTTTACATTTGAAACACAAACCATAAATGATAGTAAGAGGGTATTCTCAAAGCAATCACCATTAAACCACTTCTCAAAATTCATCCAAAGAACTAACTTGAGCTCGGTTACGGGAGTCACCCCAGTTCAAACTTAGCTTCATTAACCAAAAGCACGGCGTATTCGAATACCATTTTAATTTGACTCTGCAGAGCTGCTCAGCTTTACCCACAAGTTATCTACGGCTGTTAATGCCAAGCACTACAAACATGCAACTTAAATGCATGCGGCCCGGCCGAGATCATCACGGTCTTTTGTTATACATTCCTGGATAGCCCTTAACCGGTAGGCCCAAGGCCACTCCACTCGGGACCACTATCCGGAGCGAGTACCTACCGTTGTGAGAACCGACAAATGGCGCTACACGAGCCTATTCCCGTTCCACCCCACCGGTCATTCCCCCACCGGGTATGCTGCTCCCCATTCTCTCGCCGAGAATGGTACCACCATTTAAGTATTTTTCAGGATATGCACAATGTACAGAGCTATGTCGAAGGCAGTTCAACTAACCGATCCGACTTGTGATTGAGCGGGATCTTAAGTTATTTACTTTGCTCAAGGTGGTTTAGCCTTATATTGCCAAAGACTAAGCCATTTAAACATCCACGAACCAATCTGGTACTCACTGTACCAGCCACCGAAACCAACCATGTCATTAATCATCAGCCGGGGATCGGACTCACATCCACCTCGTGGTTAGTCCAATACTGTCCCCCTGATTGTAGCACATTTTAAAGTACTCCGAGCCAACTGCTCGCCAACCTTTCATTTCTCATTTAAAGAATTTTTGAGTGAACTAATATAAGTAATAATTTAACTATGACATGAATGAATATCAACCAAGGTCATTCAAAGTTCAATAAGGTTCATCAACATCAAGGAGGCTAATCGCGAAACTGGGTTTAGCTATGTTGCATGTCATTCTAAACTAACGGCTTTCTGTATTTAAACATACAGTTCAAAGTAATGCAGTATAAATTAAATAATACGATATTATCATGGCAAGGTGGGTTCAATATGTTCAAAGGTGTGCGGCTTGCCTTGCTGCGAGGCGGGGTCGGCTAGGTCGTAGTCGACGTAGTCGTACACATCTCCGTCTTGGTCCTGCTTCGGCTCCTGAGTCTTCTCAGGCTCCAACTGCTGCGTGTACGTCGGGTTTAGTGCAAAGAAAGAGAGCAATAAGTAAAACAAACAAATAAAAAAAGAAAAACCGGAAACAAAACGAAACATAAAATGGAAAAAGGGCTAAAGGAGAGTTTGAGGGCAATGTGGGTATTTTTGGAATTTTGGGAACTTTGAATGGCGAAACGGAGACCGTATTTGGACTCAATGGCTCAAAACGGTCAAGATGTGTATTTTGGCTATTTTTGGAGTTCTCGGGGATTTTTGGAATTTTTGGATTATTTAAATGGATTTATCGGATTAATTAAATCCGAAAATAAGAGAAAACAGAAAAACAGTAATAGGCCATTTCGGGCACGACCCATTCGTCCGAACGGCATGAGGGCCACTGCACACGCGCGGGGCGAATTGGGCCGGCCAAATTTGCGTGATTCGACCGACTAACAAGCTGGGCGTGCCTGTTAGTGGTTCAGGGAGGCTGGCAGGTGGGTCCAAGGGCGGCGTGACTGGCGCGTGGGTCCGAGGAGCCATGAGGCTGACTGGTGGGGCCGCGGGCGAGCAGGGGCAGTGTTTAAGAAGCCGACAAGTGGGGCCGGGGCGGCAGAGAGCAGAGAGGGCAAGGGTTGGGTAGGGTTAGGGTGAGGTCGAGTGGCGGCGATGATTTTGGTGGTGGCTCGAATGGTGGGCAAGGGCGGCCATTGCTGGGGGAGAAGGGGGTCGGGGAGGGCTTCAGCGGTGGAGAAGAAGGGTCAGGGAGGGGTCCTAGGGCTAGGGTTATGGAGTCGGGCGGGGAAAGAGTGGCGGCGGGGTGGCCTTTGGCAGGAGGGGAGGAAGAAGGGGGTCGGGCGGCGGTGGAGTGGAAGAGGAAGGTACGGTGCTCACCGAAGATAAAGGGAGGGCAAGGACAGGGGAGAAGAGGCGGTGCATGGCCTTTTATAGTCGCTCGGGGCACCGAGGGGGGGGTCGGCGAGCTACCGCCATGGGCGAGCGACGGCGACGGGATTTGGTGGCGGAGGCAACGGCACGGGGCAGCGGGGCAGTTGGGCACAGTCGGCGAGGCTGAGGGGATGGCGACGACCGGCCAAGAGAGGAGGAGCAGGTGAGGGCAGCTCGGCGCGCAAGGCGAGGCGAGGATGATGCGCGCGAGATCGGATGGCGACGGGATTGCGACGATCGCGCGAGAGGGCGGAAGCAGGAGGGGATGACGCGAGGTGATCGGACGCACGACGACTGGGTGGGCGCGGCCGAAGAACCGGCGGTGCAGGCGAGGAACTGGCGGACCGAGCAGAGCGACGGAACGTCGAAGGACCGAAGGTCCAAGAGGGGAAACCAGGTACACGCTCAACCACTCCAATTCAAGATTTCCAAATTCCAGAATCTGAGAGTTAAAATCGAATTAACTTGATTAAACTCCAATTAACACAAAATTAGGGTTTGATTTCTTTTGAAATTTTGGGGACATTTCAAATTTTGCCTTAAAATGGTCACGTTTCATCACACCAAATTGTCCAAATATACAGTACTAGGAAGCCTACTGAGATCACAACAAACAAACATTTGAAACTTTTAGTTTCTTCCATTGGTTTTCACCTTTTCAAACAAGATTCAATACTACATTTAGTGGGAAAAATTGCAAACCATAGAGCTTACTGCTTAGTCAATAACTACTCCAGTTCGTGGTGTTGTGGATGTGGTGGAGGAAGCGGAGGAGCTGTGGATGCAGCAGGGGAGCCAGGGAGGCGGAGGAGCCATGGATGTCGCTTAAGTCTAGGGCCTAGGGCCTGGGGGGATGGGATGGGCGGTCCGAGAGCGACAGACGGTGACTTCGTGACTGGGCTGCACTGGATCAGGATCGGGAGTCAGCACCTTCGTCTTCGGGATTAGGAGTCGGCACTGGCAAATGGCCGATTAGGGAAATGTGGGCTGTGGTTCGAGCCTTCGAGGAAAGGGGATTTTGTGAAATTACACTTTGGTTATTCAGTTTCTAGAAAGCAAAAATCGAACCAAAAATCTTAAACCAAATTATGTCAAAATTAAAACCGTACCATAAACTGAAAACCTAAAAAAATGAAGTTTTCAGTTAATTCGGTTCAGTTCGTTTTGATTTTTTGGTTTCGGTTAAAAAAAATGCCCACCCCTACTTTTCATAATCATATCACGTCCTTTTGTATTATCCTCTATAGTTACAAGGATATACTGCTCAAACTTTGCAACTTCGAAAGGAAAACAAATCTCACATAGTTTGAAATGGAATAGTTAGGCTTGATTTCTTGGAATGCATGTTGAGACATAATTTCAATTCAATCAAAGTGTACGACTAGTTTGACGTTACCCTCAAACTGGAAAATTTAAAGATACTCTTCTAATATACCATAAGCCATTTTCCCATCCACCTCCATCTTTTCTCTTCCCTCCTCTCTAACATAAAAAACTAAAATTAGAAAATTTTAATGGCAAGTTTCAACTTAAAAAAACTTTAATTAAAAAAATTCAACTTAGAAAGTTTCAACTTGAAAATTTTCAAATCGAAAAGTTTCAACTCTAAAAACTTTTCAATTAAAAAACTTTTTGTTTGGATACTTTCTATTCGAAAAATTTCAATTCAAAAAACTTTCGGTTCAAAAAGTTTCAATGCAAAAACTTTCGAATGTTATTAAAAAATACTTCTTATTAAAAAAAACTTAGGAGAATTTAAAAATAAAAACTATTTTCATTTTGAGGGTAGGGAATGGCGAATGAAAGGGGCATAAATGGAATGACGCCATGTGTCGCTACGAGAGAGCTGGGAAGGAAGTGGGAGAGCAAGAGAGTGGTGTCATTTATGACAATGAGATGATGTTTAGAGGATACTCTCAAATTAGCAATTACTAGTATATTGCCCGTGCTAACGCTACGGCGATATTTTAAAAAAAGAGAAACGAGATTACCAAATTTTCCAATCGGTACTTCCAGATCGCTTGTTCGCTGATCGCTGAAGGATCGTTGATGCTAAGTACCCCTAAACAGTGTCTAGAAACGCTAAATAACACTAAACAGCGGAAGAAATCTATGCACACCTAGAAAGCTAGTCTTCAAACGACGCACATAGCATCACCACCACCTCCATTTCTTCTCTTCGATGGTTCACTTGATTCAAGGAATCAAGGATCCACACCTTCAAATCACTTGATGGACCCACATCTTCAAATCATTCACCCGCAACAAAAAAAAAATCATTCAAATTATACCCGCTAAATTTAATCAAAGCTACAAATATCTTGCGACTAGGTCCGAAACCAAATAACCCCACGCTTTGTAGGTAATTTTACCATATGCGAACATGTGATTCATTTTATACCCTTTTAGTATTTACCTGCCCTCTGAGCTTCGCTTGGCACTTACCTATGTCATAAAACTGTGAAATTTTTAGTCATTTTAGTCCCGTTATGATTATTACGCCAAAACATAGAATGGCTTACATCTCAAAGTAAAATATCTACCTCTTGTCTCTACTTAGGGTATGTTCGATTTTACTTTTGATTCTAGATTCCGGTTCTAAAAGCTGAATAAAAACAAATAGTCTGATTCTAAAATTTGATTTTTATAATTTAGTCCATCTATATATACTAGAATCCACAGTCTATTTTATACGAGCTTATGTGGATTCCAGTTTCGAGAGAATCCACGGTGAAAACAAACAGCCCTAAAAAAAAACACCACCGAATTAAGAACGATAAGGTGTTGCATACTTGCATGCAAATGAAACACCGCACTCCAGCCATGCAGTTGCTGAATGCAAAGGCAATTTACCACCCATCCACATCAACAGCAAACACACACACCTTTCCTCCAAAAAAATCCGAACGAAGTAGAAAACGAAGTAACACCCTATAATTCGCCTCCCCAACGCGCACACCCCAAATATTTATTCATCAACAACACGTACTATTCCATCATTTTTCCTTTCCCCCACACTTGCATCGCCGAAGCCAACCTCCTCCCTCTCCTCTTCTCCTCCTCACCACGTCCCACGCCCTCCTCCTTCCTCCTCTCGCCGCCGCCACAGCCCGTGAAGGGCTGAAGGATTACGCCCGCGTCCGCGTACGTCATCGCGACGTCGCCCGCGGCCATGGTGATCTCGGCCGAGCCGCCCCCGGCACCCCCGCCGGATCCCGTCGCCGACTGCGCGGCGGCAGCGGCCACGGAGGTAACGCCGAACGCTCGCCAGACCGTGTCGTTGTCGTCGTTCCCGTCGCTGAAGACGTGGGGGAGCCACCGCGTCCTGCGGTGTGCCCACGTCAACCGCGCCGCCGAAGCCATCGCGACCGCCGCCAGGCGCTCCCCGGAGCAGCTCGACGAGGTCAGGGAGAGGCTCCTGCTCCACCTCCGCGAGGTGGCTGCCGGGACCGACGCGGGCGCAGCCGACGCGGAAGCGGCCGCCGACCCGGCGGTGGCGGCGTCTTCGCGGCCGTGGAAGCTGCGCACTCGACGTCGCCCCGCGGTGGCCCCTGCGGCTAGCGCGTCGGCGCCACCCGAGCGGAGGGCGGCGAGGGCCCGCGCGGAGGCTCTCGACAGGCCGCGGTTCTCGGTGACGCTCACCAGCGAGGAGATCGAGGAGGACATCTACGCCGTCACCGGCGCGCGCCCGCGCCGCCGGCCTCGGCGGCGGCCCCGCCCCGTTCAGAAGCAGCTCGATGTGAGTTCCGTCGTCTCCCTCACCTTTCTTCCCTTACACTTCACCCCCAGGGGCCGGTTTGTAATTTCGTAAAACTTGTCGTCCGCAGCTGCTATTTCCCGGTGCGTGGCTGTCGGAGATCACCGTCGAGTCTTACCGGGTGCCGGAGGATCGGTGAGCTCACCAGGATCCAACAAGCACCGTCGAGCCGTCATCGACTAGCAGTAAGCAAGAAGCCGAAAGAAAGGCAAATTCACCAATCACAATCCCTTGTGCTATTGATTCTTAACTTGTTCCTCCCTGCTCCGCTGGTGTTGTTATTATGAGCTGTCAATCGATTAATTGATCAAATAGAGTGCTAGTAGTAAGCTGCAAGTGATGACTAGTTAGTACTAGTTCTTATTAGCAGAGGTCGTAGTGGAGTGCTAATAGTGGTATTGTTCGTCACATTTGTTAACATCTCAATTGCAATATTGACGCTACCTTCCTTCCATTGTTTGATCTTTCCTTCTCCATTGCACTTCTTCATAGTCCAAGTGCAAAGACCTACATACGTTCATCACAAAAACAACGGCGTTGACAACACAGTACTCTTGATAACATTTTTTTGTTTCCGGAAGTGGCATTAGTCGATTAGTAAGTCTTTTGAGAAGTTAATTGTAGTTTTTTTATTTTGGGTCGCAAACCGGCAACGGCTAGGGTGGTGCGGCTTACGGCTGGGCCGCATCACGCATGGGCACGGGGCCCAACCGCTTTTAGTAGGAAGAAGAATCGCAACTGACTCGCGGGCCCGACCATCCCCGGGAACCGAATTGTAGTTTGGAAAACCCGGGCACCACTTGCCCCTGCTTTTAGTACCCCCGTGGAGCCTACCTGTCAGCCAGGCCGGAGTTAGTTGGCACGTATCTGATCCAGGGTGGTCCCGATCGTGGACCGTCCAACTTTGGCGATGCCGTGCGGTTTGTACGCTTCCTTGGAGCCTGCTCGGTGCATGGGCTCGGTCCATGCACGCTGCTGACATTAGCCGGAGGCTATGTGCCGGGCGCCGTTGTTTTCATGAGTTAAACGAGGAGTTTTTCTTCTTCTTCTTCTTGATTGGTTGGGGCTTCAATTCAAGTCATGGCAACTGTTTTAAGTTGACGGTGAAAAACACCAGACTGTTGAGAAATGGATGGCTCGATTAATCGCTTAATGATCCTGGTCCTCTTCTGCGCCGGTCGAATTGTAGGTGCCTGATTGGCGACGGATGGTCCAGATCATGCTGACAGTGCACCTACCCGATGGGACAAGATCGACATGCATGGCAATGTTGCTCATACAGGCCTAGGCTGCATAGCAGAGGATTCAAGTGCCCTGTAATTATGTGACTATGTGATCCCTTCCTCTAGGTTGGTTGAGGCCTGCGAAGATATGGACCTTGTAGTATCCGCCGTCTTTTGAGCTGTTTTACGCCGTGACGTGCTTTCGCACTTGGATCCGTCTCCCTTCATGTGTAGTATTGTTGTGGTCCTGACCGTTAAGCCATGGGTTCGGCACTCATGGTTACTGTTGTTGGTTTGGATGCATCAGCCTAAATCAATTCCTTGTTTGTCTTTAGGAGTTAGTGTCCAAATCTTTTAGTTTGAGCGTGCAAAATCCCTCCTCCTTCAAATCCTTGTCCTTATTGCATTTTAGAGAGTTTAAAGTTTGTAACGTTGGACGATCGAGCACCCTTGAATTCTCAGCCCCACTTAGGCTGTGTTTGTTTAAATTAGTCTTTAGAGGAGAAGTTCTTTGGATTGGAAGAAAGTGGCCTCTTTGGAGTGGAGGCCAGAAGTGGAAGAAACTTGATGAAGGGGATGGCAATTTTTGTAAATAAGATCAAGTTGCAAAGGTACCGAGGAAGTGGGATTTTCGGAAGCTCAATGACCCAGAAGCATCGTTTTCCTTGCTTCTCTCGTGTAGTGCAAATTGAGCTGGAGCTTCTCCTCTCCAGCTAGCTAAAAAATTACTGTTTGTTTTGGCTTGTGACTTATGAAGACCTAGAAGCCAAATAAACCTAAGCAGAAGCCTAAACAAACACAACCTTAGAAGACAGATCTTGCGGAAACTAAAATATTTCTTGCGAATTTGTTAGGAAACTCTCACGTTCCAAATCCCTCATGGTACGAGAGTCCTGTTTGTTGATTGCTAAATTATATTGTTGCCAGAAATGGATGGTCGAGGTAAGGTACATGACTAGTGGTGGGCACTTGGGCCGGGTTCTTTTGGGCCGGCCCGAAGCACGACGGGATGGTCCGGTGCAAAGCCCGGCACGATCCGTGTCGGGCTTGAGAACCGGGCACGATGGACGGCATGACCCGGCACGATCGTTTGGACTGGGCCCGTGCCGGCACGGCACGAATGGGCACGAAATCACAGATTAAAACCTAAAAGTTGGCAGATATTGTTGATTCATGGCATCTTCAAGCATTGCATTTATGTTTGACATTTTGTTGATGTGATTAGTCTCTTATGTAATTAAAATAGGTAGTTTAGTAGTAGTGATGTGTTTTATTTTTTTGCTCGTCACAATAGTGAAAATGGGTCGGGCCTGGGCTAGCACGGCATGAAGCAGGCACGAAGCGTAAATGGGCCGGGCTTGGGCTCGCCAAAGGCGAGTCGGACCGGTACGGCCCGGCACGGTGGGCACGATGGGCTGTTGTGGCACGGCACGATTCCGGCCCGAAGGCCCGGGCACGGCACGGCACGACGCCCACCTCTATACATGACATGGCTTTCTGAAACAATTTTGTCTAACGCTTGGCAAAAGCTTCCCAAACCCAAAGTATGGTTAGCCCTGATCTGGGTGAGGAATTGCACAGTGTATGGGCGGGCCCAGTTGCAGCTGTACAAAACACAAGTCTACCCCAAGAGAGCCTACGAGACGTGGGTGCAGGAGAGGTGACAGTCGAATATTATGTCAAATAATGCTTGCTCTGGGCATAATTGGCGTCTAAGTACTACTTACAATATGTAGAAACCGGAGTTAAGCCCTTGTATCGTAGGAATTTTCAGTAAGATTTTCAGATGTCAAGGTTGAGTGTGCATGAGAGTAAAAATAACCCATATCGTTCGGTTCGGCTGGGATTCTGACCAAGGCGACTAGCGTTAAGATTCAAAGAGTGGCACGTGCTAAATTCCATCGAATTCCATCCATATTGTATTGTACTACTACCGATGACACCGTGGCGGCCGGGTCGTATTCCAGGGAGTAATGGTTAACGCGTTGAGTTGGAGTGTAACTACGCGTCGCCTTGTGTATTTAGCTTTTCGCCGGCCTTGGAACCGTACGGTACACAACCATGTCAGCCTACCCTGGTCTTGTGTTGGTGCGACCAGTCAAGTAAAACTATGTTGGGTGCATGCGGCCTCGTACTTTCCATGCTTGGCCTGGCAGGTGCGACTGTACGCATGCAGGGTTCATGAATGGCAACGACGCTTTGTGTATCCCAAATCCCAACAGAGGAACAAACTTATAGGAACATAGCACCTGAGCTACTCTCGGTGTTACATATAGTGATATGGACATATGCTATGGTTATGAGAATTTCGCTTCTCCTAATTGTAAGCGACACGGAGCCACAATTCACATGGCAACAGGAATAGGCAGGTTCAGTGACCAACTGACCATTATTGCTTGAGGAATAAAAAGCCAACGCATGCCAACGCTTTGGCAGAGCAAGCAGCCTAGCCTCGAGCGAGCTACCTATTTCTCGTGTCATTTCCGTTCCATTCCATTACGTCGGCAAGAACTTCTTCACTCTATATCCAAGTGGAGAAGGACATCAACAGCACCACTAAGATGGAACATGTTACAGTGGTAGTAGTTGTATTTCTGACTGGGAAAATGTGAAGGATTGAGCAGTGCAGATCTCGGGGCAGCCAAGCCATCCAGGTGAGCAGCGTGGGCCTGAGACACTGCACCGTCGGCAACCCCAACTCGTGCTCCTCATCGGGTTGCGCGCGGAGACCATGCCCTCCCCTCGGCCAAACAAGATTCCCCCGTAAACACCAGCAATTTCTCTCTCTCTCTCTCTCTCTCTCTCTCTCTCTCATTAGAGCACAATAACTGAACATCATGTATTCATGCAGGTTTACTACAACTCCATGGCAAACACTAACCAGGAGAAGACGAGTGTCGGCAGTGAGCATCCTCAGAGCGGCGTCACGAAGCAATTGCTACAAATTCACTTTCACCTTTTCGTGTCCTGCTATGGTTATGCAAGTGCGTGCCGTTGCATTCTCAAGGCTGCCCCTTTTCGTGGAGCATGGACGCCTTGTGGCGGCGCAAGTTGATGCGCAGCTATGTGTTACGTGTATGTGTTGACATCAAGGTGTCTTTAATTGATTGAACAGATACGATTAATTTCGTAGTTGTGATTGATTTAGAAAGATTAGATTGGATATGGATGTAGGATCAAATAGGATAGTCCGTTTTTAGCAAAAGGTTTATTTTTAGGGATTAAAGCTATAAAAAGAAGTTAGAGAAAGAATCGATCGGTCTAAACGATGTAAAAGGGAGTCGACGAGCAAGCTGAAGGGACACAGCCAATCAATTAAATAATTCGCATGACTTCTTTACTTTTTCATTGACTAAGAGTAGTATTTTAGATTTGTATTTTTTTTGTAATTTATCTTGATCAATAAAGTTGCACATCGTCGATTATTGATTCCGTCGACTTACGCTACCCAGATTCACTTTTTCTTCGATGTTATTGCGCATCTCCTTTTTCGAAAAAAAATCTACCTTTATCTTTATCTAATTAACCCAACCAGGTTTATTGGATTTATCGGTTACATTTTATCTAATCGGCTTGAGTGGCTATTTGGATTATAGTTGAGAGAATTAATCGACCTAACAGCTCATTAAATCACATATTGTTTTTTGCAGGATCAAATTGGCTGGCACACCCGTACCCAGAATTAAACCCGGTGTTTGCTTGTGTTGATTATCGATTAACCACTCTTCACATTTTTTTTGGCATCAACACACTTTTGACACGTCCGGTGGGACCTATTGGTGCGTCAACAACATTATCTTCTACAGGGAAGTCAATCGCTCTATCCGACATCAATCATGAAGCAATAATCGTTTTCAACATTGGATGATTTAACGCCCGAACACTGAAAAGATATTGAGGATCAAAAAGCTGCATTCAAAACAGATGATGCCCAGCTGCTATTAGAAGACCCGACAAGGAATCATGCAGAAGGCCGCGTTGCCGACTGTCAACTTCGGCGACAAGGAGGCTTCGGGTACTAGTGGAAATCAACAGGTAAGCCGATACATACCTACGCAAGCAGAATTATCGGATATGATAAATCAATCTATACATCATACTCTTGTCAATCAGTCATCGACTTTGGTAACTACGCTCAGGCTAATGATAGCTAACAGCGTCAAGGAAGTCGCATAAGAGCTCGTATCGGTTGGGACATTACTTAATTTTTTGCAGTCATTGCCAAATTACCCAGTCTACTCCATTGCCCAAGACACCCAGACTGTGAAACCAGCGGTTGATCCAAAACTGTCGATTACTATTCCCACGGTGGCACTAACGCAGCCAACCGTGGTCTTGCCACGGGCCCCTGGTGCAAGTCGGATTACCCATTATCATGCCTACACAGATGGCTCTACATTAGATTCCCAACCCAGTTTACTTCCATTTGCTCCATTTGCGTCTATCCTAAATCGGTTGTCCAGCAGATCGAGACTCATATGCATCCTCACTATGTTGAGCCAATTCCTCCAAGGGATCCGGCCCTTTACATGGTTGTATCGTACTCAGAGCTATATGTTCCACTTCCTGAACCGACATTTAGGCATCAAAGTGTCGGTCATGAGCCACCACGCGCACCCATGCAACCCCCGTTGCAACGCCAGCCCAAGTTTGTACTCGGGGGGGTAGCATGTTGATTTCGCACCAAACTGGCACAACCCTCAAGCGCGTGTAGCATCAGCTAAGGAAACTGATTGGGCTGAGGCAATTAGTGCTATGCTAAGGGATCAGTTTGGTATGCAACCAAAGGGGCGAATGATCGGCTATAAAAAGCCATTTCCCGATTATATTGATCGGATTCCGTACCCCAATGGGTATAGAGTACCTAATTTCGCAAAATTTTTAGGGGCGATTCCATAACAATACTAGAAAATATCAGACACGTTGTAACACAGTGTAGTGAAGCTGCTCAGTCCGATGGGTTAAAAGTGAAACTGTTCCCATTATCATTGTCTAGGTGGCTTTTACTTGGTTTACTACATTGCCCCCAAATTCAATCAACACTTGGACCGATTTAGAAAGCCGATTCTATGGGTATTTTTACTACGGGAGTTTAGAGCTAAGGATATCATATTGGAGCTCCGTTAGGCAAAAGTTCAGGGAATCAGTGATCGATTATGTTAAGAGGTTTAAGGAAGTAAGAAATCGATGACTTAGTGTTACATTGCCCGATAACCAATTGGCATGTTTAGCTTTTCAATGACTAATTCCATTGCTATCTTCCAAAAATGGGGGGCATATGTTAACACCAATATTTGGTGCCCTTAATTGATTGAATAGATATGACCGATTTGGTAGTTGTGACCGATTTAGGAAGATAAGGTTGGATATGGATGCGGGATCAAATCGGATAGTCGGTTTTTGGCAAAATGTTTATTTTTGGGTGTTGAAGGCGATACGTACTAGACACTATAAAAAGCAGTTAAAGAAGGTTACGATCAGCCTAGACGCTATAAAAAGGAGTCGACGAGCAAGATGAAGGGACACAACCAATCAATCAAACAACTCGCATTACTTTTTACTTTTTCGTCGACTAGGAATAATATTTTAGATCTGTAATATTTTTCTGTAATTCATCTTGATCAATAAAGTTGCCCATCATCGATTATCGATTTCGTCGACTTATGCTACCCAGGTCAGTTTTTTCTCCGATCTTGTTGTGCATCGCCTTTTTTTTGAAAAAAAATCTATCTTTATCTTTATCTAATCAATCCAACCAGGTTGATTGGATCTATCGTTATATTTTATCTAATCGACTTAGTGGCTATTTAGATTAGATCGGATTATAATTGAGAGAATTAATTGGTTTAACGGCTGGTTAAATCACATATTGTTTTTCTTGCCGATTACATGATCAAATCGGCTGGCACATTCATACCTATAAATAAATTCAGTGTTTCTGTGTGTTGATTATTGATTAACCTCTCTTTACGTTTTTTTACGTCAACAGTATGCAACTATGCATATACCTTTATTATACACTCGCACTCGCGCACAGAAAAGGAGTAAAAAGGGACTTCACTCAGGTCATCAGGTGAGGATTGTTGCTTCCTATTCATGCAGCGTTTACTAATCAATAGTAGCATTCACATCTAGCGTTGCTGCGGTTTTACACAAGCCATCCGTGGTGGCATATGCTAGCAGTCATCCGTTTATACAAGCCACAGTTGACAGTTACAATAGCCGCACTCGTCACTGTGGCCTTGGATCGCTTCCATTTCCGAGAACATGACGTGCGCATCCATGAACAGGTGCTGCATCTTAATTTCCAGCACCTCAAAAGTACTGTACTCCACAGGTATCATAAGAAGATAAAAAGTGCTGCAGTATACTCCACGTACTTGCGAAACAAGATCCAGAAGTTTTTCTTCACGACCAAGCCTTGCCCAAGATAGGCACTAGGTTTAGGCTAGGTCAACAGGCCAGTGGCTAGTGCAACTTGAACAAAATGCACTCCTACATGAAAGTGTAAAAAAGATGAGGGGAAAACCTCCAATGGACTGTATACAATACCACTAGGGGTGCAATTGAAGTAGATAAGAACAGATCTCTCTCGTTCCATATCCTATTTCACTTTTTTTTCTTCTCAGAATCGGAGTCGAATACGGATAATGTTGAACACGATACGAATGCGGATTGTCTCGATCGCGAGTATATGTCAAGTCGAATGCGGATAGTCTGAGTCATGGATATTTAATTGAACATCACGCAAAAAAACAAAACTCATATGTGTCACATGCAAAAGAATCAATCAATCGTATTACATGTTTAAAATGCAACACATTAGGAGTTCAACAAGCAAATTTGACTACAATAATTAAACTCAAAAGTAATTTTTTTAAAAGTTCCTTATGTTCAAAGGTATTTGCCTAAATTGTTTGGAATTATTCTCAGTTCATTTGCTATTTTTATTGGCTTATTTGGATTTCTTGTATCTTTTAAAAAAAAACTAATGTCAATATTGAAAAAAGCCTCATGGGCTAATTTCTCTCTCTGGCCCACTCTGGGTAAGTGAGAGGGTAGTCATGTACTTATAGACTCATGACTTCATGAGCTTACTTATTGGGCTGATATCCAGATATTGGAATAAGTTTATTAGATACTATCTAATTAAAATTCCGGATAGCTCTGAATCTAACGAATCCTTTCGTCCTAAATCCATTCCCATATCAAAATTATCCGAATCCGACTTCGATATTCGGAAAAAAGCACGGATATCCGATTTCATGATTCGAATAAGACCCGAATTTATTTGGACGGTCACGATCTGTTCCGTTTGCACACTTAGATACCACGTAATTGATCGCTTATCTGGCCTTATATCTTCTTCTTCTTCTTTTTGCAAATCTTGCCCATCGCATATCTATTTGCAAATTTTGCCCCCCCTCACGTACTGTGGAAGGTGCGGCAGGTGACACATGTCATCTGTTATGTCCGTGAAGCGCGGTAAGTGATCGAAGCCACAGGTGCTCCGTCGATCGCGGGAGCAGCGCATGGCTCACCGTGGCAGGATTTCTTCCGTGCTCCTTAATCATGGTAACGATATGCCGTGCGCTAGGCCGATTCCCGAGTCTTCCTCTCATACTCCAGCGCTGCAACAACCCTCCTCCCTCGCTTCAGCGTCTGCTTCTACGACGTCAGTCACCCTTTGCACTCTCTAGACAAGACCGTTGATAGATGTCATCTATCCTATTTTTTACAATAGGGATAAGGGACCTAATTTATAAATGTATACGTGGTAGGATAGATTTTTCTAAAAAAGGTAAATTAGCAGAGCCATCAATTCGCTTCTCCCCCGTCCTCGCCGTCAGAGGCACAAAAGTACGAACTGTCGTGGAATTGACATTTGACAGACAAGGACGTCGAAAGGCTCAAATTCTAGTCATAGGATTGCCTTTTGGGCTATCATCCAACAGCAAAAGGATTTTGATGAGAATTTTTTTTCACGTGTCCTGAAGAATATTGGATTTCCTACAAAGTGATTTGAAAAATTCAAGCCCACTTCAGCAGGGGAACGCAAGGACCAATTTGACGAATAGTCCAAACTGATTTCAAATTAAAACCACCAAATTAATCGGTTTGGAAAAGGCTCCCTGCAATTTACATGATAAGGTAAAGATTGTTTCTCACAGAAAAATGGAGTAGCACACAGCGCCGGTAAGGAGAATAGCACCTCCTCATGGAAGTAGAAATTGGAATAATATTTCATGACTGTTCGCGCTAAAAACGTGAAGCAGGGTTTTAGGCCTCGAACACACAAGACAAACACCGGGTTTGCAGAGCGTGCCAGTCGATTTGACCTGAAATCGACAAGGTAGAATTTATAATTTGATCGAAGCCGATAAACAAGGATCTATCGGCTTTTCACTAGTCGGCAAGAACCGATTAGGAGATAACTAAATCAACTCGTTACAGTTGATCCGGATAAAAGGTAAAATCGGCTTCGAGAAGGCGATGCGCAACAAAACGAAGCAAATCAAACCTGGGTGAAATCGGCTAAAATCAACAATCGGCGATGCGCAGCTATGTTGATTCCGTCGACTTGCAAAGAGATCTATGAGGCTAAAACAAAGTGAAAGAAAAGCTTGTAAAAAGTAGTTGTGTGTTGTTGGATTTGATTGATTCTTGCCGCTTTGGCACCCACCTCCTTTTATAACATGCCTGGCCGATCCGAGTTGTACACGGATACGGTGCGTTTATCCGTATCGGCCTATTATCTGATTTCCTTCCCTTTTTAGAAACGGATTCCTTTTCCGATTCGTTTGATGATTTCTTTCCATGCGAACGCTTCCTTTCCGTCTCGGGCTGATTTCAATACACATCGAATTCCGATGCAAACACATACAATTGCTTTTATCCGATTCAAACCCATTTTGCCATGTACCGAATTTTGGCGCAAACATATGCCCCCAATTTTTGGAAAGAACTTGATACTTTTCAAAAATTGCAATCGGCTTGTAGTCGAAAATTCTTGGTAACTTCCCATTAAATGGCGCCGTAATAATCTCAGTGCGCTTTTAATGCAGCAACCGCTCCCGCCCGCTCGCCTTCTTTCATCGCGGTATAAATATGGGGTCCCCCCACGGTCATTTTCACGCTTTCAAGCTCTCGGATCGGGCACCATCGGCTTTGATCATCCTCTCTTTGTCCTTTCGAAAATCGGCTGACATGGACCCCTCACAGGTATTCATTCCGATTCCTCAAAGTTCCAATCAATTCTACTTAGGACCGATAGGTAGTATGTCGGCAGACACAGTTATCAATACCGAGATCCTAGACTCCTTTATCAATTCTTTGGATACAATATTTACGAATGGGGAAAAAGTTTTAGGGCATGGCCTACTAGCCTGAAAGGATGGAGATCTTGGTTCATTAGGGTATCGGCTCAAAAGAGGGTAGAATGGGAGAGGATGGGTATAGCCGAAGTCTCTATCTTTGAGTCTAGCCGACCACAAGCCAATGAACCCTTGGTAGGCTGCGGCATGTTATTTTTGGTCGGATTCTTTCAATGCTTTTTATTCCCATCCGGCCCAATCGGCCCCACGCTAGATGTGACCCATTGTCGCCTTAGGCCAGACGGGGATCAGTTATCGGCTTTCAGTGGAAAACCCTCTTTTAAATTAATCCGCAAAAAAGGCGAAGGTTGGCATAAATACATCCAAAATAACAATAGGGTCACTTTGGGTCGATGTCCAATTTGAAGAGCATGTTGCTTTCCTTAATCTTTGGTTAGACCGATATCTTTTCTGTGGTGCTTCCCTTGGCCCTACCCAAACCTTTCAGTTAGTAGCGGAACGTCTACTGGAGGGTCATCGGCTTTCCCTTGGCAAGATGTTCCTAGGGGCAGTATTTCAAATGATGTATGTGATCCGTAGCCGACTTTTTTCCGGCTTTGCCAAACACGTCGTTGGTAATATAGGAGGTCCTCTTTGGTTCATTCAAACATGGCTTCATTGCATGTTTAGCCGATCTATTCTATCCGAACCCTCCGGAGCTCAACTTTCCTCGGGAGGATTACGAGCATGTCGTTCCACAATATAGAGCTAGCCGATCCTATGGCGAGAGGTTTATCATGTCTTCGGCCGAGAGTTAAAAATGGACTCGATCGGCTTGCACAAATACCTCGCTTTCTTCCTTTCCTTAGATAGGGCTTCCTTCGCCAACAAGACTTTTTCCAATATACCGATGTAGCCGATTGTCCATACCCAACATTCCTTCACCTTGATTCGATAGCTCCTTGATGCCCCAATCTACCTTAGATTTGTACAAAATCATCCTCACTCCTTGTATCTTAAATGTCGGCTTGAACACCCGCAACCGAACATTTCAGCCATCTTATGAGTTTTACCACCCTTCGGTTTACGCTCGTCAATTAGGCTTTGGGCAAACCATTCCATCTTTCCCCCTATTATCTTGTGTCGAGCCGAGCCCGAGTGAGTGACCAACGATGTTCTTCACTGAGGTCATCCTTGAAGTAGCCGATGGTTTGCAAATCCTCTCAACGCCACATTTTGTCCTTAATTCCCGTCGGTCCATTGCGTTCTCGTGATGGTGGACTAGAATATCGAAGCCATACTAATGGACAGGACTCAGTCGGCTATAATTCATTTATTCCTTCCCGATTTTCATGAGCCGACGGTAGTTTAGGGTCCGGCTCAAGCTCGGGTTATAGCGACTCTTCAAGAGTCGTAGAGGTACAGTGGTTTTTATATCCCTTCGTTTTCACCAGCTGTCGTCTTTTATTTAGAATGCCGTTGATCTTTCCAGGTCGGCACGGGTGCTGGTGAGCCATCAACCGATCCCCATGTGTCTGCCAGTAGTAGCCGACAACGGCGTCCGGTCGATCTGTTGGCACCACCGGGTATACTTCAGAAACTTGGATATTCAAGCTCCATCCTTAACGGACTTGACTCGCGGTACGCGCTTGAAGTTTCTTTTGTGTCGACTATCATGTTATTAGCGTAGTTAAGGTTTTAACTTGAGTCGACTTCAGAGAGGAGGAAGAAATGCGCGGCGTTCACCTGCACACGTGAGGCGACAATCCGATGGCTCAGAGCACTCACCATCGATGTAAGTTTTGTAGTCATCGTGAGTTTGTGTAGTCATTTCCTTTATGTCTGTCTTGTGATCTCGACTTGCTTTTGTTCTTTAGCAATCTCCATCAAGACAGATAGCGGGGTTATAGCCGATCCCCAAGGTGCTACATCGGCTGTCCCTCCATCGCTCTCTCTACCACCGGCCGTTCGCAATGACCGATCGAGATCCCGATCTCGACCCCAAGGTGCCATCGGTCGATCTAGCCGATCCGCTTGGCTTTTCCTTGACGAATCGACGACCGGAAGTCATGGCTACCGGCGACTATCCGGTGACATTCGGCGTATCATAGCGGCTTTCTGCGCCCGACATCGGCCGCCGTTCTTGCCGGCTGGTATGCAAGAGCGACTTGATCGTCTTTTGACGAGGTGATGCAACGAGGCGGCTCTGGCGCCAATACGCAACCATTGAGGAATGCTATGGCGGCCATGCAAGCCGATCTCCCTCCTGCGCCATGAATGCACCGCTAGAGGTACGCCACCTGACGATCGTCCGGTGGGCGTGGAGTTAGCCAAAACAAGAATCGAGCAGAGGAAAGCCCACAAGCCGATCAACGACTCTTGGACAAGCTCATAGCGGATGCCAAACATCGGAAGAGCGTATTTGATCAAGGTCTTTGCCGTACTCAAATCGGCTAAAAGCAGAGCTCAAGAACTTGAGTCAACCAAAGCTAAGCTTGAAGAACAATTGGCATTGGTCACAAAAGAACTTGCAGATCGCCAGATTGGCATTTCAGACTCTACATCTTCGCTGGCCGTTCAGAGGCGGGAGATTGGCGAGGTTTTTGCACAAGTTAAAATTCAATCGGCCAAACTAGTTCGATTCAGGGTGATGCGATGGCCGACCAACAACTTGTAGATAGTGTCCAAGCTACCATTGGCAAGGCGGCAGCGGCACTATCGGCTTTGGGAGCCCATTTGCCCGGATCAGGACTACATTAAACTTTAATTCATCGGTATCATGTGTGTGGTCAATCTTTTTTGTAATATTGCCTTATCCTTGGGATGACGCTCACGAAAACTTGCTTGATCGGCTATGTAACCGATTTTTGTAAAGCTGTTTAACTGGATGGATGTTCAATTGACTCGGTCGGCTTTATGGCCGTTTTATGTCTTTGTAATGGACCGTTTTCCTTCCGTGGTCGAGGACCCGACCCATATGCTTGGGTAATACGCCTTTAGATATTTTCCATTGATCGCTTTAGGTAGGACGAATCCATCTAAGGACTCAGATATCACAATTTCCGTCAATTGGCCGATTGATCTTATAGGGCCCTTCCCACGTTGGAGACCATTTGCCGAATCGGTTATCTTTAGACCCAATCGGCAACACGGTTTTCCATACTAAATCGGCTTGATTGAATGATTTAAAAATCACTTTTTATTATGCGACTGGCAACCCTCTCTTTGTTCCTTTTAAGCCGATCTAATGTGATCGGCCTTTGTTCACCAAATCATCTAGATTGTCCAAAGATCGCTGTTTGTATTCATCTACCGATACCTTATCTTGCTCGTGTAGCCTTATTGAGCCGATGTTGATTTCAACGGGTAAAAGCGGCTTCTTGTCCGTATACCAAGCGAAAAGGTGACAATTTGGTTGATCCGTCTTTGAGATAGCCGATAAGCCCATAAAGCTTACGATAGTATCGAATGCCATTTCCTTGGTTCTTCCTCAATTCTTCTTTTTATTAGCTTTATCAACGTTTTGTTCGACGATTCGGCCTGTCCGTTGGCCTGAGCGTAGTAAGGGGAGGAGTTGAGCAATTTTATCCCAAGACTTTCCGCAAACCCCTTGAACTCGTTGGACATGAACACAGTACCCTGATCAGTAGTGATCGTTTGTGGAATCCCAAACCGATGGATGATGTGTTCATTTACGAAATCGATTAGTTCCCTGCTAGTAACCTTCTTGAGTGGTACAGCCTCAACCCACTTTGAGAAATAATCTGTGGCTGCGAGGATGAACTTATGTCCTTTGCTGGATGACGGAAATATCTGGCCGATTATGTCTATACCCCATCCTCTAAATGGCCATGGCTTGATGATTGGATGTAAAACCGATCTTTGGTCTTGTTGTATGTTACCAAACTTTTGACATGTTTGGCACCCTTTATAATATTTGAAGCGATCTTCTAACATCGTCGGCCAAAAATATCCGATTCGTCTCAGTATCCATTTCATCTTATGAGCCGATTGATGTGACCCACAAATTCCTTCATGAACTTCACCCATCGCCACTTTTGCTTCCTCGGTTCCCATTCATCTTAATAATAAACCTTCCATAGTCCTAAAGTACAATACGTCTTCTAGTAGAACGTATTTGAGTGCTTTGCGCTGACCTTTTGTTCGGTCGGCTTGGTTGGATCGACAAATAATCCCTTATCTCTGTTCTCCGGTCGACGGGGTGAACACATAAAACCGCCAAGCGTTTAGCTCGATTGGTCCTTGTCGGCTTTCCACCTTGTACCACTGATGCACATTGTGCCAATCGGTTTGCTTTATCATTAGCTTCTCTGGGGATATGTTCTATGGAAAATGTAGTGAACATCTCGATGATCTGGAGGCATTGATGCAAATCTTGGTTTAGTGCATCATCATTGCATCGGTATTCTCCTCGACTTGCTTTGTACAATTAACATCGAATCTCCAAAAGCTTGGGCGTCTCTCACTCCGATGCTCTCTAACAATTGTAGACCCTTAGTAATGCTTCAGATTACGCTTGATTATTTGACCATCGGCTATATAGCCGATACATGAAGTCATACTCCTGCTTTCTAGGTGAAACTAATATCACGCCAATGCCTTCGCCTTCTTGGCAACCAGACCCATCACAATACAATTGCCAAGGAGTTAGACTAGTTGGTCCTACTAATGTTTCACTCCTGTGATAAAATCGGCCTGACTTGCCCTTTCACAGATTTAGCCGATTCATAGGATAACTCAAACTCTGTTAAGGCATATGCCCATTTACCAAGCCGACCCGCGAGGATGGGCGCCGATAATATGTATTTAACTACATCGGTTTTGCATATTATAACGCATTTGGAAGCTTGACATATAATGTCTTAACTTGGTGCAAGCAAAGTATAATGACAAGCATAACTTTTCTACTAAAGGATACCTGGTTTACGTATCTAGAAGACGTCGGCTTAAGTAATATATTGCTCGTTCCTTCCTATCGGTTTCTTGTGTTAAAACTGCTCCAATCGAATCACCTTCAGCCGATATATATAGTCTAAAAGGTATACCGTGTTTTGGCGCGGCCAATATCGTGGACTCATCGATAACCTTTTATGTCGCCGAAGGCCCTTTGCTGATCGGCTTCCCACTTAAACTCTTGGTTATCTTTAATTTTCAGCAGCGGTGTGAAGGCCCGAATTCGTCCTGACAAGTTTGAGATAAAACGTCGCAAGTAATTGATTTTCCCGATCAACACCTGCAGCTCCCTTTTACTTGTCGGTGGTTTAGTATCGGCTATGGCTTTCACTTTGGTGGGTTTACTTCAATCCCTCCTTCATGCACCGTGAACCCAAGAAATTGTCCAGCCGATACGCCGAAAGCACATTTGAGAGGGTTCATTTTTAACCCATGTAACCTTGTACTTTCGAACATTTTTCCCAGATCGGCTAAATGTTGCGGTCTTCTTTGGACTTTACCACTACGTCGTCGATGTATATTTCCACGATTGCCGATCAAATCATGGAAAATATGGTTCATAGCACGCTGATAAGTAGCACCGCATTTTTAAACCGAAGGTCATAACTTTCCATTCATATAGCCCTAAAGCCGGACATCCGAAAGCCGTTTTGGGTATATCGGCCGCCATGAATATCTGATTGTATCCGGCGTTCCGTCCAAAAAACTTATGATTTTATTCCCGAGATGCAGCATCGATAAGCATATCGGCTATGGGCATCGGGTACTCAAATCTTTGGCGTAGCTTTGTTCAAATCTCTAAAATCGACACATACCCTAAGTTTGCCGTTTTCTTCTTCACAGGGACGATGTTTGAGACCCACTCGGCGTATCGGCATGGCCGGATAAACTTCGCCTCTAGCAATCGTCCTACTTCCTCCTTTATAGCGTCATACAACGAGGGTTAAACCGCCTAGGGCTCTGTTTGAACGGCCGATATCCAGGTTTTATAGGTAGCCGATGTTCAACCAATTATCGGCTTAAACCTGGCATTTCATAATACTCCCACGCAAAGCAATCCTTATATTCCTTGAGTATTTCGACCAACTTTGCTTTATAACCGGTTCTAGTTTGGCACTCACAAGCGTTGGTCTTTTGTTATCACCTTCCCCAATATCAATCTCTTGAGCAAATCGTGAAGTAAATCCTAACCCTTTTCTTTCTTCTTCAAAATCCTCGACGGCTTCCTCGTATTCTTCTTGCCGATAGCTTCTTGCCCTTTCCTGCAACTTTGCTAGTGTCTTGTGCTCCATCTTCTTACTACTGCCTGTCCGATCAAGCGTGTTAGGTTTAACGCTGATCGGCTTGAATCTGACTTCTCGACGCAGATAAAATACGCAATTGTCCAAGGCTTTCCACGATATACATTCGGCTTCTTCGTGTGGCCAATTGGTGTCGAGGCTAGCCATGGCGATATGAGCCGATGTGTCGGCAGACGACTTCAAGCGTATCATCGTTCCTTTGCACCAATTTTTGGTGCATAGTTGATGGTATACTGACAATTGGCATGGATCGATCCGCCGAGGAGCACGCTGTAATTACCTTTGGCTTCAATCACAAAAAATGCGATCGGCAAAGTTTTATTACCATCGCCGATTCGACACCATTACGCCTTTAGCCTCGGTCGGGTCTCGTGAAGTCATTTAGCACCATATTGGTTTTGATCAAGTCTTCATCGGCTTTACGATTTTACGAAAGTACTTAACGGCATTAGATTAACTGTTGTTGCCCGCCATCGACCAACATCACGAGATATCGGTCGGCCATTAATATATCCTTTCGAGATATAATGGTTTCAGATGCCGATGCATGTCTTGTGGCTTTTCGAACACAGCGTCTGGTGCTCCGAGGCATAGCTGGCGAACACTTCTTCACCGATTCTTGGTTTTGAACTCGGCGAGGTAGAGCGAATACCATGTTTATATCCATTGGTGGTGTATCATCCGGATCATCGGAGAACCGGACTCAATCGATTGTTACGAATCACTATCGATCTGTTCCTTCTTTCTCCACTCTTTTTCAAAACTGGTATCGGTCTTAACTTGTTGAACATCCGATCCTCTCGCTTTCCTTGTCGGCCTCCCTTTCTTCTTGTGTTTTCAATCGCTGAAGCCTTCGGCGTTGTGACTTCTTTGAGACCTGGAGGGCACCACCGAGGTTTAGGTTCTATCGGCTTTCGTATCTTTCGGCTAAATTGCTCATCTCATTGTCGATTCCATTCTTCTGTGTTAGCCGATAGTTCTCGCTTTTGGGAGGACTCGCCTTGCTCTGTTGACAACCTTTCATGGATCGGCCCTCTCGCTTCTCATATCTGGATAATTGTATATCGGCCTAGACAACCTATCTTTTCTGTTGGTTTGGCCGATATGCAGACGAGTGTTGCATAGGACAAGATACAACTGTTGGTAAGGTCATCCCTCTCTCCCAGCAAAACTGCCAAAAGGGACATCGCCGATGTTTCTCTTCCTCAGTAGCCGGCCGATACGGCATATCTAGCCGCCACTGCTCGTCCCTCCTTCGTCTCAGTTGATGAGGATTCTGGTGGTGTTGAGTGTTACCCCTCCGACTTATCCTCTCGTACTTCCCCAGGAGTTGTGAGAAGGTCGGTTTTGGTTTGAAATCAGCTTTTCTCGGAGCCCTCTCAGCCCGATACCATCTACCGACCTCCAAGTCCCCTCTTGGTTTTACCGTTCTTGAGTTTTGTCCATTCCTATCGGCTTCTATTTGTATAGAACCGATAGTGATCTATCTTGTCTCGTCTCGTGATACGACTCCTTCGTCGGCTTATCTTCTTCCATGAGCCTCTTTTCTTTTCGCGAACATTGAACCATGTTGACTTGAAAAGGGCTCATATCTATCTGCATAGCCGACTCTTCCGCGAATTTTAGCTTTGCCATCGGCGATGGCCGATTGAATCTGTTGTCGAAAAAATATTGCAATCGTTAGTGTTATGGGAGAATGAATGATGCCATTTGCAATACCTTCGCTTTTTAATTTCCTCGCCGATGGTATGATGTGCCCTTACGGTAATCTTATGAGTTTTTCTTGTAGTAACAAATCAAATATCCTGTCACACTTTGACACATCATCACGAGTACTTGACTTCCGCCTTATTCTTTGTCGGCTTAAGTAGAGAGCATACGAGTGGCTTTTTAGAACCTTTGGCCCACTCGGCTATGTTCACCTCTGCTTAGTCCTCGGAGGTATCGCTCGAAGTCGTACTCTATCATGTTTATTTTAGCCTTTTCGTTGCTATTTGGTTTAAATCTATCTTTAAACCCTTTGATCTCTGCATCTGGCTCTCGGTGTGCCGTCACGCGATGGAGTAGGTGGCCTAAGTCGGGAACTCTTGGCCTGATAATTTCTCTTTTAATGGAGGGATCAACCCTTGGAACGCTAGGTCGGCCAATTGATCGTCGGGTAATGTTACCTTTGTAGCATCTATTCCAGACGCCAAATCTCTTGATATAATCGAGACCGATTCCTCGTACTTCTGACTGAATCGAGATCGGAAATCCTAAGCTCCATAGTTCGAGAAGAAGTATTCATGAAATCGGCTTTCCAAATCGTTCCATATATGAACTGAATTTGGTGGTAGATTTGTGAACCAAGTGAATGCGATGCCGGACAACGATAAAGGGAACAATCGATTCTTAATCCATCGGATGCAGACTTCCCCACATTGGGCCATGAACCGCCCGATATGCTCGATTGTGGTAACAGAGTCATCACCTGAGAATTTAGCAAAGTCTGGTATCCTAAAGTTGTGGGGGTATGGCATTCGGTCTATGTAATCGGGGTACGGCTTCCTGTAGCCAATCACTCTCCCTCTGGGTTGTAAGCGAACTGTTCCCTCAAAACATTGGCAATTTGTTACGCCCAATTAACATTGTCGGCTTGTGGTGCGGTAGGACATCGCCAATTCTCATTCGTGCCTGCCCCGAGTGCGAACTTCGGGCCTGTGTCCAAATTGCACCGGAGGTCTTGGTACCGTGTCATAACCTAATGTATCGGGTAAGTGCGTCTGGCGCTACTCTATATGGTGCTTGCTTCATGGTCGTGGCTCCCCGTGACTGCGGGACCTGGCCTGTTTCGATCGGCTGATAAGCCGATATCCCGATGCTATTGGAGGGCCCATCTAACTGATTCGACGCGTTTATTTTGGCCCCATCCGTGTGCCCATGGTAGTGTGTGAATCCATCTCTCTGTATGCTTGGTTTCAAAACAGTAGGTTGAGTCGGCATCATAATAGGTGCATGAGCCGACACGCTCTTGCTTTGGCGTTAAGCGTTATGGAATATCACGGAGTGCGTAGGGATGGTTTGTGGTGGATCTAGCATATTTCCAGACGCGGCTAATTCTCGAGCAATCGTTTTCACACTATTTTCTATCATTGGCTTTAATGTGGATACTAGAGCCGATGACTGGTTAATCAATGCGTGATGGACAGATTGCTCGATCATACTTGATAAATCGGCTTGAGCGGGTGCGTATCGGCTCACCGATTCGGCTGACGAATCTCCGATAGGGTTGATGCTTGGGAGTGCAATCTTTTGAGTAACGCCACGGCGCGTTTTCTGGAAGCACCGTAGCATCATTTCCTCGAGCCGCCTTCGGTCTTCGATTTCTTTCCGTTGCTCAGGGGTTAAATCGGCCATCCGAGGCGCGATTATAGCATCGATGTTGATATCGGCGGTGACCAGCGGGCTTGTCGGTTGACATTTTTGTTGGTCCCACGGTCGTGCCAAAATATGTTCGCGCTTAAAGCGTGAAGCGTGGTTTTAGGCCTCGAACACACAAGACAAACACCGGTTTGCAGGCGTGCGGTCGATTTGACTGAAATCGACAAGGTAGAATTTATAATTTGATCGAAGCCGATAAACAAGGATCTATCGGCTTTTCACTAGTCGGCAAGAACCGATTAGGAGATAACTAAATCAACTTCGTTCTGATTGATCCGGATAAAAGGTAAAATCGGCCGAGAAGGCGATGCGCAACAAAACGAAGCAAATCAAACCTGGGTGAAATCGGCTAAAATCAACAATCGGCGATGCGCAGCTATGTTGATTCCGTCGACTTGCAAAGAGATCTATGAGGCTAAAACAAAGTGAAAGAAAAGCTTGTAAAAAGTAGTTGTGTGTTGTTGGATTTGATTGATTCTTGCCGCCTGGCACCCACCTCCTTTTATAACATGCCTGGCCGATCCGAGTTGTACACGGATACGGTGCGTTTATCCGTATCGGCCTATTATCTGATTTCCTTCCCTTTTTAGAAACGGATTCCTTTTCCGATTCGTTTGATGATTTCTTTCCATGCGAACGCTTCCTTTCCGTCTCGGGCTGATTTCAATACACATCGAATTCCGATGCAAACACATACAATTGCTTTTATCCGATTCAAACCCATTTTGCCATGTACCGAATTTTGGCGCAAACAATGACCTAAGACAACAGCTTGCTGTAATGCCTGCTTGGCCTCGCCACTGCTGCCGAGACGAGATGGAGGTGTCTCCTCATGATATCCGCCACCACCCGCGCGGCGTCATCTCTCCTTGGGATGGATAAACCTTTTGGATCTTGTTAACCAACGAGATACGATGCTATGGTTAGCTCAGCTCCAATCAAGAATCCCCGGGGGGAAATGACTACATCTGTTCTTAACTCAATAATTTAAGGTCATTTTTTCACACAACATACACTGAACATTTCCATGCACTGCTCCTTTAGAGCCACCCCCCTGTCAGCAGAGGCAATCCTGAAACCATGAAGGGGCAGTAAAAAGAATAAGGGTTTTGATGAAGTTTCTACTATTCTGTCTGTACTCAACATTATCTCGGAAGAATGTAGAAGTTTCTACTATTCTGTCTGTACTCAACATTATCTCGGAAGAATTTATGGCCAACATCTAAAGAGCAAACCAAAGAGTTAAGTTGAGGTTGTTACGTTGGTGATTTTTCTATAATTTCAATAGGCAAGTTTTTGTTGTACATTCATCCAGGAACTTCTTGTCATATTACCCATATAGCATTGTGGAATGATCAAGAACAAGAAAAAAGGTTTATGTTCACCAACCAAGTTCTTCGACTAACTAGAGATTTTTTTATGGGGGCAACGAAACAATCAATTTGATAGCTGCCAACATATGTCTATTACACAAGGACTCCAACCTTTATACCCCCCAAGTAAATGCCATGGTTTGACTATTCATTCATGTACTTTTCATTAGCTAAGTTCTTGGACTGTAAATTGGAGTCGATAAATCATCAATTAATATATAACCTTAGATTATTCATCACATCTATATGCTAATTTGATATCAAGACTTAGATGGTACCATGGTTAAACTATTCCACCAAGTATCAATCCTGCTACAATTTAGTGTCGATATGCTGGTAAATGCAACATTTTAACAGTCACTTCAAACAATCATCTACGAAAGTAAACAAATGCATATTTCTAATTCTGATACCTTTAACAGTCACTTTAAATCATCCACGAAAGTAAACAAATGTAGAATTTTAATTCTGATCCCCAACTATGACACACACAATTCTCTGAGAAAAAGATAATATTCACCTCACTCATAGGGCGGAGTTCACACGACAGATGAGTAGTAATGTACCTCCAACTCCTTGAGGCTTGCTGCTGCCTCCTGCCCAATCCTCTCGAGCATTCCCTCTGTCCCTCGGCCTGCAGGCCTAGCACCGCAATCCTCCTGTCCACATTCTCATTCAATGAAGCAAGCTGTGACGACCCGGATAATTAACCTAGAGTAATTAACCTCCACCTGGGCATTACCCTATGTTAATCACTCGAATCTCGATATAGTAGCTAGCAAAGTACCGGGTAGTCCAGTACTTTGTCAGGTATCATACCGTGATCAGAATATTGCAGCAGAACAATAATTAGAGACTGAACTGAAATACATTACATTCCAACCACGCATGGCTTACATAGTCCAACTTATCTAGGCATTGGTTCCAATTACAACAAAATCTATAATACAACGGTCTCATCCCATGACGACCGTCCCAAAAGTAATCCTTTCTACCCGATCATCTATTACTCCTGATTGTAGTAGGCGTAGTAAGCATCCTCCTGAAGCTCTGAGTCCTGCACGTCACCTTCGGTCCACGCCTCAACGGTGGATCCATCAAGCTCGCCTTCTAAGCAAGGGGGGATTTAAGCAAGAGTGAGTACAGAGTACTCAGCAAATAATAGTAGAGAATGCAATACATGAGTTTTTCCTTCTTTTTCCAAATCCAACTTACCACCTCCTTCAAATCTGCTTTTTATTGGAAATAGGTTTTGATTTTCTTTAAGAGTTGCCAAATTTAATTAAAAGAGCTACTAACACCCATATATGAGGCAGACTTAGCTTCCGTAGCCTCCAATCCAGGAGACAGGCATGAATTCATGATTTAGACCCTGCGCAGGTTTGTACCACTTTACCCATAGTGACCTCCACGAGTGAGGCTCCAGAATGTTTATCACTAATCCGGTAGTTGTGATCTTTACCCTGTTACTCGAGTGGGGGATCCTCTCAAGGCCATCCCACTACACTCGCAGCTAACAGTTGTACTCCACCCTAATGTGGCAGTACTTTCCTGGCTTCAAATATAGCGCCATATGGAGAACCTCAAACACATGTTGGGTTTCCATCTGCCACCATCTCTCTGGGGTTTCCGGCACCCCCAGATTAGGTGCCTATTTACTAATTAACCACCATGCAAAGATCACAATACGTTCATAGGACAACCTTTTCTGTCTGATTACTCACACTATGGTTGATACTGGATTTACGGCTCATTGCCTGAGTATTAGTTGTTTATCCTTATATAATAACTTATGTAGAGGACCCCCCGGCCTTTTCACCTTCTCATCGGCGTCCTCTACCCACCACACTAGAATATAACTTTACGCCATAATGAAAACAGTATTAAGCTTTTGTTACCAACAACACCGACTTTCACAAGTCGAAAATAGAACTGATCACTTCCTCATCTTATACCACTTTCACTTTCCAACTTAGTTACTTTGCTTTGAATCCAACTGATCTCGATTTAAGTTTTTGCAATATATATATATAGAGCTTTTTGATGCATGAGTGATATAGATAATTATACTGAAATCAATTTTAAAGGCACTTTAATGGAATTTGATCAAGGAAAGCTTGCCTGGAGTAGTACTGATCAGTACGTCCTCGCACGAATATGGGAGATGAAGGTCTGACTGATTCTGGTCGAGTCATGACAGATTACCAAGGCATTAATTCTATGACACTGCCTAAACTCCCTTTCTAATCTAACCCATTAATTTACCCATAGTATTAATACTTTAGCAATCAAGTAATACATCAATTCAGTTATACCAGATTTAACCATTTACAGATTTTAGTTATTAACTCGGGCTTTTAGAAATTGAAATAGCATTTTTCCTACGATTCAGATACGGTCATTTTAGCCTACGCAGATGCACGAGAGGATTAGATTACTTATTTTCCTATTTTCTTCTCTTTTCTTTTCTTCTCTTCTTTTTCTTTTCTTTTCTTCTCTCCTTTCTCTTTCTTTTCTCTCTGTTCCTCTTTTCTTTCCTCCTGGCCGAAGGCCTCTCTGGCCCTTCAGTTTCTCCTCCCTACCTTCTGGAACCGAGCTCCCTGGCTCGATCCCTCACCGCCGCCGCTCTCCCCTGCCATGGCCGACGCCATGGCCGGCCCTCCCGGTTCCTCTCCTCTTTTCTGGGACTCCATTCCCCTTCTCTACTTCTCTACTGCCATTTCCTTTCTAATCTCTCCTCTACTGCAGATAAGAACATGTACTACTTGATCTATTGATTGCCTCTTTTACCGAATGCTTTTCCTTTTGATTTTCGCAGCTGAGGCTAGAATAAGAATAGATATTACTTGATCTAGCTGCTTACCCCTTTTGCTGGTTGTTTCCATTTGGCATTTCCAGTTTGCAAGATAAGAACAGAACACTGCTACTCTATTTGGTTTTCGTTTTCTACTCAGATTTCGCATCTAGAGTTAATGTAAGAACAGATACTACTGGTTTTGGTGTTCTATTCGTTCTACTCGTTGCCTTCGGTTTTGTTTGCAAGTTCTTGGGTCAATGATGGAGAGGTTCTAGCGGGACGGCAGATCAAGTCTAGCAACCCTAGAACACTACTGAGACTACAAGTTAATCGATCTATTCAGTGCACTAAAGGAGTAGCTTGCTACTGTGAAGGCTGTGCACCTGAAGCTTGGTGGGGTTCGGTTCTGGGGAAGAAGTGCTGGTGCTGATCGGTTCTTGAGATCCTTCTGGATCCTGCTCGGTTCGGTTCACTTGATCTTGGGAATCCTTCGTGGTTCAGTTCGTCTTGGGGGACCTCCTTGCTTCTGGCTCCTGGTTCGGTTCAGTGGGGCTTGGGGATCTCCTGGTTCAGATCGTCTTGTGGTTTGCCTCCTGGTTCAGTGCGTCTTGTGGCTCTCTCCTTCCTCCGGCTTCTGGACCTTCTTGCTTCTTGCTCTCTTGCGCTCTTTTCTCTCTGGACTATGTGTGCTGGGCGTGTGTGCTCTGGCTGGGAACTGAGGGAGTGATGGCTGCTTGCTTGCTTAAGAAGGAGAAAAGGGAGGATGAGGCCGGCCTGTAGCCATGCCTCACACCTGGCTGGCTCGGGAGTAGTGCTTGGCTGAGAAGCTGCGATGGTTGCTGGCTTTGAGCTGGCTGTGGAAAGGTCAAACACACTGAAATGTCCACTGAACAATGCAATGCTCCCTGGGTATTCTCTGGGCAAAGCAAGGGTTCTTGGTTGCTCATTGGACAAAACAATGCTCCAATGGTTTTACTGGTTGTTCAAGGGATAAAACGCGGTCTCTGGTTGCCTAGAGGATAAAGCGCTGGTTCAATGGTTGTCTATTGGGTAAATCGCTGCTACGGATGCCCGCAATCCGAACAGGTAAGTTACGGCTGCCGAGTGATGAACCGATCTAGCGAGAGGTACCGATTCAATACGGGTCTGGTATCTCGGTGATCAATACCTTCGCTTGCGGGTCTGACGGCAACCTCATTCTATCTCTATTCGCTTTACTCGCATTTTTAAATTCTTTTGCAATCTGGTTACACTGATTAGCAGTTGAATTAGCTGTTAATATTAATTAGCAGGTTGGTTAATTAGTTGAATTAGCAGCTTGATTAGTTGATAAACCTATTGCTTACTCCCTCTAATTACCCGGGGCACTTCACAAGCCAAGAAAAGATGGCTGTCCTCTTAAGTTCCGACACTAGTTTCAACAGTCTGCTGAATGTACCTAGAAAACATCAACACAGCATTTGACAGCTGAAATTACAAGTTCAAGGGATTTGCTAAATAAAACTAATTGCTAGTTTCATGGTATTCTAGAGTAAGCTCTCGTTTACTAAAAAAAATCACAGTAGGTACAGCAAGTGATAGCAGTATGCTAACACAAAAATATACAGAAAACCGTCCGCTACTTATATTATGTGGAGGCAAAAAGCGTTTAAACTGGCCACCATCGCTGCATTGATTATGGCAACCAAACTAAGGTAACCTTCTCTTATTGTCATATAACACTGGCAGTCTGTACCTTTCAACATCGGTTTTTTTAAATCTATGACCATGAAAGGCCATCTAGGTTCCAAGCCCCAAATTTTGATTTGTTCTTCTGAAATCTTACCCTGCATGTCTAGACTTCGTTCCACGTTAGATCTTACTTCAACCTAACTGAACCCTGCTTCCATCATATCCTCACTGAATCTAGCTCCTACATTTTCATCCAAGACAAATCAAGAAAACTGCTGTCATGTTGGGTTTAATCTCTATAGTGACCTCTTTGCACCGGATATCAACTTGCCAGATCTTGGGCTTCTGTGCTATAGCATTGTCAGGTTTAATACAGCGATAGCTTCTCCTACTTGTACTATCGCGTCGTTAGATGTCACAACTACGATAGGCCCTTCTAGTTTTATGGGCTAGTTAGATCTCACCACGATTCAAGTCTAAGATTATGGCTCCTATGGCTTATGGTTGTTGGATATGGCATCAACGAACTACAACATATGGATAACACGTTAATTAGCAGCTCATGTTCAGTGAAAGCTACTGGGGCCATTGCTCAATCTGACTCCTAAATCTCCATTGAAGGTTACCAGGCTGAGCATGTCAGTGCTCACTTCCTCCTCGTACACAATCTGTCTTTCGTACCCAAATGGCATGGCAATTATGATGGCAACACTAAAAATTACGGTAACATGGCTCCCAAGTTTGCTCATCTAGTCAAAAACTAGGGCACGGTATAAACACAATCCGAAGAAGCATGGCATAAACACAATCCGAAGAAACAAATCTTCCAACAGTTGGTGGGCAGGGAACGAGTTGATACCATCGTGGGGCGCCGCGGTTGGGTCGGCTGGACCGACGGGAGCGTGCGGAAGAGGCCCAAGAAAAGCCTTGCAGGACGGCAAAACTGACGTGTTTCGTGAGCAAATTATCGGGCCTGGCAGACTCGGCCCGCTGTATCAGGCTGGAAAGGCAGCGCTGCCGGATCGACGCACAGCGGCGGGTCGGCCTGAGAAAAAACTCGGCCCGCTTAGCTGGTGCTGACGGGTGAGGCGGACGCGGCCCTGAGAAGAAGGCATCGTGGGCTGGGCCTGCCGAATCGACGCTCCACCGAAATCCCAAGCAGGATTGACACGGGTGTTCTGTAAACCTAACCGGATTAGCCAACTTCTAGCTCCAATCAGAGGAGCCCGTTCCGATTAAGCACGAAACAAACTGGTCGATTCTTGTTTCAACCCATGGCCCTCGCTACATTTGCTCAGATCTAGCTCCCCATGTCTCCAGCATTGTATGACACTGTGATCTCTGCCAGTGCCGACTGAAATCTGAATGAAGAGAAATCGCCAAACAGGAGTTGACACCAGCTTTGTTGATTCCTTTTCCTTTCCTCCCCCCCACTTTTTCTTTCGTGTTACCTTTCTTTTTCAGTGTTGTTGTTCGGTGCCGCATCCCTCAAACTTTGATTTACTTTCTCACGTCACTGTTCTTCCTCTGCCTTGTAAGTAACTCAAGCTGGATGGATGGATGGCTAGCTAGATCCGACAATCGCGCTTCAGAGTTTAGATGCCTGCCTACACGTCATGACTAACAACCCTAGCTATGCAAATCGTAATCAACATCATACTATAGCAATTTAGTATAGTTACTTACTCCATAAGTGCCATTATAGCTAGTAAATAGCTCTCAGTAGCCTGTACAGTAAAAGGCATCTCAATAATGAGATACCTTTGTGGCTTAATGAGCCAAGCTAGTGTCTGGACCCATCTAATTAAGCCTCAAACCTACAGCACTAAGCATGCATGTGCTACACTTAAAGATTTGAACTCTACGAAAATTAAAACCCAATGCCTAATCTAATAAACTAAAATGGGATCAACTCGGTTAGATCAGATTGCAGAATGCAGAATTCTGAATGTGCCAGGGCGGAGGGCACTGTCAAAGTGCCTAGCCAACTGAAAGTAGGCCAAAATTCACACTTGACACAACATCAACATAATTTCACTAGGTGTGAGATACTACATGCTGAAGTGAACATGAAAGGGAAAAGGGTTTTAGCAGAAGACTACCAAGAAGCCCCCCCAACCAATCAAACAAAACACACCGGTTGAGCTAGTGGAAAAGAGGAGCAGATGTAGCTGTATCAGAAAAACAGGCAAGTGAAAGGCGAAGTACATATACCAATAAAGTGGACAAGCTTTCATCAGACCAAATGATCGGCAGTCCACCAGTGTGCACTTTTATCCCCTTTCCCCTATGTCGATGTGTCAGCTTAAGCATGGCATCTTCCTCCTAATCATAGCACTCACTTCTAGGGCTACAAGAACCTTGGCTCTACCTGTTGATTTGTGACTGGTTGGTGCCACAGGGCGGCCTCACCCCCACAAAACGGAGTACTTCAAACCCTAAGGTCTTCCATGATTCCAAAGCAGACATTGACTCCATTGCTTCCCTTCTAGACTAGCTAGGACCCCCCTAAAAGAGGGGGATTGATGAACTTCTGAACAAGAAGCAAAGTTGTTTCCTGTCCATTCCTAATGGAAATTCATGCTAGTGCACTGCAACGATGTTTCTTTTTCTTTTTTGACACTTCTTCTCAGCTATTAGAGGTCTTGAGATACATTGATTTATATGAAGCCATTGTAATTTTACACAATTTAGTTATTTTAATGCTCTTGATGCAACAACCCAAAATTGTTATAGGCAAATAAAGTTTCTAATTAAAAGCTAAGGTTCCGTTCTTATAAGTCAAAAAGTTGTGGATTTTGTTGTGGTCCGCTGTCTTGTTCAGTGGAAATCATAGACAGGAAGAAAGACGAATTTATGTTACCATTAGTTTGTCAAATGTTACAACAACTTATCAATCTGACAGTAAATCAATGTGGTGAAGAGTCACTATTCCATTCTGAAGGCTTTCCTCCAATATGATCCCTGAGTAGTGGATACTCTCCTTTCATCGAGTAATTTTCAACCAAATTGGCCGATAATAGCATAATACCACTAATAACATCGTGACAATAACAGTGGGATGTTGAGTTGGAACAGAGGATAAGATTAAACAATCAACTAATGCATCCATGTTTTTCAAAGCCCAAATTTGGTGTGTTTTTATCATGTCCCGGTTCCACTAGAGGATGCATGCCAACCCAGATGCTTGCCCAAAATTGGGATATGCTCGAAGACCGCATATATATATATACACAGAGAGAAAGAGGAAGCATGTTTTGTACTCCTAGGTATATGTGCTCCCTTCCCTTATTTGGTTAAAAAAAACTTCCTAATTAGGAGAAATCAGTTAACAACTTGCATTTTGGAATATACTCCCACCTGTGTAACACCAGTTAATATGCAGGAAGTAGGGAGTACATACTCCCGGTAGTACGTTTTCGTTTTCATTTTCACACACACACACACACACACACACACACACACACATATATATATATATATATATATATATATATATATATAGGAAAAATACTTTGTACTCCCGGGAGTAATTACTCCCTACGTTGAAATACCACCCAAACGAATTTGAAATACTCCTTTATCAGTTTGTATACACTCATATACTAATTATAAGATATTCCAATGAGATCCACATGAAAAAATTGCAAGGGAGTACATAGTTTTTAGCATATTTTGCAAATACCTTTATATACGCATATAAAAAGAAGTATGTCTAAAAAGTGTACATACCACCTCTGAAAAATGTAGAAAGGAAGCGTCTTTTCTACTCCCAGGAGTAATTACTCCCTATGCCGTATCTCACAACTTATAGAGTATTTCGCACAATGGAGAGTATGTAAGTATATAAGATCATCTAGGTGGTATTTACATTTTTTCAGAGGTGGTATGTACACTTTTTAGACATACTCCTTTTTATATACGTATATGAAGGTATTTGCAAAATAGGCTAAAAACTATGTACTCCCTTGCAATTTTTTCATGTGGATCTCATTGGAATATCTTATAATTAGTATATGAGTGTATCCAAAATGATAAAGGAGTATTTCAAGTTCGTTTAGGTGGTATTTCAGAGATGGGAGTAATTACTCCCGGGAGTACAAAGTATTTTTCCTATATATATATATACATATATATATATATATATATATATATATACATATATATATACATATATATATATTTGAGTTCTCCAGAAACACAGAAGCTGCTATCTTTCGGCGCATAATCAAGTTGATGAACCCTACAAAACAAAAAGAGGCCGGCTAGGGTCCACAATCTAATCACGTTCCATTTAGGATAAGGCTTCTTGACATAAAACTATATCAAGGACTCAAGTGAGGTAATAGCAAAAGTGTTTTCAAATCTCCCCTTTTGAGATCTTGTTTGTAGTTGGGACATCTTGGTGATGGTGACTCACATGGGACTCCGGCCAAAGGTTTTAGCTAGCATTAATTCTTTAGCCTTTACTCCTAGGGGGCGAAAATATATATATATTTCTAGATGCCTTGTGATAAGGGTATCAACTTAGCTAGTTTTTTTTGGGCGAAATATGATGTTTCATCAGTTCATTGCTTCTAGTAGTTGGGTGTCCTACTAAACAAGTATGGTTTAAGAAAACCTTTGGGGGCAAATATTTGTTTGGTGGTCATTCAGTTTGTTATGTCTCCTTTCAAAGGTGGCCACTTTTTCGTAACAGCAAAATGTTCAATAGTGATCGATTATTGCCCACTCCCATTACTAGGACAGTTTCCAATTATCAAACTATGCAGTTCCAATCCAACTAGTTAGGCAGTATTTGCAATTTGCATGTATTATGGCTAAGGATTATTGTCAAACTACTAAAAGCAATAGTAGGCTAGGAGTTTTTTTTTTTTAAGAGTACGTGAGCCAGTGAGGATGCACACCACATGCACACACACCAGTGCACGTCCAATGCACATGCTAGAAATTTTTGGAGGCATTAAATAAGGAACATCACGCCAATCTTAGAGATTAAGGGCCTGTTTAGCAACAAAGTATTTTCATAGTTTCTAGGTAAAATCATGGTTTTGAAGAATATCATGGTATTTTTGGCCATAAGATGTTTGGAAGCAATCAAAAAAACTTTCTTTTGAAAACCATGGTATTGCCAATACCATGGTATTTTTGGAGTATTGAAAACTCCATTCAGAGTGGGGTTTTCGGCTTTTGGCATCACTTCATCATGCAAAAGATTTTATAGCCAAACAGCTTGTAGTTCCAAGAAAAACCCTAGGTTCAGAGTATTTTAACCTTGCAAAGCTTCCAATTGATTTACACAATGTAAGAACTCAAGCCAAATCCCTCGTAGCATCAAAGGAAAAAAATATGACGCTTGGAATCGTGATACACTCCAGATAATTTATTTGATGGAGTTGGAAATTCAATAGCTAGTTACTCTTGTAGCCAGACAAGAACAATGCATGCATGACCTTAACTTTTCCTAGAACTCTGTCCAAACATAAGTTTATGAAACTAGACAATGCATAGTCCAAAAAGAATCATACTCTTTGAGTGTCTTGATTCACAAAGGAATGTTTTAGTACCAAATTGGATTTAACATATGACAACCATGACAAAATTGATGTCAAAGACTGAATATAAGTAGTACGATGTGGTTCATCTCTGCATTTAAGAAAGTGATCAGAGCCTCTTTTGATCACGTGCATTGCAAGTTCTCTCGACAAACAGTGCAACTCCAGGTGGCAATGGCAAATGAGCATACATGCTTTTCAGGGTGGAAACAATTAATTAGCATAAACAACTCATAGGGCCATTGATACAAATTTTAGCAAACACACAAATAATTAACACACGGCTAGCATATAGCAATAGTCGAACTTTAGTGTGTGTGTTAGAGATAGCTCAATATCTCAACTTACTATATCTTTTGGTATTATCCAAATAGTTTGTTAGGATTCCAATCCCTTTCATACTCGGACTCTTTGAACAGATTAGTGGATTGTTTCCCATGGTTTTTCCTGTAAGGGTTTTTCCACATTAAATCTTGTCTTCAATTTTCGTGTGTCGTGCAAACCTAATAAGTGGTATGAGAGCCTAGGGTTTTAGATCTAATCCGCTGCCCTGGGAGGAGGAGTCTCCCAGGTGGTGGCACCTGCACGGCAGCAGATGACGTGCAGAGCCAATAAGACGTCGTGCACATCAGCTTCGTCTTCCGGATCTTCGGCCGACCCGCCAACTGCCTTGGCTGATCGCTAAGTGCCTCAGCCTCCACTTGTTGCTTCGGGTGCCGCCTCTGACACTGCCATCCCTACTGCTCGGCGTGCTCCGGCTGCCACCTCCTTCCGGTGGCCACACGCCTCCGGGAGTCCACCTTCGTCCGCCATCTCCAGCGGTGCACGCCTGTGCCGCTTCACCGGTCACCTCACACGACCTCTACCTCAGTTGCGCCGACCTGCTCGCCATCCTTCGGCCACCGCCCGTTGCTCCACTGGCGGCCTTGGCTGGACCGGCCTCGGCCACCTCGGCCGTCCTCCTCGACGACCCACCATGGCCGCCGCTCCACCGTCGATCTTCAACACGGGCCTCCCACTGGCCCGACGCTCCTTCAGTTGCGTCGCTCTCCACCTCGCGGCCACCCATCACGGTCAATCTCTGCCCTACTGCCGCGCGGACTGTCTGCCATCCCCCTAGGCAACCCCGACGCCCGAGCACCTAAATTGTTAGTTGCATATGAAACTTCAACCGAATGGAAAATGGTACAAACCACATTAGAAACTTCTAAATTTTTTTTGAATGGTACTAACATATTCATAATATTCTCATAAAATTTTTAGATGATGATCAATCATTAGGAATTTTAAAAAATTCAAATAGTGCTACTAAAGACGAAGCGGCAAAATTCACCTGAATGAAAAATAGGACAAATCACTTTAGAAAAATTTGAATTTTTTTGTGAATGGTCCTAACACATCCATAATATTCCCATAAAATTTTCAGATGATGATCAATCTTAAAAAAATTTAAAAAATTCGGACAGTCTTAACCGACAAATTGAACCAACCAAAAAATGGTCAAAAACATGTAAAAAACTTTTGAATTTTTTTGTGGATGATATTGACCTTAAATTCAATCAAATCCAATGCACAAAATTTAAATCCGGCAAAAAACCACCAAATTTTGGTCGAAATCGCCGAGAAATCCGAAATTTATTTTTAAATATTTTTTTTGAATTTTTTTACCCGGCCAGGATTTTGAATCTTGGAGGGGTCCGAAATCCGAAATCTCAACCGAGATTTCGGATTTCAGATTTCGGTCCGAAATTTGAATCCTTGTTTCATACACCTGGGAGTACGTACTCCTACTTCTCATATGCCAATTAAACAAACAAGTTATACAATTTTATCCTTTTGAGCATACTCTAATAGTGATTACAAGATACTCCAAAGTGAGTTTCATGAAAAATTTCATTAAACTTCACCTTTTATAGCATAATTTGTGTATATACTCATTTTACATATGAAAAAGGGTATATAGCAAAAATAAAGGGCTCCAATGAAATTTTTTTAACTATGTCACAATCGAGTATTTTAGAACTAGTATTTAAGTATACTAAAAGTGGTAAAGAACTATAACAAGTTCATTTAAGCAGTATATTAGAAGTGAGAATATATATTTCTAAGAGTATACACACATGACAGCCTTTACGAGGCATTTCAAATCGCCTCGAACGATCAAAAAGCCTCAAAATATTTTTTAGGGTGTTCCTGAAAATTTCTGGAATATTAACTCTATTATGTGGGAAGAAATTGGAGCCCTCTCAGCCATCCACCTCACCTCCATGCCGATTTGCATAAAAGTCCTTTGCAATTTTTTGTGAGGGTAAGAAAAAAATTTCCAAATTGCATTTAGGTCCTTTGTTCATTACTTTACAGAAACCCCCCGCTAAATACAAATCTCGAACGAGCTCTTTTCTAATTTTTCAGGATAGCCATCAGGTCCAAAAATATAACAAATAGGTCCCTGACCCTTACATCCAGGTCCTTTCTCTGTTTTTCCCAGAAAAAAATATTTTCGTCAACAGAAATATGTGTACAGCTCTATATCTAGAATTTTTTTTCAACTCGATCTCTAGTCTCTAGATTTTTTTGCTACTCGATCTCTAATATTTTTCGAAACGTGTATTATTACTCGATGACTGCATAGAGTGTTAAACTCGATAAAAGAAGGTTGGCATCTCTAATATTTTTCGGAACATGTATTATTACCCGGTTAACACATATAGTATTAAACTAGACAAAAGGAGGTTAGCCGGGTAATAATAAAGTGTTAACCAAATTCGTTAAAAGAAATATGTGTCTAGGTCCTTTCTTCGTTTTTCCCGGAAAAAATATTTTCATCAACAGATATATGTGTACAGCTCTATCTCTAGACTTTTTCCCCCAACCCAATCTCTTATATTTTTCGAAATATGTATTATTACTCGGTGAACGCATAGATTGTTAAACTTAACAAAAGAAGGTTGGCATCTATAATATTTTTTGGAATTAACACATAGAGTGTTAAACTCGACAAAAAGAAGGTTGACCGAGTAATAATAAAGTGTTTAACCAAATTCGTCAAAAGAAATATGTTTACAACTCTATCTCTCTATTTTTTTTGTAACTCGATTTCTGATATTTTCTGGAATAAGAAATATATGTATACAGTTGTATCTCTATAGTTTTTTTTTGCAACTCGATCTATAATATTTTTCGGAAAATGTATTATTCACCGGTGAACGTATAGAGTGTTATGATCACTCCGAAAAAATATGCTTAGGTCCTCTTGCAATCTTTTTTTTATAAAAAAACAGAATAAATTTTACACGGTGCGGCGTGCGCCGCACATTCTACCTAGTAGTAGTGAAGGGAAAGTATTTTGAGGCGTTTTTCTGATCGCCTCGAAATATATGCATAACTAGGCGTCGAGAAATGCCTACTTGTATTATTGAGGCGATTTGAAAATTGTCTTCAAAGATTATTTTAGGCGATTTGATGATGGCCTTCAAAACTGCATTGTGGCGTTTTGGAAAACGCCTTCAATATTCATTGACATATTTTTAAGAAGGCCCCAAATTGTTATGCTTATTAGTAAACACACCAAAAAAAATTTTAACATCAACCACAAATAATAGAAACCATGTCTAATGTTCTTCTAAAATAATAATAAAAATGCATAGTTCCACGATCAATAATATCAATTAGTATGTGAATAATCTCAGTAATTTGTTTGCACATGAATAGCATTCTCCGCAATTTGTTCATAATACAAACAACCACAGGCTTCTTGTTGCGATTGTTGCATCCGTCCATCATCCTCCTTACGGTTGATAAGAAGCTTATTAGTTATTACGTACGTACCTGCACCAAAGAAACATGTCAACAGATTCGTTTTGTTCTTTGACTATTGAAACGCATAAGATAGATGACAAAGGTAGCAGAACTTTACAGGTTTCTAGTTATTATCGTACTATATAATTTTTTGGCTAACAGGTTCAAAAGCTAGCAAACAAATGCTAGCTAATTGGACAGAAGTGAGAAAAGCATGTAGCAAGTCAACGTTGTTAGATTGTTTCAAAAAAAAAAAAAATCTCAGACTACCCAGTTTGCTAAAATTTTGGGCTAACAAGTCATAACTCATAAGTTACGACATGCATGTTCAAACAAAAGTGAAAACAAAGAAATATATGTCTGCAGCATGGAAACAGGAAAAAAATAATACCTCTCATCTCTATAGGGTAATACCATATGGTGAAGTTCAGTAACAAATACGAGCATCTCGATCAAGGTTTTAAATCATGATTTTTGTGGCTTCATGGTAAAGTCCCAAAAAAAGCTACAATAGCTAATCAGCTATCATTGAAGGTACCATTCATCGCGTTTTCAGGATTATTTTTTTTTTAAAAAAAATATGTATATAATATGTCACCTCCAAACAAATCATAAAACTGTGGTATTAGAAGTTACTAATATTTTTATAATAAGAATACATAATCAACAACATACTAATGCATGTTCAAAATACCATAAATAAGAATTATATTGTAATGTTCTTAACAATAAGTACTTAAACATTGAGCAATATGAATATTGGATTATTGAAAAAGAGCGAGATTGTGTCTTTTAGGTTTTCTTATAATTCAGGATTAGAAGAGATATATTTGTGCTTTTTAGTAATATTGGATTTCAAAATGGGTCTAATGTTTTAACTCATGGATACCTATGTAGGATAGCATAGCTATCGTTAGCTACAAACTATAGCCATTGAGAAGTCTTAAATGGGTTCATATGTCGTGTCCAATACTGTCATCACGAGAAACTAAAAACTTCTCTTGTGGTTTCTTCTAAAAACCACTTCAAAATTTATTCAATGAAGTTTAACACTTAAGCAAATTCTATTGTCATCCGAGATGTTTCAACATTTATTCCAGAGGCAAGAAGAGCAACTTACTTTCAACTGTGCTAACAACGCGAAGTTGGTAGTAGTACGATGTTGTCGTAGACTTCTGCATGTGGGGACGGTTTGTTGCCTTTGCCTAGATTCCTTCTCCCAGCAGGCCTCCGGTCTTCACGTGGAGCAGCGATCTCTTGAGTAGCATTGTCCTTCATTGTTTCATTGGACATCTTCTTCCTCTTTAGATTTTTTTCCACCACACTTTGTGAAGTACTACTAAGATCATGCTGCTTGGCCACCTCAGCTGGTGAAGTCGAATTTTTTGGAGCAAGACCCTTTCTGTTGGAGATGTGGCTAATGGCACCAGGCACCAAACAATTGGGGAAAAATAATAATCAGATTCTACATCCTTGTTGCTTCCAAGTAGCACTGCTAATTTCCAGTTAACACATGTCATTTGCGGTTTAATTCTCATATGTAGTAACAAGATCTGAAACAGGGTGGTACCTTAGAGTGCAGAGGGGTGCCATCAGGATGTACGACCTGTAATTTGGTTCTAGAAATTGAAAAACTTAAGAGTAGTTACATGTACAGGAAAAAGACAAAGGGATTGACAAGTTGCACACAGCTTATCTCCAGCGGCTTCCCTTCCCCTTCAAATCCTTTTACGAACAGATCCCAAGTGCTCCAGCGGATTCCCTTCACGGTTCCCTTCAGAAGGGATTCAAACAGTGAATCCCTTTAGAAAGGGATTCTCTCTCCAATCCCTTCACAAATCCCTTGAGGGGATGCTGCTGGAGATAGTAGGGAATGAATATGGGGAAGAGAATAGGGAAGGGAATGGAAGGAAGGGAAATTGCTGGAGATAATTACATTTTGGCGCGGTCATGGGATGCAATTGCATTGAGCACTTCCCAGCTTGCTGATCATCCCTTGCGCACAGCGCAGCAAGGTTTTCTGATTGAACACGGTATCGATAAATAACTCAACAAAATCATGTAGTGGCTGGCCATCTATAGCTTTAGCTTTCCTATCAGTAATTTGAAGAGTCTCCAGTGCCACCATCCTTCTTCTAGTTGGTGAAATCAAACCAACATCCATGCCACGCTTTAATTAGAGCTTCTAACCCATCCTGAAAGAACTTTTTTGTCTTCCTTCTATTTGCTAGCTGATTAGTAATACTAGGCCGTAAGTGCGGCGCACGCCGTGCGCGTGAACGAAAATGACTTTTGCGTTTTTTTTTTATGAAAAAATAGACTTGGACGTATCTTCAAAAATTTTAGAGGCTCGAGGAACCGTAGAGACCGAGCCACGTGCATGAATGGAAAACGAATTTGCGTTTTTTTATGGAAAAATGGGCCACGAAAACATTTTTTCTAGGCTTTGGAGAAAAAACAGACCACGAAAATATTTTTTCAGCCAAAAACGGAGGAAGGACGAATGAAAAAGGGCATGTGTTTTTTTTAGGAAAACGGACCACGAAAACACAAAAGCGGCGCACGCCGCGTGCGCGTACGAAAAACGGATTTGTGTTTTTTTTTAGGAAAAATGGACCACAGAAACATTTTCCCCAGGATCCGAAGAAAAAACGGACCACGAAAACGTTTTTCCCGGTGTCTGGAGAAAAATCGGACAATGAAAACATTTTTTCCAACAGAAACGGAGAAACGACGAACAAAAAACGAATTTGCATTTTTTTCTGAGGAAAAACGGTAAACGAAAACATTTTTCCCATGCTTTGGAGAAAAAACGAACAATGAAAATATTTTTTCCAACAAAAACGGAGAAACGATGAACGAAAAATGCATCTTCTTTTTTTTTTGGAGAAAAAACGGCCAACAAAAACATTTTTCCCATGCTCTGGAGAAAAAACGGATCACGAAAACATTTTTCCGGGCAAAACGGAGAAAGGACCTGAACATAAAGTGTGGGGACCTATTTGAATATTTTTGGACCTATTCGCTATTCTAAAAAAATTAGAAAAGGACTCGTTCGCGATTCGTATTTAACGGGAGGCTCTTTCCGTAAAACGGCGAACAGGGGACCTAAACGTGAACCGGGAAAAATAGAGCGGTGTCTGGAATTCAGAGGGACCTATCCGTAATTTGGAGAAATAGAGGGCTATTTTTGCAAAATCACCAGGGGACGCGTGGATGCAACGGCTGAGGCCCTTTCCTCCGATCTTTATATCCGGTAGGATGAGGTGAATATATGAAAAAGCCCCTCTATCCCTTTATGGAGCGGTGTCTGGAATTTCCTTGGTTTCTTATGAAGATTTTGCTCAGGTGTCTTGACCTTCTTCGAGTTCTGCTGATGACTTTGTTGATGTGTTATGTCCTTCTCTTGAAATAACCTGCCAAAATTAACAAGTGATTAAGAACCAAATAGCCGAATGGCTAAAGATAATCACAGTAAATTTGGCATGTGATTAAACTAAAATATCCATTAAAGATTTAACATTTGATGACAATAGTTACAAGTTGAGTTGTAATTAAACTACAACATAATGGAATATCATATTATAACCTTTACATCACAGATACACGAATGAGGATTATCATTCAATTACAGAAGAATACAAAAATTAGAATTCTAGTCTATTAGTCTTCTGAATTTCTCTGTTCAATCTGCATTGGGGAAATTAACAGTGCATTAGAATAGGACTGAATAAATAAACCGAAATAGAAATTTATTGGGTTAGAACTGCCGTCAGCCAAGTATATTAGTATCGCTCTTCGAGGTACCCTAAATTGTCCGGGGGCCAATTTGGCTTCTCTGGCGGCTAGACATTGCATCATTCGGCGGATACAAACTGTTAGGCCGTAGACGCGCGTATTTGGAAAATATCGCACGGTAGAAACTTTTTTACCTTAGTGAAACAGTAAAAAAGCTACAGTGAATAGGATAGCTGCAAAGCATTGTGTTCAAAAGAAAACACATCAACCTTCCAAAACCAACAAGCTAATATAAGGCACTCAGTGCCCAAAGCAAAAGCCAAACCAAAGGAGAACCCAACTCAAGGTAGGTTCCAGTAACCATCCACACACACCAAACAAACATACACGTAACCAAAGCAAGACAACCAAGTTCAAGATATTCAGAGAGCAAGGAACACAACCAGCCAAGAACAAGAAGTAGAGCAACCAAGCCAGGAACAAGGAGCAACCAGGAACCAAAAGGGAGGGAGATCAAGCCGCAAGCAACATAGCCACCCATTTTCTTCTTCCCAACTCGTATTCCATTTCCGCACATCCAAGTAAGTTTTTGCAAATCCAATCCCATTAGAAACCTTGTGTTCTGGTCAGTAGGAGTGGAAATGAACTAGAAATAGATATGACAGTGAAAAGTTCAAAGGAGGAAACATAGGAACAATAGTCTCAGTAGAAGAAATCCACGGGGTTACACTACATGTTACCTCAACTCGCAAATACTCCCCCGATGCATTGCGAGTTAAGGTCATCGCCGTAGCATCATCCAACCAGTGGAAATTGCTAATTAGCAAATCATCACAGACCAAAAGGAATAGCTCAATCGCCTAACATAGTATCAATCTCATCATTTACTATGTAATCTAAATCAAAGCTACTGTCATTATGTCACAACCAAGCATTAGGAACATCAGAGCAGAGTACAACCTCAATTTATAATGAACTAAATTCATTCATGCCATAATAACCTCAGTGCAAACACTATCCATCAATACTCCAGTACATCACAAATTGCAACAGAATGATCTCAGAGCAAACACATCCAGTGCAAATCTCAAAAATCATAAGCATTTCTTTTATGCCATCAGTAATCTTGGTCATCGGTAAATAATCAAAAAAAAGGGGGAAAGGGGGGAGTAGGGTTACCAATCCCTAATAAGGAATTAGAGAAGGGAGAAGGATGAAGCTAGGGTTTACCAAACCCTAGCCGGGTCGACGGCAGTCGGAGGCCAGCCGCAGGGGAGAGTGTAAGTACAACCTCCATTAGGTTGATCCATTAAGTTGGTTTTGGTGATTAATGACAAATCCTAATATGAGACTAATGTTTAGGTAATTACTATTTTCTTCTCATCAAGGATGATTGGTGATCATTGACAAATCTAATTTTTAATGAGACTAACATATTTATTGAGCGTATGTTTAGTAGCCTCACATTTGGATGGAAAATGGAAAACCCAAGATATGCATTGTATCATTGTTCATTATTTTATTGCCTACTTAGGATTTAAGTTGAAGTATGAATTTCTCCACTGCTTTAACCAAACACTGTGTATCATGTTTCCCAATCCATATATTACATGGATGCACACATTTAAGGAGAGTTCACACTCTAACTTAATGTTTCCTTGCATTGATCTATTTCTCATTACCACATATAGAGGATCAAGACATTGAAACTAAATCTTTGAGTATATGTTTAACACGCCTAGTTGTAGTATACTTATGGTATCGTAGGATATGCTCCAAAGCAGTAAAATTGAATATGTGCATTTTGGTTAAAAGTCAACTATATGTATGCACATATACTTGTGAAGTTTATTCTATAGTTGATGGTTTAGAGTAATGATCATTTCCATACATTTCACCTATTATGGATCATTACTTTCCATCAACATGAGTATATGAAAACCTGTGTAGTTATTGTATACTCATATCAATTTAAATGAAGATTTAAATTGAGGTCGTTTATCTCCTAATCATCAAAGAACATTGCATCATGAGTTGATGGTGTTCTTGTGATCGATTAAGGATAATCGATAGTTCTTGAATATAACGAAGCATTAGTTGCATCAATATACTTAAGACACAAATACAATTATTCATTTAAATTGATTTAGGTTGTGCTCAATCGTTATGGAGGCATCCACTATGTGTTAATGGAGTGCAACAGATGATTGTGACAACCTTGTGTGTTGGACTAACGCTTTCAAATGAGTTGTGAAAGTAGGATTTAGTCCATGTGATTGAGAAGATGAAGAAACGGGACAAGGACGACATCATAAAGTGATGAACGTCAAGAGGAGATCCCGATGAGAAGAAAAGAAAAGAATGTTCATCAAGAGGAGATGAACAAGATGTTGTGAGAGCCGGGTGATGATTCGGTAAAAGAGAAGTAGAGTTGGGTGATGATCTTGAAGAGAAGATGATCGTAAATCATGAGAACTTCAAGAGAGAGCAAAGTGACAATCCTGGGGAAATGAGGTATGATTGAAGATCATAAAGACCCCAAAGGGGATTGATCGCGTGCGGCGTCAAAGGTAACTAGATAGAGTGTCTAGTTATAGGCGTGCCGTACTATTAAGAGGGATGCAACGTTGGTGATTTAGAAATATCTCTGTGCTCAAGTGTTATCTATCCTTAAATAGATGAGAGACACAAATCGCATCATGTACACCAGAAAGGTTTGTCTTTCTGTCTGGATCGGATGTTCCGATCCATCGGTAAGTCCGGTGGTTTGTTGGTGAGAGTCTAGGACCTCTTTGTGTTGATCGGAAGTTCCGATCGGTGTGATCGGATAGTTCAATCAAGACTTGGAAACTTTTCGAGCTGGTTCTAGTAAGAGTACCTCTCTGTGAGGATCGGATGTTCCGATCTTTGGATCGAATGTTCCGATGAGGACTTGGATGATTCTCCTAGAGTTCTCTGTTTTGGGTACTCTCTGGGCAGATCGGAAGTTCCGATGTTGGATCGGAAGTTCTGATCTAGACTTAGAAACTTTTTGAAAGGTTTCTGCAAAGGTGCCTCTCTGCCCAGATCGGAAGTTCCGATGCAAGTTTCGATACATCGGAAGTTCCAATCTTAGTTCCGATGTGTATATTGGATTGAGTTTGTTCTGGAGTTTTTGCCTGATCGGAAGTTGTGATGTTGGGATCGGAAGTTCCGATGTGTGTAAAACGGCTAGTTTTCTTGCTCCAACGGCTAGTCTTTGGGTGTGGGGTATAAATACCCCCCTTGGCCAGTTGGGAGAGGTTGTTGACGATATTGTTGAAGGGCTAAACATGAGGTTGAGCTAGTGGACTAGAGAGAATACCTTGTGATGCATTTGTTGCTCCTTGGTCATCTCATTAGCTAGAGAGAGCTCTAATCACAAGTGTTGTGATTAGGAGTGGATTGAGTGTTCATCTTGTCTCCATCCCTTTTGATCTTTGTGATCCCTTTCTTGAGAGAGGTGTGGGAAGTGAGATTGAGTGCTAAGAGTGTTAGATTGAGATATGTCTTGAGCACTAGAGTTCATTTCCAAGATCATCCATTTGTTGGATTTGTTACTCTTGGAGTTTGAAGACTCCTAGACGGCTAGGCGTCGCTCACGAGCAACCAAAAGTGTGTGGTGTGCCGTGAGAAGTTTGTTGAAGGTTCGATTTCACCTCTGAAAGGGAAGAAATCAAGAAGTGGAGCCATATCTCAAGTGTGACCGAGATTGGTGAGGAATAGGGTTGGAAAAGACCCGGCTCAAGTGTGACCGGGCCTCCTCAACGAAGACGTAGGAACCTCCGTGGAGGAAGTCCGAACTTCGGTAAACAAATCATCGTGTCAATTCTTTACATGTGCTTATTGCTTTACTTTGCTATCTTGTATTGAATTGATCTATCTAGGGTTGATTACTTCGCTAGCTAGCTTTACTTCAAATTGTTGATATTTTCTTGTGCTAGCTTCGAGTAGAAATCATTTTGTGTATAGACGTAATTCATTTTGCAATTCGCTAGACTCTGTTCTAATCGGATATTCCGACCTCGTATCGGATATTCCGATTAGACACCGGAACCTCCGACTCCATATCGGAAGTTCCGATCTCTTTTCCGTTGCATTGTTTTAGAAAATTGTAAATCTCCTATTCACCCCCCCTCTAGGCATCCATCCTCGATCCTTTCAGAGAGGCGAGCTGCAAGGGCACGGGTCAACAGGAAGCAACCCAGTAGCGTAGGACACAAGTGCACAGGAGATCAATTGAGACACCAGGGAGACCAATCGGCCGGACGATCGAGAGGTTGGGCAAGCCATGAAAGCGTGTGCAGTCGGTGGAAGGCACTGGAGGTCATCGGCCGAACTAACGGTGAGGGTCGCCGACTAGATCAGAGGGGGAAGAACGAAGCCATGGGAGCCAGGACCCGACCGGCACAGGCAAGGAGCCGACAGGGGCGAGGCAGGGGATGAACTGGATTGGTGGGAGAGGAGGAAGAACAGTCGATCGGATAAGGCTCAGCTAGATGAGGGAAAAGGAAGAAAGAAATAAAATGAGAAATAAAAACAGGAAATAAAAAGGGAATAGAAGATAAAAGTAAAAAGAAGAGAAAAGAAAAGAGAAAAAATAAATAAAAATTTTAATGTTAGCAAAACCAGTCAGAGTAATGAATGTTTTTCTCTGATAAATCTTTAAAATCAATCAGAATAGCTAAACTTGATGGAAAATATTAAATGCAGTCGATCAAATAATTGATTAAAGCGCGACCATATAAAATAGAGTAAAACCCTAAAAACCACGAAGTAAAATTTATAAATCCAAAAATAATATATTAAGCTCGTTGGGTATTTTAAAACATATAAAAACTTATCACCACTAAGTATGGTATTTTTGTAATTTCAGGAAATAAATTAAATCGGATCATAAATCAGCAAACGGGTGAAGACGAGTATTTTGAGCAAAACCCAGGCAAGCTTCCTTGTCCATGTTTATGAAATGGGTTTATAAAAGCTTTGTGAAATTCACTGATGCATGGTAAAATCTATTTAATTAAAAAATTGAAATCGATTGTAGATTAACTGCAAGTGCAGTTGGAATTGTTATTTTGACTCAACCGACGAGAAGTCAGAGTGAGTTGTTAAATGGTTGGTAGAGGGTACCATAAATGTTGTTACCGGTGGGGGCCCTCTACATAGGAATATAATATAAGGTTGAAACCACTTCACTCGGGCAATGAGTTGTACTGATTCGTGTCAATCATAGTGTGTGGAAGCATCCAGAAAAGGTTGTCCTATGATGGTGTTTAACATCTCCACATTGGATAAGAGTAGTTAAATAGGGTTGTGAAGCTGGGATTGCCGGATGCCTGGTGAGGAACAAGCTGATAACCGGTATTGGCTATCCAGTGCTATATTTTAAAGCCATTGGATGAGTATCTCCGAGTTGGAGATCAACTGGCCATTCTAGGGTATATGAGTAATGTAGTGGCTCAGTTACAGAGTCCAGCCCATCATATCCCGAGCCATCGGGTGAATGAAGCACGGCCCATGTTTTATCCGAAGCAGAGTTGAGCAAATGAAGCATCGCTTCGTTTGAACCTACGACGCGGAGCGAAGCAGAATAGCGGCAAAGGCAGCGGAGGAACGCACCCTCGTAGTCCGCGAAGACACGCCCGACAACCCCATTAAATAAATCTGACACCTTGCAAAAAGAAAAAGGAAAACGACAAGATCCTGTCAGAACCGGTCGGGAAGAGTAAAATGGGACGCGCACGAAGGGACAGGTCCTTCGTGTTCCCCTCCTATAAAAAGAGAAGAAAGAGCCCACGAAAAACACACACCCCTGTGGTCATAACCACAACACTGGCGCCGTCCGTGGGGAGCGGAAGAAGGTGAAGCTCACCAATCTAGACGACGAACACATTTTCCAAAAAACCATGCCACCAAAGAAGGGAGCAGAGACAGCGTCTAAGGAGACGTCGCCAACGGGAGCAACGGCGACGGCTGGAGCGAGCGGATCCAGACGATCCACCAGGAGCCGATCACGCGGACAACTTCAGCTCCTGAACGAGGAGGATCGCGTTTTGGCTCCAGCAACAGCAAGGGAAGCTCCAGGGGCGCCACCTCCACAAACTCCGGCGACGGCGCGCAAGCGCGCCCCCAAACGACGTCCCCCAACTGCAGGTGTACACGCTTCGACGATGGGAGGAGACGCAGCAGAAGCTTCAACCCCCCCAGCTCGTCGCCAAGTTGGCAGAGGGCGAAAAGGGGGCTTCGAAGGGGGGACCGGGAGTCAGGAGGCGATCGACCCCAACATACAAGCGCTGATGGAGGCCAACGAAAGGCTTATGGCCGAAGTAAAACGTTTGCAGGAACAACAAGAATGGAGGTGTGAGGAATCTCAAGATTACAGCCCAAGCCGGGAGGTATCTTCTCCGACATACATGAGAACGGAAAGGGAGGAAAGCGATTCAAACCCTCTCGGCGTCAGGCTTCGAACAAAAAGGTGGCCTTCACCGGGAAGCTTCAAACTCCCCGCAGTAAAACCATATGATGGCAAAACCAACCCAAGGGAATTTCTTCGTGTCTACGACACGGCCATGGAAGCCGCCGGAGGCGATGACGATATTAAAGCCAAAGGATTGCTATTGGCATTGGAGGGGATAGCCTTATCCTGGTACTCCTCTTTGGAGCCAAATTCTATCACCAACTGGCCGCAACTCCGGGCGAAACTCGAAGGCAATTTTCAAGGCAACGTTGACGGGATTAAAGAGGAAAGCAACCTGTTTGCAATTAAACAGCGTGAAGGCGAAACCCTAAAGAGCTACTTCCAGCGATTTTCTCGAATCAAATGCCAAGTTCGGGGGGTTAGCGACACAACCATAATCAACGCCGCGCGTTTTGGATTGCGAAGGGGGCCGTTGGCGGAGAGACTTGCACGCAAGGAAGTACGCTCCGTGGAAGAGCTATTCGCAAAGATGAGGGAATACGCCAGGGCAGAGGAAGATCACCTCCGGAGAGAGGATGGGCCGCTAAGAAATGAAGAGATGGACCCACACAAGAGGGACCGGAGGAGAGATCCCCGAGGTCGCGTGGCGAAGGAACGGCGCCTTGAGAACCAGCCAGAAGAGACAAGGGAAGGAGGATCCATTATGTGGAAAATCGGGCGAATCAAGGAGGGTTTGGAGGACAGCAAAAATGGAGTTCGCCCATGGAGCAGGGGAGACCGAAGGGAGGAATCCATTCGGACAGCAAGGAGGAGCAAAGCCGAAAATGGTATACCTGTGAATATCATGGCGACAACAACACGCACGACACCGCACATTGCAAGGTAATTGAAGGCTATCGTCGCTCGAAGAAAGCGAAGGACGCGGGGTTCACTGGCCGGCGTCACCCCAAATTAACACCGTCTTCCTCCTCCCCCCTCCCGGCGGAGTAAATCAGCTCCGACGCGTAATCAACGTTATTGCCGGGGGGTCCTCCTCACACCTCTCGTCGAAAAGGCAAAGGAAGGCTTACGCAAGGCAAATTAACCACGTAGGACTTAGCCCGGTCGGTCCCGCCCCGAAGGAATTTGAACCAATCACTTTTACACAGGAAGATGCAGTGGGAGTGCATTTCCCACATCAAGATTCTTTGGTCGTAACGGCGATCATCGCCGAGTGCGAAGTTCGTCGGGTGTTGATCGACGGGGGAAGTGCTGCGGACATTCTCTCGGCGGAGGCTTTTCGACAAATGATGATACCCCGCGATCGACTAAAGAAATCGGAGGTACCACTGGTGGGCTTTGGGGGCCACGCAGTTAACACCCTCGGACAAGTGGAGCTGGAGGTCACCTTCGCGACGTCACAGGGTCAGATATCCAACCTAGCCACATTCGACGTAGTGGATATACCCTTCCAGTATAACGCCATCCTTGGTCGGGGATCGCTGACGGCCATGGCAGCAATTATCCACCACGGATTCCTATGTATGAAGATCCCGTCGGGGAGTGGCGTTATCACGGTCAAAGGAGACCAAGCCCTCGCCAGGAAATTAGACATGGAGAATCCTTCTCGGGTTAGGTATGTTCGTACCACCGAGCAGGACCTGACAACAATGCCTCGTGGAAAATGGCTCCCCAAACCGCAGCCCCAGGGTGAAACAAGGCGGGTGCCCCTCCACCCAGGAGGAGAGAGGATTATAACTCTCAGCGCCACCCTCACCCCCAGCGAAGAAAAATACTTAATGCAAATTTCTCCAAGAATACGAGACAATATTCGCGTGGGGACCGGAGGACCTTCCGGGGGTTAAAAGGGAAACAGTCGAGCACGCCTTGGCAACCAGCGAAAGTGTCAGACCGAAGAAGCAGAAGCTCCGGAAGCTCTCCATTGAGAGGCAAGCTGCGGCCAAGGCGGAGGTGGTGAAGCTCCTCCAGGCAGGAATCGTCGAGGCGGTCCATACTGAGTGGTTGGCCAATGTGGTCTGGTCAAAAAAGCCGGGGCTTGGAGGATGTGTATCGACTTCACCGACCTCAACAAGGCGTGCCCTAAAGATGACTTCCTCTCCCGCATCGATCAACTCGTTGACTCAACCTCCAGGTCAGAAAGGATGAGTTTCCTTGATGCTTATTCCGGGTATCACCAAATTTATATGCGGAAGGAAGACGAGGACAAGACGGCATTCATCACCCCTTTCGGCATTTACTGTTTTATTCGGATGCCGTTCGGTCTCAAAAATGCAGGTGCTAACTTCGCACGTCTTATCGCCAAGGTTTTCGCAAACCAGTTAGGAAAGAACGTGGAAGCATACGTCGACGACATCATCGTCAAAAGCGAAAAGAAGGAAGACCATTTAACCGATCTCAGGGAGACTTTCAACAGCCTAAGAGCTGAGAGGATGAAGCTCAACCCGAACAAGTGCATCTTCGGCGTAGATGCGGGAAAATTGCTGGGATTCCTAGTATCACAACGGGGTATCGAAGCGAACCCTGAGAAGATAAGAGCTATCCAAGATATGGCCCCGCCCAAGAATGTGAAAGAGGTACAACGTTTAGCAGGGAGGCTTGCCGCCCTCAACCGCTTCCTCCCCAAGTCCGCAGAGCAGAGTTTACCCATCTTCAAAGCACTGCGACACAGCGGCACTTTCGCTTGGACAGAGGAATGCCAGCTCGCCTTCGACAAGTTGAAGCAAAACCTTATGGAGGTGCCAACCCTACGAAGCCCGAAGCAAGGCGAAGAGCTTTTATTGTATTTAGCAGCAAGCCCTTCTTTGCCGTGGCGATCTTGGTACAACCGCAAGGCACAAAGCAACAACCAGTCTACTTCGTCTCCGAGGCATTGCAGGGGGCGAGGCTGCGATACACGGAAATGGAGAAGCTAATGTATGCGTTGCTAATGGCGTCCAGGAAGCTTCGCCATTATTTCCAAGCTAACCGTATCAAAGTACCAACGGCATACCCCCTCGGCTCGATGTTGACCAATAGGGAGAGCACGGGGCCTTATCGATAAATGGGCGGTCGAACTAGCATCTTTTGAGTTGGGGATAATACCACGTACTGCCATTAAGAGTCAAGTGTTGGCCGACTTCGTGGTGGAATGGACGTCTCCAACCCTCGAAGATGAGAGGATTCCGACGGTATGGACCATCAATTCGGATGGATCATGGGGGGTAAAGGGAGTCGGGATTGCAGCGATAGTGAGAGCCCCGGGGGGGGAGTTGGCCGAGTTCGCGGCAAGACTTCAATTTCCCTCGACCAACAACATGGCGGAGTATGAAGCACTGCTGCTGGGGCTACGAAAGGCAAAAACCATGGGGGCAAGAAGAGCCATCTTGCAGACTGATTCAAAATTGGTCCAAGGACAAATTTCCAAAGAATATCAAGTAAAAGACGAGCAACTCCAGAAGTATGTGGAAGCAGTTCGCGCACTAGAAAAAGGCTTCGAGGGATTCACTATCCTCGCTATTCCCAGAGCCCAGAATACAAGAGCAGATGAATTGGCAAAGATTGCGGCGAACGGAGGGACCCTACCACCCACGGTTTTCTTCGAGGAGTTCCAAGCCGCCTCAATTTCTTTGCATGTGAGCGTAGTAACCAGAGCGAGGATCGAGGACTGGAGAAGTGAAGTGTACGATTACCTTCTTACAGGGACGCTACCCCAGGACGAGGCATCTTCAAGGCGTGTGGAAAGGCGGGCAAAGAAATATGCCATAATCGAAGGGTTGCTTTTTCATAATGGACTTTGCGCTCCATGGCTTCGTTGCATTTCACGCGAAGAGGGGATACAAGCCCTACAAGAGGCGCACCAGGGGACCTGTGGAGCGCACCAAGCCCCCAGAAGCCTCGCTGGAAAGGTCTTCCGGATGGGATTCTATTGGCCTTCAGCGCTCAAGGACGCGGAAGAGGTGGTCCGGCATTGCCACGCATGCCAGTGGATGACGAGGCAGAAGAAGGCCCCGCCCGGCGAACTGCATCCGATACCGCCAATTTGGCCCTTCGCCAAGTGGGGAATGGATATAGTAGGAGCATTCCCAAAGCCCGAGCGAGCCTTCAGTTCGTGATCGTCGCGATTGACTATTTCTCTAGGTGGATTGAAGCGGAGCCGGTGTCAAAGATCACGGCAGAAGCGACGGTAAAATTTCTGTGGAAAGCAATCATATGCAGGTACGGGGTCCCTTTCCAAATCGTCACCGACAACGGGTCTCAATTCGACTCCCGAAGGTTTAAAGAGTATTGCGGGGAAATCGGGATAGAGATCTGTTTTGCTTCAGTCGGACACCCACAGTCGAACGGGGCTATTGAAAGAGCAAATGGATTGATCCTTGACGGCATAAAAAAAAGACTCCACGATTCTGCCAAGGGCTCATGGCCGGATGAGCTCCCCAATGTTTTATGGGCCCTTCGGACGTCGACCTCGCGGGCGACGAAATTCTCTCCGTTTCGACTCATATTTGGAGAAGAAGCCGTTTCCCCCGCCGAGATACAAGCCAAATCGCTTCGCGTGATTAAAGCTTCGGCACAAGAAGATATAGAGGATACTTGTGACTTAAGGGAGGAACAGAAACTTCAAGCCCTGAACACCATACAAGCATACGCGAAGGCCTCAACCCGAAGTTTCGACAAAAAGGTCCAGAAGCGAAGCCTAGCCCCCGGAGACATGGTGCTAAAGAAAGCGGCCCCAGCCTTTGCCAAGCTGGAAACGACGTGGGAAGGACCATATATCATCCAAGAATCTACGACAAAAGGGGCGCATAAGCTCGTCACGCTACAAGGCAAGGAGGTGCCAAGAACTTGGAATACGGACGCTCTGAAGAAATTCTACCCGTAGGTTAAAAAAAAAAATTTGTGCGTGCGTGTGTATAAAACTGAGTTTCTATCAATAAAGAAGAAAAGGTCCCCCTCAAGCCAAGATTTCGACTGATGCCACTTAGGGGCTTACGAACGCTTGGTCGGGCCAAAGCCCACCCGTTCCTCCGCTCCGGAGACCCGCAGCCTCGCGCCGGGTAGGAGCTTACGAACGCTTGGTCGGGCCAAAGCCCACCCGTTCCTCCGCTCCGGAGACCCGCAGCCTCGCGCCGGGTAGGAGCTTACGAACGCTTGGTCGGGCCAAAGCCCACCCGTTCCTCCGCTCCGGAGACCCGCAGCCTCGCGCCGGACAGGAGTCTATGGATGTAGAATAAGGTTAGCAGCCTACCCGTCCAACCATCCTCAATGCCCAGGGCTACGATCCAAGACGGATATGGAAAAGTTAGGCGCAAGCTTAACCTTCCCCAGATGAGCTCTCACGGCCCGGGGCTCAGCCCCGAGAGGAATTCGACAAGCAATGAGTTAAGCTTGTACTTTGCTTCGACCTTCCAAAGAACCCAAGGTTCCGCCCCCAAGCCCACGGCTAAGAGCCCCTGGAAAAACCCCAAAAACAGGCCGGCGACTATGATCCCGCCATATTCCATGTGTAATCGGAACCCTCAGATCCCTAGACAATAACAACCGCGGGAACAATGCGATACGACAAGCTTCAAAAAAATATATATATGTATATGTATACACATATATATATAAATCAACATGGATGATCACGTAGCTGATCCCAGTCTCAAGAATGAAGCAGGACGGCAAAAAGAAATAAAAGAAGCAATACAGAAGACGATATCCTTTTTATATACCGGCACCGCCGGAAGTAGGGCCCATTACATATACGACCACTATTACTCGTTGTACGCACGGTGTACTGCTGCAACAAGAGCATCCGTCACCTCGTAGAGCTGCGGGAACGCCGCCACCAGAAGGTGAACGCCTGAAATATCGCGAGCGATGGCCTCCTCCCGCGCCAACTCTTCCAGGTCCAAATCGTAGGCCAACCAGAGTTCATCTTCCTCGTTGACCAACGCTGGTGGGGGTGGCGGAGCCTCGTCGCCGAAGTTGAAAACCAAGGGGGGCGCGTCGTCGACGGCAGGGAGCGGAGCTTGGTCACCCATCTTGGAGTGTTGGGCGCTAAGAGAAGCTGCCAGGAAGAACGAACTATGCAGGGAGGAAAAGAATGCTCGAGGGGACCCCAAATGACACTGTTGTTGTGCGTATATACACTACGGAAGCAACGAAGTTCGAGGAACCGAAGTAATTATCAACTCAGGGAGCCGAAGAGACGAGAAGGCGGAAAGTCTGAAATAAATGCAACACGATAATTCGAAACGTTTACATTCCCAAAGTCGGTGAAGTATATAGCGATAATGCGAGAAGCGGGCCAACTAAGTGGATGGCGGTTTTTCCGCCCCCTTCGCTAACTCGACCATCGAAGCCCGAGCACGACGCACTGATTCCTTTGCAACATTATCGCCATGCTGCCTCCAAAAATCTGACATGAAGCTCGAGGACAGCCGGAAGGCAGCAGCGGAGGGCTTCACGGATGGGAGAAGGTCACCAAATCCGGGCGAAGATGCAGAAGCGGAGGAAGAACCAAAATGTTCGCGAACATGTGTGCACCCCTTCGCCTCCAACAGTTGAGCAGTCTTCACAGAGCCTAGCCTCGCGCAGTAGTCGCCGAAGGTTAACGCCGAGTCCCCGAAAATCTTAGTAGACTTCGTGAGAAAAGAAATAGCTTCCAGGTGTGAAGGGGGAATGCGGCTCGGAGGCGCGTCGATGCCAAATCGAGGAAGCTGTTGCAAAAGGCCTCGGGCCGCTCCATGAGCTGGAAGCGATGGAGTCCATCTCCTTCCGGATCGCCAGAACCCTCCTCTGCACGTTGAGCGTTGCGAAGGTGCATCTCGAGCCTCGCCTCGCCGCCGTCCGCGAGCCGGGAAGGAAACTCTTACGCTTGCTTCTTCAAAGATATTCTTAGCCTCATCCGCCACACCAAGAGGCCCTTTAACTCTTCTATGCGATCTTCCTTCTTTTTCTCATTCCGCCACCGCTAAGCGAGCCCGTTCTTCTTCGGCCAAGCGGCTCCGCAACATGGAAATAGCCCCTTCAAGTTCGGCATTCTTCGCCGCCAAATCTTGGCTTTGTGCTGCTTCGGCTTGGGCCCTAGCCAAGGACTCACTAGAGCTGCGGAGCGCCTCTGACAAATGGGCCTTCTCCGCCTCCAGCTCCTCTACTCATTTCTTAGCCGCCTCGCAATACTGAACCCCTTCGTTGAATTGATCGAAATACGCCCGGAAGCGACGAACCATTTCTGAAGCCACGACAGCCCCCTGTAAAAGAGATATCGCAGGGTGAAGAAGCTGCCAGCAGGGATACAGAGATAAACGAAAACAACGGAAATGAATAAACACCTTCAGATGATGGTCCATCGACATTTCGCAAAGTGCAAGATCATTAACCTCCCTAAATAAATTTATGGATTTGCTATAAGGAGAAAAGGCAGCACGCATTTTCTTCAGAGTGGGGTCCGCAGCTGTCCCTCCTCCGAAATCTGAAGCCACAAAGTTTGACAGGTCGAACCTGACGAAGGAGGAACCAGAGCTACCCCCAGGGGTCGCCTGACGCGAGGATAAAGCCCCTCCGCCTGAGGAAGGGGCCTCCTGGGGGATAACATCCGCGGGGATCATACCCCCTTCGTGGTGAGCTGTAGAAATCGGAGGCGTCTTGCCCTGGTCTGCTCGATGGCTCTAAAGTTTTCCCGCCTCCGCGTTATCACCCCTGCACCAGCCTTCGTCAAGCCCTAGAGAGACATCATACCCTAACGAGCCGGGCGGGAAAAGTATCGTGAGTAAGACCTTACGCTTACTGGGGGTATCGGGAGTAGAAATGTTTAGCTGAAGGTCGCGAGCTTCAGCGGCTGGCCAAAGAACCCGCCGAAGGAGCGCAAATTCCTCCGCCGCCACGCCACCATGTTCGGCGATCCCAGCATCCTCCATAACCAAGTATCACCTTCATCGCCGCCAGCCAAATCAACGAGATCGACGCCAGGGATGGCCAAGAAAGAATATCCAGGAGATTGTCCCCCGTCAGCTTGCTTACTCGCCAACGGAGTTGGAACAGGGACCGGAAGTGTCATATCTGACGAAACCGGAACGGGGGCGGTCTCAGGCAATCCCGCTTCGGAAGCAGAGACCGGGGTCCAGAAAGGGGCGAGGGGCTCAGCCCCAACCGAAGAATGTAACCCAGTTATAGCCTCACGGCCGGGCGAAGAATCCGAAGCAAGAGGTGTCCCTGGGGATTTATTCTCCTCGATCGCCGGCAATGTTCCAGAAAGTCCCGCGGTGCAAACCAGATCAGATGGAGCCATCGGGGACAGAGATGTGGCGGCAACAGATTCAGAGGAATCACCTTCATCACTGGACTCCTCGTTCCAGTCCGCCTCATCATCGCCATCGTCTTCTGAGCCCCCACTTCCCCCGGAGGTATTGGTGGCCTGAGGTGGAGCAAGACGAATCAGTCTCGCTCGCTTCGCGGGACGAGGGGAACCCGCTGACCCTCTGGGATGAGGAGTGGCTCGAAGCCCCCATTAGGCGAAGCGAGGGCATCGCCTGGCCCCAATGGCGCTCATAGTAGCCTCGTATTCGGCCGTCTTGCACGGACCAAGGAGTCTGCGAGCCAATTTTTCCGCGGACTCGCGCCTCTAAGTCCTGCATCCCTCGGGCGGACCACGGAGATATCTCCTCCGGGACCACCCAAAGTAATCATGGGGTTCTCGCGAGGATCGATGCGACATAAACAATACTCCTCCACCAAGTCGCGCATAGAGCTTTGGTGTCGAAGGGCCCTCAGAAATTGAGCAATCGGGCCTCCTCTGCAGCTGGCCCCAATTCGGCGAGCGGATAGTCCTCACAAGCCCTGTGGAAGTGCGAAGGGGAGTCCGAGCTGCCTAGCTCTTGGTAGTACCACCGGTGCATCCAACCCGACTCCCATTTACCTTTAGCGGCGGCCACGGGGATCTCTTTGGCCAAAGATCTCTTCGTCTGGAAGTTTAAGGAGCCGAAGCAAGATCGGTGGTCCTCCTCTCCAACCCGGTGAAATTTAGGTTGCCAAAATGCATCCTCTATAAGAGAAAACAAACGGCCAGTCAATCTGAATCCACCGGCTCGAAATGCCCAATCTAACACCGCCATCCGGACGATAGCATTCGGAGTGAGTTGCGAAAGCTCCGCTTGAAAGGCTCGCAATATAGATCCCACTAGAGGGGAAGCAGGGAATCGAAGTCCAGCTTCTAGGAAGGCGGCAAACACGACCGCCTCCGTGGCTCGTGGACGGGGGACTTCATCCGCGCCGGGAGAACGCATAGATATGCGGGCAATGCCGAAGTTCCGGGCCATAAGATCTAGCTCGCCGGAAGTCAAAACAGAGCGACCCAAGGAAGGGGACAAAGCTCCCGCATCCCTCTCGCTTAAAACCAATTTCGCTCGAGGGGCGCGTCGAGGACCCATTGGATAGAAAAGGTTAACGAAGAGGAAGAAGAGGATGGAGCTAGGAGGAGCCAAATATGCCAGAAAGCTTAGTGGAATAAGCCCAATGAAACCCCCCCACTACTATCCTTATCCTCTGCCAAAAGGAAACCGCTTGTCTTCTATAAACCGAAAAAGAAGGCCCTCCTTCGTACACCCGAACAGCCAATGGATAATATTTGGGCTTCGAATGTCATTGCTGAGGAAAAGATGAAATCAATCCGCAGCCATGCGGGGCTACTGTAGTGGCTCAGTTACAGAGTCCAGCCCATCATATCCCGAGCCATCGGGTGAATGAAGCACGGCCCATGTTTTATCCGAAGCAGAGTTGAGCAAACGAAGCATCGCTTCGTTTGAACCTACGACGCGGAGCGAAGCAGAATAGCGGCAAAGGCAGCGGAGGAACGCACCCTCGTAGTCCGCGAAGACACGCCCGACAACCCCATTAAATAAATCTGACACCTTGCAAAAAGAAAAAGGAAAACGACAAGATCCTGTCAGAACCGATCGGGAAGAGTAAAATGGGACGCTCACGAAGGGACAGGTCCTTCGTGTTCCCCTCCTATAAAAAGAGAAGAAAGAGCCCACGAAAAACACACACCCCTGTGGTCATAACCACAACAAGTAACTCTATGTCGAGATGGTATATTGTTATCCAGCGTAGGGTAACAAAATGTCAACCAGCGCAGGTTGTCTGACTCCAGTCTCGATATAGAGTACAACTGGAAAAGGGACCAAGGTTGGAGATTTTATACCAGCACAGTGATAAACGTTCTGGGTTCTCGATTTCGATCGAGTTCGCTATAGGGAAAGTGGTACAAAACCTGCACAGGGTATAAAATCATGAATTCATGCCTATCTCATGGATTGGAGGCTACTGAGCCTTGGATACGAGTGTGAGTAGAAGATTTACAAATAATAATACCAATGTCCATGATTTTCCTAATAAAACCTATTTTGGATAAATGGATTTGAGATGTGGGTTGAGGAATGGAACTGGAGAGCTCTGGTTGATTAAATCCATTTTACTTGGAACTAGTAAGAGTTCCGGTTCATAAAACTCATTCAAACAAAACCGGTGAAGGTTCTGGAAATTAAAATACATATATGCATATTTGGTACTAATGCTTGCTAAGTACATCTTGTACTCACTCTTCTATAAATCCCTCTTTGCTTAGATTCTGAATGCGATGGATGTTCCGATGAGGAGTGGATTGGGAATCACTCACAGGACCAGGGTGATGAGGAGGCGGAGTGCAACCAGGAGGACCGGGTGGAGTAATGGCCCTTATATCAGAGGCCCACGCTCCCTATGGTAACTATTAGAATAAATGTGGTCTTGAACTTTCGTTGTAAATTATGTAATAAGGCAGGTGAAGAACTGTAAGATGGCACTGCGTGTATAAATGGTAATGAACATCTTTGAAGTCTCTAATTAGTGTTCAGTTGCAACACTCTGAAATGGCGTATTAATTAATAAATACGTTGGGCTTACTCGATGGTTTATTGATTAAATATGTCCAGATCAGTATAATTAACTTGGGATTAATGGCAACACTAGGTCATTATCTGGGGTTAATTATGCGGGTTGCCACATCTCTGTACTCTATTGAGGAGTCTTGATCATCTCTGGTTTTTTTTGAGGTGGCATTGTCACCTTCATTTAGGAAAAAGAATCGGTAAGCAACAAGAATTAGTTACTAACTCAGCTCAACAATAAAACTATATGCTATAACTCTGATTGTACTAGCGTTCTCTTGTTTCTAGATGAAAGTGAGGCTGCCTAGCCAAGATTGTTCATAACTTGCAAGTACTGGTGATCCAATTAATCAAAAGAAGTGTTATCGTGGGCACATTTCGAAACCATGCCTGAATGTAAGTTGCACAAGAAACATTATCTCGTTGTTTGGTTGCTCATTCTTAGGACTAATATCCATCGGTTGACACCCCTGAGAAGCTAACAACATACTTTTTAATTCGTTGTATTGCTGTAGCATCATATCATTTTGGACCATCATCATAGTTTGATTCGCAACCAGAGTATCCACCACGCCCCGAAGCAGCCTATTTTCTTTTTTAGCTTCTTCAAGTTCAGCTAGAGTTTCAACCAAGCGCTAAGAAGCCACTCTACCAACTGATAGCCCCAGTCGACGCTTCCTTCCTTCCCTTTCCTTTTGGAAAGACCGGAATAAATGCCACCATCACAGATTTCCTCACTAATAAGAAAAGGATCATCCTCAAATCTTCTTTCATTACTACAGAAATATACATCAAAATAATTCTTTTTCATGATCATAGTCAGTTTTGGTGGCGATACAAAGTATTTAGACAATGATGAGGAGGCTCTATCACAGTCGATTTTCGTGTGATAGTGATAATACGGTAATCACAATCGGTTAAACCGATTGTGATGGCCTCACTCATCACAATCGTTATCATAATCGGTTCTAGATTAGAACCGATTGTGATGACCGTATTACAACTGTACACCATCTGAAAGCAACCACAAATTCACAGTATATGCATTCACAATACAAATAACAGTACACATGCATTCACAATATCACAGAACTTTCACAATACTTATACAAAGCACATAATATTCATAACACAATCATATCACATTCGCAGTACATATATCACATTCATATGATATAATATTATTTACAACATATATATAGACTGGTAGAAACCTGGCGCATCTCTATACCTATCGTCCTCTGCTATAACTTTTGTCCATTACCATATGCATAAATGGTCTCATAGTTTATTGAGATCCTTATTGTCTAGGCACTTGAGGAGGATATTAAGTTTCTGTAAATTAGAAAGTAGTGCACTAATTTAAGTTTTAAAATAAGTATACATACATGTGGGAAAAGGTATAAGTTTTAATTTAAGTTTTAAAATAAGTATACATATTAAGTGTCTGTAAAATAGAATGAGCATATTGTGCATATACATACATCTTAGGGAAAAGGTATGAGCCGCCGACCAGGATCAGTATGTGATGCATGACGTAAAAGTCGTAAAAGTCATCGCACTCCTGTTGATGACATTGTGAATAAAAAATATCAAACTAAGAGATGAAGAATAGATGTCGAAAAAAATCCTATGCTAAGCACTTGTACCTTGAAGCGCTTCCACTCTAGCTGGTCGCCTCATTTGTCATCATGTCGCCCTCCTTCAACAACGTACGACAAGAAAGCCATGCTTGATTGCTTAGGCCATTGTTCACTTCTCAAAAAGGACTTCATTGAGGAAAAAAAATAAATGTAGTTAATTACAAAAATTGTTAGTTTAGAGGAATGTACTTACTTCTGCAAAACATGCTTGATTGCGTAGGCCATTGTTCACTTCTTAAGCGAGTTAAAAGTGTAGAATTTGTTTTCACTCAGAGCACCCACGATCAAGTGGCCATTGGTCACTTCTTAAGCGAGTTAAAAGTGTAGAATTTGTTTTCACTCAGAGCACCCACGATCAAGTGGCCATTGGTCACTTCTTGACATGATTACTAGAATGTGTCATGTGGGTAAAGTATACACTCTCTACATAGATATAAATCTAATTAATTAGCCGTGCTCACGATCAAGAGCAGCTTGGGGAATAATATCAAGTATAGTTTTATTTTTGCAAAGACTTTGGAAAAATGGGATATGATGGGTTGGTTTATTCTTAACTCATTGTTGGTTGTGATATATTCGTTGTCCATGGCCGAGAAGGGTCATGAAATAATGGAAATGAAATCTATTTAATGTTATTAGTTTTATCACAATTGTTCTTTTCCAATTTTGATACTATTTTATGTACTACTCTATTGCAAATAAAATCAGTCTTATGCTAAAAATAAACTTAGTGTAGAAGCTTGATTCCTTTGGACTAACCCTGCATGTTTATTTATTTCTATACACTAAAGTCTTGCGGTACATACGTGTACTCAACGTTGCTTGTTGATATTTATTCAAAGAATGAGAAAGAAGACCATCGCTTGGGTACCTTTGTTTTCGGCAGTGATGACGTATAGGGTCACAGCCGCACTCAGGCCTGTCTTGTGGGTTTATTTTCAATTGATGGTTCCTGATTTAAATTTTAGGCCGGTGGCCTACAATGTTCTTTTAATTTCATTTAATTGGCCATATTTGCCTATTTAACATTCTTTCGCTATCTTTTGTTGTTGTATGCAAGTGGTATACAATCTCTGTCCGAAACCGAATTCCTAGGCGGTTTCTGGGTCGTGACACGCAGACACCATCTCGGGGTCGACAAACCCAACTATGTGTCGATACATCGCGGCTCGCTGTCTCATTATCCTGCAACTCAAGCCAATTGTTAAAAAATATAATACAAAATCCTATAACAGTCATAGGCATATATTGTATGGTGTGAGACTTACAGCGTCCAGGATCGTATAATAAAAATATCGATGGTTTTCAGATTGTACAAACGGAATAGATCATCGAAACTCACTGGGAATGTTCCATGCTCCTCGCAGTGGAAATGTCCCCCTCGATACCTCACATTGAAATAGACGTAACGTTAGGCCGCATTTGCCTTGTCGAAGTACCATCCATTTAGTAAGTGAGTGTACTTGCCCAGAGCATTCAATTCGTGGGGAGGGACAAGGGGCTGTCCATGTATGTACGCCTTAAAATCGTATGGGAACGTTGGGGCATCTGTTAATTTTTCTTTCTGGACAGATGGAGTCTCCGAGGTCGGAACAATGGGCTTTCCTTGTATTGAAGGGGGCCATGTGGCTTCTAACAACTTTGCCTTCTTCACAGAAGGATCCTCCGAGCTTTTATCTGGTTCTTTCATCATCATGCTAGTAATCCTTTTGTGCACCAGCTCTGCACTCTGTGTAGGAGCAAGTGTTGAAGCAAGACCATGAACAAGTGCAGATGCAGGACCATGAGCAGGAGCAGGTGCAGGAGTATGCGCGGGATCATGAGCAGGAGCAAGAGGAGTATTTGCGGGATCATGAGCAAGAGCAAGAGGAGTATGTGTAAGAGCAGAAGCAGGAGCAGGAGCAGGAGAAGGAGTAGGTGCAGGTGGGATTAACCAATGTACAATTTTACACCAACAGGAAGGGTCTCTTTGGCATATGTCACTTAGATTGGAAGGCGTTTACGAAAGGACCTCCTATATTTTTGTTGGCGATTTTACAAAACGCCCCATATAATTTTGTTACTATGGCGTTTTCTCACAAGGCCTTTAAATACAATAGGTTTTTTAGGCGTTTTTGGGACATGAGTTTTTTAGTCGTTTTCTCCAAAACGCCTTGTAAACTTAGGGATGCAAATGGGCCGGCCCTAGGGTCATCTTTGACCCACTCTAGTTCATTTGTTTGCACTAAAACTTAAAAGGTGGACTAAAAATTAAGTTTTTAGTGCAAACAAATGAACTAGAATGGGTCAAAGAAGACCCTAGGGTCAGCCCATTTGCATCCCTATGTAAACTCATATTATTCTTGGCATTTTTCAAAATTGCCGAGGTAATTCAAGGCGTTTTCTTGAAACCCCTTCAAATCTACTCTGTGTTGTTGTTGTTGTTGTGTGTGTGTCTATATATATATATATATAATCCCTCCCTTATAATCGGGAGAACGCGCGCTCAGGCAGCCCCTCACGCGTCCCACCTCCACTCTCTCTCCTCTTTTATGCAAAACAAATCTTCAATTCTTTAAATTACGGATATGTCCTTTCAATTTACGCTGAGATCCTTTGCGATTTTCTGTGAGGGAATTTTTTTTTTTCCCAATTCGCGTTTAGGTCTCTCGTTCGCCGTTTTACAGAAAGAGCCTCCCGTTAAATACGAATCGCGAACGAGCCATTTTCTAATTTTTCAAAATAGCGAACATGTCCAAAATTATAACAAATAGGTCCATGCACTTTACGTTCAGGTACTTTCTACGTTTTGCCTGAAAATTTTTTTTTCATAGTCCGTTTTTTCTCCAGAGCATGGGAAAAAAAGTTTTCGTTGGCTATTTTTCCTAAAAAAAAATAGAAATTCGTTTTTCGTCCATCGTTTCTCTGTTTTTGTTGGGGAAAATGTTTTTGTTGTCCGTTTTTTTCCAGAACATGGGAAAAATGTTTTCCGTTGACCGTTTGCCCTAAAAAAATGCAAATTCGTTGTCCGTTTTTTCTCCAGACCCCGGGAAAAACGTTTTCGTGACCTATTTTTTCTCGGAAAAAAACGGAAATTCATTTTTCGTTCATCCTTTCTCCATTTTTGCCGAAAAAATATTTTCGTAGTCCGTTTTTTCTTCGGATCCCGGGGAAAATGTTTCCGTGGTCCATTTTCCCTAAAAAAAACACAAATTCGTTTTTCGTACGCGCACGCGACGTGCGCCGCTTTTGTGTTTTCGTGGTCCATTTTTTCTCAGAGTCGGATTCGTTTTTCGTTCACGCGCGCGTCATGCGCCGCGCATATTTCGTGTGTCGTGCGCCGCGGTTTTTACACAAGAAAATATTTTTGTAGTCCGTTTTTTCTCGCTTTCCGGGAAAAAGGTTTCCGTGGTCCGTTTTTCCTCCGAAAAAAAACCTTTCCGTTTTCCCCAGAAAAAATGTTTTCGTATCCCGTTTTTTTCTCGTTTTCCCCGGAAAAAATGTTTCCATGGTCCGTTTTTTCTCCGAAAAAAACACAAATTCGTTTTCCGTTCGCGCGCGAGCGTCAAAAAAAGCTGATTTTCAAAAATACAAAACAAATACTAAAAAAATTCAAAAAATACGAAATTCTGTCACTAGATTGATTTTGATGAGACAAACAAGATGAACGGTTTGGATCGATCTAAAAAGTGCTATATTTCATAAACCCGTCGAGTTCATGGGAGTGATATGTGCACTCGAGTGCACACTAGCTATTATACACACACACAATTTTCAGGAACCAAATTAGTTTCCAAGTCAAGCATACACTGGTGGACTAAATGTTACTTCCTACATGCTTAATTATTCGGCGTTATGATATTACAATTGCATCAGGAAATCGAGACAGGAAAAAAAAAAGGACAAGTCCGAGTTGATATCAAGATAGAAAGCTACCGACGCAATTTATATATCGTCATTTCTAGCTTTACACCACCTTTCGCATCGCATCAGCACCACAAGAATTTGGCAACTTGAACCCTAAGAAGTAAGAAGTGGCCAATCTCACGTATTCTAGAAGGTGATTGATTGCATATCGTCAATCCAGACAAATTACCAAAGTGTTTGGCCATCCCTTTCAGCTAGCTAGAGATTTCTTCCCAATCTTCTGCAAATTAATATTCAAGTACACTAGCTTATCTCTCTTTTTAGTCATCATCAAACAAGTTAACCAAAATAAAAATAGCCGGCTAGCTAACTCAAATTAAAGTGTAATTACCTTGCCTGGTCTAAACTTCCAAGGCGAATGAAAACGAATTCTCTGCACTGGAGAATAAGGCTCGCCAGTTGCCATGCATCACCTGCTGTTTGTCCTTTTTATTAAAAGATTTATACCTATATGTACTTGGGGCACCAAATTAACTAATCCCACAAGCAACACAAGATCCCAAGATGATGCAAGCCTAGATTATTAGTCTCATCTCATGCAATGGCCTATCAGTAATCTTCGAGAAATGATAATGACATCTCAATTAAGTCGTTAATGATAGGTTTTTATTATAACTAATCAAGACAACCAAATTAACCCAAAGAGATCCAGAGGGGTCAGATATATGTGTAGTTTTGTCACCTATAGATTTGTCGAATAGATTTAGCTGGTGCTGCTTGTGTACATATATGACAACGACGATTAGATTAATTCGGATTATATTAAACTAAGCTAATTGCTTGTCTGGAGACATCCTATCAAAACCTTTTCTACATGCATCCCGTACAATTATGGCAGCTGATGGAGATTAATTTATTTCTGATGATGCTTTGCTAAGTGACTCCGCTCCATAATGACCTGTGTAAGGGCATTAATTATACAATCAATCATCGTATTTTAGTAGCTTAGAACCGGGTTAAGCGTTATAGTCAATTTAATTAGCCTAATCCACTCGGACCGATCTGAACGCGATGCGAGCTAGTTTGATAAAGCTACAGTCAGTCGACGCAGCATATTAATTAATTATATATGCTGGGCAGCATATACTATGTACGTACATACTACGTACGTACGTATATACCTGCATGCAGCAGTACTGTTTTCAGTGTAAGGCCAGTTTGTGACGGTGACTTGCTGGTGGACCTGGGCATGGAAGTTACAGAAAATTAACTTAATTCTCCATGGAAAGAGCTTGCATGTTGTGCTTCTGCGTATATATATACTATACGTAGCACAATATATCACCGACATTTGTATATTGTACATGCCTTATAATACGGTCTCAGGGGTGGGAGGGAAGGAAGGAGAAGGGATCGGTGTCGCGGCCGCTCATGACAGATTGACAGGTAGCCAGTGGGTGAATAGAAAAACCAGCCAAGAACAAGTAACCCTGCTTAATATAAGCGATACGAATCTTATTCTTAGGACGATCTATCATTATCCCCCGGGTTTCGCCACTGTGCACATGTTGACTAGCTGCTCTTAGTTTAGGACGCCTGCCAATTAACAAAACTATCGCCTAAACCTCTGCTCTAATCACATGTATTAAACAAAGCCCTTGCGTAAAGCAGAACCGGTCCCTATTGGCTGCCATGTGTGCCTTTCGTACGTGGCCAGCGCTTCGGGTCGTGGCTGCTGTCGTCGGGGCAGCCAATGGGAGGCCAGGGAGTGCAGGCCATGTGTCGAGCTGCCATTGGCCGCAACCACCCAATCGGAGCCCGAAACGTGGAGGCCGGTTTCCGGATATATAGGCGTAGCCTACGTGCACCGGGTTGGAGTGTGCGCAGGGCGTGGGACCCACAGGAATCTCGATGCGGGGATTCGCCGGACGTTACCATAAAAAGGAATTTTCTGAGCTCTGTTTAATTACTACTCCTTCCGGTCTCAGATAGTTTTTGTTTTAGACATGAATATTTGTCTTTAAAACATAGCTTTTATCACTAATTTTATTATAATATATTTATAAAACCTAATAAAATTGTAATATTATAAAAGTAATTCCTAAGATAAATCTACACATATGACATATTAAGAAAAGCCACAACTGCCAGCTACAATTGTTTTATAGTTCAGCAAGCTAAAAGTAGCTTTTCAGCCCAGCCACAGCCCCCCAAACAGGCCATGTATCACATATTTTTGTAGATAGAATTGCACTCAGAATAAAATTGTTACATCATCTTCGGTGCACGCTTCAGCATCTTGCGATGTTGCATCCAATCACCCAATGCATCCAAGCGAGCCAAATACTCCCTCAGTCTAAGTCGATAAGGTGTATTCTTTTTGACACATAGATAAAAAAATTAAAAAAGACTAGATTACTCTTTATACAGACCGCTTGTGATATCTTATCATCACACACGATTTGTGGTCAAGATCGTGAATAATAATACTATCACATACGGGTTTTTATTAAAAATCGTCTATGATGGTCTTAGATAGTTCTTAGTCGTTAGGCATAGAGAACTTCCACATGTCACTAATAATGCTCTGGACATTGCTCTTAGGGAATATCCAACATCTAGCAAAGTTAAATACCTCCTTGCATTTGTGAGAACAAATATTGATGGATTCCAAGGTAAAATCCAATTCCATCCACAGTTTGCCTACTTAATTTCAGGACGAACTATGGATGGAATTGGATTTTACCTTGGAATCAACATCATTTATTCTCATAGATGCGAGCAAGTACTTAACTTTGCTGTTGGATATTCTCTAAGAGCAATGTCCAGATCATGAATAATATCATGTGGTAATTCCCTATGCCTACCAGCCAAGGATTTCCTAATTAAAATACAATATAAAAGGTGGATATCACTGAATAGTATCACGGAAGCGAACGAATCAATCGGGCGTGTTATTTACTTGTTGCTGGTCATAGTTTTGACATCTTATGGCATTTCAATCTGTAGCTAATGTTATGCTCTTGAGTTATAAAGGCAACATGTTGTTTGAAATCAAAGTGATAGTTGAACACTATGTTACCTTCATAATACGTCAAGAGCACAACGTCACCTTCAAAAATGTAATGAAATAGCAAAAATTGTGACCAGCCACCAGTAAAGAACTACGTCCCATTGATTCATCTCGAGGTCCATACCACCAGTAAAGAACTATTTTGGATTTGGAATTTGGTGTTGGACTTTTGGTGATTTGCATGAATACAACCCCTACTGCTTAGTTTGAATGCCTCTTTGTTTTTACCATGCAGCAGCAGTAAATGAAACCCAATCTTATTCAGTGAAAGCATAGTATCAGAACAAACTGATCAGGAATTTGGGAACAATAGTTGGATACAGACACAAAAGTATTCAAACTAACTTGGAGTTATCTATAGTGGACCAAATAACCATTGACATTAGCAACCTGAGCACCCTTTCTATGCCACGACCAAGAATCCACAAAGCTTTAGTCATCTATACTACTCTAGGTCTTAAGAACGCAAACTCACATAACCATATCACTGCATGCATTCTCCCAAATCACCATACACAAAAGCTAAATCCTTGAACCATAAACATCCCAATAAACAGAAACCGATATTAATCCATGTTCATAAAAGGGCCACGAGGCTTATAGAACATTAACAACATTTCAAATCATGCATCAAACTAAATTGGCCATGCCAAAACACATAAGGCACTGCATACACATATATACTACTCCCTGTTCCTAGGTTTCAAAACATCAATACATGTATACATAAGAGGGTTCGAATAGAATCCTATTAGCTTCTTACATTTCAATGCATAAGATTAGAGCAGTTATTTAGAAAGGACTGGACTACTGGACTTTTGAAGAGAACACACATTGCATAGGGATAATCAGCAAAACAAATTGTCAATGAATAATGATCTGACACAAAGACACTACAATTATATAACAAACACTTGATAACCCCATCGAAACAGCACAATCGAAGCATAATAACAAAAAAATTCACATGATTTCTTTAAAACGAAGCGATTAATTATATGCTTATTCTTCTACAGAGGCATATGCACAACAAAAAGAGTAGATGGAAACCGAATTCATCCCCTTGTGAGAAAATTGGATGGCTCGATGGGCCAATCAATCGGAGTGCGTCAACATCGAGCCTCAACCCATTGAGGTCATGCCACTGGCGAGCAGCCACACTAGCATGTCAGCAAAGCGCGGGATGGCGGCTATCCTCCATCTCCCCATCGAGGTCGCACGTTGCTGCGTAATCCATCAAATATGCACTCCTCTTGAGACCCCCCGATGATTCCTGCCCTGCCGTCGCCAAGATCTAGCTTCTTGATCCACCAACAGATCACCACCCTCGGCACAGATCACCGTTGCAACCACCGTCACAAAATCAGCGGCTCCCACATGCGGTCACCCCTATGATGCGTGGATCGGGAGGAGAAGCTGAGAGGGTGAGGGCGAGGGTGAGGGAGAAACCGAGAGGGCCAAGGATGAGGGTGAGGGAGAAACTACTTATAGTGCCCAAAGGGACGGTTGAGATATCACAGACGGTTCGCAGTATGAATCGTCTGTGATACTTTACAAACCGTATGTGATATCAGCTTATCACGAATAGTTATTACCATTTTCGGTAACTTACATGGTCACGCTAGCAAAACCGTTTGTGATTAGCTTCAGCATAGATGATTTTTAAAATCCGTCTATGATGAGGTGTCTAATATAGGTCTTTCTGTAGTAGTATAATTTTGCATTGAAATATGAAATACATCCTATATTTATGAATAGGATCATTAAAAAATATGTCTTATAAATTTAGACGGAAAGAGTAGATTGAGATAATATATTGCACGTGTTGTACAGTGCGCAAATCCTCGACGTAGCTCGCTGTAAGTTGTAATCTAGGGGTAATTATCAACTTTCAAAAGTGACTTTGGGTTATTCTAAAGAGAGGATAGTGCTTGGTTAGTAGTAATCTTTTTAAGTACTGCCATGCATGTTGAAATAGGAGTTGTTAATTGGGGGAAACAGATAAAAGGACAAAGCCCAAGGTGGCATCAGAAAAAGGAAAGAGGAAAACTGACTCATGGAGCACTCACCACAAAGGGGTTACTTACATATGCATGCTCAATTAGAATATACTTGCTTAATTGTCATACATATCCTTGGCAAATCAAACACGGCCTCACTAATTTAACTAATTGGATTAATACAGAAACCAAAAAATGGGTAATTAATAATAATGAAGAAAATGGCTGAGATGGATGGATCGACCCAAAATTTACAAGGCTTGCGCGGTCATCTCAGATCATACCAAATACTGGAGTTACAGGCGGCTTACATGCTAGCTGCCGCTCTCCCCCAGAAGCTAAACATACTTTACTTACTGCCGCTAATTACCTAGCCAGCTGGGATCTTAGCACGGACGTACTAGCTAATGGTAGGTAATTAATTCTTTTTTACCAAAGTAAAAGTAGCTCGCGCGATCGTGTGGACGTCGACGAGACGACTGAAGTCGATCACAAACCGGCGGGTGCAAGGCTGAGCTGCAGGTCCAGCCCCAGGGCGTCCTCCGGCACGGCGTCCACCGGCTCTGCCACCACCATACCGGGGTATCTCGCCAGGCTGGCCGCCGGGCTCGCGTGGACCCTTCGGCCGTGGTGGTCGTCAGCCAAGTAAGGCGCCGCGGCGGCGGCTGAGGCGGTCGGGGTGTACGAGAACACGGGCGGCGAGGCGGCCGGCGCTGCGCGGGACGGGAGGACGCAGCCGTGGGAGACGTGGAACTGCTGCCCCTGCGGCCCGCCGGCCATCGCGGCGCGCGGGGAGAAGTAGACCCAGCTCGTGGCTCCCGCGTCGCCGCCACCGAGGAGGTGAGGCGGCGGCGCGAAAGCGGACACCATCGGGTTGGCGCGCGGGTAGAGCGCAGCGGCGCCGCCCGCGACCCGGCCGGCGGCCGCGGCCGCGGCCTGCAGCTGCGCCCGCTTGAGCTGCTGCCGCTCCTTCTTGTGCGCGTTCTGGTGACCGCCGAGCGCCTGCGAGTTGGCGAACTCGCGGCAGCAGTACTGGCACTCGTACTTCCGCCCGTCGCCGGCCGCCGTGACCGTCGTGGTGGTGGTAGACGAGGAGGAGGAGTCCGACCCTCCTCCGCCACCGTTCCCGCCGATCGGCTCGTTCTCCTGCTCGGCCTCCGTCTCCGTCTCCGTCTCCGGCCCCTGCTCCTCCTCGGAGACGTGGAAGCCGAAGAGCTTTAGTCTGGGGCTTGTCATGCTCATAGCTGCAGCTTACTGTTACTTCTTCGGTTCTTCCTATGAGAGAGAGGGGGGGAGAGAGAGTGTGGCAGTGGAAGTGGCTGTCAAATAAGTTGGATGTGCATGGGTTGGAGCTGTGTCAGGTGAGAAGGAGCAGTATATATAAGACCTGGAGCTGGAGGCAGACACAGCTAGCCCGAATGGATATATGGTCGATCGACCGAGCATGGTGGATGCATGATTTGAATACATGCATGTACAGGGGCTCCAAATATTTTATCTCCCTTACATGGCACTTTAGAGAGAGAAGGACGGTCCTTGCGAAGGGGAGAGAGGCAGAGGCAGAGAAGAGGGAGACGAGTAGTTGTAAACAGGAGAGGCAAGTCGCAAGAGACAGCGTTGAGGTCTAGATTGCGCTTGTCTCGGCTCCATCTGCACTATTTTATGTACGTGGCTTCCTCGTTGATTTGTTACGATCGACACACGCAGGATAGGATTCGTATATATCTTTTTTACCTAGCTAGCTAGCTAGCTCCGTGAAATAGACTAGTACTGGTAGTATAGTATGTGTCACTAGCTTAGCGAGAGCTAAGTGGCCAACTAATGGTACTAGGGCGCACTTGTTTAGTCAGTCTAAGTGATCTAATTAAAGGATCGGTGCATGCAGCAGGATGCTCAATTATGTTGTTCTTGTGTACGTAATGCAATAGTTTATACCGAGAGTCTCGGTGTTGTGTAGAGGTGAGGCAACGCAATACAATAATGAGGGGTTCTTTGTTGTTTTGCATATGCGTATACGTGTCTGTACATCTTTACTAATACGTAAATACGAGTCGGTGACAATTATCTGTCCTCCCTCTTTTTCTCTCTAAGAAAAATAGCGCGTCAACATATAGACCGCAAACCGCGTGATAAAAAAAACCACACATCTCTTTTTCACCCACACCCGCTCCCCCGACCGGGCCATTACCCACTTCTTCCTATTTGGTTAAAAAATATGCTTATGTTGCAGGCACTTCCCTAGTGTGTGTAGTATAACTAACAGAGGAGACACTATGGTGCCTGGACACCATGATTTAAAACGGGTTTTTTATTCCTATATATCGCGTGCAAAAAAATTGAAATTTTTTGGATATCGAGTTAGTGCAAACAAGTTTGAACTAAAATTCAAAGTAGTGTTGCCTTTTTTATGGTAGCTTGATTGTAGGAATGTGTTGATTATATATATAAATCAGCAAAGTGTCAAAGTATGTGATCTAGATTCGTTCAAAATCTTTGATTTCGAGTATATTTTTCACATGTATGCATTGCATTTGAATTGTTATAGATGGGTATATGCTCTGAAACTGAAATTTTTTTAAAAAAATACCCAAATTTAACTTCAATTCACGCATTTAAAATCATGATGTCCTAACACCATGTTGTCCCAAAATAGTTCCATACTCCTAGGAATATGTTCTCCCACTTCTTATATACCACTTAAAGAAACAAGTCATACATCTTTACCCTTTTGAGCATACTCTAATAATGATTATAAGATACTCTAAAATGAGTTCCATGAGAAATTTCATCAAAGTCCACTTTTTATAGCATAATTTATGTGTATATTGAAAAAGGATATATATATATATATATTGTCGACGATTGGAGAACGGGCTCCCGCCGAGCTTACTTGTTGAATGTGGGATCAACCGAAACCCCTTTCTGCCAAAGGTGTAGCATCGAAGACGTGGAAGATGGTCTGTTAGAACAGACAGGAACACAAAGATTTTATCCTGGTTCAGGCCTCTCATTATCGAGATAATAGCCCTACATCCGATCGCTGGTGGGCGTCTTTTGCTATATAAAATCATCCCCCTCTCCTCGGGGCTAGGAGGATTAAATACAAGATACATGTTATATACATGGTAACTACCCCTAGATTCTGACGACATGCTTCCATAACCGTAGCGCCCACGATCAGGGCCCTTGATCTGCGCAATTAATTTGAATTTCCGGTGCACCTGCCCTTGATTTCCGGTATTGATTGCCATCTTCCTTTCTAGTGGCAAGGCCGGGTCCCAGGCCATCCGCCCGGTAGCAACGGTGTGGCCTTCACGAGCATGATCGCTCGTGATCGTCGGTATAATTAAGTGGCGAATGGGTGAACACGCATGCTCAAGGAGTTATGTTGCCGGATAGTTTTAGAGCATCTTCTGCTGGTTGTATGGTCGGTAGCCAGGATCTTCTGGGGCAGCTGCGGGTCTTTTATCGAGATAGTCAATCCCAGGCAGCTAGTCCACAGAGGCTCAAGTGAGATGGAGTCGTCTCCTTGAGGCGAAGTCAAGGAGGATTGAATTCTTAATGGTGAAGCATTTTACTTCGACATCTGGGCATGAAATGACCAGGAAAAAGATTTGATAGATGAGACCCAGGCTCACACTATCACATCCCAAGCGAATCATGCTTTCGGGAAAGGTCGGCACAAGCTGAAAGGGAAAATAAGCGTGGTCGAACCTGCGTCCGAGTATAGATCGGATGCCAGAAACTAGGCATGGATCGGACGCCTAGCATAAAGGTAACTAGCGGTTTGTGAACAAACACATGCTTGCGCATCCATGCATGGATCGAATGCCGCAGGGAACTAGGCATGGATCAGACGCCTAGCATAAAGGTAACTATGTTTGTGAACAAACACATCTTGCGCATCCATGCATGGATCGAATGCACAGGGGAACTAGGCATGGATCGACGCCTAGCATAAAGGTAACCTAGCGGTGTGAACAAACACATCTTTGCCGCATCCCATGCATGGATCGAATGCTGCAGGGGGAACTAGGCATGGATCAGACGCCTAGCATAAAGGTAACTAGCAATTGTGAACAAACACATGCTTTGCCGCATCCATGCATGGATCGAATGCAGAGAACTAGGCATGGATGGGAGCGCCTAGCATAAAGGTAACTAGCAATTTGTGAACAAACACATCTTTGCGCATCCCATGCATGGATCGAATGCCGCAGAGGAACTAGGCATGGATCAGACGCCTAGGCTACTAGCGGAATGCGGCGGACTCACATTGCCACATCCCGAGCATGGGTCTAATGCTTTCGAGGAAGCAACTGAGGCAGGCCAGGCTCGGCTGCGCATCCTGGACATGGACCGAGATCTCGGAAATAGGCCCAGGAGGACATGTGCTCAAGCGAAGCGCGCTTAGCGCGAACACCAACCGTCTCCCGAAAGCAGCGTGCTGAGGAGGAAGAGACTCGCGCTGGCGCTTGATGCACGCTTTCGGCGCGGAACACGACGATCCCGGCGAAAGCGCTTGCTCGGGGTAAGAGACTTCAGCGCGGCGTAGTGCACCTCTCGGCGGCGGAACACCAACCGTCTCGGCAGCAGCGTGCTTTCCGGAGGAAGAGACTCGCGCGGCGTAGTGCCTGCTGGCGCGGAACACGATCCCCGAAAGCAGCGTGCTTAGGAGGTAGAACTTCGCGCCCGGCGTAGTGCACTGCTTCGGCGCGAACACAAGCGATCCGGCGAAAGCGGCTTGCTCGGGGTAAGAGACTTCGCGCGCGGCGTAGTGCCTGCTCGGCGGCGAACACCAACCGTCTCGGCGAAAGCCAGCGTGCTCGGCGGAAGAGACTCGCGCCAGCGCGACTGCTCGGCCAGCGAACAAAACGATCCGGCGAAAGCAGCGTGCTAGGAAGTAGAAGACTTCGCGCCAGGCGTAGTGCACTGCTGGCGGCGGAACACGACAGTCCGGCAACGCTTGCTCGGGAGGTAAGAGACTTCAGCGCCAGCGTAGTGCTGCTCGGCCAGCGGAACACCAACAATCTCCGGCGAAGCAGCGTGCTCGGCGGAAGAGACCTTCAGCGCCCGTATGATGCTCGGCGGAACAAACGATCCCGAGCGGCAGCTTGCTCGGGGTAAGAGACTCGCGCCCGAGCGTAGTGCCTGCTCGGCGCGGAACACCAACCTCGCGTCCGGCGTGAGTACTGCTCGGCGCGGAACAACGATCTGCGAAAGCAGCTTGCTCGGGAGTAAGACTTCAGCGCCCGGCGTAGTACTGCTTTCGGCGCGGAACACCAACCGTCTCGGCCCGAAGCAGCGTGCTGGAGGAAGAGACCTTCATGGGCCCGGCGCGATGCACCTTTCGGCGCGAACAACGATCAAGCGGCGCTTGCTCGGGAGTAGAGACTTCAGCGTCCGGCGTAGTGCACCTTGCTCGTAGCGAACACGAACAGATCCCGGCGAAGCGCTTGCTCGGGGTAAGACTTCGCGCCCGAGCGATGCACCTGCTCGGCGCGGAACACGAACGATCCGGCGGCGCTTGCTTTCGGGAGTAGAGACTCAGCGCCGGCGTAGTGCACCTTTCGGCGCGGAACACTAACGAATCTCCGGCGAACGGCGTGCTCGGAGGAAGAGATTCAGCGTCCGGCGTAATTACTGCTCGGCGCGAACACGAACAGTCCGGCGGCGCTTGCTCGGGAGTAGAACTTCGCGCGGCGTAGTGCACTGCTCGATGCGGAACACCAACCTCGCGTCCGGCGTAGTGCTGCTCGGCGCGGAACCACGAACAGTCCCACGAGCGAAAGCGGCTTGCTCGGGGTAAGACTTCAGCGCCGGCGTAGTGCTGCTTCGGCGGAACATAACCGTCTCCGGCGAAAGCGTGCTCGGAGGAAGAGACTGTGACGGCGTGCACTGCTCGGCGTGAACCACAACGATCACGGCGGCAAAGCGCTTGCTCGGGGTAAGAGACTTCGCGTCCGGCGTAGTGCTGCTCGGCGCGAACCTGCCGTCTCCGAAGCCCGGCGCGTGCCGGAGGAAGAGACTTTCGCGTCCGGCGTAGTACTGCTCGGCGCGAATACTGAAGCGATCCCAGCGAAACACGTGCTCGGAGGAGACTCAGCGCCAGAGCGTAGTACCTGCTTTCGAAAGCGGAACCGCAACGATCCCGGCGAAACACGTGCTCGGAGGAATAAGCGATTTTCAAGATATAACAAGATCAAATCCCGAGTGCAATGCCGTCAGGTGTGAAGAAAGCGCGTCGAGCTAAAATTTACTCGTCTGATCGGTAGCCTGCTCGGGCAAGGATAAAATTTGCGCTGAAGCGAAGAACTTGCTCGGTATAAAGCAACGACTTTTCTAAGCACAGTTTGTTTGAGGTAAAGAACTTTTTTTTTTTTTTTTTACGTATCTTACCTCATCATAAGTAGTGCAGTATCGGTCATCAGATGTGGAAGGTGACGCCTTCGGGATTCCTTTGGCAAAGAATCCGTCGATCCCCACGGACGGCGCCAGCTGTCGACGATTGGAGAACGGGCTCCCGCCGAGCTTACTTGTTGAATGTGGGATCAGCGAAACCCTACGCCAAGGTGTAGCATCGAGACGTGGAAGATGGTCTGTTAGAACAGACAGGAACACAAAGATTTTATCCTGGTTCCAGGCCTCTCATTATCGAGATAATAGCCCCTACATCCGATCGCTGGTGGCGTCTTTTGCTATATAAAATCATCCCCCTCCTCGGGGCTAGAGGGATTAAATACAAGATACGTGTTATATACATGGTAACTACCCCTAGATTCACGACATGCTTCCATAGCAGTAAGCGCCCACGATCAGGGGCCCTTGATCTGCGCAATTAATTTGAATTTCGGTGCTTTGCCCTTGATTTCCGCGGATTGATTGCCATCTTCCTTTCTAGTGGCAGGCCGGGTCCCCGACCATCCGCCGGGATAGCAGTGTGGCCTTCACGAGCATGATCGCTCGTGATCGTCCCGGCTATGGTGGCGAATGGGTAGACACGCATGCTCGGGAGTTATGTTGCAGGATAGTTTTTCGAGCATCTTCTCTTTGGTCTTTGTATGGTCGGTAGCCAGGGATCTTACAGAACTGTGTCTTTTATCAGATAGTCAATCCCAGACATATATATATATATATATATATATATATATATATATGTATGTATGTATGTGTGTGTGTGTGTGTGTCGGTGTTTCGTGCACCGGTAATACGATTTTTAGTCTTAGGGGTCGCGCGTTCCCTCCCCTCGAATGGCCTGACTCAGGGAGCCCAATATGTTTACTGGTTCGGGCCGAATGTCTCTACTCCAGTTCGTGTGATGGTTCTGTATTGCTCTCGGATGCAAGTAGTTGCTCAATGTTACAAGCAAGGGCTGAAGGCTGGCCTTGAGCGCCTCGTACGAGTGGGAAAGTAAGAGCTATTCTTCTGGAGAGAAAAGAGAGTCCCCCCTTTCCTGAGGGTCCTGCCTCCCTTTATATAGTCGGAGGGGGCAGGTTACATGGGAGTCTGAAAAAGGAAGAGAGGATGGGGTGTTCTGCGCCTGGGAGTCCTGGTCTTCAGCGAATGACCGGTGCCTGCCCGTCCTGTGCTGAGTCGGTAGACACATCGGACGGCATGGTTTCCTGCCTTGCCAGGCCGTGGCGTACCTACCCTCTGTTCGTTCGTCAGGTGCTGACGCAGTGCTTTGATCCTGGCGTTGCCTCGGGAGGGAGCGCATCCCCTGCTGCGCATGTCAGGATGACGAGACGGGTGCTTGACTTTGGCAACCTCCCAGCCACCTTAGGAAGGAGCCACCTGCCCTTGCACGGTCATTCTGAGTCGTTGTGTCCGCAGGTCAGGTGGCCGACGACCGGTGACGGCCTAGTCTCGACGCCCGGTGGAGGGTTCCCTGGTTGGGTCGGACATTACGGGGCGTCCGACCCATGGAGGGGATCGGACCCCTTCCCCGATCAATTTGGTCAGGGACGAGCCGTCCTTGGTGGCCCAGTGAAGTCTCCGGCCGAAGCTGGGCTTGGGGCGGTCCATTCGTTTTCTCGGGCTGCTGGGGGTACCCATGGCATGGGTACTCGTCAATATATATATATATATATATATATATATATATATATATATATATATATATATATATATATATTTCAACCATGTCGATCGCATCATAGTATCTTAAAATTAGTATTTAAATATATTAAAAATGGTAAAATAGTATAATATATTTTTAAGTGGTATATTGAAATGTGAGAGTATGTACTCTAGGGTATGGAAAAAGCCTATTGTATACACACTCCATCGATGTACGTAGAAAGAGAGAGAGAGAGCGACCATGCATGTGCAGGAGGTAAGTTAGTGGGTGCCACTTAGCCTGTGTGCTTGGTTATTATAACTTAATTAATTGTGTTTGTGTAGTACAAACTAAAGTTGCAAAGTTCATGTGGGGGTTGGGCAAGTATATGTTATAAAATTCTCTTTGAGTATATGTATCCAAAAGTGTGTATGTAGGTAATGCATGTATACGTACTTACGTATGTGTTCATTTTTGTTCGGTTGTGTGGGTAGCTGTTCCTGTCACGATGATAGATGACCTCGGCAAAGAATCGCTTTTGAGTCCCATCACTGAACCATTATCAGGCCTTTGCAAAAATCATAATATTCGTCCGGAAGAAAATACTAGAACACGCTTTTCTAATAAAATACAGCAAAATGTACTTAGCATACTTACACTCCCATCATCCTATATTCCTCTGTATCCTTGCACTAAATAAATCGTAATGCGCATGTATATTCGCTTTCATATAAGGAAAAAAAGGTAGCACGAATAGACTAAATGCGTCCGTGTGTAATGCGCATAAAAGGGGGTTTCCTGGTCAATCGATAATAGCGGCTCGGTGGTCCGTATGATTCCAAACATGCTAGAATATCTTTGGAGATTTAAGAGACAAGATAAGATTGCTCTTACTTATAAATATAACGGTAGGACATCGTGTTATAGTTAACAAACAGGATCGAAAGAAACAAAAGAATTAAGAATTCCAACGGCATTCAAGCCGCAGCTGTGTGGTGCAGGGCTTAGTTCCTCGAGCGCCTAACCGATCCAGAAATTTTAGATGCCAAACCAAAAGGATATATTGTACGTAGCGAGCTCGATCGAGTACTGATAATCACCAACCCTCGGTGGTAAAAATAACAACCCCTCTTGCTATCCTCTTTCTTTACCTCTAGCTAGTGATCATTAACAACCCCTCTTGCTATCCTTTTTTTTTCACTTCGCGATCGATACTCATCAATGTTATGTACTCTCTTGTTTCATCTTCGATGTAAATTTACAATTTCATATATGTTACCCTCCCTCCGGTCGTAAATACATATTTTGGGATATGTACAAACTTTAAAAACTTTAGCTATTAATATCTTTTTAAATATTTAATTTGTATACATAAAATTCATGTTTTAATAGCTGTGCAACTTTTAAAAGGAAGAGCATAGAAGCACTTCTCAACACTTTTTTGGGGCATTAAATTATATTGCAGTAGAAATTAGTAGTCAAAATTACGTTTTTGGACTGTGTAAATATTTGTGATTGAATGAAGTACTATGGTACGGTTATTACTTTGAACGACCCTCTTCCAACTCCATATCTAGAAGCCTAGCTTGCTAATCGCCTTCTCCTATATACAATCGATACGATCACCCAAGGGGGAAAAAAAAGGTATATGCATCACCATCACAATTCAGAATGTTGCAGAAAAAAGTAACAACAACAATAACTGACGTAATTGTTTTCCCAACGTTTGCAATGTATCTATCCTGTCGGGCAGAAATTTAAGCCCCACATTCCACACAAACACAAGGCAAATGAAAATCTTTTCCCCGAAGAAATAACTAAAGTATGATGAGACGAGAAACATATCTTACCAACCTAGCTAATCAGCCAGCCTTTCTCAACATTTCACATCATTTATATGTAATGAAACATCAAGATCTGCTTCAATTATTGTTAGTCTACTCAAGTGAAAAGAGTTCCACTTGTTGTACTGCTACCATAAGTGGGAATTAATCAACAACGAAAGCTGGGATCAATGAAAGATATAAAGAAAGCAACTATTCACAAGCTATGGAATAAGAAATTGATCTATAGTGTACTGAAAGAAGTGGAAGTTACGCATATATATTAAAAGATGCATCTGGTTTGTGAGACATAATTTTCTAAATCGTGCATATGATATTTCATGTGGCTAGCGGTGAACGGCCGATATCTGACATCAACCTCTACGGAGCCGGAAACCTGCATTCATTTGTTTGCTGCTCGCTGCAACTACACCAAGTGCATCTGGATCGATCCTTCTCCAAGAATGGTTAAATGTTCCATCTGCTGTTCAATCTTCAGATGAGCTGAACTTGGAACCCTGGTGGTGTACGACGTAATCCAACGTACTGATCTTCCACAAGATAGGTTCCGACGGGCTCTTCACGCGGATCGAGGGGTCGCTGGGTCATTACAATAACTTATAGCCTATATATGTTTATATGCTAATAGAATATAATTAAATTTACATTTGATTTTGGTAAAGTCATTGGGGTCATTTGACCCCACTAATTGCATGCTAGATCCGCCCCTGTGCGTACGTGTGTGTTCGGGTAAGTCGTCTAAAAATTAATCTGTTGTGGGGCATCAAGGAGGAACTGTGGTCTTGTGAGCTGCAGGTTTCTTCAACGAGAGTCCAATATGTAATCTTGGGCACGCCTACTCTAGCTACTTAGTTTTCCTTAGATCGATCGGTGCGTCCAGGTTGTTCAATAGTTTGGATCGATAATCCTAGCTACGTGTAGTTCTCTTGTGTGGTTAAGTTGACAGCTTTTCTATTGACAACAGATGGTACTCTGTTTTGCTTTACTCTCCTAATCGAATTTGATCTGCCATCTCTGGCCGGGCCGGCTAAAAAGATATTCTGTCCTTTGAGTAGAACGGTAGTGCTAGTTAGTAAGCACCGAGCACTACTGTTCAGGTCATATAGAACGAGGAGTGAGGACAGAACCATCTGATACTCTCGTGCTTTATTAAGTACTACTTTCTTTAACCTTCTCCGGATCAGTCATGTCTACCCAGGAAAAAAAAACACTTTGCTAAAAAAATTAGCTAATGCGGCGGGTCTTCTTCTTGTTGTACTTGATATCACCCTAGCTCCTTTGTGGAGAAAAAAGGGAGCTTGTGAGGAATATGACACTAATTATCATGTACTACGTACCTTCCTAGAAGAATATCATGTTGGACTTGAATCAAAAGGAGGAAGCAACCACCATGCATTCAGTTTACGTGCTGCAAACTTTTGTAGTGTCCAGGAAGATCAGATCAGGACATCAGGTGTTTGCTGCCTTTACAAATCTATACTGTGACTAGTGCGCAAAGATCGCCCTTCTCTTGTGTGTGTTTTCACACGGCTAAGCTAGTTGGGACAGTACCATATATGAAGACCAGCATCTCCTGCATCTATATGAGTTCAAATCAACCAACTTTTCGGTTAGACTTTTGCTTCAACCCGGTTGGAAAGAAATCTCTCCAAATCCTGCTGACCCCAGAGAAAGCCAGAAATTTGCATCTTTTTTCTAATGTAATCTCCTCTCCACCATCCAAGAAAGCTTCTTTGTGTGGATCTTTCGCCCAAAATTCCCTTCTTATCTCTCCTCTTTCTAAAGTCTTTCTCCAACTTCTAAACAAGGCCCACCCTGTCCCCTAAACTTGGCTCCCATCTATACCTCTCTTTCTATCCCTTTCAATTAACAAAACACAAGCTCTGAGGTCGCAACTGTTGCTATAAAAAACTGGATGATATCTTCAATGCATTGTCACTGGTTGTTCCTTGCAGAGGAGTTGTGGTTATATAGCTGTCACCTAAGATGTGGCTTTATTCTAATCTAATAATTTTTACTTTGTTGTTTTTAACCATGCATAGATCATGGACCTTCACCTTACTTTAATGGTTTCAGGTTAGCCAAGTTGAGCAAATACTTGATTGCATCGGTGACCATAAAGTATATCTGTCTGTACTTTTTTTATTCTCTAAACATGCCTCCATCCATAACAAATCAATAATAAAGAACCGTTTAATAGGCTTCCGTGGGTTCTTTTGAATCCGTTAACCTGATAGCCCGTTTCATTGCAACAAAGCCACCTTTTACTTGATTTTGACATCTGTAGTCCAAACTAGTATTATGTACACAAATAAAGAATAAATATTGGAATTGCTAGTTTTGGGGCTTTGTGAACGTCGTCTTCTTCTAACAAGTGGTAACACTTTCTTCTTTCCCCCACTTCCTTTCCTCTCAAAGACACTTTTTCTTGTGAAGTAACCGTAGCTCCTTCATTTCCTTTACTTCCCTTACCCCTCAAAAGCCCTCTTATGTGACAAATGGTAGCACCTCCTTTCTTCCCTCACAAAGGCTCTCTCATCACGACACGTGGCACCATCCCCTTCATCATCTTCCCTCCTACTTCACTTACCCCTCAAAGACACACTCATTATGACCAGTGGCAACACCTCATTCCTTCCCCCCAACAAAGGCTCTCTCGTCACGACACATGGCGCCATCCCTTCATCCCCTTTTCTCGTCCATCCCCTTCCCTCGAACTCAAAATAGTTTTTTGTATTTCAAATTTACTCCAAGTTTTTGAAAACAAGTATTTTTTAATCACTTTCGAAAGTTATTTTATTAGAACTTTTCCAACTGAAAGTTTTTGAATTGAAAGTTTTTGGAGTTGAAACATATTTATTTAAATTTTTTGAGTTGAAATTTTCTAATTTGAATTTTTTTGATTTGAACTTTAAATCTAACTTTTTAAACCAAAAGTTTTTTAATCGAAAGTTTTCGGAGTTGAAACTTTTCGATTTGAGAATTTTTGAGTTGAAACTTCTAATTTGAATTTTTTATTTAAAACTTTTCGAGTTGAAACTTTACGATTTGAAACTTTACGATCTGAAATTTTGCGAGTTGTAACTTTCTAATTTGAGAATTTTCGATTTAAATTTGAGTTGTAACTTTGTAATTTAAAAATTTTCAGTTTAAAAGTTTTTGAGTTGAAACTTTTGGATTTAAAATTTTTTAGTTGAAAGTTTATGTTTAAAATTTTCAAAATTGAAATTTAATAATTTAAAATTTATGTGTTAGTGGAAGGAAGAAGGGAGGTGAATGAAGTGAGTAGGGAAGAGGAAAGGATGGAAGTGAATGAGGAAGACGACACATAATATCTTAGAAGGGTGTTTTTAAATTTTCTAGTTCGAGGTTACCTCAAACCAGTCGTTTGCGTTATGTGATCATAAACTTTGATATACTAACAGTTACCTAGATTCTAGAATTTCTAGTTGAGACTAGCAGAGGTTTAGATAAGAAAACTCACATGCATGGAATCTTGTCTTGCTCCCCTGTTATTTGTTTTGTAATCGGTGCTATAGACGCCTAGACAAGCATTCAATAACCACATATTCATGAATATATATTCCTCTAATAACTAATTATTACCGACAACAAAAGATCATGCGTAGTTATCGGATTGCAATGCGCTCAAGACTGTTTACCAACAAAAAAACTAAAGAAAGCTTCCTTGTGAATTATTTATTGCGCATGACACGAGATGAAATTGTGGTTGCAGTTTATCAACAGACGGACGTCGGATCATTGTTTTTCGAGAAGAATTGGAGGATCCAAAATGACCACCTCTTATTCAATGAATGCACAGAAGCTCCTACTAAACAATTCTAGCTACTGTTGCTACAGCACAAAGGTACGTGTAATTGCTATGCCAAACTGATGTTCCATTTCATGTTAATTGCTAGACGGCTGCCGACAAACAGGGGGGGAAAATAGAAAAGGTTACTGATCTGACATTTCCAACTGTAGTTAGATTTTTTTCAAGTCTGTAAGTTAGTGCATGGCAAATACAGGAGATATCACCGTCTCCTCAAAAAGTAACAAAGATATAACACAATATGATGCACATTTCAGAATAGCAATCATGCGACAAAGGAAAGTTGTGCACAAGTATGACCACCATGCATGCTATAATTGAGCATAGATCCTACTCCTGCATAGACCAATGTTGAACTAATAGGAACACTAAACTTGTTTGAGTCATATCTCCTATAGTTGTTGTCCTGTCAGAAACCCTAAACAGGGTCGGTTGAGCCGTTGAGGTGTTCCTTTCAGATATAGACTCTGTTCGTTTCAGTTTTTGGACAGCTTCTGCTTTAAAAAAACGGATTATTTATCGAATGAGGAGATTCTATATGGGTGTGTTTGGTTACCTGCACCATCCTAGCTTGTTTCATATGAGCCATCCAGGCTAGCCTTGGCCTGACTGAGTGGATGCAAGTTAAGTTGTTTGGTTGCTTGTTTGTGCATCTCATGGGTCTGCATTAGAGAGAAGTCTAATTTCTGTGTTTTCTCCATCCTGTATAAGTGGATGCAATTGCATCCACCTGACCAGGATGAACAGGAAACCAAACATGCGTCTAATAGATACAGTTGCATCCACTCATGCGATTCAAGCACCATGCAGGCAACCAAACACACCCTACATCTTCTTTGAGAATCAGAAACTGCATTCTATATAGAATCAGAATTTGACTAAAACCTAATTCTTGTTGATTCTCACCGGCTCGGTTCGAAATCTAGAAGTCACATCCAGCACGGCCTAATTCTCCTACAATTAGAAACAACTTCTCCTATAATTCAGAATCTATAATCCAGAAGCTGAAACAAACTGGGCATAGTCATATTTCAACCCAATCCCTCATGATTTTGAGACCCTTCAATCTAGGGGGAGCAACTCGGCAAGACGACATGGAATGGACACCAATCACCTTGACTCAGAAGGAATATTGGCAAGATTTGATCTCAATGACACGTCCAATCGTCTAAATGTTCATCTTCATTGATCAATAAATTTCTCCAAACAAAAACCGTTTCACTTGAATTACAATACCTGTTTTTTCCATCAATTTATAAAAATGCAGCAAAAAGTTCTATGAACCTTTGATATGATTGACAAAAAAGGGAGTTATCACATATTTAATCATTTAAATTGGAACTGACATTTCATGTTCCTTGCGATCAACTAACCAATTTCTCAGGTTCCTTGCGATCAACTAACCAATTTCTCAAATTTAAAAAAAAAAAAAAGAACTTGAGCAAAAAAATATTAATCCACCGTCTACAGCTTGAATCGAAAGACAACACTAGAAGTTATTGGCTAGTTAGGACCGATTCAGGCCCATCCCACATGCTAGTGGTGAGCCTAGCAAAATCCAAGAAATGTAGAGGACGCAATTTGCTACGTTCTGTAAAGAGATTTTGGCTTCTTTAACTTCAAAAGTCCGCATCTACTTGTCCTTTCCATGCTCTGAGCTTCCTTATAGGATGAGCAACTCTAGGGCCCCATAAAGATACCAACTTCTTTTTGGAAAATCTATTATGTTTGATTCCAGGAGGAATTGCCTGCAAGAAGCTTAAACGGTTGGAGGGCAAGGGATCCTAAATGCTTTCCTCAGACTGCAATTTGCAGCAAAGAACATGGTCTTTTCTTTTAATATACAAGTTCTGCAGCACTGGTATCATTAGTTTATGCACGCCAAGAATCTAACATGCACTCTAATCGACCAGCAAATGCAGACGCATTATACTATCAGTTTCAAGCCTTAATCACTAAACTAAAAAAAAAATCCACATTGAAATTATCAGAAGTGGATCATGCAACAATTCATACCTTGCAAGGCAATTTATGGAACTATTCTGGTACAGAAGCTATTGACATGAAGCATAAGCTGTTGAGGGCTAGAGGCACTTGATCACAATTCGCAAGTTGAGCTCGTAAAATAATATTACACTTAAACTCATCTTATGCAAATTATTAAAATTTGATGATAGAAGCATTGATCATAATTCATACTCTGACTTATTTCGTTATTGTCACGTACCTCCACATAGACGATTTTTGTTGGACCCAATATATTGCTTCCAATATAGAGGGGTCTCTAGGTAGTTCTCTGTCCATGCTGATAATTATTTCCCCCTGCTTGATGACGATTCTATCCCATCTAACATGTAGGGAATCAAATGCGAGGTGCATATGTTTTCCATTTGTATCTTTCCACTTCCTACTTTATGACCAAAGACAAACATAGGGTCAGTGAATCATCCCGTTGTTCCCCTGATTAAAGATTAGGGGCTATCCGACAAGGGGCAACTTCATTTGGTGTTGCATAGGTCAATAGCTTTTTCTTGCTGCAGTGGTCTCCACCTTGCACTGCAGAGCACCTCATCTAGACATTCTTTAACCCTCAGCAAGGGAAACACAGCTTATGTACCCTTATTTGCTCTCATACTGTTGTCCTATGTCACTATCTAGTCTATAGTTCATGGCCAGAAATATGATAGGCTTGAGATGGTTATGCATATTTTGCTTTTCTTATAGACAGGGTGCTTACCATCTTGCAATTCATAAAACAAAATTTGTCATGCTGACTACCCAATCATATAGCAAAGGAATAAATAGTTTTGATCCGAAATATGTGGTACAAAGCTACTGCACAAATGCTCTAAGGTATATCATCTGTTATCTCAAGGCTTTATGAAAAGGAGATAGATAGCATGTCACTAACTTGTGTGGCTCTCACAAGGCTCCTTAGTTGGCACCTTACTCTCTGAAGTACCTAACACATGTGGACCATTTAATCACAGCAGGTGTTGTGGATGTTCTTTTTCAAAAGCTCTAGTCCCTGGCCGGAGCCCGGAACGAGATGGTTTAGCAGGCGCCTTGCGGCTGCCCTGCTCAGGTAGTTGGCGGAACGACGCCACCGGCCGGTTGTCGACGGCAGCGCCTAGAGACTGGAATTTGGTGGCAACAAAAACGTTCCCTTTTCTTCTCCCTGTCTCTCTTTATATAACCTCTTGTCCCTAATTACAGGAACTACTAACAGATAGGAAATATCTCTAAATATAGAAACAAAAATAAGAAACTGCTAAAGATAGAGATAACTAGGAATCATGCCCTTTCCCTCCAGATAAGTCCCGGCTCCAAATCTTTCCTTTTAGACGCCCACGCTTGCTCAATGCACGATTCATGCTCTACCTTCTTCTTACGATAATAGACTCTATCATTGGGCATAACAATACCCTGTCGATCGACTTGTCCTCAAGTCAAAAGTTGATAGAGCTGTAATACAATAGCATCTACCCAAGTGGCCTCATCTTCAGGTTCTCATGCCCAATGGACCAAAAATTGACGATGGCCTTTGACGAACCGTTGACCCAGAAGACGGAAAGGGATGGGACCCGTTGGCTCTTCCATAGAGGATATATCCACTGGCAGTGGTGGTATGGCGTTGGGTGGTGTCCCTTTGAATGGCTTGAGAAGTGATACATGGAAAACGTCATGAAGTCGTGCTGAAGCCGGTAATTCCAAGCGATAAGCAACTTTGCCCACTTTGGCCGCGAACCTTATAGGGTCCAAAGAACCTTGGAGAAAGTTTGGTCTGCCATAGGACGTAAGGATAGCCGACGATGATGTTGTAATCGGCCAAACCCAATCACCAACCGCAAATTCCCCTCCTCAGATGCCGAGCATCATATTGTTGTAACTTCATGCGATTTTGGGCTTGGAGAAGATGTCTTTGCCAGTGCCTCGGCCAACAAGGCATCGCGATCCACCAACTGGCCCACCTTGTCAGTCATCAAGATCCTTGAGAATAGGGTAACAAGGTCGGGAGGGATCTACCATAGACAAGCTCAAATGGTGTCAAGCTGAGCGGTGAGTACGAGGTATTATAACAAACTCCGCCGAGGCCAACCAATGAGCCCAAGAGCGGTGATTGTCCGTGGCGCAGGCAACGGAGGTACATCTCAAGCAGGCGATTGACCTACTGCTTGACCGTCTGGTTCGAGGATGGTATGTCGATGACATGAGGAGGCGAGTACCACATCTCTTAAAAAGATCTTGCCATAGGGCACTAGTGAAAATCGGGTCTCTTGCCTCAAACAATTGTTTCGGGATTCCGTAGCCGCACAATTTGATCAAAGAAGAGATCGCCACTCCCTTGGCATTCATGGATCGCCGCATGGGAATGAAATGAGCATATTTGGAGAGACGATCCACATTTACTCAGAATCAAGTCATTCCTGGACTTCTAAGGGCTACGATGAAATCCAAGGAGACATCCGCCCAAATTTGATGAGGAATTGGTAGTGGTTGGAGCAACCTTGAGATAAGGAGATAAGCTGGACTTGTATCATTGCAAACGGCACATTGTGCAATGTAGTCTTCACCGCGATTTGTCCCTAAATAATGGCTCCGAGTCGATGCAATGTTTTGTGGACGCCCTCGTGGGTGGGATCATGAAATGCTGCCACAATCCGAACACAGAGGGGAGATATTGCTGGAATGAACAATTTTCCCTCCCTATAAATGAGTCCATTTTGAACAGCCCAAATTCCCATATGGGTCGGCTGGTCATGTTGCTGTTGGTCAGTTGACGGCTTCATTATCCTGCCGATGTCTTCGGTTGGCTCCCTGTCAAGAGAGGCATGGAGTGCGGCCAGAAGCGGCCGGCGTTTAATCACCTCTCGATCTCCGACGGAGAACGCCCAAACATTCTTGTACCACGGCTGGCAACCGCGTGGGCATGGGCCGCACAACTAGGTGCAGGCTCAAAGGCTCTAGAAAGAGCATCCGCAGCTCTGTTAGCTTTGCCAGGAGTATATTCCACCGAGAAATCAAATCCCATGAGCTTGCTCAGCCAATGTTGCTGGGGTGGAGTGACGAGAGCTTGTTCAAGCAAAAATTTGAGGCTAGCATGATCTCATTCAGACTACAAATGGCCGGCCCTTAAAGGTAGGGTCGCTTAATGGCGAATGGCCTTAGAAAGACCAATCAACTCCGCGTTCATACGCAGCCAATTTCATGTGCCGCTCCGCTAACTTGCTACCGAAATAGGCTATGGGGTGCCCCTCCTGCAAAGACGGCCCCACTCCGATCCGATGCATCACACCGATCCTCGAAGGAATTATTGAACCGGCAAGGTGAGCACCTGAGCATTGCAATGCTTCCTGAGGTGGTTGAATGCTTGCTCGGCCTCCTCGGTCCAATTAAACTAACTGCGGCGGAGCAAGGATGTGAGAGGCTCCGCAATTGTAGCATATTGACGGATGATGAACTCCGATAGTAACCCGCCAAACCGAGGAAGCTTTCTGAGAGCTGAGGAGTCGCTGGATCGGGCCCATTCGCCACTCGGCTTGGATCTTCACGCTGGTTCGCCGCCACCCTGGCCTGAGACAATATGGCCGAGGTAGGCCACCTCCTTGAGCGAAAGCACACTTGGACATCTTGAGGAGCAGTTAGGTGGCTCGCCTTCCCAATACTAAGCCGAGATGATGCAAATGTTCTTCCAGACTAACTATACACCAAAATATCATCAAAAACACCGGAACACCAAACAAATTTTCGGAGAAAATCTGCTAGTACCTCATTCATCAAAGCTTGGAAAGTTGATGGTGCATTGCACAATCGAAAGCCATCACTAGTGACTCATAGTGTCCGTGGTGAGTCCGAAACGTCATCTTCTCGATATCTTATCCCACGCTGACTTGATGGTATCCCTAACGGAGAGATCCAACTTTGAGAAAACTCGCCAGCGCACCATGGAGTTCATCAAAAGTTCTTCCGCCACAGAATTGGGAATTTGTCCTTTATGGTCTTGGCATTCGACTCCCTATTAGTCAACACAGAGCCGCACGACTCCACCTTCCTTCTCCCACCAAGAGAACCGGCCGATGAGAAAGGCGAGTGGCCAGGGGCGAATAATACCTTGGTCAAGCATATCCGCACATTGCTTCGATCTCATCCTTTTGTCGATAAGGATACGGTGAGGGTCCGACAACCACCTGGCCTCCGTGCCTTCTTTTAAGGGAATGCGATGATCACAATCACGGGGTGGAGGCAATCCTTTGGCTCTTCAAAACCTTGCAAACGAGGCCAAGAGGGTCTCCACTTGGGGTATAGGTCCACTTGTAAAGAAAGGCTTTGGACCTCCTTCCCCGGCCCCAACCCTTGCAAGGTCACTTTCTGCTTTCCCCGCTCCAAATGTCATTCTTCGCGAGTCAAAGTTCCAATGGATATCCTGCGTGAGCACCGCACACCGAGGATGACGTCAAGCCTTCCAGAGGAATCACTAAGAAGGGCACGCAAAGGTGTTCTCCTCAATGGTGAACATCCTTCCTCAATTTGGCCCAAGCACGGTAGTTGGTCACTGCTTTGCTACCCTAACTCTTTGATCGGGTCCCTTGATTCTGGGCCAGTCGCCGGCTAAAGACATGGGTCACGATGAAATTGTGGGTACCCTCGTGTCCACCAAGCCCAATAATCATTCCTTCCATTACCAACAATACCTGCATAGTGCTGTTGATTTGGGACCAGGAGAGCCAAAAGTGGTGAAGGAGTTCGCCTTCTCGTCATTTCCATCTTTCGACTTCCTCATCCTCGCTCATGACTTCTAGATAGAATAACCTCTTGCATCGATGGCCCTCTGTAAGTTTTCGCTACGCTTAAACATAGGCCTTGCCTCGCCCGCCATTTGATCTCGACTCAAGCGACAGGTATGTTGTGGTGGAATGGGCGGCCGAGGCAACCGACGATTGCCGGTCGGGGTTGTGGCGGCCCGCCTCCTCGGGCCGCATTTCCTCCGCGACGCCCACCTCCCGTGGTCGCTGCGCTGAAGAAGCCGCGGGCGCCTTGACTGTTTCCCTCAGATGCCGACGCGGTCATCTCCGGGAGGTTGCCGGCCGCATGGTCCATCCTGAGGTCGCCGCCCACTTCTACCTCGGTGAATGCAGGTCGGTACTTGCCTCGGGCTGCATCCCTCGCAATCCTGCTTGCCTTAGCAATCCAAGCATCTTCTCTGCATGCTTCCGTGCAAGCCCCATTGCTTTCGCCAAGTCACATGATCTCTCCTTGCACGCCTACTGCTAAAGTGACGATAAACCTGCGGTGTAGGTCTCAATTTGGTCTTACTCCTCATTCCTGATACCCTGGCTGAGCAAATGAATTCACGACTATACACATCCACCCGATTATCCCCTTGCTTGAGATTGACAAGATCGCCGAGCTGAACAAGGCTTGGTTCACGCTATGGAACCGCGCCCATGAAGGTGTTGAAGAAATCACCCAGGTGATATTCTTCTTTCTTGCTCCCAATTATCTAACACCTCTTGGCCTCACCGCGAGGTGAGTCCGCCATCTCTACATATTCATGCCGAGGCACTGTGTTTGCCAGCCGAACGCCACATTGCCGCTGAGCCGCAGAAGTGATCTTCCGCTTCCGTCGTATACGGTAACTTCGTAACGCGGTGTACTGAGTGCTTAACGACGCCGCCCCGATCCTCCCTCCGGCTTTGTTTCCTCTTTCCCATGGCGGAGGAGGTTCGGCGGCGTCGAAGCACCTACGCTTCGGTGGCGACCGACTCGCATTCTCCCTGGTCCTCAAGTATTTCCTTCTCCTTTCCTTTAGCCTTCAAGAGATCGACAAGATCTTCCTGATTTCGCGTTGATGCCTTGAGTTCTTCAATTGCCTCTTCTACCTTTCCTAACCGCTCCTCGGCCGATACCATCTCCTGAGGACCGCCGCTCGATACCAATTGTTGTGGATGTTCTTTTCAAAGCTCTAGTCCTCGGCCGAGCCTGAACGAGATGGTTTAGCACTTCGCGGCTGCCCCGGCCAGGTAGTTGGCGAACGACGCCACCGGTCCGGGTTGTCGACAGCCGCTAGAGATCGGAATTTGGTGGCAACAAAACGTTCCTCTTTCTTCTCCGCTCTCTCTTTATATAACCTCTTGTCCCTTTAATTACAGGAACTACTAACAGATAGGAAATATCTCTAAATATAGAAACAAAAATAAGAAATCGCTAAAGATAGAGATAACTAGGAATCATGCCCTTCCTCCAGATAAGTCCTGCCCAAATCTTTCCTTTTAGACGCCCGTCGCTTGCTCAATGCCTGATTCATGCTCTACCTTCTTCTTACGATAATAGACTCTATCATTGGGCATAACAGCAGGGAAAAACAAAAACCACTCAATAACCTTGATGGGGTGCTGATAAGATATAAATGTATGTCACTTGCAACTTGATTACAAGCTAAACATGTCACTGGGTCCCAAGTTTGTGTTAGTTGTGTTGCCTCAACAAAGGCTCCTAGTCACATCCCCAACATTTTTGTTAGTTGATTGCAAGCACAAAGTTGGAAACATTTAAGATCACCCGAATCCCAGCAGGGACCCACGCCAAGTTGTGCTATCAAAGGAAAAGTCCTTCTTTTTGGTTCATGATGACAAGTTTAGCACATAGTTTAATCCCCAGTATGACCTCGCCATTTTACTCCGAAGCAATATATGTATAACACTCAACTTAGCAACCATATCTCTTTATTTTCTCCACAAGTGCTTTTTGGGCCACCACAGGAGATTAAAGAATAGCTTGGCGTAATAATTGAGTTTGATGTCTTCCTTTGGAATAAGTTTGAAAGCTAGTTAACAAACCCAAGCAATGTGAGCAAGGACTCTAAACTATGTTCTAGTATTCCAAGTGACATTACCTACTCCATAAAAATAAGCACTTGAGATCGGGTGGATTTCACTTAAAGTCATGTGGAGTGATTCTCCAGTATACTTAATCATGCAAAAGGGATTAAAGAAACACCTAGACCAAAATCTAATAGTCTAGAATGTCTGAAGCTTAACCAAGCGCTGCAATGAATCGTCACTGCAGACAATAATTTATAACACAGAGATCCAGGGTAATCCGCGAATTAAGCTAATACGACTACGATTATGACAGTTGGTAAATCTAATACAACTCTACGAGCGAGTGAGAGATGGGTGCACATGGATTAGATGTATGATTACTCCATACCCAACTTATGTGATGGCTTTAAGAAAGGGATTAGCAAGTAGCTTAGGTAACGTGATGGTGGAGGGAAGAGCTTTAGATAATATAATCTTTAAAACTTTGGAATCCACTTGGCGATTAGAAAAAAAAAATTGGGCATAGGGAATTTTTCTAGCAAAAAGTAGTGGAAGTGAGGTTACTAGACTAATGTTTTTAGGTCTTGAAACCAAGGTCAAAACTACGCCTTTGACAAATATCGTATCTTGTGGTGTATTAGACAAGTCACCTGGTTGATATTGGTAACATCACACCACTAGTTATCTTATCTCTGGCTTTTCTCGAATATAGGCAGGCAGCGCTGCACTCAAACTAGTTCTTTCCTCTTATCACTTTGATGTTCTAGCCAATTGCCACCAAGCTCACCAATTAACAGCATGTTTATAAAACCTACAACTTCACTAACTATATTGCCAAATCATGCATTTGATTTTATGAGAAACGTAGACATGTATGTAGTTGGTCTGTAAGGAAACAATATGAAAACAAAAACACTCTATGGGAAACATGTATATAGTTGTTCGATAAGGGTAGCAAAAGCAAAATTCCACAAAATTTAACATATGCATGTTCTTTGCGTGTAAATCATAGCAACACCAATTTCAAATTGTAACTGTCGCACAAATGCTAATTTTCAAGCTCCATGGCATCAACAGTCAAAATACACAGAAGGAAGATGAAAATATGCATGCAATGAAAACGCGATGAAATTATTATCTCCAACTTCATGTACCCTATCAACTCAAACATCCAAGGGATTCTACTCAAAAGAAATGACCAAAAGCCTAACAGACCTTGCCTCCTTGAATTATCACATAGCACATTGTTTAGACGAGTTTTTTTAAGTTAAGCTAGAGAATAGGTTGCAAGATAGTTGCAGATGGTGTTTAACCACGAGACAACCTGTGCAACTTAATCACCAAAAGTTATAGATTAGCCATGAACAATAGAAAACAAACTAGGGCTACATTAGCTTTACTCTGCTTCTTCTATATGAATGATTATATAAGTTAACTGATGTGAGAAGTTGTGCAAACTTTTATATAGCATTAGATTTTTTTTTCTACCTATACACAGCCTGACAAGTTCGAGCTCAGACTGACAAATCAGCATTAGAAAATAAAAACTATATTTAGTTTTCAAGTCCTTATCAAAGAAGTGCTAAGGATCCCCTACAATAATTTTCTTTAGGACGAGATAACGTAGAGGAATAGACCACTCTAACCATAACATGGCACACTACTAAACAACTTTACCACATCAAGTTGATGAAAACGAGTTGTACAGCCAGAGATAATAAATTCATATATGATCACTTTGCAGGCAGAAGATCCACTTTAACAAGGACAGGTAGTATTTATTTGCATGGACAAAATTGCAGACTTAGGCAAGGGGAGAATGAAGTGGTCTATATTTCCTCTTTTACATCAAACTCAAATGTGTTAGTTATTAACCTACAGAAGCAACAAGCGTTTTTACATGGCCTTCATCAAATTAACCAATTTTGTTTTCCATTTTGAGTAAACCATGTGTTCTCTTTAGGAAAATATGCAAAATTACTCTACCTTATGTACACCCTGCTGATTTCTTAACATCCTCAAAACTACAGGGCACTGTGGTAGCAACTTACTGCATTTAAGTAGGTTATGCAAATTACCACATCCAACACTTCTAATGACAGGTCTGTATTCACGTGTCTTCCACAAGTAGATCCAAGCATCTAACGAATCCTCAAACCCTGTGGAACTTGTACTTCTGCACCAGATTGAATCTCTCAATACTTCCACTAAAACCCTTCAGCACAAGAGTCCTCACAGCATCCACCCCTTGCTCCAAAGAAGTGTCAATCTTGATCAAATTTACAGAACAAGTTTAAATCAACATCCAAGTAGCAACAACCATGTCACAGAGTTCCTCCCAGAAAAGGGCGGACCACTAGAAAACGAGAAAGTTGAGGCATAACTAACATCAGTTTTCTATAGGATGATAAAAGTAAAGGTTAAGATTCCTAATGTAGTAATGTTCTTTTCCAGAACCAACTTTGCAAGACATTTCCCTCGTGTAACAGCAGCTTGTAATGATAAGAATTAATAGTGCATATAAATTGAGATAGACCCTTTGTGTCAACAACTAAAGGGCGAAACCAAGTTCAAGTGCTACTCCAAAATGTATAGTATATCCAACATGGAACTGTATCATTATTCTTTGTATAGAAATAAAGATATGTTCAAACCTCAAAACACAATTGTTTGCTGCAACATTACAATTTACAGCCTACACCCAAATTTAATACGCATTAATTATGATAATCTAACCAAATGGTGGAAAACCCTATATATTAATCCTACAGCCAATGTTCAATTGAAATATCATTACAGAATGAATTACTGCTACAGTGCTACCAATTGAGAAATCATAATATTATTTGTCATCATAAAGAAAAAAAAGAAAGAACTCTTAGATGAAATCAAAGTTGATAATGGCATTGGTTTTTTAACGGCTACTGGAGAGGTAAAGGAGGGATGGACATAGACAAACAGAGAAGGAATATCACAAGAAAGGAATTTTCACATTATATGTCTTATCTTCTATGAAATAATTATACATGAAGCAAGGTCAATACCTGCACTCGTTCCTCTGGACTAAACTTCTGCAGAAGAAAAGCTCGCGTGTCCATTTTCCCAGGTGGGCTGCCAATGCCTATGTCCAACAGTCAACAGCTCAATATTGGCATAATATGAATTTTTAGGGAAGGTATAGAAGAGTGCAGTGGTGAACATAGTAATGTACCTATAGATAAACGAGGAAATTCTCGGCAGCCATCCAAATGCTCAATTACATTATGTAGGCTGTTTTTCAGGGGAAATGGTTAATGTGGATTGAGGGTAATGGATTGTGAAATCTAAGTAATGTCATTAACTATGAAGATCATAGAAACAGGTACTTCAAAAGCAAACTAATAAGTAATAACATAGAGCCTATAAAGAAAGTAATTAACATTCTCCGTACACAATATAAAGTTTAGCAGAGCCCCCGTGTATTCAAGTATTCAAATTCAATCCTGTAAAACTTGACAAACCACTTTTGTTGTGTAAGTCAGGTCCATGGAATACATATTCTAACTCTGTCCTGGCCTCTTGAGTAAAACTCACATTTGTTGTTCTTTAGACAAACATCTCAACACAAGCTACATAACAAACTAAATTCTGGCAAGATATCGAGATTTTATATCTCTATATTACATTTGACAAATAAACCAGGCCAAGTTTTAGACTTAGGTACATTAATTTCTATGTTAAGTCCATTGTTGTTCACTTTCTGAACTGCAGATAAACAAAAATGAAGTGCTGAACTGAATCAGCTGCATTTTGTATGCGAGTAACATCAGCATATACCTATTAAACCTACTAATTGCTTCAAACGATTTGGAAATTTAAATGTTACCCATTATGGCGGCCATGACCACCTTTCTGTTGAAGTCGCAGTACACCATTGGGAAGACTCATATCATCATAAATCTGAAATAAACACAACTCACTGATATCAGCTGCAAGCACATGAACACTGAATGCAAATGGTAAATCATTAAAAGAACAATAATAAGATGTACCAAGAGGATGTGTCGCAACGGTACTTGGTAATAGGCAGCAAGCGGTCCAATCTTCACATGACAGCAGGATCGTCATTCGTTAGTACATGATGAATTGATAAATTACATTTGAATGATATTCATTTTGTTAAACACATTGCAAGAAAGCAGCATTTTGTAACAAAAGGTATCAAAATTCATGTTGATAGTTAAGTTGTGCCGAATATTTTATAAAAGGTTACGGATATAAAACAGAGACTTTAAAATGACATGCATGTAAATATATCACAATTTATTTCAGCAATAAGAAATCCAACTGTTCCCACAAGAAAAATAGTCACCAACAAATGTTTGTTTCAAGTAGCCAACATAAACATAAAATCATGCTACTATTCACAAGCTAATAACCTCAACTAAGAAAGGTCAAGAACAAAAACTCACTGCCTCCCCGCTGTAGTTCATGTATGATTGTGGCTTTACCAGCAGCACTGGCACCTCCCCAATTGAACCTGCACTAAAATTCCACCCAAAGGATGGTGGAACACAAAATTAATAACAAAATTATGGCATTATATTCAACACACCCTACTATTTATAACTATATTTTCAGTAACAAATTGTTCACTGGACTAGCCAAATTTTGATGCACAGGACTTACTTTCTTCCTAAGTAATTGATGCAACAAACATACGTCACTACATGTATGTAGTAGTAGTGTAGTACCTCCAACGTATACATATTTGAACACTACAATTAACATTAAAAATCGGTATGCCGTCAACAATACAATTTAATTTTCAATTGGTACATGAGGTCGTTTCCAAAGATGACCCTCTGCAGAACAATATGGACTAGGTGAACTGCACGATTCTGCAGGATCAAAAGGAACAATACCTGAGATCAAATGCAGATCAAACATGATAAAATGGTGTTTCATTTCCTATTGATAAATATCCAATTTACCATTTTAGACTTTTAGTGCAATATCAACTGTTGATTTTTCAAAGGAAAAATCCTGCATGAGTGTACTGTTTGTACCCTCAACACAGGGCATCACTTCAAAAACTTTCCCATCAATGGGCAGAAATGTATGCCTAATTGCTCTTAGTAATGGACACTTCACAACTAAATACATTCCAGATTTTTTTTTTACAACTTGCGCTAGTTGAAATACAAGCCAGTTATTCGATTCATTGGATAAGTTTTCAGGAACAGATTTTTCTTAAGTTAGAATCAGAGCCCAACTATTGAAATAAAAAAGTCAAGACAATAAAATCCAGTTTCCCTGAAATTCAAAATTATTGAATCTATGAAAAACCATCCCCAGCTGTTTTCCACAAAACTTTAGTACATCGAACAAAAGGCACTTTTCACCAAACAACGTGTTCACTAAATACGATTTTAACCCAATAAAAACTTTAGATTCATTTTGCTAAAACTTGCACAAAAATTCAAAACACGTTTTTACATAATCAAACTCTAAAATCGAAAAATCAACACCAAATAACCGGTAATAAGTTGACAGAAATGGGGGTTTCCGCACAGATCAATTGCTTCAACACACTAAGAAGAGTACAAGCATACTAAGAAGAATACAAACTTACTACAAGTTACAATGACAGGTATCGCTGTCCAACTACACAACCTAGCATGATGCAAAATATATCTGAAGTAACAAAAGTCAAAAAACAGGAGTTTACACTCAGACCAGATATTATGCCTCTTCTTCACTAAGAATTTACCTAACAATCAGATACCCGGTTTTTAGCAATTCCCAGAGTATGCAGTAAGTAATTAAAAAACACGCGAACACGATACAGGAAACCGTAGCACCTAAGTACACACTGCAAGCGAAAAGAGAGCTAGCTACCAACTCCGAGCAGCGACTTGGACTGGATCGTGTTCATCGTGGTACCCTCGTCCCGCGCGATGCGATCCACCATCTCGAACCCCACCTAATCACGCATACGCAAGCACACACACAAACGCAAGGGAGTGAGAGGGACCATCTCAAATCGGAGGGGGAACGGGAATACGAGCGAAGGGGCGCGTCGGTGCATACGTTGTGCCGCGTTCCGTGGTACTTGTCGCCGGGGTTGCCGAGTCCGGCGATGAGCCAGGGCGTGTACTCCACAGGCCGCGCCGCGGGGTCGGGGACGGAGGCGACGACGGCGAGGCGGGGACGCAGGCGAATGCGGCGGAGCATGGAGGTAGGGAGGAGGAGGCGGGGATCGGGGGAGGAGAGGAGGGGTGGGGAGAGGCGGGTGGAGATGGGAGTGGCCATGGCCAGCGACATGGCGGCTTGTCAGGCGAGCTACAGGAGGGGGAGAGGGGAACCGAACCGATAGGGCGACGGGCTTTGGCTTTTTCTTGCTTTGTTTTGGAGGGAGAAAAATGGAAATATCTCGAGCCTTCAGGTGGATCTAGTGGGCTGGAGGTATTAATGCGTCGGGCTCGAGGCGTTAAATGGCTGGCATAAGATGGGTTAGAGTTAGATGAGCAGGTACGGTTGCTTCAGCGGCTCAGCCAGGATTAGGCCTGGTAATGTGCCGTACTGATTAGGGTTTAATGGGCTGGCATCAGCAAGATCCAAATCTCAGCAGAAATTAAGAAATTTCGGTCGAGATTTCGGATTTTGGATCCTGCCCGAGATCCTAAATCTCGGCCGGGTAAAAAAATCTAAAAAATTTCAAATTGCTACAATAACAATCGAAATCTCGACTAGATTTCGATGATTTTGGCCGAAATCTCGGGATTTTTTTACTGGATTTGATGGATTTAAGATCAAGATCATTCACAAAAAAATTTAAAATTTTTTGACATGATTTTTTGATTGGTTCATTTTGTCAGTAAGTCTTGAGTAGCACTGTCCAATTTTTTCAAAATTTCTCAAAATTGATTATCATCTGAAATTTTTATGAGAATATTATGGATGTGTTAGGACCATCTACAAAAAAATTTAAAATTTTCTAACGTGGTTTGAATTATTTTTCATTCAGGTGAAATTTATCAGTCCGTCTTCAGTAGCACTATCTAATTTTTTGAAAATTCCTCAAGAATAATTATCATCTGGAAGTTTTGAAAAATTTTGAATTTTTCAAAAAAAAAAACTGACCTCATTTAAACCGTTTTTCGTTCAGTTGAATTTTACCAAGATTTCGAAAATTTCGGATGAATTTAGGATTTTTGGCGAAATTTTGGATTTCTCGGTTCAAAAAAATCCGGATTTAAATTTTGATTTTTGATTATTTTTTTCCTAATTTTATCCGAAATTTCTGAATCTCGCCAAAATTTGAAGGTGGGTTCGAAATAGAGTCCGAAAATAAAAATTGAAACCTTGGGCATCAGGATCTTTGAAACGGGCCATATTTGAAGGTGGGTAGGGTCATGCTGGCCTTTTATCAAGATGGGCTAAGTTTGGGTTCATGTGAGAGATTGGAAAGGCTTTGGCCCACCGGCTAAGCCGAAAATGACCAAGGGCCCCATCTGTTGAGAGCCGAAGAACAAAGAAATCAGAGGGCTCAACAGGGTGTAGTGATGGGCGTCAGTTCCAAGCGGCGATGAGTTGAGCTTGGCGGCGACGAGGTTGGTACAGTCCGCACAGTTGTAGTATGCTGGGTTGGGGCCAGCCCAAGGGTCCGAAGCGGGCCAGGATGGTACAAGGGCCTTTTTCCCATAGTGGGTTAGGCTGGATTAGGACCTAACAATGGTTAGTAGGCTCGGTAAGGGTTGGGGCCTTCCCAAAAAATTCAGCCCAGCGTGGGGTTCGGTGTGCCCAATGGACCCTTCCCAGGCCTAGTCTGGATATGCTATCATTAAGTTGTGGTCTGAACCACACGATCTCTATTTTGGAGCCGTATTGGGCTGGTCCAATGCTCCACTGGAGAGCTTCAGGTTTGCAATTTGATCAGAAGTGCCACGAACTGCTCATGAACTGTTTGATCTATAAAAAAAACTAGACTGTTTGAGCACGTACAGATCTGAATCATAGGTTCGCATCCAAGGTTTCAAATCTTGGTTTTGGGTCAAATCTCGGAGGGGACTCAAATCCGAAATCCCGACGAGATCTTGGAACTTTGGATAAAATCTGAACGAAATTCAAAAAGCAAAATTCAAATCCGATTTTTCTGAATCGGGATTTCCGAGATCTCGGCCGAAATTGCCGAGATTTTGACCCATTGTTTAGATCTCGGCAAATTTGAACCGAACAAAAATGGTTCAAAACACGTTGAAAAATTTTGTTGATGGTCCTAATGTATTACTAATGTACTCATAAAATTTTTAGATAAAGATTAAGCCTGACGAATTTTTAAAAATTCTGACAGTGCTACTGTCCTGATAAAAATTAGAAATTTTAGTAGCATTTCGATTGCTTTTCGGATTATAAAAGTTACAATTGGTTGTATTAAGTAAACTAGTTCATTTTGTTACACAATTGGTGTAAACACGACCATGTAAGATGAATTCAGGGCAATGACATCTAATAAGTTTTTAGCCTGTTTATTTTATACTCCCTCCAGGTGCAAAAAAGAAGTCGTTTTGGACATCGACACGGTCTTCAAAACACAACTTTGACCGTTAATTTTTATTATAATATATTTATAAAACTCAATAAAATTATAATATTATGAAAGTACTTCTCGAGACAAGTCTACACATATAATTTTTATGTATATAATTTAAATATTTTAAAATATATCGATAGTCAAAGTTTTAGAAGTTTGACCATCACTATGTCCAAAACGACATCTTTTTTGCACCTGGAGGGAGTACATGGTCAAGGTCTAACTTATCAGATATGTTGCTCTTTACTCAGGAAACAAGTACTACCTAACCTCATGCACAAAAAGATAGAAGTCACAGAACACATTAAATTCGGCAAAATCCGCCCGTAAAAAAACACTAATCCATCACTTAAATGCATACATTCAGCACAAAGAACCAAAATATATCTCCAATTCGACAAATTCTCCACCTGGAAACAAAAATTATTTTCAAAATTCAAACTGAGATATCTGCGAACTCCCCCCGAGATTTAGGTTTAAATAGGCAATATCTCGCCCTTGAACACCTAGATCCACCACAAAACTTGCCAGAGACAGTCGAACCTACCCAGAGATTCCTTGTTACCAAGGGAGAAGAGTGTTCTGAGTGAGAGGAAAGTGAGTTACTGACAGTGGCGGAAACAGGCCCATGGCAGGCCGGGCTTCAGCCCTGGGCTTAGAAATTAGTATAGTGTATAGCCCAAGTATATCTAGTCTAGTCCGGGTCATCAAAGTCATCTTTAGCCCATAATATTTTGGCTTAGAAATTGCTATTAGTTATATGCTTAAAAGTTTAGCCCGGGACTTGCAAGTTTTCTGGTTCCGCCACTGGTTACTGAGGTTGTGAGCCCGTGAGGAAAAGAGAAAAGCTGCTTTGTTTCTTGGTATTTTGGTCGAGACTATAAAGTTTCTCCATTGTAATTCATGACAATCAACATGGCTCGGCTCAGTTGGTCTCAGGCGTGAGTTTAGGCTTTGCTGCAAGCCAGAATGGCATGGGTTCGAATCCCACTTCCAACAAAAAAATTTCACTTTCTTTTTTGCATTTTTTGACATGTACTCCTCATACAAGGTATTAAAATGCTAAAAAAAAAGTGAACACAAATCCGATCCAAAATCAATGTAATCCGGACCAAATCACTGAAATCTCAGCGAGATTTCTGATATTACTTTAGCATTTTAAAATTTTCAAATTTTTTATCAACCAGAATTTTAAATCTCGTGAGAATCCGAAATCCAAAATTTCACCGATTTTTTCCGAGATTTGTACCCTTCTTGGCATCCCAGTACATCGATCGTTAGCAAGCTGATTATATACCACGGCCATTCTGCGTACACTACCAACTACCCAAACATTAAGAAATCGAGTGAAAAATCGTACGAAAATCGATTTTAAAAAATTAGCAAAATCGAGTAAAAATCCAGGGTTAGTAGTGTATCTTGGATCCAGGGTTTCACATACCATTTTATGAAAATCCAAGATACTGTTTGGGTAGTTGGTAGTTGACGAGTGCACATACCATGGGTACCCCCATCAGCCCGGGACCACGAACGGGCTGACCTCCTTGAAGGCCCAGTTCTGGCAAGAGGCCCAAAGGTCGTAAAAAGCGGGTCCAGCCCGAGTTCAGGACCAGCCCCTGGTGACCGGCAGGGTCCGACCTCTCGGGTCGGAGCGCTACGGCCGGCCACCTCCACTAACGCCGGCGACAGGACCCGCCGGTGTCGAGCCAATCGCCTTGTGCACGCGACGTGTTCTCGACGTCTGCATCGGGTAGGCGGTCCCTTCCTGAGAATGTTAGGGGGTGTGAAGGGGAGTCAAGCCCCGGTCCCATCGTCACTGACACACCACGGAGGAGAGCGCTCCCTCCCGAGGCCAAGTTGAGGTCAAACACCATTAACTGCCAGAGCTGACGTTCGTATGGAGCGGTGCGTCACTTCGTCAGCCCGGTCGAAGACCGCTCGCCGCAGGACTACCAACCCAGCATGGGGTGGGCGGAGGTCGGTCGGACGACAAGACAGGAAACCAGACTCCAAGGCATACAGTATCCCTTCCTTTTTCTCTCCAAACTCCCATATAACCTGCTGCCTCCGAGTATATAAGGAGAAGCAGGGCTCCGGGACGGGGGACGATCGGAGGGGCAACCGGACGAACGAACAAGCAGAGCGAGCAACCTAGCAAAACCAAATCGAGCATAAGGGAGTTCGATCCTTTCGGCCCTCTGTCTCGCCTGTAACCCTCGGTTCATCTCTCGAATACAATACACCCCAACGACCCGAACTGGAGTAGGGACATTCGGCCCGAACCAGTATAAATCTCTGACTTCCTGTGTCAACCATTCGAGGAGAGGGAGCGCGCGACCCCCACTAACCAAAAATTCGTATTGCCGGTGCACGAAACACTGACAGTAGTGTACGCAGAATGGCCGTGGTATATAATCAGTTTCAAATATCAATCTTTTTTTCAAAAAAAAATCAAAAAATGATGATTTTCGTGTAAAATCGACAGACTAGTTGAACTTTTTGGCGGTTGATTTTTTGAACGATTTTCATTGATTTTCGTCATATAATTTTTTCCAAAATTTTGAATTTGTTTAATTTGACCGATTTATCAAGCGGTTTTGGAAGTCAAACCGCGTCAAATACGGATGAAAATCTTTTGGAGTCTGACCTCGGAGCGGTACAATTGACAAGAGTGAGAAGGAAGGCGCTATCTTGCAGCGCGCAGCTCTATTTTAGATCTGCTACAACGGTAGAACGGAAGGTTTGCTGGCCTGGCATCATCATCTCATGATACAACATATACACAAGCAGCATGAATGATACACTCAAAACGAAATGATAGTATGATACACACTATGATCGATGCATATGAAGATCATGCCGCCGTTGATTTATGGTGACAAAAGGGAAGCATGCACAGAGTATCCTAATCATCACTCACGCAGCCTCTTTCGATATTTGAAGAGCTCTTTTGTAGTAGTAACAGTTTTGGAAAGGAAGTACTTCCTATTTGAACTGAGACGACGAAAGCACGTAAGAGATGAAAAAAATACTAGTCGCTGCAATCCCAGCGAGAACCCCAGTTACTCGCATCCCCGAGCTGAAAGCACAAATAAGTTGTACTGTAGAGACCGACGCTTTCTTGGTTAATTCACTCGGGGGGGTCGGTGAATTCCCAGCTCGTTGGTCTATCTCAATAATGAGTAGAAACAGGTAAACTTATGCATGCACGTTCAGTCGATCGAATAGCGTGTTTCCACGCTACGAAAGTCTAAGCCTCCAACTATTTTCTTAACTAGAAACGCAAGCGCGGCGCACGCCGCGCGCGTGAATGGAAAATATATTTTTTTTCGGAGAAAAAACAGATCACGAAAACATTTTTCCCATACTTCGGAGAGCAAACGGACCACGAAAGTATTTTTTCCGGGAAAAACGTTGCGCACGTGAATGGGAAATTTTTTTTGTTTTTTTTTCGGAGAAAAAACAGACAACGGAAACATTTTTCCCATGCTCCGGAGAGCAAACGGATCACGAAAATATTTCGCCGCGCGCGTGAATGGAAAAAAAAAATTTCGGAGAAAAAAAAGATCACGAAAACATTTTTCCCATGCTCCGGAGAGCAAACGGACCACGAAAGTATTTTTTCCGGGAAAAACGCTGCGCACGTGAACGGAAAAAATTTTTTGTTTTTTTTTCGGAGAAAAAACAGACTACGGAAACATTTTTCCCATGCTCCGGAGAGCAAACGGAGCACGAAAATATTTTTTCGGGAAAAACGGCGTTCGCGTGAACGGGAAATATTTTTTGTTTTTTTTTCGGAGAAAAAACAGACCACGGAAACATTTTTCCTATGCTCCGGAGAGTAAACGGAGCACGAAAACATTTTTTTCGGGGAAAACGGAGAAAGGACCTGAACGAAAAGTCTAGGGACCAATTTGTTATAATTTTGGACTTGTTCGCTATTTCGAATAAGTAGGAAAGGGCTAGTTCGCAATTCGTATTAATGGGAGGTTCTTTGTGTAAAACGGCGAACGGAGGACTTAAACGCGAACGGGGAAAAATATTCTACACTCACATAAAATTACAAAGGACCTATCCGTAATTTCAAAGAACCGGGGGTGTTTTTTGCAAGAAAGGGAGAGAGAGTGGGGGAGATGACGTGGGGGGCTGAGGAGCCGGGGATCCTTCGAGGAATATGGTGGTTAGTATGTAGGTAACAAACATGCAGTGTGTATGCCTAAGAGTGATGTATGATGTGCGTTGTGCATGCATGAATTATGTGCCTTTGTACTCTTAAAAAGGGTAAGTTATACTGTAGCAGCACCAGTGTAGAGCATTGCTTGCCGAAGCAGCAAAAACCGCAGCAATGGCCAGGAGTGACTACCGACTAGCGAGTAGCGACCAATGTGAGATCACGTGGCGCTGTGAGCCTGAGAGAGGCGGTGCATGCACGGCTGCACGCACGTCGATGCTGCTAATCTAAACCGGCCGGTCGACACTGTTGGCCTGTGTCCAGACTCCAGACCTCGTGACTGCCCATCATGGAGTTGCTTCTGACTAATCACGCGGTGGCACGGTGGGCTCGACAGGCAGAAGGAAAGGCCAGGACTGCCAGAGTGGAGTGGCCAGGCTGCTGCATCACTCATCTTCACCTCGCCTGCGCGACCCGTCTCTCTCTCTCTCTCTCTCTCTCTCTCTCTCTCCTATCGCCGTCGGTCCGCTCCAAGATCCACGGGCGCGCGGAACACTGACCTCGCCTCGTCTCGACCACTGTTGTGGAATACTCGATTGATTTGTCGGTGGTTAGGCTCTCCTCCAAGGATGGCTGGAAAACGGTCTGTTTGGATATTTTGAGGTCTATTTAGGCCTGTAGCTATCTCAAGGAGGTGTGTAATGTGCGCCTTTATTGAAGAGGCCGGAGTGTTTCATCCCTATATAGAGAGGCTGTTCTCACGTGTGCTGTATGCGAAGGAGAGGTTTGTCTGGTGGTTGATATATAGACAAGGAATTCAGGTTATGATTGGGAATCAACCCAATATAAAGACCCAAAATTGCATGCCGCACTGTTCATGGCTTGTACAGGCCTGATTTTCCAGGCCATCCTTGGGTTCAGTCTTAATGGGTGAAGACGCTAAACCGTCGTAAATAGTGTAATTAAAGTGTAATCAAATAGTTGAACGATTTATTAACCATATAATTGATTAATCAGTTATTTTTTTTCTATTAAGTATGATTTTTTCCATTTAATTAAAACATCTTATTTTTATTAGTATGGTAAATTAATTTATAATATCATGGCATAGTGTTCGTAGTATGTACATTTTAGATGAAGTATAAACAATGACATGAAAACACATTTTATTCAATGATAATCTACAATAACTTTGTATGAATAGAATATTTACAATCAATTCTAAACATAAATGAAGACATTAATAGAAATACACAAACATTTATTAAATTTCGCTTAAGTCCCGTTTTCCACGCCACCTGTCTCGACACACACGTGTGCGCTGTGGTTGTGCGCACAGCGACCCTTCCGTCTGTCTGGACTCCGCGGCCACTACGCCCCTGTCTTGTTCCCCTGGAACGACACGCTTGCTTACAAATTGGAGTACTACAAATACAATCCCCGGATGCCGCCAGCCGCTGCCCACGATTAAGCGTGGATATATATCGTGAAAGTGATGGGGAAAATAGCTAGTTCGCTCCTGTCGGTGGTCCGACAGGTAGCTTTTTCGTCCATTCAGTGGATTTCTCTTCTCATTTTCGTTGCCTTTTTGGGGCGTTCTTGGAGCTTTTGACTGGTCACCTCCCTCACGCAGAAAACCAAAAAGAAAAAGGAAAAGCCGCGTACTAGGCCTCTCAGGCCCCAGCACCGTACAGGAAAACAAAACATACACGCTTGAACAACAACTTAGCACTTGACATATCTGCTGGTGCTTCCGATCCATGTTCTGGACGAGGCCAGCAGCAGGGAAGGCTGCCATTTGCTTCCCCCTCCCTCCCGTCGGGTGAAGAAGAGAAGGCCAGTCCACGCACCGCAAACTCTCATCTCAGCTACCCCCACCTGTCAGTCTCTGTAGTATCTCCCCCTCAGGTCCGGTCCCCTTCCCCCCGCCTCGCTTCCCGTGCCCAGCTTGGCGAGCGGGGAAGGCTGCTGCTCACTTGGCGTCCTCGCGACGCGTCCATCCCTTCCGCCTCACGCCACAGAACCCTACTCTCACCGACAAACGGGCCCTCACTCCACAGAGCCCCATCTGTCATCGCCAACCCCTCCGCTGCACACACGCAGACCAGATCGCCACCTTGCCGCCCACTGACAAGTGGGACCACGCTCGATCCTGCTTCCTCCCCTGGACCTTCCTCCTCGCGGCGCGTGCCGAGGTGGAGGTGGAGCTAGCAGCCGTTGCGTGCCAGCTACTACAGCCCCCTCCACGCTCTCACTTTTTACTCTCAAATCGAAGCACAGGTGGGCTAAAAAGATAGGAGTACAAGGGAACAGAGGCGTGGGACGGAGAGGGAGAGAGAGAGGGTGGCCGGGAGGGAAGATGAGCAGCCTGGCCATAGTGGAGAAGAAGCCGACGTTCGCCGGCGGCGGCTGCGCTGGTGGCGTGCTGTTACACCTCCTGGACTGGCACCGCCGCCTCGCCCGCAAGCGCCGCCTCTTCTCCCCGCACCGTCTCCTCCCTTCCTCCCTCCGCTCCTCTCCGCGCCTCCTCCCGTCCCCGCCTACTCCGGCCCCACCGCCTTCTCCCGCCCCGAACCCAGCCACCGGCGCTGATGGAGCCGCTCCGGGCGTCGTCGCGCGCCTCATGGGCCTCGATTCCTGGCCCGCCACTGTTGGCGCGGCCGCGGCGCCGAGGCCGCAGAAGCAGAGGAAGGTGGAGGCATCCGCGCGGGGCGACGAGTCAGCGGTGGTGGTTGTGTTGCCTCCGAGTCGGCGTGCGCCCGCCTCTTCACCGCGGAGCCACCACGGCGCCGACCTGCCGGCGAGGAGCCCGAGGCGGAGCCGTCTCGTGCATTCCGCCGCCGCGAGGCTGCTGGAGACTGGCGCGCGCGCGAGCTCGCGAGCCAGTGCCAGGCTGGCCCTCGCGTACGCCTGCTCTTCCCCGCAGCACCGCAAGGATGGCCATTTCGGTGCCTTGCAAAGCTCATGTATGCCCGATGACTTCTTATCTCGCTCTGATAGCCTATCGTTAGAGCGTTCCACACGAGTACAGCGTCCTGTTCTTCCGGCGGATACAGAATGGGACAATGCCATTAGTTCCCGTAGGCCCGAGAAGCACTCCATCAACACCATTGGCAGTACGACTGCTGCTGTAGACGCTGTGAGTGGTAACACAATGGTGATGCCAAGAATGGATTTTGACGATGGAAACACGAATGGAGGCAGTTCTGATGCGGATGCCATGCGCAAGGATCATAGGGTAAAAACTGAGGGAATGTACACTTGTGCCAGGGCTAGATCGAGCGGTGCTGGGCTGGGCGTTAGAGCTGGAGAAGAGAGGCTGTTGCGCAAACGAGGAACCACCTCTCGGCCAGGTGTTGCTGGGAGTGTTGGGTCTGGGAGCTTGGTTAGTTCGACCGGTCCAGTTGGTAGTGCTCGTGAACTGGTATCTGGTTGTAGGAGGGCAGCACACAATTCATCTGGTCCAAGAATGGAATTGATGGGTTCTACCACTCCACAAAGAAGGGCTCGCAGAGACGTGATCGACCGAAGTGGATTGACATCCACAAGCAGGAGTGCAAGCAATGCATCTGGGCCAAAAAGGGGATCACGGAAGAAAGTTGGCCCTGATACAGCAGCCAGTAACAGAGGAGATAGTAACATGGTTGCATTGGCATCTATTCCATCCGTGAGGCCAGTAACCAGGGCTTCATCACACAGCAAAGTTTCAGAGAAAAGAGGGTTGAGAAGTACACGAGTATCTGATACCGCATCTGCAAGAATGCCGGTAGTAGATGCCAAATGTATGGAAACCTCACCTTCTGTTGTGGCTACTTCTGAGAAAGAGGAATTTAGCAGATTGTTGAAAGCAAAGATTAACGAGCTTGGCCTGTCTGATAGGGTTGAATCAAGTGACGCTCTTTCAGGAAAATTGACTGCGTCAGTGCTCCAAGAGCTCATCACTGCCCTTACTAATGACACAAACACTTTAAGCTCCCAAAATAGTAACTGTTCTGATGCATCAGCTCCCCTAAATAATGACGGGACTGTGTACAGTTCCAATGATCAATCGCCTGATTTTCATAAATGTTATCAGGTCAGTTTAGAGGTCGGTTTGCTTCTTCATTATATCAATCGTTCATTTTAGAGTTTTTATACACTGCTAAGGAAGCGCTTATATGAAATCCATACATGGTAAATTTCTAGCATGCACATCCTTTTAGAGAGATTGTTAAAAAAATGTTCCACGTGAATTCTAATGCAAAAAATGGCATTGAAGTTTTCTGATACACAGACAAAAAATGAATTCAATATATTGCTGTTAGTGTTAAATCTGTCATTACTTTGAACCAATCTTTGATGTGTCTTGGACAGTTGCCAAATGTATTCAAAATCTTTTGCGGGAAATTTGTAATTCATTTGAATCCACATCCATTCATTATATTTTTAAAGTACAATTTTTTCATACTGTGTTCATCAACAAAGTTCTTTTCAGTAGTTTTGGTTGAAACGATGTTTATTTCAATTGGATTTAAAGAGTTACTTTGAAGAAATCTGTTGGATGTTCCAAGGTCTGTACTGGTAGCTGTCAGCACATTTTCAACGCTGAGTTGATGACTTATTGACTTGACATTCGTGGTGTTATATTCACTACTCTTTCTTTGCTAAAATTTGGATGCCCTTGTCCGTTCTATTTCCAGGACGTACAAGAGGTTGATTCTTCTGCTACATGCATGAACAATGAGCCCAATCAGCCGAGCCCAACATCAGTCCTCGAAGCGTGCTTCTCAAATGATACTTCCTCCTTAGGAAGTCCAATTGAAAAGATTGGTAAATATTCCTGATGTTTACTAAATGATACTCGAGTGTTTATTTGTTTGTGACTACTCAATTTGTTTTGTCCATTAGATGTTGCTTTGTGATCCAAGTTGTGCTTTATCGTTTTGACTTTGTGAGTTTTTCTCTGAGTGAACAATATGATAAGAGAATAATCAATTTGTTTAAGGTCGTCAGGAGCTGTAACATAAACGAACAAGTAGAGTTTTTTTTTTGTGTGGAGCTTTTGTGTGTTGTGTTCCTTATAGTTTGTTTTGTTCCTCTTTGTTTACAAATTGTCACACTATTTTTTACATAATTTAGTTGTGTCAAACTAGTATATAATTGATGTAAAAAGGCCATGCAGAAAAGAATAATCTATATTGGAGCATTCCTCAATGTATCACATCACATGCTAATAACTAAAGAGCAAGCTAGTGGACAGTGGCAGATATTCATCCAATATCTAAAAAACTGAGTGCTCCTTGACAAAATAATTTTTGAATGGGAGTAGAGGAGGCAAATTGATTTCAGTGTTATTTAGCAAGAAAAAACTCAAGTTCTCTCCCTAGACACCACGAATATTCCTATCGCCTTGAATGCTGAACTAGAAACTAAGCTTATCTATTCCCATAATTGTCATACTCAAGCTCTCTTGCTGTACTAAACATATGTTTTGATAAAACCTGAAATGAAAAGCTATGTTTGTAATAAAATGCATTTGGCCGCAAAACTAATTACTTCAGTGCATGTCTTGACATTGTAATGTTAATTGAAGGTCATGTATGACAATTATGTAATGTTAATTGAAGGTCATGTATGACAATTAGTGGGAATACTGATACGCTTCCTTGCTTGGGGTGCAAATACTCAATTGTTGTCACCATCAATATTGAACATCTATATGTATCACTGATACTTTGAATTTTTATAAGGCAGTGTTCTGTTACAATTAGATATTTTGAATAGAGTTCGACTGCTCAGCTTAAAATAATTTTGAGTTTCACTGCTGGGTTTTCAGCATGTGTTCGATTTGTTTGTGCAATGAGTAACTTGGATGAAGTAGTGTGATCGGATCTATCTTTTCCTCTTTGCTTGCAGAGGGTAAAGAATTCTTCGTGTCAATTGAGAACAAAATGGAAGATCTCTTTAATTTAGAATCAGATATTGTAGATTTGGCAATGTCTGTTGACACAATGAAGACCGATACTGAACAAATGTCTCATGCAAGTGGTAAAATACCAGGTGTACAGAATATTGCAGCGCATGATTTCAAATTCTTAGAAGCCAGGCTCCACAGCATTGAAGAAGCTTTTTCAAATGCAGAACTGCTTTTAGGAAGTAGCCTTTTGTGTAGCACAACATCAAGTCTATCACTCCATGAGACATCAACGTACCAACATTCTTTCGTCATCGAAATGCTGGAAACTATTGCGGATGTATTTGGTGAATCAGAGAGCTTAGGTCTCACAGAAGAAAAGAAGTATCAACATACCAACTTCCTGTTCGACTGCATTGTAGAGTCATTGAATTCAAAATTCTGCAATTTCGGCAAATTCGGATACAAGGCCTGGTTGAGATTGCCTCTCACTTTGAGCAAAGATCTGCTGAAGAGGGAGATATCTGAAGAGATCAGCAATTGGAGGGAAACGAGAGAGACTGCTCCTAATCAAGTTGCTCAGAAAGAGCTGGACCAGGTGACTGCCAGGTGGGATACATGTCAAGTTGAAGCATTTGATATTAGCATTGCAATTGAGAATGACATACTTGAGGCGCTTGTCGATGAGTTTGCGTTGGAGCAATGGTGAAGGTCCTGTTATATGGTTGGTGTAAGATCTGGACAACTTGCGACTTCTGATTCACATGATGATCGCGTATAAATAATACTCTGCAGATATGTTTGTATTTCTCTGCAGGAAATTTTGTACAAAGTCATGTAAGATCGAAGCCCCCGCCCCCGCGGCGTTCTTTGGCCTTCTGTACCTGACTAATCGAAACGTGCCAAATCTATTCTGGTTTTACTCTTTGTAACCTTTCTGCTCTTTTTTTGTACTTACTGTTAAAGTATCGTTTCGGTTTTGTTTTCTACTTCAATTCAGAGTTATATTTCTATACAGAGTTATTTATATTGTACTATAAATACGTCCTTGTAGCCCATAAAATATAGAAAGGTAAGTAAGACCAGATAATAGAAAAGAAATTCTCGTTATAAACGTCTTTTTATATAATGATATTTGACTTCATGCGTTCGTAGTCTTTTCGAAAAGGATTTTCATAAAAAGTTCCTGTTTCTCCTTTTGATCTTATATTTTTGTTATGTATTTTGTAACAAATGGTATTAGATAGGGGTGGGTATTTTTTAACCTAAATCGAATTAACTAATTATTTCAGTTTTTTTGTTTACGGTTTTCAATTCGTTTTTTATTTTGGTATAATTCGGTTTTTGATATTTGGTTTGGTTTTTTATTCAGAAACTGAAATAATCGAATAGCCTATGTATAATACCACTTTTATAATATTCTTAAAGCTACCAAACAATTCATGTGCTCTAACAGCTTATGCATATGTGTGGTATATTCATATGTTCTACTATGTTTATACTGTAATGATATACGAATATTGTCTGGGTTTATATTTACTCTGAGTTACAACATGAGAAGAATAAGATCTAATGTATATAGTATTTATTCATATTTCGGTTAACCGAAAAGCCGAATTAACCAAACTAAAATAGTTCGATTAATTCGGTTCAATTTTTTATTTTGGCCCAAAAAATTCGATAATTAGCTTGTAAAATCCGAATTATTTTGAAACCGAATGTCCACCCCTAATATTAGAGGCCTGTATTTGAAACCCTAGCCGCTCTCCCGGGAGGATGCTAATTCCTCGTGGGCGATCATCCTCGCTCGCACGGCGTGATCAAGGCGACGTATAAGGGCGGCATCAAGAATATGGCGATTTCGTTGCAATCCACTGCCTTTCCCATGCGATTTGATTTTGATCGTCAGCTCTGACATCGATTTGCGGTGCTCGCTCTCGGTTTGTGCTGGTGAAAATACCATAAGCCTACTCTTGACACGTCCACGGCCGTGTCAGAGAAAGGGAGCAATCGGCCACAAGTGCATGTCCAAAGCAATATCAAATTCATAGGAGCAACTTTGCAGCGTTGATTTCGAAGAGAAGCAGGTCTCAGCAAGAAAATTGATCTTGGCTTGCTATTGCTACGTGAGAGCTACCACAAAGCTTCTTTTGGACAAAGTTGCTACGGATGTACGATATGAGATTTTGTTGCAATTTTGCTTCGTGAACATGGAAATCTACCGGCAACTTCGAAAGCTTCACTTCATGTACACGTGAAGTGTACTAGAGATTTGTGTATTCATCAATTTCTGCAACTCGGAGACTTTCAACAGCCTCCATTCAACGATTTCGACTCGTCTCTACTCTATTCCACGACTCAACTCCATACCGAGTATTGATCCACGCTCTATCCGACGACTGTCCAGCGCCAATTTCACCGACACTATCTCCCGCACTACCTGGTGCCATTCTATGCCATCTCCATCGACAATCCTCTGCCATAGTTGATCATTGCATTATTCTTATTGGAGGTGGATTTTATTGCAATTCAGTCCATTGTGCTTATTATTGGCGGCATTCATGCGGAATTAATCATTGTCAATTTCTTCAACGATATGTTGTCTACTACGGGTTATTACAGCAAGATCCACACATATAGAGTCTAAGGTGGAGTTACAACCTTTCAACACAATGAGTTAATTTGCGCTACACTTAATCGCAGAGACTTTGAAGAAGAAAAAAAAAACAAAAAAAATTAATGTCCATTGAGATAACTGAATTTGGTGTTCAATCACCATTTTGATATGTTGTAATTTTGGATCGCTTGCGCGACCATTATGAAGGCTTTGAAAATAATAATTCTCAAGGATTTGATGACACCCTGGTGGTAACTGGTATTATACTCTTCAGAATTTTGTTTTTTAAAAGTGAATGTTTTGTTCCAATATAGTTTGAGATGAAGGATTGAAATGCAAGGAGTTTGTATTTGTGTGGATACTATAACATTGTCCAATTATCATATCTTGATAAGAGGAGTATACTGCAATTTAATACTTCATTGACGGCACAAGAGTACCTATGCGTATATTTTTACATGAGCGGTTTCAAACATGTTATAGAATTTAATTACTTTTGAAGTCATAAGTTTTGACATACATGATAACCAGAGGTAGAGCCAGCCTAGCCCAAAGTCTCAAGCTAGGCCAACTAGTTCTGAGCTGATTTGTAATTTTTCAAGAGATTTTCAAGATATCTCTTTCCAACCGAGCTAGGCTTTCCATGCCAGGCCTCGGGCCATAGCCCGGGTGGCTTGAGGCCTGGCTCCGCCACTGGTGTTTATCAAATTTTGTGTTCCAGGTAGAGCATATCAAATATTCATGATGAGTTTTTCACTATCTATCAAACCCCGCAAGTCATGTTTTGGTTTATGCCGTTAAATAATTGAGTATTTATTTCAAGAGGTCAGTTGCACAGACAGGCAGACCCCGCAAGTCATGTTTTGGTTTATGCCGTTAAATAATTGAGTATTTATTTCAAGAGGTCAGTTGCACAGACAGGCAGACTCATACTTTGCTGAGATTATGAATTATTGAAGACCTAGATTCATTCGCCTGCTTTGTTAATAGCTGCATGTTTGGACTTACTAGTGGATTGTTTAATTTTGTTTCGTAGGAAGCATTTGCATAAGACTGTTATAGCCTTTCTTGTTTAGATTAGTCCATTGGACTTTCAAGGCACAAGGTCTACTGACGAAGACTTATTTTGAGGAGATTTTGATATTTTGCTATAAGAGTGAATTCTTCTCAAGGTGGAGATTATTAAAATATGATTCGAAATCGTTTCGGTTTCGTTTCCTACTCCAATTCAGAGTTCTACTATAAGAAGTCGTTTGTATTTTACTATAAATACATCCTGTAGTCCATAAAATAGAGAAAATCAAGCGAGATGGAAGAATTGAAAAGATAACCTTATTGTAAACATCTCCGTGTAGAGTAATATTTGCTTTCGTATGTCTGTAGTTTTTTCCAAAAAGAATTTTCATGTAAAATCTCTGTCTCTTATTTATTTAATCATATATTTTTGTCGTACGTTTTGCAAAACTTACTGAGTAATAATGTTAGAACTTGAAGTAATCTTGTGCCAGAGTTGTAATAACAAGTAGTAAGCTACTTTCCCTTGCGTGATGAAAAACGGGGTATACGCTTCACTTTCCACCGGGGCTATCAAACAAGAATTGATTGACTGACTGTTAATATATCGTCTGCATGCTGTTTTAGGATCGCTCTCTTTCCCTCAAACGCTTTTAGGCATCATGCCGTTGTGATTTGTGACTGAGCTCCCCTCCAACTTTGCCAACTGGGAAGTGTTATTGCTATATTTCCTGGAGTTGTTCGACTTGTTAAGTATAACTCGGCAGGAAACATGTAAGGATTAGAGAACAAATCAGTGGCAGTTCTCGAGGCAGCATTCTTGCAAAAAGCCTTCCTCGGTGAACTTAGTTTATACAGGAGACAAGTCGCTTCAGCTAGATAATGTTCTTTAACTTGCTGTTCCCGCATTAGATATGGTGAACTTTTCCATGATTTGCTCTATCACCTACTTCGGATTTCGAAACAAACAATTCATGAGCAATTCGAACAGAAACTGTGGTCTATGCATGACAAAAAGATTAGCACCAAGCCAAGATTTTACTCAACTCCACAGTCCACACTGCACAAAACCAACACAACAAACACATGGATAGATAAGACTAAAGCAGGGGAAACGAAAACTCTCCCCTTGATCACACCTGAGTACCTGAGGACACAACAGCAACACGATGCAAGAAAGGGATTAAGCACTCGACCAAACTGCAGCTAAGATAGCGACAATTAATTCTACCATGAAGGAAGCAGAAGCACTGAAGCAGCCTAACAAAGAGGCAATGCGGCAGGACACTGCAGAGGCCGCCGTGTCGAGCTCTAGAGGAGATGCTGGACCAGAGACCTCTGCCTCTGCAGCCTCATCTCCTCGTAGAACCTCTCGATGAACCGCTCCGCGCGGCCGTCCACCTCCTCGTCCCCCTCCTCCTCGTACTCCTCCTCGCCGCACGCGTCTTCGCCCTGCCACTCCAAAGCCCGCGCCTCCTCCTCGGCTCGAGGCAAGCCGTCCAGCACGGCGACATCGAGCTCGCCGCCGCCGCAGAGGAGCGAGGCGAGGATCATCCTGGCCTTGCTCCTGCGCTTCTTGGCGGCTCTCCGCCAGGACGAGACGCCGGGCGGGTAGGCGATGAGCGGGGAGCTGGAGGGGGAGAACTGGTACTCGCCGACGTAGGCGTAGTTGTAGTGGCGGAAGGGCTTGTAGCTGTAGGAGGAGCGGCGCTTGCCGGCGCCGCGCTTCCTGAAGAGGAGGAGCTTCCGCGCGATGGGGCCCTTGGCCTTGGATATCGGCGTGAGCGGGAGCGCCAAGATGGCCATGGCCCTGCCGAGGATGGGCTTGGACGAGGAGTATCTCGGCATTACCGGTGGTGGTTTCTTGGCTGACTGCCGGTTTCCCTCTCTTTCTCACATTCAAATGGGTAGATACTACAGCGATCGAGTGGGTTGCTGCGGGGGGTTTTATGGTGGTGCAACTGCAACCAGCGGTGCCTCCGTCTAGATCGTGCCTCGTGCGCACAGGGAAGTTGCATGTACGTCCCCCAATTTATTAACCTGTTAAATGGCTACCGGAAGCGGGGTAATTCGCATATAATGCTGTTGTCTTTGGATCCGGATATGGCCATTACGGGTCGATTTATGGATTATGATGTGCCTAATTTATGGGCTCGAGTGGTAGCAGTAATAACCAAGTACCCTCTCTAGTCATAAATAGGTATCATTGCTCTTTGGCGATTCATATAGCATCCAAACACAGTTTTGACCACTAATTTATATTATAACTAGCAGGGTGACTCGTGCATTTCATGGCTAGATTTGTTTCAAAGTTTTTAGTATCAAATGATATAGTTTATATATTTGATATCTTGTAGGTCATTTATGATTTTAATACATTGAAAATAACAATAGAAGCTTGAGGGAAAATTTAACATGAAAAATGACATATGAATTTGATGTAAAAATATCATTAAGCATACTAAGTTGTTGATGTTCTTAAAAAGGTAAGCAATCTCCATCATGCATGGATTATGTAGTTGCATGCCTCTATTATCCTCTATTAATTACTCTTTTTCAAAATATATGCATATACATATACATCTATCTAATCTCAAAGCAATAAATTGATTATATGTGCGGTAAATTGTTTTATTATTTGACATGGTATTATAGTATATTGCTTACGCCTAACGATGCACCATAGGAGAGTCACCTTGAACTTATGATCTCATACACACCGGCTACCCACGAACCTTATCTTCTCACTATCGTTGTCCATCGTACTAGTAATGGCATGGTCCTATCTACCTGATGACCTTATATTGTTATAGCTCATCTTCAATGCAAAATTTCATCTCCTCTCTACCAAAGCTTCCCCATTATCGAACTTATTAGTGTATTAACTTCTTCAACAATGATGACGTTCACCACTCATTGTCATGGCCATTGGCTCCATTGACTATAGCCTTTCTCTTCAACAACTTTGGCAAGTAACACGACATTGATCCTGTCAAACGGCTAAGGTGGGCAACACGACATTGTTTTCATCTCCTGCGCCATTGCCACAGCCCTTTGCTTCCTAATGAGTAGGGGTGAAACCGGGTCGGATACGGTCGGATATTGCTCATCCCGTATCCTAACCCATTTTTTTTCCGGATTCGGAGTCGGATACGGATGTCCCGGATACGGATACGAATTCGGATTATTCAGGATTCGGATACGGAGCGGATACCGATGATTCTGCCTGGATCGGATATCATAATCGGATAGTAGTATAATACATAATTGTGTACGTAAAAGAACGAATGAAGCATTAACCTTACAACATTAGCTTCAAGTCATAATTATTTCAACGTAGGATAGTAGTATAGTTAGAGGTGCAAATGGGTCGGATACAAGGAAAGAGATCGAGACATAAAGAAAACAGAGAACAAGGGGAGCTCTTCCATCAAACTTAACCTTACGGAATAAATTCCTCGAGATATTAAATAGTGTTGAATTGTCACATTCTGACAAACTGAAGACAAACTTCTCTCATAATGAGGACTACTCAGATTTGTTTGCTATGCTTCAATTTAGCGACTCAACTAATTCCAGTAATTTGAATAGAAAAGAAGTTTATCAAATAAGTTGAACAAATCAATTTAGGTAAAAGCATTATGTCATCACTCTATTTGTTTGTTGATAAATTTCTTGAAGTTCACTCTTAATAACAAAGTAGTGTTTTTTAGTGCCAATATCAAACAACTACTCTATCCATCCAATAATGAACCAAATTAATGGAAGAATAACTAATTTTATCCGGATATTCGGGTCGGATATTTACCGGATATCGGGTCGGATATTGCTCTTCCCATATCCTAACCCATATTACATGAGATTTTCCGGATACGGATCGGATATTGCTCTTCCCATATCCTAACCCATATTACACTGGATTTTCCGGATACGGATAACATCGGTACGAATTTTAAACGGATTCGGTATCGGATCGGGCGGATATTTCCTGTCCCGTTTTCACCCCTACTAATGAGCCAATGCCTCATTTGGATAAATCACACCATTTCCCTCTTTCGTGGTTTCCTCCGACACCTTTCATGCTATCATAGTTATAACTTTTATTTTTATTGAAGTTCGTATATAAATCAAATTGCTAATTTTATTTATTTATTTTAACTTTTAGTTATTTACATATTTTACTTTACAAATGTACGGAAATCAAATTGCAATTTTTACTCCAAATTCGAAAAAAAAAAATTGGACTTTGTGTAAAAATCCAACTGCTATTTTTTGTTTTATTTTTATTCAAAATTATAGTTATTTAGGGATTTTATTTTTGAACTCATATCAAAATCAAAATTGCTACTATACAAAAAATTATTATGAATTTCAATTATTTTTTTGTTGAAATTTATGTACAAATCTAATTGCTAATATTTTATTATGAATTATATTTATTTAGAGATTTACTTAATAATTCGTATTGAAACTAAATTTATAATTTTATTTAATCTATTTTAAATTTTTTATTTACGAATTTTACTTTGAAATTATATGGAAATCAAATTACAAATTTTCTTTTGTTTTCTATTGCAAATTTCAATTTTCTTGGATGACATTTATATGCAAATCCAATTACTATTTTTATTTCAATTTACAGTTAGTTACATATTTTATTTTGTATTCTAAATTTTAGTTATTTATGTTGTAATTTATAATAAATCCAAATGCTTTTTTGTTTATTTTTATTCTAAATTGTTTTTTATTTATGGCTTTTACTTATTAATTCATATGGAAATCGAATTCCTTATTTTATTTTCTAAATTTTAGTTCGTTACGTTGGAATTTATTTTTAATCTAATGGCTAATTTTTCTTTGTTTATTTTGAATTGTTTTTATTTATATATTTTACTTAGAAATTTGTATGGAAATTAAATTTATTTTTTATTTTTTTATTTTAAATTGCAGTTATTGTTTGGATTGTACTTGATATGAACTATTTCTTTTATGCCATGTTTGCTAGAGCTCCAGATCTAGTTCCATCTCAAATCTGAAACTTGTAGGCTAAAATAAAGTGAATTAAGTGCATATTTTTATTCCAAAATGTAAACAAGATGACTCATGTAAACACTCTTAATATACTCACAGCTTCAGTTTCACAGATTTGGTCGAGCTAGAAATACATAGGTGGAGCTGGAGTTGGAGCTCTGTCAAACACACCCTTAATCTAATCTAGGTCCATCATGATCAATTGTGCAGTTTTTTTTTTCTCTCTTTTTTCAATGATTAATATGGAATTTTCTAACTTTGAGAGTGAATGTGGTGGCTTTATGTAACTCTGCTTCAATAATATAAGAGATAGATAGATATATTTAAAGTTTTGAAAATGGCAACATATCCAGTGCAATTAAAGTTTTCGTACAACCACCGTGCAACCCTACTAAAAAATGTTTCAAAAAATTCTGAAAAAAATAATGGATATACATCTCAACTTACCCTATGTACGTATAAAATTTTATGATTAAATTCGTCCTATACTACAACTTAATTGCACTGGATATGTTGCCTTTAAAAATTTAACAGCATATGTATTGAAAATGACAACTATTCGTGATTAATGAGCAGTAAGTAGTAAATGAACTCAGCAAATCTGCCTATATATGTGAGTTGCGGGAACGGATATAGTACTCGTTGATTGCTTTATGCACACGCCCTAGCGTAGTCTTACGAGCACGCTAGTGGTTATTAAAGGGACTTTCTTCGACACTGCGCTCGTATGCCGCGTAGCCCTTTTTTTGCCGTTCCTGTGTCAACTGCCATGAGCCAGTCCGTGGCCGCTGGGCTGCATACGGTCGCGTCGCGTGCACATTATTGTCTACACCGCCGACTCGTCTAACCAACCAACCAACCAACCAACCAACCAACCAACCGCGGTGGGGCTAGCCGAGCAAATTACGCGCGGGTTGGTGACTGAGCGGTGAGTGGACGGCAGGACGCGCGGGTTGCAGAAGGCAGCGTGCGGCGCAGTGCGGTGCCGCGCCCGCGCGCACCTGGGAGATGGAGACGCATGGTGGGGTGGGGTGGGGTAGTCAGGGAGCAGCTGCAAAGTGCGCGCCGAGGTCGGTGGTTTTCGAACTTCAAACTAGCCGTTGGCGCCTCTCCACTCTCCAGTGGAGTCTCCACTGCCGTCGTCACGTCCTCCCTCCTCCACACCACTGTTGAGCAGTGTTGACTACTCCACGCTAGCTTGCGCAGCGAGCGCGGCCACGTGAAGTGATGGCCGGACCGGCTGACGGCCTGACGCGGCCACCTGACGCCATTATTTCAGATCCCAGTACGTTTACTGGCTGGCTGGTTCCTCAGCGGCATTCATTCCCAGTTCCGGTCCATGGGGTCGTTCGTTCCATAGTCCATACTGCTAACTGCTCCTCCCATGATGATGGAGTACTTGGAACTCTGGATTTTCGATCTAGCATCTAGCTACTGTATCCACTAATGGAAAGGGAAAATGCAGGAGACGAAGAGAAGAAGATCGTTGATACGGCCGAGCGAATATCCGACAGGGTACACATGCTTGCGGGATGCGATGAATTCGATCTGATGAGGCAAAACCGCAAAAGAGTATCTCTCCGGTGAAGTACGCCATCAAGGTCTCTGATGGATTTGCCAAATAGTACTAGCACATACTACGACAGCTACGTCTGCCAAAATGATGTCAGCTGGCAGGTCGGTTCTTCTCTGTCAAAATCGGTGCCGGCGATACATCGTTTACCCTTTGTCAATAAACTCTGCTGGTACGCAGGTTTCTGTTTCCAAAGCTAATTCTCTTGCTGAAATTTCTACAGTTGGATTTATGCGTGGGAAAAAAAAGCTCAAATATACAACACGATAATACAAAATAGCAAAAATATAAAAGAAAATTAAAAAATTGCAAATATGACATGGCGGCAGCCCCGGCCGTCGTCGCCCCCCTGTCGCATGCCTGCCTGGCTGCCGCCACACGGCACGGCGGCAGCCAGGTGTCGCGCCGACCCCTGCTCGCCGCGCTACCGGCTCTCCCCCGTGCACAAATTTCACTTTGGCGTGCAGATGAAGCAAAGGTATCAGGTGCAACCATAAGGTGAAGCTTTTGGATTTGATTCAGGTCCAAAGGGTGTGCTTTTTCACAGGAGGTTTGGAAAGAGCACATGTGAGCTTTTAGGTGGCTTCTCCACGGGCACAAGTGCTGGCGGCACTGGCGGCGGCACGTGAGCAGCTGGGCGCTGGCGGGCGAGGCGTGACCACCTGGCTGCCGCCGTCCGGCGTGGCGGCCGCCACGTCATTTCAGCTATTTTATTTGAATGTTGTATATTTTTGTAATTTTGTTTTTCCTGTTGTATATTGGAGCGTTTTTTCCATTATGCGTGTCCCTTGGTGGTTGTTTGACTAGTGTGTCTGTGACCAACGGCCGTATCAGCAGCATTCCTAGGAAATTGTTGTGCCTGTGCGCGCAGGGACAAACACAAAGAACGAGAATTTCTTGGAGAAATACGAGGGATCGCAACGTCTGCCATAGTGGAGTGGAGTACATCTTTATGTTATCAACCTAGTACTGTAGCATACTACTATCATACTGGGCTTGATGTCTTCTTCCGGGCAGACGAGCCTGACGAATTATGTGTTGTCACTCTCTTCGTGGACTAAAATAATCGAGCTTGCTTAATTTAGGCTGTAACCTCACTTGTTTGTCACACTCGGGTACTGTACCCCACTTCTGACAGCACCATTGAGTTGGGTAATTAAGGGTGTGTTTGGTTCGTGGGATGAGGTTGAATGGGATGGAATGGTCCTGTACCATTTGGTTCTATTATTTTGGGTGAACGGAATGGTTCAGCATCTAGAGGGAATATTCCTTAAATTTGTACCACTTGATCCAGGATGGGATGGTTCCATTCAAGCAACCAAACACATGGATGCCTTTTTTCTTGAACCATCTCATACATGTACCACTTGGTACAGGCAACCAAACACACCCTAAGTTCCCTAATAAGCGTAGTAGCGTACTGTGAACTAGAGATGGCAACTGTGGACTATTTTGTTCTGACATTCTGATTCAGGACAGTGTAAATCCTAGACAAACAGTGTGACGGACCGCCTTTTTAGGGGCAGTGCGAAACTCACAACAGTTACCCAGGAAGACTAACTGTTGTAAAACAAGAGTAAAATTACCTGGCCAAAAGCCAATTCAACACTTTTATTCAATATAGTTGGTCTAACGACCGGATTTTACAAGGGAAGCATCCAAGCTTCTAGACTTACACTACCAAAAGAAGGAAACCACAGGCAGGGCCTGAGCGAAGACAAAACCTAAAACCAGACTAAATCGCCATCTACGACCTCCTGGTAGGCTCCAGCATCTTCGAACTCTGAAAGGGCGGGGGTTTGCAAGGGTGAGTACAGAGTACTCAACAAGTCGTACGGAACCACTGAATACTATATGTAGGGGTAATCAAGGGATGGCAGTAGGGTTAAGTATCTGGATGCAGTTTTATTTCATAATTCATTTACATTTGAAGCACAAACCAATAGATAGGTAATTTGAATTTCACAAGGTTAAACAACACTTAACCAATTCATTCACAAATACCAACAGTAACTTGAGCTTAGTTACGGGTATCAACCCCGATTCCAACTTAACTTCATTAACCGGAAGTACGGCGTAACCGATTACAATTTAGATTAACTCTGCAGAGCGGCTCAGCTTTACCCACAAGATATCTATAACCTTTATGCCAATCTCGAGTTTTCATGCAACTTAAATGCATGTGGCCCAGTTTAGATTATCACGGCATTTCGTTTAATCATTCCTGTCCTTTAGTTGTTTACCGATAGTACCGCTACCTTGGACTCAGGGTCCCCATTAGCGCTTCACTGCTAGAGAACCAAGAATGTCACTCTGGACCATTCCCGTTTCCACCCCTCCGGCCCATTTCCTGCCGGGAAGGTCTGGTCCCCATTCTCTCGGAGAATGGTAGCCACCAAGACACCCAATTATTATCTCAGGAATGACTAACTTATCGAGCCATGTCTGATACGGTCACCGACCATCCGACTGTGGTTGAGCGGGAACTAAGTTATTTACTTTGCTCAAGGGGATTATTAACCTTATACTTTCGCCAAAGACCAAGCCTTCATTCACAAACCCATTCCAGACTCGCAGCACCGCCACTGCATCAACCAAGGCATTAATCACGGTAGGGATCGGAATCTCATCCACTCCGGGATTAATCCGATACTGTTCCCCTGACTGCATCACTTTTATAAACGATCCGAATCGGAGATTCGGCAGCATTTTCTTTAAATCCAGGTTTTTAACTAACCTAACAGTATTATCTAACCTATTCATGGCAATAAGAAATTAACTAGGGTTCCAAAGGATTTGTAGGGTTCCAATATTTCAAGGAGGTTCAATGAGCAATTCGGTATTACCTAATTATCATGTCATTCTAAAATAACGGATTTCATTAAGTCAAATACAGTAAAATAATGCGGTATAAAATAATTACTACTATAGCATGGCATGATAGGATCAACATGATCAAAGGGTGTACGGCTTGCCTTGCGAGGCAGCTGGATCGGATGAGTCGTCGAGGAAGTAGTCGCGTGCGTTCTGCCTCGTCCGACGCCTGCGCTTCCGGGAACAGCCCGACTCCAGGTGGATCGCTCGGCTCCACCGGGCGTCTCAACGGTCGAATCTAACGCGGAAAGACAACCAACATAAATAAACGACAAAACAATAACTGAAAAAGAAAACGGGAACTGAAACGGAAAACCGGAAATCGAGTCGGAAAGGAACGGAGGGCAAAACTGGGATTTGGGGATTTTCTGAGTTTCGGATTTGGGAACGGACAGCATTTTTGGACTCAGGGGATCGAAACGGTTCGGGAAAAGTATTTGGTGGAGCTCTGGGATTTTCCGGGATTTTTCTGGATTTTTCGGGCTATTTTTGGAATTAAAAACGAATTTCGGAATTTATTAATTAAAATAAAAACCGAAATCGGTTTTTACTGTTTTAAACGGCGCCTGGGCCGGTTTTGACTGGGCCACTGGGCCACGGCCCAAACGCGAAGGCAAGACGCGGAGGTCTTTGGTCGGCTCGCCCAAATAAGCAGTCATAAGTGAGGGGCCACACTGGCAGTATGAAGGGTCGACGAGCGGGGCCCGCCACAAGAGGGCACGGCGCGGGGAGGGGCTAGGCACAGGAAAACAGGGAGGGCGAGGCGAATGGCAGCAAGGCGAACTACATGGCATGGCCGGTGAGTCAAGGACGAGGCAGGAGAGAGGAGGAGCTCACCGAGAGAGGAGGAGGCGGGCGAGTTGGAGTGGAGGAGGGAGGGCTTTTATAGGGGCGAGGCGGGGAGCAGCTGGCCGGGCGAGGCGGCGGCGCGGCATGAGAGGCGAAGGCCGGCGATCGGGCGCAAGGCGCTGGGGAGATGGGCGGGCGGTAAGCGGCGATGGCATGAGGCACGGCGCACAAGGCGTGGCGCTGGCGAGCGGGCCGGAGCTGAGGCGACGCCGGTGCCGGAGGAGGCGGCATGGCTGGGTCGGCCGGGCGATGAGCAGTTAACTGCCGAAAGGAGCAACAAGACGGAGCAGCCAAGAGCCCACGAAGAAGAAGAAACGGCCCAAACGAGGTTTGAATTCCAAACTCAATTCCAAATTTCCAAAACCGAATTCAAACGCAAATTCGAATAAAAGCAAACCAAATTCATTTTGAATTTGAGGTTGTTTCAAACAGACGGAGCAGACTTGTTATAATACTTCCTTGGTCCGTAATATAAGTCTATTTTGATTGAAAGCATCTTTTCATATTGATGGAATTAAAGATGTAGCCATTTTAATGCTACAAAAAGTGGGTAATTAGTTGTAGTATGCTATTTTTAATAGACTATATACGGACACGGCCCTATAGGCTCTTTTTTGGGCCGAGCTAAAAGCCTGAAATACCCAGGAAGGCCCAGTGATGGGACGACATCCTCGTCAAGACGTGAACCCATGATCCGCTGCTGACACGTCGTTGCCAGCACGGCAAGTCCTCGCGCCACGTGGATGTGTCCGCCGTGCCAAAAAAAAAAAACACGTGGAGAAAAAAAGAACAACTCTAGCGACAAATTCGATCTCATCCGCTGCCTTCCTCGGAACTATCGGATCTCGCCAAGGCATCGTCGTTTACACTCTTCTTCGTCGTCGTCGTCTTCCCATCTACTCTAATCCCCTCGCAAGAGAGCAAATCGAGATCTCCACACTCAAATCTTCCACCCGAAAGTATATTGCTGCGACTTCACTGATTTATTAAAGCCGTTTACCGAATTTTCAAACGGCAAGTGAGTGGTAAGTCTCCATTAGTCAAACGCAGATTATGACGACTTTTTCTCGCCTTTTTTAAAAAAGTAATTTCTGCGGTGGTGCGTGATCGCAGGAACAGGCGCTGTAAAGATGATGCGGTGCGCTGTAAAGGGCGGCGACTATGTCGCTGCGCGCGGCGTGCGGAGGTCGGCGGCGGTCGCCCCCAGCAGCGTGCGGGTGCCTGACGGCGGCGTGAGGTCGCGGGTGGCGGATCTCGCCGGCGTCGAGATGGCCAGCCTGCGCGGCGGCGTCACGGGGCTCTTCCGTCCGCGCTACGGGCGCGTGCGCGCCACAGCTGCAGGTGGGTCTTCCCGCGTCACAGATTGTGGTGGTCCGAGCGATAGGGTGGTTCCAGGGGATGGGTGCTTGCTTTTGCCGTTGGGGTTGTTTTGGTACGGTGATTCGGAGAGTTTTCAGAATTTGACACACTTTAAAATTCGTGATTTAATTCGACACTCCTACCATGTCATACACACGACGGTCCCCATACGTCATCCAAATAAGTTCAAAGCTCGCGACCGAAAGTGTCAAATTCTGAAATTACACCGGTGATTCGGGTTCTGCGAGAAGGGTACTGTAAGTCTGTAACTCCTAATTGCCGTTAGAATCGGATTCCGTGTGTGAGGGTGAATATTAGACAGGGAATGCGATGGCACGTTGTATTGGGTAGCATTTTTGTTGTGGATCGCATTGTAGATTGGTGGAAAGGGGATGCATTTTCACTGTCTAGTTCCAGGTGTAATCGTCCTGGGTGGTGGTTGGCAGCGGACTTGCCATGCTTAATGTTTTTCTCGGATTCAGCTTGCGAGGCATGTTGATATATAGTATGGATGTAGCGTGGTCCTTGTCTTGCATAATGACTTATCTGAGGGAGTGTCTCAAACCAGCATTCTCCAGATTTTGTTAATGTTTAGCATATTCAGCGTGGAACAATTTATCATGTGCATGGTTCCAATTATGTATGGCCATTCACAAACATATAATGCACTTCCTTTGGGAGGATTGCATTTCTGTTTTTGTCAGGCTGGTTGATAGTCTTCTTAAAAAGATTATGCTTCCAAAGGATTACTCATTGTCATTGCTTGGCACAAAAGGAATATAAAAGCATTTTTTGATGCACACAGTGTTGGTGTGGCCATGTGCAAATGTCTTAAGCATTAATCTTCAGATATGATTTTGTATGATAGAGTCTATCCGCAAGTATCGCGTAGCCATTTTTTTTTGGGTGATGTGTTGGTGATATTACCGTGAGGTCATCAATTGCCAGGGAGTTACCGTTTGTATGTACAAATCAGGAATTTCTGGGGGTTTATGAACATATATTGCATATATGCAATGATAGATGTGGAGAGCATTCAATAGGCATAACACATACGAGCACAACACAAGAAAAAAAAAGGGACAACCAGTTAAAACAAAAACCATGAAATAGAAGTTGCAACATCTATTTTGAATGTTTTACAAATTTTGTGAGAACAGTATAGTGAGGTGGTCTATGGACTGTTAGACCCTTTTGATATTATTTGCAAACTTGTGCCTGTTGTTCTTATGCTCATAGCTTCGTTTTTGCAAGTTGAAACTGGAATTGGTGTTTGACTATATCTGCTAATCTCAACTCATTTACTATCTTATTCAGTTGGCCCTGAGGACATTCCATCTGAGAAGGTTCAAGCTAAATCTTCTGGAAATGTTCTGCCATATGTTGGTGTTGCTTGCTTGGGGGCTATTTTATTTGGCTACCATCTTGGGTATGTATTTTGTCACTGTTACTATAGAGTAGAGAATTCCCCATAACAAGGGGATAAAGCACATGCTCCTTATAATCTGAAATTTAATTGACGAATGACAATCTCTACCCAAGTTGAATAATTCATCCTTAATGTATGTGCTGCAGTGTGGTCAATGGCGCACTTGAATATCTCGCGAAGGATCTTGGGATCGCTGAAAATGCTGTGTTACAAGGTGTGACATCCTTTGTACCTGCTCAATTTATAACTCATGTTTTCATTGTTGTAGTTTTTAGTACCTTTTAAAGGGTGTTTGGCAGAGTTCTAGCTGCATCTGGGTATTCCTAGTTTCACTAAATCTGTGGAGCTGGAGCTGTGGGTATATTAAGAGTGTTTAGATGGGCCATCTTGTTTACATTTTAGAATAAAAATCTAAACTTAATTCACTTTATTTTAGCCTACAAGTTTCAGATCTGAGGTGTAGTTGGGATTTGGAGCTCTGCCAAACAGGGCCTTATTACGTACCCTTTTCTTGGTGTTTGTAAAAGCACATCTGAAATTTTAGATCAATTATGTACAAAAAATTCTTTGCCACGGAATATTTGCATATTGTTTTTTAAAGGGGTAAGAATAATGACTAAACATAAGTACTAAAGCTTGATAGCATGGTTCTGTGTGATTATTTTGCCATATGCTTCACAAAGCATCCTGTTTGTCACTCAGGATGGGTGGTTAGTTCAACCCTGGCTGGGGCAACAGTTGGTTCTTTTACTGGAGGGGCTTTGGCTGATAAATTTGGGCGAACACGGACATTTATCCTGGATGCAATCCCCCTTGCTGTAGGTGCATTCTTGAGGTGTGTTTCGAGACACAATTCACTGTTATAGCTATCAGTGATTCCATGCACATTATTGCTATCTTATGTAAACCTAATATAAAAAACATTTGTAGTGCAACAGCTCAAGATGTTCGCACAATGATTATTGGTCGTTTGCTTGCTGGAATTGGTATTGGGATCTCTTCTGCTCTTGTGCCCCTTTACATATCCGAGGTTGTGATCGATTAAAATTATTGCAGTCACTATTTAACAACTACTGCCTGTGATATTGAACATCCTCGACAACTGAGTTATTTTAACCTTGCAGATCTCACCAACTGAAATACGTGGAGCACTTGGTTCAGTTAATCAGCTTTTTATCTGCATTGGAATTCTTGCAGCTTTGGTAGCTGGATTGCCTTTGGCAGGAAATCCTGCCTGGTGAGTCTTTTTCCCTGTTCTCTTTCATTTTTTCTGCGTCGTTCAATGCTTTTTGAATTTTGCTGTGCTTGTACAAACAATCATGTTGATGGAATTTTAAATTAGAAGGGGGGCAATCTATTCCTTGAGTTATTTGTGTACACAGTCAATTCTAAGGAAGGAGAATGAGGGCAATGAGCATGTTTTCGACCCGATTTGTACATAGGAAAGACTAGACATGCATATCAGAACAAACCTGGTATGATATACAGCTTGATCATGTACACTTTGTTTACATTTGTAAGTGATTGTGTGTAATTAGGTGGAGGATAATGTTTGGAATTTCAGTTGTTCCATCCATTTTCCTGGCTCTAGGAATGGATGTTTCACCAGAAAGCCCTCGCTGGCTATTCCAGGTTTGTGCTTTACAAATTATCTGACCATATTTCGTACTCAGGCGGCAGCACAGCACTTCAGAATAACTTGTTGTGATTAACTGCAGCAAGGGAAGCTTTCTCAAGCAGAAACAACTATAAAAACACTATATGGAAAAGAAAAGGTTACTGAAGTTATGTATGACCTAAGAGCTGGTGGCCAAGGTTCTTCTGAGCCAGATGCTAGCTGGTTTGATCTTTTCAGCAAACGCTATTGGAAAAGGTAATTTTGTTGACTGTCTCATATTTGATTATTTTTGTTTCCTAAATTTTGCATCATTAAATGTTTTCTGATTTTTTTCTCATACCATTATGTTGCAAATGTCCAACATCTAATCAAGTTAATAACGTGGTGGAAAAAACTTATTGATAATGCTTGACGTGTCTTGGAATTCCTGAGTCTTGTTGGATGCAAGTGGTTTGTTGCAAAGCAACTTCCATATATCATTTATGACAACAACACATGTGCACACAATACACAAGCAAATAATTTTATTAATGGCCTTTTTATGTTTTCACATTTACATAGATGCTTGCTCGAAAAATATACCCTCAGTATTAGCTCAGAACATTTCCTGATAACCTGTTTCTACCAAGCGTGTTCTTGAGAGTCCACTATGCCATGAATTCCATGCACACAAGTTCGAAGTTGATTCTGAAGAGGCTAAATTACTTGTTTAGCTAATGTATTAGTATTTGTTTGATAATCTCATTAGCACCTATCTCATAACTCATAACTGATGATTATGATGAAAATTCTGCTACATGTATGCTGATATATTTCTCATACTGCAGTTGTGAGTGTGGGAGCGGCACTGTTTTTGTTCCAACAGCTTGCTGGTATAAATGCTGTTGTATATTACTCTACATCGGTGTTCCGCAGTGCAGGCATTGCATCTGATGTTGCAGCAAGTGCTCTTGTGGGAGCCGCCAATGTTTTTGGTTAGTTCAAATGTTGGTAAGAATATTTCTATATTAAGTTCACAACACCTTTTCTGATCTGGTATATATATTTCTCGCAGGCACCATGATTGCATCTTCACTGATGGACAAGCAAGGAAGGAAGAGCCTTCTGATAACAAGCTTTTCTGGAATGGTATTGCCCTTGTCTACAATAAATCATGTGTGTTTGTGACTTTGTGTTTCTCAATGTGGAAATGAAGGGCTTCTTAGAAACTCACTTCCTTTTTCTCTTGAAGGCTGCCTCAATGTTACTCCTATCATTGTCCTTCACCTGGAAGGCTTTGGCACCTTATGCTGGCACTCTTGCTGTTGTTGGCACTGTTCTGTAAGTGGTTTATCATTCACCTAATATGGTCTTTTGCTGACTGTCTTTATTAATTTGAACTCTTAACATAACCTGAATATAATTTTATTCAGGTATGTGCTGTCTTTTGCTCTTGGAGCTGGCCCTGTTCCAGCACTGCTCCTTCCTGAAATATTTGCCTCCAGAATAAGGGCCAAGGCCGTTGCCTTATCTCTGGGCATGCACTGGGTAAGTCACTAGTGGTGACATCTGTGAACTGTCATGTACATGTTTGCCCCCATCAATTGTATTTTGTACTCTTCCATTGCAGTATATATTGTGCACAATACAAGGTAGTTTTCACTTGTGCATGGGGTGAAGTTTGATTGATTTGTGGATGCCGTAAGTTGTTTTTATCATAATTAGTTTTGTCCGCCGTGGTAGATGGTTGAAACTAGAAAATATTGTACATTTTTGCTTCATTGTGTGGTAGTGAACAGTGAACACAGAATCCTTTCTACTTGCTAAGATGAGCAGTGTTGTAGGATAATTAACCTGTTGACCTGTTGTGCTATTTGACTTACCCACCGACATCGGTGAATCCTTATCTCTCTTTTCTTTTTCTCTTTGCAGGTATCCAACTTTTTTATTGGCCTGTACTTCTTGAGTGTCGTCAACAAGTTTGGAATTAGCACTGTGTACTTGGGATTTGCATCTGTGTGTGCTCTTGCCGTTCTCTACATAGCTGGCAATGTGGTTGAGACCAAGGGGCGATCTCTGGAAGAGATTGAGCGGGCTCTAAGTTCGTCAAGCTAATGTGCTAGTTATGCTGGTGCCTTTTTGGTGTCTGATAAATAAACCAGCGATGGAAACGTCCTTGGATCTGGAGGTTTTCATTCTAGCTTTATGTAGTTCCCGAAATAAACCAGCGGCAAGATAACCTGATGCCAGTGGAATCGTTGCGGCTTAGAGGGTTGTGGTCATCCAGTAAATTTATCTGCCTTGTTCTGTCATCTTTCAAAATCAAGGAACCGTCGTGTTATCGTTTCTAGAGGTGAAAGATTTTTGTTGCTCTTAGATGTAAACGTTTTCTGTGTATAGATGAACCTCCTTTTTGTAGGTAATAAAAGCAGTACGTCGGATAGCACGCCGCCTGTGTAAATTTATTTACCATCTATCTCATTTTCAATAAAAATGATTGGGGGATTCGATCGGTTGTCTTTTTTTTAATGATGCAATTAATTGTTTGCCTGACATGTTTTATTGATATGTGATTTTAAGATCTATATATCAGTGAGATATTACGAGCCAAATGATCAATGGTATATATAAGTGATGATAAATAATGTGTTCGTGCTCTGGGACCAGTTAAACGTGGGTGTGTTTGGTTGTCTGTATCAAGTGGTACATGTATGAGATGGTTCAAGAAAAAAATTATCTATATGTTTGGTTGCTTGAATACCTACATTAGTCATCGCTCTCCTCCCATAGAATGGATTGAAAAGGGTATTGAGATCGTCTACAGTCATCTTCTTTGACTTTGAGTCACTGATACAGTAGGATCCACATGCGGTAGGTGACTGTAGAGGATACGCTCTCCTATAAAAAAGATGTTCGTGTCTTAGCGTGTATCCTCTGTAGTATCAGTGACCCAAAGTAAGAGAGGGAACTGCATATCTCAAGACCACAAGATCGCCTCTTCCCCCGGCTACCACCCTCCCACTCCAACCAGCATCGCTGGAGTGGATAGAGATGGCCTCCTCCTCGTACCGCCTCGCGGTTGCGATCACGATCCCCTCGATCAACGAGTTCCTCGTCGTACGGCAGCCGCCTCCGCCGTCCCCGTCGGCCGCGTACGAGGAAGAGCGGGAGTACGGGCGCTACGTCGACAGCTACCTCTACGGCCTCCCATCGACGCCCCTGCGGCCTCTCTCGGGCGAGCTTCGGTCGGATGTGGCCATCGGCGGCTCGGACCCCTCGACCTCTCCGGCCTCGACATAGCTGCCGCCCTCGACCAGGTAGGCTACCCACTACTCGATTAAATTTTCCGATCTGCTGCTGTTTTACCGTGTTGCGCTAGCAACTGCCCTCAAATCTCGAAGTGACTCTGGTAATTTCCGAGTAGGCTACAGATTGCGAGTTACAAAAGGCCTGGTTTACTTGATTTAGAGTCATAATTTGCCAAATGTAACTGTTCTACTTGATGGCTTCTCACTAGATTTTGGACCAAGCGGGTTTGACGAATGCAATGCGTGGGGAGTGCTGGCTCCTGAAGTATTTGGAGGAAGCGGAGTTTGGCCCGGACGCTGGTGAGGTCTCAATACGGTGCACATCATCGGGTCAATGGCGTCAAAACCGGAGGCAGCGCAAGGTCAAATGATTGATTTCTCAAGTGTTTGTCCCTAGGAATTCGCTTAACGATCCTACGTTGTTCATCGCAGAGTCGTGTAAATGGATGTCCAAGGAATGTGCTACCGATTTGCTTTCTCACGCGAAGCCCAGTAGTACTCGCTTAGGCCCGTATGCGTATGCCCGGTAGTACCGATTTGCTCTCTCTATCTATCTACTGTTATCCCTTACAGACTCAATGCTATTGCATACACATATATATTAGCCCCTTGGGTTTTTTTCAATACAACTAACTATTCAGCCCCAATTTCTCTCTTCTGCACTGAACTTAACAAGAACAACATGACATGACCTCTTCATCATCTAGAGATTACTTTCTAGGAAGTAATTTATCTTATACAACAATCGAACATCTTCCTTTGAAGCAGTCTATATTTCTGCTATTTCTGTGCAATTAACTATGAGAAGTCATGAAACGGTTATTACCATGCCATCTTTTCGGTACTGAACTTGGACCGTTAATTTTTGTCAAACATGATTGAACTTTCTCGAGAAATGCTGTAAATTTCGCTTTGTTTGGAATTTTAATTATCCACCAAATCAACTGCATCTGTGAATTAATTTTTCCTATTTTAATTAGACTGAACCATGCGCTGAACTAATTTGATTGAAGCTCTCTTTGGAGAAATAGAAGAAAAAAACTTCTCCTTTCACAAATAGGAAAGTGGTGCATCGCATGTAGATTATTTCTGCATATTTTGTTTCTAGTCTTTTTAATTTCTCAATGTTATAATCTTAGGGTCATACAGATGGTCATATGGGGGTTCTCCATGTTAATACCAATGCCCTAATTGTCGGAGATCATTGCGTAGGGTAAGCATTCTTCAGCATATTAGTGGTAGCCAGGGTTCAAATTCTCGTCGAAATCTCGCGAAATTTCGGCGAAATTTCGGTTTTCGGACCCCCCGAGTTCCATAATCTCGGCGAAATTAAAAAACCCTAACAAAATTTAACAGTGCTACAGTACCCTATAATCTCGGCGAAATTTCGGTGAAATGGACCGAAATCTCGGTTTTTTGACCGAAATTTGTACAAAATTTGACCGGATTTAACCGGATTTGACCGGAGTTTGACCGGATTGGATTCCTCAAGTCATTTTCCAGGTCTGACCAAAATTTCAAAAAATTTTGACATCGTTTGAACCATTTTCCGTTCAATTGAATTTTACCGAGATCTCGGATATTTGGGACGAAATTTCGGTATTTGGAACGAAACTCCAGAAATTTCGGTTTAAAAAAAACCGGATTTAAATTTTGGTTTTTGAATTCCGTCCGGATTTTGTCCGAAATAACGAGATCTCGCCGAAAAATCGGATTTCGGTCGACGCCGGGATTTAACCAAAAACGAAAATTTGAACCCTGGTGGTAGCACATGATCTTCCAGTATAAAGCTATCTGCAATTATGGGATTATGGCATCACCTCTAAATTGTTTAACTTGTTAATAAAATGGTGCCTTTGTTGACATAGATTTGAACCACACCACCATACACCTTGTCAAGGGCGTCGGTGCCCAAGACAGCGGGGCCTCGACTACGTAGCTCGTAGTCGCGGCTGGTAGAGGCGTCGGGGATTTTGCCCGGCTGCCCGATGGTGAAGGAGATGAGATTGAGAGGTGAAGGAGGAGGTTGGAGGGTGATAATTCTTTCTTTTTCCTCAAGAGTGCTGATTACATCCCTTATATAGGCATGTAGCCAACTAAAACAGGAAACAACTCCTTGATTCTAGCTTACTAAAACAGGAAACAACTCCTTGATTCTAGCTTGCCTTGCATGCTGATTGCATGCCTAATCTCCTTTATTCTAGCTTGCCTTGCATGCTGATTGCATGCCAAATCTCCTTTATTCTTGCCTTGCATGCCGATTGCATGCCTAATCTCCTAAACTCATGCTTAGCCACTTGGCGTGGCGTTTCTCGCTCCTCGGGCGCTGCCTGGCCACGCAGAATGTCGGCCCCACATGACATCTCTCCTCGACGAGCAAATTTTGTCCTCGAGCCGAAAGCCGGATAGCGATCCATGAAGCTCTCCGTCCTCCCATGTAGCAGATGTTGACGCGCCTTTCCAATGGACGGAGCCGGCGAACGCCACGCCAAGCGCGAACGGTGACACGGCCTGGCCGAGAACGGCAGCTGTGGTGGATCGTGAGGTAGCGCCGTGAGCCGCTGGTGGTTCGCCCACGAACCGCTTCAGAGGCCCACGTGGAAGACGTCGTGGAGACGCGCTCGGGGCGGCAGCTCGAGGCGATAGGCGACCTCGTTGACGACGGCGGCGATGCGGTACGGCCCGTAGAAGCGTGGCTTGAGCTTCCTGCAGGTCCGAGTCCGAGTGATGCCGCAAGACGCTCGAGGCGTAGCCATACCCGGGCCGCCATCGCAAAGCCGGCGCCGATGGTTCTTGTCATAATGGCGTTTGTACACGGCCTGGGCCTGCTCCAGGCGGTAGCGGACGTCGGCGAGGAACTCATCCCGCTCCTCCATGTTCTTGGCGACCGCCGCGACCCGTGTGTCGCCGGGCTCATAGGAGCGGATGGACGGCGGGTGGCGACCGTAGACAATCCGGAACGGCGTGTCGCGCAGGGCGGTCTGGAACGCCGTGTTGTAGATGTACTCTGCCCACGGGAGCCAGCGCACCCATTGACGAGGGCGATCACCTGTCAGGCAACGGAGATACATGACTATCACCTTGTTTGCTGCCTCCGTCTGGCCGTCCGACTGGGGATGAAACGCGGTCGTCATGTGAAGTTTGGCACCCGTGAGTCGCATAAGCTCCTGCCAGAAGATGGACGTGAAGACGGGGTCCTGGCCGAGACCATGGATCGGGCACACCATGGAGACGCACGATCTCGGCCGAAGAACACAGGCCACCGACTCACTGTGTATGGGTGTGCGAGGGGATGAAATGACAAGATTTGCCGAATCGGTCCACCACCGTGAGGATGACGGACTTGCCACCGACTCGAGGCGCCTCGATGAAATCAAGCCCGATGTCCGCCTGCATCGATGGTACCGAAGGGGCAGCAGCAGCCCACGGTGCAAGTGCTCGATTTGTACTGGCCGACAAGTGGCGCAGGCTCGAACGAAGTCTGGATAGCGCCGAGCTGGGCGCATGGATGTCGCGACGCAAGCGCGCAGAGTGCGTTGACGCCCTCGTGGCCATCCTCATGGACGTGACCGATCGGCTCATGCAGGAGAGGTGAGTCTGGAGGGACGTAGAGGCGGCCATCGAATGCTACGAGGCCGGCGATGATGGACCACGCGCGCGGCCGCCCGCCGCAATTGCCTCCTGAGCGACCAAGGCGGGTCGGTGGAGTTGGCGTTATGCGCTGGCCGAAGAAGTCGAGCGTGGCCCGAGATGGCGAGGATGGTCGCCTCTTCGGTGTCACGCCGACAAGGCGTCGGCCACGTTGTTGGTGGCGCCGGCCTTGTACTCGGCCGCGAAGTCGGCCGAAGCTTGCCCACCCAATGGTCTTTGTGGGATGGTGGCGGTATTTGGTCGAGCAAATATTTGAGACTGAAATTATCAGTTCTTACCACGAAGCGGCGAACCCATAGGTACGGCCTCCAGTGGCTAATGGCGAGGACGAGGCCAATGAGCTCGCGCTCGTATGCCGCCAGAGCCGTGTCGTGCGCGGCCGGCCATTGAAGAATGCCACCGGTCTTGGCCTTGCAAGAGAACGGCAGAACCCGTGTGTCGAGGCATCGCACTCTGACGAAGGGTTGGGTGAAGTCGGCAGCGAAATCTGGCTGTCGTGGCGGATCTTGAGCGCTGGAATCTTTGCCGGCCTGTGGACCAGGAGAAACCCTCCTTGCGGAGAAGGGTGGTGAGGTGCGGCGATCGAGCCGAACTCCTTGACGAACTTGCGATAGTATCCTGCAAGGCCGAGGAAGCCGCGCCGCCTTGCGCGGGACGGAACCGGCGATCCGTGACGGCTTTGCACCTTGGCCGGATCCATGGCGACGCCGGATGCGGAGATGATGTGGCCGAGGTAGGAGATGGAGTCGGCCGAACTCGCACTTGGATCGCAGCGAAAAAAGGCGATCTTTGGTGTAGAACGGTGAGGCAGCGCGCGCGTGGCGAGGTGGTCGGTCCCACGTGGTGCGTAGATGAGGATGTCGTCGAAGAAGACGAGGACGAATCACGGAGGAACGGCCTCGAAGGTCGTTCATGAGTGCCTGGAACATCATTTGGCGTTGCACAATCCGACGGCATCACCAGGAATTCGTAGAGGCCGTCGTGTGCGAACGCGGTCTTAGGGATGTCCTCGCCGCATCCGGACTTGATGGTAGCCGGAGCGGAGATCCAGTTTGGTGAAGAAACGGGCGCCGTGGAGCTCGTCTAGGAGCTCGTCAACCACCGGGATCGGGTAGGCGTCCTTGATCGTGATCGCGTTCAGGGCGCGATAGTCGACGCAGAAGCGCCAAGTGCCATCAGCCTTCCGCACGAGCAACACGGGGAGGAGAATGCCGAGAGCTCCTGCGAATGATGCCTTAGTCCAAAGATCGCGGCAAGACCGACGTTCGGCCGTCCTTGTGGCGGCGGGGTAGCGGTAGGCGGACCGCCACCGGGCTCGACCCTGGAAGAAGCGTGATGCCGTGGTCGCAGGAGGCGCGAGGCGGCATGCCCTTGGGCTCGGTGAATACCATAGCGACGCGTTGAGGAGGGCTTCGCAGAGATCGGTGGCGGTGCGTCAGAATCGCCGGGCTCGCGGCCCCGCTTGCCGTGCCAAAGACACCTGGTGGTCGTCGCGCCAAAAGACATGGTGAGGCGCCAAGTCGGAGAATGGGCCCAGCCGACGCGAGCCATCTGCGTTCCCAACACCACGTCGTGGCCGGCGAGGGTAGAGGCGAAGAAGTCCGCGCGAACGCCTCGCCGTTGATGGTGAACATCGCGTCTTGCGCAGACACGCCCGGACACTTTAACGTGGTCGCCGTTCGCCGTCACTGCAGCCTCCGCGGACGGCTGCGAGCGAGCAGCGGCGCCTCCTCGGACACGAAGTTGTGGGTGGAGCCGAGTCGAGAGAGGCGAGGAGGGAGGCGCGCCGAGTTGGATGGACACTTGCATCGTCTCGGCCAGTGCGGATGCGGTGATCGCATGGGCCGAGATGTGCGGTTCGTCGGCCGCTCCTCCCGTCCGATGTCGCCTCGTCGTCCTCGGTTGCCAAGTCGAGGAGGAAGATGCGTTAGCGGTTTCTGCTGTGTCCGCGCCCAAACTTCGTTGCGATTGAAGCGAAGTCCCAGGCGCGACGCCTCCATCTCCGTCTGGGACGAGCGTTTGACTGGGCGCCCTTCCACCATCATCGGTGCTTGTTGGAAAGCGAGCCGGCGAGCAAAGCGCAGTGCGTGGCGTATGGGCGCCGGCGGGATGCCCTTGTTACCGTAGCGAGATCAGTGCGGAGGTCCCCGCACACCGATCGCGCAATTCGGCTTGCGGCGAGGCTCATGGCGGCATTTAGGATGCGGGTTGTGGATCTCGACGCCGAGGCCGAGGGCGCCGCAGCCGGCGGTGAAGAGTCGCATTTTAGGGACTCGTGAGTGTCTTTCAAGACGGCCAGCGCCGAATCGCCCTGGTACTCGACGACGGACCGGCGCTTTGCACGCCGCGAGTTCGCCGAGCGGGTTGGAAGCGCAGAGGTGGCCCAAACGGTGTTGAGCGATTCGGTGAAGCGTCGCCACGGCGGCGCGTTCTCGTCGCTACTGGTCTGCATGAACCACAGCTGGGCACCGGCTTCCAGGTTGTAGGATGCCATCCAGACCTTTTCTTCCTCGGCGATGCGTTGTTGGTGGAAGTAGGATTCACATCGGTTGAGGAACGCCAGAGGGTCAGATGTCCCATCGTACTTGGGGAAATCCATCTTCTGGAAACGCGGCGGCCGGTCGTTGTGGTGCTCGCCGCTGTGTGTCCCCCGGGGGCCTGACGAGTAGGAGTCGACGTGGCTCTGCTCCATCCTCTCGAATTTGGCCTGCAGGGTCTCGACGGCCATGATCAACTTGGTGATGAGGACCGCGAGGTCATTGTCGTCGAGTCCGCCATGGGCGAGGAGACGGACGGCGTTGGTGAAGATGATGCGGTGGTGGTGGGTGGCGGTGGCGCAGTGGACGAGGATCGACTGGAACGTGATACCAGGTTGTCAAGGGCGTCGGTGCCCAAGACAGTGGCCTCGACCACGAGCTCGTAGTCGCGGCCGGGTAGAGGCGTCGGGGATTTTGCCCGGCTGCCCGATGGTGAAGGAGATGAGATTGAGAGGTGAAGGAGGAGGTTGGAGGGTGATAATTCTTTCTTTTTCCTCAAGAGTGCTGATTACATCCCTTATATAGGCATGTAGCCAACTAAAACAGGAAACAACTCCTTGATTCTAGCTTACTAAAACAGGAAACAACTCCTTGATTCTAGCTTGCCTTGCATGCTGATTGCATGCCTAATCTCCTTTATTCTAGCTTGCCTTGCATGCTGATTGCATGCCAAATCTCCTTTATTCTTGCCTTGCATGCCGATTGCATGCCTAATCTCCTAAACTCATGCTTAGCCACTTGGCGCCGGCGTTTCCTGCTCCTGGGCGCGGTGTCGGCGCCGGTAATGTCGGCCCCACATGACACACCTTTTTTGACATTTGGAGGTGCTGAAATTTTGCAGAGTAATATGCCTGGTTTAGTTTGACTTTCTGTATTTGGAGATTAAAGTACCAAAATTCTCACCTTTAGGCTTTATTGGATCTTCATGTGTTCTTGATTTAGTTTTCTGAACCAGATAAAATACATGGTCCAAAGGGTTTTATTTTTGAAACAAAGCGGTCATATTTGCAGTAGTCTTTCTATTAAATTTTCTCTAAATGGTACCATGCAACTTTAATACACTATGTTCTGTAAAATAAACTTTTTATACATTATGTGCCTGCAGTTGGTTTCTTAAAAGAATTATTTACATGCAGTTGGTTACTTAAAAGAAGTTTGTTTTACCATTTTCAGGCAAGGAAGCGCAACATTGGATAATAGAGCCGGCGGCAGCATGAAGGTAATGGTAATTCTTTTTGTTTGAAATGTCGTTGAGAAATCCATCACAACTCACAAGAATATTTGGAACTCATGGGGGAAATTCTCTATCTTTGTAACTCGGGGGGAATCTCTGTGCTTTACCTTTTTGTCTGCATTTTCCTCTTGTTCTCTCTCTCTCTCTCTCTCTCTCTCTCTCTGGCACTAGTCCAGCGTCCAGAACGGTCACTTTTTTGGCACTCCTGCCTCCAGAACGGTCACTTTTTTGGCACTCCTGCCTCCAGAACGGTGTGTCTAAATCAGAGTTTCATTGGCATAAGTCTTCTCATCTGAAGTATGCAGGACTACTTCCAAACTACATACAAATTCTTGGAGATGTCACCTCATGTGCTAATTCCAATGCATGGAAGAATCCACCTATGGCCCAAGCATATGCTCTGTGGATACCTCAGGTATGAAACTAATCACTTCTGCAGACTTTATATACACCTTACAAATTCTATGGTTGAAAATGCTCATTATTTTTTTTTGATGGAAAAGAAAATAATGTTCATTATTAGCAGGCGGACTTTGTACTTTGGGATTTTGCCGAATCAAATTGAATGCAGCCTGTTTCCATCTTACCCCTTTTGTTATATACAAAAGGAAGCATCGTATTGTTTTTTTTTCCATTTCCACCACATGAGCATCGATGCCAACACATAACTACATTATTTTTCTTCATTTTTGTTCCTACATGATCTGGTTATCTGTTTTTTTAGACTGTAGACATGATTCTCTTGTAATGTGTGTTTTACTACTTTTCAAGCGCTGAAAGGCTAGAGAAGCCTCTTGTGGCGACCTGTGCAATTAGCCCAGAGTAATAACAGTAACACTGTCATTACACGGAGTTAATTACACGAATTTCGGTGTAGTAGCTAACAAAATATCGGACGTATCTAACACTTTATCAAATACTATACCAGTGTTGCAACAGAACAATAATTAGATATGGTAAGGAAATATATTACATTCCAAGCCCTGTATGTTCAGTACATAATTATACACTGGATCCAAGTACAATAAAAATATATTACAACGGTCCCATCTGCCTGATGACCGTCCAAAATGAGAATATGGCCTACCCAACCCTTTAGTTCTCCTGGTTGTAGTAGTAGTAGGTGTCCTCTTGCAGGTCCTGATCTTGCGTTTCACCCTCAACCCAGGCCTCATCGGTGGTTTCATAGGACTCACCTTCTAAGCAAATGGGATTTAAACAAAAGTGAGTACAGACGTACTTAGCAAGCATTAATAGCAAAGGCAATGACATGAATTTCCCCCCTTAAAATTATGATTTTAATTAAAATATGTTTTCTTTAAGGGTTAACCATTTTTATTTAAGAAGATTGACTATTAGTACTTGTATATGAGGCAGACTTAGCTTCCGTAGCTTCCAATCCAGAAACAGGCATGAATTCATAATTTTAACCATGCGCAGGTTTGTATCACTTTACCCATAGTGACCTCTATAAGAGAGGCCCCAGAACGTTTATCACTAATCCAGTATTAGATTTTCAATCCTGCTACTCGATGTCGGAGACACCCATCTCGGGCTATCACCAGACTCGTAGATAGCAATTGTACTCCGACCAACCGCACGGCAAGTAACTCGACTCATGACTTCAATATAGCACCACCTTTTGGCGAACCCCAATTGGCCTCCCGGCATACCCCAAAGGGGTGCCCTAACGTAATCTTACCCAATGTGAAGATCCAAACCTTCATAGGACAACTTTTTCTATCCGATTTCACACACTATGGTTGATACGGTAATTACGGCTAATTGCCCAAGTGTAGTTTGTTAAATTCTTATATTCTAACCTATATAGTCCTCATCAACACCCTCTACCCATCATAATAATCATACGCCATATCTTATTTCCAACTCATCAACTCAATCAACTTATCAGTTTCACAAAGCCATCCGGTCGTCACTTTCACATTCATTCAATTATCCATTCCTTAATTCAACAACCAGACCATACTCCATCCGTGTCCAATTTCACATTTTCAATTTAAAAATATATTTTTCAATGCATGAATGATAGGATATTATGTTGAAATCATGTAAAGACATTTAATAAAATTGATCAAAGGAAGCTTGTCTAGTATAAAATTTAAAGGTACGGCCTCACTCGAATTTTGGGGTAGGTGGTCCGGCAGATTCGATTCGGGTCCTGATAATAAAAGTATTAAACTACATCAATAAATCTACAGCAAACTTCGATGTCCAATCTTTTTGGGAATACTACAGGCAATTACATGGGTGTTGCCCCTTTAGCTAAAATACCCTATTTGGGCCCCAATAATTATTATTTTAGCAGCATTACAACCAGCAATTTAACTAATACAAGGTTTGCAATTTTATACACTTAACACCTATTTAATCGGAGCTTTTTGAATTCCTTTCAAAACTTTCCTATGATCCAGAAACGCCTAATTTAATCTACGCGAAACGCAATGGAGATAAAAACCTAATTTTTCTTGCTTTTCTTTTTCCCTCCTTTTCTCCTCTTCTCTTCTCTTCTCTTCTCTTCTTTTTCTTTTCTTCTATGTTCTCTTCTGTCTTTTTATTTTCTCCTCTCCTTCTCTTTCTCTAGTTGACACACTGACTCCCTTCTCCCTCTGTTCCTTCGGCTTCTCCTCCCCTTAGTTGCTCCTCCTGCTCTCCCTAGCATCGATCTTCCTTCGGTTCCCTCGCCACTCCGGCCACCGGCCACCACCGATGCCTCTCCGGCCTCCTAGCCCCCCCCCCTTCTCCTCTCCCTCTTCTCTACTCTGCCGAACCCTAACCCGGTTGGTGCCCCCTCCTCTGCCACCGGTCGCCCTAGCCCGACCGCCTACCTCTTCGGTCGATCTCCCACCGGCTAGCTTCCTCCTCTTCTCTACTTCCTCCCTTCCTCTACTCCTCCTAGTCCTACTGGCTGAACCTCTTACTAAAGCCTTGCTCTACAATTTGCATGCATTTTGCTTTTACTTACATTTTGATTTGCTACGGTTTTTGGTCGATGAGGATTTGGGGAGTGAGGTGCTAGGCTTGAACCTTAGGGCTCCTTCCCACTGAGACTCTTAGCTTCTCCTCCCGGTCTACCCATCTAAGCACTTCTACATAGTAATAATGCTACTACTAGGAGGGCTACTCATAGGATGTGCACCCGGTGGCTTGGTCGCGAGGTGAGGAAGCTGAGGTTGGTTTGATGCTGTCGCCGTAGAGGAAGTAGAGGTGGTCGAGGTTCTCTCCTCCTTCTGGAGTGTTCTTGCTCCTTGCTAGGGACCTTCTCCTGGACCTCCTCCTTGCTACAGTTCAATTCCTGCTGGGGCTTTCTTCTTGCTCCGACTTATGCTGCTTCTTGCTCCTCTTCTTGGCTCCGGGTATTGTCTCTCTGGTTCCTCTCTGGGACAGGGCTTTTGGTGTTGGGAGAGGAATGGAGTGTGGCTGATGTGTTGCCTTGCCTCGGCTGGGAGCTGAGCAAATGGAATACTTGCTTGCTTGGTTGCTATAGCTGGTGAAAAGGGGGGGGGGGGAGGTTGCCTTGATGGCTCGGCTGTAAATGAGGCCATGGCCAGGCTGCCCTTGCTTGACCGAGGTGGTGCTGCCCAGGGGAGCTGCACTGTTGTGCTGGCTTTGCTGGTTGGGTGCACTTGGCTAGCTAGGTCAAAGTTACCAAGTTACCTCCTTGGTTTCTTTTACAGAGTTACTAAATGATGGCTCTACTATTCACTCTAATTTGCTATGGATACCCGCAATCCGAACAGGTAAGTTAGAATCACCGAATGATGAACCCAATCTAGCGAGAGGTGCTGATCCGGCCCTAACGGGTCTGGTATCTCGGTGACTGATACCTCGCCTACGGGTCTGACTCAATTCCCATTCTAATTCTATTTGTTTTATTCACAATTATTTTTTTATATAATTAAAATACGCTAATTACTATATAGTACTGTTAATTATTTAATTAATATTCTAGGTTGTTTCACCTCCATTCTGCAATCCATAGAGAATGGGGCTCGAACTTTGTTTGACATAGTTTCGAAGACTTACGGTGATGTAGACAGGAAGCTATGGATTCCTGCTTCTTTTAACGTTCGTGTTCATGTTGATCATCTTAACTCTCAACATAAAATACCTAAAGTGAGTTGTAGTTATTTAGCATTCTGATAGCGCCCCCCTGCGGGCGGCGCTGCGCGGAATGTCTTAAAACCTAAAGAAATACAATGACATATTATATTTCTGAATAATATGTTGTCTTTGATCTTGTAGAAAGTTTGTATTATCTACATTAGGGTAGGGGAAGTGGGATGAACATTCAGCCAAATAGCAAATCAGTGTACGCCTGAACATTGTTGATTTAGAGCTGGACATCACGCTGGCTGGCAATGCTTCTTGTTGTAGGTCAGATGTTGGTTGGCTAATTTCTCTTAAATAAGGCAACAAAGCCCCGATGGAACAAAATTTCTGAAGCATTTTTTTTTTCTGTCTACGCACTTTGTGGAATCAAGAGTTTACATAAGTTGTGACTGGTTTGCAATTTACAACGTTAAATTGTGCTTCATCCATTCATTGCAAATTGCTCCAAAGAACACCACAAGTTGCCATCATAATTGCAATTTGCAACGTTAAATTGTGCTTCATCCATTCATAGCAAATTGCTCCAAAGAACACCACAAGTTGCCATCATAATACAAGTTATTTTTTTGAGCGAAATCATAATACAAGTTATCATTGATAGCTTGTGTTAGCTTATATTAGATAATTTATGGTCATGTTAGAACCAATTATTCATTGATACTGACGGATTTAGTTTGATCAAAATTTCTTGGGGATCATCATGCAAGGTTTCTCCTTAGAAATGTTCAATCGAAGTTGCGGTGAATTTGTTTCTAGCCTTTCATGACCGTGAGTGCGAAAAGGCAAATCAAATTCTCCTTCCGAGTTTTTGTTCCATTTAGGTTGCTCTGTTAAATGTTAAGCATTTTTTAAATGGAAATAAACAACGAAATCATGGGGGATGTGTTACTGAAATAACCAAACCTTATGATCCATCAAGTATACATATTGAAAACTCGCGCTAATATGGAATGCTGGAGAAATTTTCATGAATGCTCAAAAAATGAAATAGATGCTATCCTTTTCACCAAGCGACGTATCATTTACATCTGGCTTATGTATTTGTGCCAACGAAGTAACACCTTTTACTACTTCTAGAAATGCAAGATTAACAGCCAGATTCAATGTACGCAAGACTTTCAATGGAGAATTTCGAAGCAAGCAGTGGTATGCATTTCATATTCCGGTGGGCCGTGGCGTATGTGCAAGCCGAGAGCTCACCCGCTAACGTCGCCGCAAGTTTTTTTGTATGCTGAGTTGTTTTTTTTTTTTTTCATTATCTGCATCGGTTTTGATAGCGATACAAAATCCTTAGACAGTGATGACAAATGGCTATCACGATCAATTTTTGTCTGATAGAGATATATTGTTATTTGTATCGGTTCCGAGGTAGGAACTAACCTAGAAGACCTATTATCTCTATCGGTTTTACGCTAGAAACCGATAGAGATAATTAGGAATCTTTATCGATTTCACGATTAGAACCGATAGAAATGTCCTCACGATTTCTATTGGTTCTTAGCGTGGAACCGATATAGATTAGGAAATTATCTCTATCGGTTCTATGCTTGGAACCAATAAAGTACTCATCTCTATCGGTTTTAAGCGTGGAATCGATAGAGAAATCCTAGGTATCACCTCATAGTATATTCACACTCGTAATATATTTATTCTTATAGATTGATAAATTCATAGTATATTCACATATTGATATTATGTGCATAATTGACATTTACAGTATACACACAGATCGATAAATTCACAGTATATTCATATTCAATGTATTGTTGACAGTATACATACTCAATGCAGAAATAAGTAGCACAATCCTCTGAACGAACTCTCCTCAGATAGCCCTGACGTCTCAGTAGAAGGCTCTTTGTCCCAAGCAATTGCATTTAGAGTACCACAAAGATTGTCCACTGAATATACTCAATGCAGAAATCAGTGGCACAATCCTTTGTTAGTCTTTTTCTTGCAGAACTTGTTGGCACAAGAGCAGTCTTTCACATCGTTTTTATATACAATTTTTGTTTGAAGTATTTTCTATTATGTTACAAGGTTACAATAAACTAGTTAAAATATTAATAAGCATACATTGAGAAACAATATTATTTGATAGATCAAAACAAGGAGACCTTATGGCCTTCTCATGTCTGGCATCTATGTGTCACAGCTTTCGCAACAGAGGCTTTCTTATTCTCATTGTAGTTCCACAGCTTCAGCACAGGGCCCATTATTTCACACCAATAACAATAGGCTATCTTGGTATATTATCAGTTACCACATCGAATTAAATACTTGAAACCTCTATAAGCTCATATTTGGCTTCTTCCAACTCTATGTTCTCCCTGCGCTCCTTATTGATGAGTACATGGTTAAGAGATTTAATATCTTGTGATTTATCATCTAAGTCTTTTCATCTCATAAATTTTTTAAGTTAACTCAGACTTTCCCTTCAATTACTCTATCTCCACCTCAAATTTTTGTTTAGCATTCAACAGATTTTCCATGTCGTCTGTCTTGTTTGTAGGATTCATTTATATATGATACTTGATAATATCAAAGTAAATATATTCATAATCATGTAATTAAGCATATGCATGACAATTAACATTAATAGAGATATACAACTAGCAATCAAGCAAAACTTGATTTTAATGTGTTCTTAGATGTTGGGCGGCCTTAGAAAGGCCTCTCCACTAGGAGCAAAATATTAGACTGATTTGTGATAACCTTACCTTTAAAAATAGATTTATGGGGTGTTTGGCAGGGCTCTAGCTCCACCAAATTTGTAGAGTTGGTGGAGCTGGGTATTTCTAGCTTCACCAAATTTGTGAAGCTGGAGCTGTGAGTATATTAAAAGTGTTTAGGTGGATCATCTTGTTTATATTTTAGAATAAAATTATAAACTTAAGTCATTTTATTTTAGTCTACAAGTTTCAGTTATGAGGTGAAGCTAGGATCTGGAGCTCTGCCAAACAGGGCCTTAATAATTGATAGTTTATAAAACATAATCAATTGGACCAAGACATATTTAAGAGCATCAATACTCAAGAATGCTTATTGAGGCCAACAGACTGCAAAAGCATGTAAGATGCTAAAAACAGCTAAGAATTGCATGAACAAAACAATAACAGCCAAGTACAAGTAGAACATTAAGGGTGTGAGACCCCGGATCAGCTATCCAGAATCTCCTGTGTATTTCCGTACTAGTCCCAGATCAGTAGCTAGTACACTGATCCTGATGATACATCATTGCCGAACATAACGAAACTTATAATGTAAATATTCAAGTATGGGCCACAAGGCCACTTATTACAATACTCGGTCTAACGACCGGACACTCAAAACAATGAAGCAAAAGAAAGCAACGAGCTTAACGCCACAACGCCACAAAGCGACGACTAGGAACGCAACTAGTCCTCCTGGCAATCCTCCTCGAAGAACTCCTCTTCTTCCTCAAAGATCTTGATAAATCTCGATGATTACAATGTTGGTGTAGCACGTGAGTACAAAAGTACTCGGCAAGTCGGAATTATGATCATGAGGGGCTTTCCAAAGGAAGCTTAATAGGGTTTATTTGCATAAAGCCACATTTGATTAAATCATACTTAAGTAATAAATTTCACAAAGCATATTTTACAACTCTTTTAATAATTGAATTATTTATTATCGTAGTGAGGTTCTATCCACCATCACTAACATAAAGGCTCTATCCGCCAACAGCTTTAAAGGATCAAAGTTAATCATGTGACTCCATCCGTCAAAGGTAAACAGGTTCTATCCACCTGGTTGGCTCTTTCCGCCAAACAACATTCGAGAGTTCTAACCACTCCAGAACCCCAAAACAAAACACTGCTCGGTTTTAAAAACAAAATCAAAGTCTACCAATATGAAAGCATTTCTTGCTTTGCCTTTGGCCAGTAAACACGGCTATTCGAATAGTTTATACTCTGCAGAGGTGTACAACTTTACCCACAAGACAAGATATACCCTTGTTGCCATGCAATTAACACACTTCCTTAGGTGTGCACAGGGATATCTTGACAAGGCCGTTACAATGTATCTACCTAGCTAGACCCAATTGGCCGAGGTTTCACCATTGTTAGGGTTCCTCCACCCAGATCTGAGAAGCCCCTCTTGCGCTGTGTGAGCAAAACAACAACCACAACAATGCCTCCGTCCTGGCTCTCACACAACAACCGAGTGGCGAGTCTATACTAGGCTTCTACAAATTAATGAGCCAGTCGTACCATTATAGACATGTGGTAGTACGGTTACGCTTAAAATGGCAATCATAAGCGTCGGTCCTTATATGACTTGGGGCGGTACTTGCACAAAAGGATCAAGACTTGATCCGCTTCCACCCGACATTCCAGGCCGCCCAAGTCAAAATCATTTTCCTTTTCTTTTATTTTAGAAAACAGGACCAAAATCATACTAATAACCTTCAAATACACATTTAATAACATTCTTTTTGAATAATCCCACCCATGGGTTGTTTTATCGGAAAAGGTCCTAAGCAATTCTACCGTACTACATAGCAACGGATACCATATAAACATAAGCATGGTATAAACAATGTTCTAGAGTTACAACGGATATGATTATCAATGTCAAGGAGGAATTATCAAATTCGGATTAACTATCACTTATATTTGACATATTTTATTAAACATAGCCATGCAACTTTATAAACGATTTTAAATCATTTTGCAAACATAGGAGCAAAGTGCATCAAGGAGACTTGCCTTCGATTCATGGCGGTGTCGAACTTCGGAAGGCTCGGCAATGAAATCGGCGATGTGGCGGGATCGTCGACTACACGCAAAACGCAGGCAACAAATAAATAACGGAAAATAAATAAAATCCAAAAATTATAAAATTAGTCTTGGCAGAAAGGTCTTGATTTTAGATGAATTTAGAAATTTGAATGAGGTCAAGCGGAGTTCGGATGAGAAAGTTATGAGCTTAGAAGTTTGAATTTGAATAAATCGAAAACCGGAATATTCCTTTCGGGTTTGACCGAGTCAAAGGTTGACCAAGACTTGACTTTGATCGACTTTGAGCCTATGACGGTGGGGTCCCACATGTCATTGGGATGGAGGAGGCTTCTCCATGAAGCTTGCTTGGTCATGCCAATGGAGGAGAGAGAGTGAGAAAGAGAGGAGAGAGAGGAAGGGAGGGCTCGGAGGAGGCGGCGGCGAGGAGGTCGCCGGCGAGCCGACGGGCCGGCTGGCGAGGCGGGCGGCAAGACGGGGCGCGGGGCAAGGGGCGTGGCGGGCAGCGGGCGGCATGGCGCATGCATGGCGGGCATGGCGGCAGCATGGCGGCCGGCCACTACGGCGGGCTCACGACAGAGCTTCGCTCCAAGAACAGAGAAGGCCAAAAAAAGGAAAAAGAACACAAGTTTTTCCAAAACTTGATTTTTCTCCCAATTTTGCATGGATTTGGATCAAACAAAAACTAGGATCATCTAGATAACATCCTTAGGAACCTATAACCGGAAAGAATCGAACCAAAACTCACCGAGCAAGATGAATTTGATGAAAAACCCGAGGTCGGCCGAAGTGATGAAAACGCGAAATTCGTCGCCCACGGTCGAGGAATCCTGAAATTAACGGATGAATTAGAAGCTAGACCTCCCCACGAACCCAAAGAAACAAACGGTGAGAAGAATGAACCACCGAGGAGGAAGATATGAGCAAGAACACGAAGAACGCGAAGAACAACCAAGTTCGTCGGTTTTCTTGATCTTGCGGCCGATTGGGTTTGAGAGGCTAACGAAGGGTTACACCAACGGAAAGAGGACTCTTATACGGAGAGAAGAGAGGTGGAATCACGCGGAACGGACTAGGAACGGCCGCGCAATCTCCAAAAGAGTCGGTTTCGGTTTCCACGCAACCGTTCAAAAACCAACGAGATTTCGGGTACATTAAGCCCATGGATAGAGAGAGGAGGCCGTTAGGATTCCAACGGATCCGACGGTTCGCGGGTTGGAGTTGAGATGGAGGAGCTAGATGGATTTAAAGAGAGCCTCCACCATTTTTGTTTGCATGAAGCTTCATCCCCCATGCATGGCTAGAGGTTGAAGAAGATGAATAGTGACTGCCACGTGTCACTTTCCTATTGGCTCTCTTTTACGTAAACGTTCCACCCTAGGGAAAAATAAGGAAAAATGGCCTAAAAATTCCGGAAAAATTCCTAGAGCCATTTTAGAATATTTGGAACTCAATGGAAGTGGTTTGGTTGAATTTGGATGATTTTTGTGGAATTGAATATACGGGCGCGGATCGCAGGCATTAAACAAAAGCCGCGCGAGATAAAATAGGAACGGAGGTCCAAAAATCCGAGGAATGATTCCTAAAATCATTTCGGAATATTTGGAACATTTTAGAAGTGGTTTGGAGATTTTTGGAACACTTTTGGACTCGGGTGAATTTTAGAATGCCGTGATGCTTGGAAAATCCGATTTTTCGCCGGGAGGAATTAATTCCCGATTTGAAGGGAATGGATGCCAGGTTAATATAAACACCAAAGAAACTCCAACTTTTGAATTTACTTTATTTTAATTAGGTTTTTCTCCAGAAAGCCAAAACGAGGATGTTACAATCCTACCCCCCTTAGAGAGAATCTCGTCCCCGAGATTCGGACGGAGAAAGAAAGAGGTCTGGGAACTCTGCTCGAAGATCTTCTTCACGCTCCCAAGTAGCTTCCTTTTCCGAATGGTTGCTCCACTGAACCTTGCAGAACTTGATTACTCGGCTGCGCGTCCGACGCTCGGCTTCATCCAAAATCTTGATGGGATACTCCGGGTAAGACAAGTCTTCTTTGAGTCCCACGTCTTCCAACGGCAATTGATGTTCCGGCACTCGGAGACACTTCTTCAATTGAGACACATGAAAGACATCATGTACCCCTGACAACTGTGGCGGTAATTCCAATTTATAAGCAACTTCGCCTTTTCGGGCAATCACCTTGAATGGTCCGATATAGCGGGGTGCTAATTTTCCACTGACGCGGAATCGTTTCATTCCTTTCATCGGGGATACCTTCAAATACACATGGTCTCCAGGTACAAAGCTTAATTCCCTTCGACGATTGTCCGCATAACTTTTCTGTCTGGACTGAGCTGTCTTCAGATTTGCCCGGATCTGTCTGACTTGCTCTTCGGCTTCTTTCAGAATATCTGGTCCAATGATTTGCCCTGTTTCGGTCTCTTTCCAATATAAGGGTGTTCTGCACTTTCTTCCATACAAAGCTTCAAAAGGTGCCATCTTCAAAGCGGCACGATATTTGTTGTTGTAGGAAAACTCTGCATAGGGCAAATTCTGATCCCACGAGCCTTTATATGTTAGAGCACAAGCTCTCAACATATCCTCTAAGATTTGATTGACCCTTTCGGTCTGGCCATCCGTCTGGGGATGATACGCAGTACTGAAATTAAGATTCGTACCCAATACCTCATGCAATTCTTTGCCCGGAATCTCGAGGTGAACTGGGAACCTCGATCGACACAATCTTCTTTGGCACACCGTGTAAACACACAATCTTAGCCATATACAACTCGGCAAGCTTATCTCCGAATAGGTTGTCCTTCAGGGATAAAGTGGGCCACTTTGGTCAATCGATCCACAATAACCCGGATGGAATCATAACAGGACTTGGTTTTGGGTAAGCCATTATAAAATCCATTCCAATTTCTTCCCATTTCCATATGGGCACTTGCACTACTGCAATAGACCTACTGGTCTCGATGCTCCGCTTTTACTAATCGGCACACGCCACACCGCTACGAAGTCTGCAACTTCTTTCTTCATATTGGACCACCAAGATTTGTCCTTCAAATCTGCATACATCTTGGTGCCTCCTGGGTGAATGGAGTAAATCGAATCGTGAGCCTCTTTCAAGATCACATTCTTGATTTCTTCTTGGTTGGGGCCACTATTCTTTTCCCGAACCAAAGCAGTTCCCTGGTCATCTTACGAAAATCCGGTGCTTTCCTTTCTTTAGGCCTTCCTTCAGGTTGGCAATACCTTTATCGTCCTTCCGAGCTTCTCGGATCGATCCTCAAGGGTTGATTTGACCTCCAAAGAATAAATGCACCCTTCATTTACTAATTCCAGGTTAAGGCGCCAAATTCATCGTGAAATCTTGGTTGGTTTTGATGCACCCTCATATTGTTGCAGTGAGTTTTCTGCTCAAAGCATCCGCAACTACGTTCGCTTTTCCAGGGTGATAATGAATTCCCAGTTATAATCTTTCACCAACTCCAACCATCTTCTCTCGCCTCGAGGTTAAGATCAGCCGAGTGAAGATATACTTGAGACTTTTATGATCCGTATAGATTTCACATCTATTGCCGATCAAGTAATGTCTCCATATCTTGAGCGCTGCTGCACAATGCGGCTAACTCCAAGTCATGAACAGGATAGTTTTCTTCATGAGGTCGCAGTTGTCTTGAAGCATAGGCTATTACCTTTCCTTCTTGCATCATAACACATCCAAGTCCTTGCTTCGAAGCATCACAATACACTTCAAAGCCCTTATGGATGTCTGGTAAAATAAGCACTGGGGCCGAGGTTAATCTCTTTTTCAACTCCTGAAAACTTTGCTCACAGGCTTTAGTCCATTCAAACTTCTTTTCCTTTTTCAGAAGCTGAGTAAGAGGTCTGGCTATCTTCGAGAAACCTTCAATGAATCTCCGATAATAACCACTAATCCAAGAAAACTTGGATCTCCGGATCGACTTGGGTTGTGTCCAATCCAAAACATCTCTCACTTTATTTGGATCTATGCTACTCCTCGCAGCTGAAATGACATGACCCAGAAAGACACTTCCTTCACCGAAGTCACATTTGCTAAACTTAGCATACGGTGATGCTCTCTTAGCGTTTCCAAGACTATCCGCAGATGGTCTTCATGCTCTTTCTGCTCTTGGAATAGATAAGAATGTCGTCGATGAAGACTACGCATTTAACTTGTCTAAATATTCCATAAACACCTTATTCATCGATTCATGAAATAAGAAGGAGCATTGGTTAACCCAAAAGACATGACGGTGAACTCATACTGATCCATATCGGGTGGTGAAGGCTTGTTTTGAATATCCTCTTTTCTTATCTTGGTGATGATATCCCGATCTCAAATCTATTTTGGAGAAGACTTGAGCTCCCTTCAATCGGTCAAGCAGATCATCTATCCGAGGCAGCGGATACTTGTTCTTGATCGTAACCTCATTCAACGACACGTAGTCGATGCACATTCTCGAGACTACCATCCTTCTTGGACACAAAGATCACAAAGCGATCCCCAAGGTGACGAACTGGGTCGATGAATCCTTTTTCTTGCAGTTCTTCAATCGCTTCTTCATCTCGACCAACTCGTTAGAAGGCGGTCAGACGGTCTCTTCGAGATTGGAGGCGGTGCAGTGTACTAGCTCAATCACAAATTCCACATCTCGATCTGGTGGCATACCAGGCAACTCATCAGGAACACATCCGGGTACTCATTGACGATCGGTACCTTCTCCAACGAAGTACCTTTCAAGCGGTTTAGGTGCTACCCCTTAGAGGCAAGATTAGATAAGAACTTCACTCTAATCCCTCGTATCGGGTAAGAGAGATAGCTCTACTAGCACAGTCTATCGACCCTTGTACTTGGTTAACCAATCCATTCCAAGGATTACTTCTATACCCTTAGTATCCAACAAGATTAAGTTCGCTAGGAACTTTACCCCTTTTATTACTATATCCATTTTGGATGACGAAGTTGTTCTTAATTCTTTTCCAGGATTGTACTAACAAAGGGTTTCTTAAGCGTAAGGTGTCCTGGCTTATGCTTTTTAACCAAGTACTCAAATAAATGAATGAGTTGCACCGTAATCAAAGCAGAATCAAGGCAGTGATCGAGTTCACAACGAACGCATCGTAGACCACGCCTGGCGCATCTGAGCCTCTTCCGCGGTGATGTGGTTCACACGCCTCTTCCTGCAGTCCTTGGCGGCGCTGAGTCTCGAGGGGTTCCTCTTCCTGAGCGGCCGCAGGGCGCGGTGGCGTCGATCCCAGGTTGAACCTCACCGGGTGACGGCCGACGCTTCGGGGCGCTTGTTGGCGTAGTGCCCCATCTCCTGCGATTAAAGCATCGCACTCCTGCCATTGCCGCCCCACTCTTCGAGCTTGAGCTCCAAAGCATTGCCGGCAGGGGCTTGTCCAGTGGGGCGCGGGGTAGACAATGGGGTCTGGGGCCCGCAGCTCACTGGCGGCACTGCTAGGCTTCTTCTTTGAAAAGTGCGGGCCTGGAACTACGGCACCTGTGGCCGAGTCTGAAACATCATTTTTCTCTTGCGCGACTCAAAAGGCGACGAGCATCCTCTTGAATCGGCGCCTTGTTGATCATGTCTTTGGAGCAGCGGGTAGTCGCTTGAAACCATTGTACCTTCAAGTTGGGGTCAAGGCCCTCCATGAATCGCCAAATCTTGGCCTCGCTGGCCGCGACATCTGCGTCGCTGCATCGACAAACCGAGTGAAGCGGTTAAGATACTCCGACATCTTGACAAGTTTCCTTGCTTGAAGCTTGTGAAACTCCCGGCGTTTCATTTCCATAATCCCCTTGGGATATGAGTAGCCCTGAAGGCTTCCACAAACTCATTCCATGGAATGTTCGCGGTCGGCATGGGCACGATGAGTTCTCCCACCAATTGGTGCGGTTCCTTTGGTGGTGAGATGCGTCTTGCACACTCTCGACGTCATCGTGACCGAGCCAAGTGTAGTTTACGCTCAACTTCCTTGAGCGGTCATCCGCATCCAAATGGATCTGCGGATCCAAAGAAAAGTCGGGGTCGAGTCCTCATGAACTCCCCAAACTTAGATTGGGGCGGTTGAGCTTGAGTCGAAGCCGCCGCGGCTTGAGGTTGGTTCAGACGTTACGAGCTAACGCTGAAGAATCTGCCGTGCATCGCCATCATTTGCTCCATGTTTGGCGGTGGTGAGTGGGGCGGCGGCGGATCATCTTTGGCGGCAGTGGTGTTGCACTTGCTCTTGTCCTTGCGCCGCGGTGGCTCCACATACTCGCTTCCTCTTGAAAGTGCACCGGTCCACGGGCTCGTCCACGGCCTCTACCACGGCCTGCGGGCCTTCCACGACCACGACCACGACCAACGTTCTCCATCTGCACAAGGCGGTCAAGCACAAGGAAAGAGGGAGAAGCATAGGTAAGCAACGGGGAACTAAACCACATCCTCAACACAAGAGCACAACCACAAAGGCACACAACAGAAGGGAAAAACCAACTAAACTTCAATTAAAATCAAATAGTTTTGGAGGTGGCTATATCACAAATGCCTAAGGGCACGATACAATCCAGCAAACACTTATTCAACGCTCTAACGCGACAAAATTAAGATCCTGCAGACTAAAACTATCTAAGAATCGGCGTCGGCCGGGCGAAGACGCAGGCGGACGGGTCCTCCTTCTTCTCCTCCTCGCCTCTGCTGCGGGAAGGGGAAGCGGCTGCCGCAGCTCCGGCTCCGTCAGCGGCAGCCACAGCAATCAGAGTAAACTCGCGCGGCGAAGGGAGCCGAACGGACTTGCGCGCAGTAGTCCGAAGCCTCAGGCCTTGATGACGCTTGGTGGCAAGGCGTCCTTCAGGATGTCGCGGGCCGGGCGGTTCCTCCCGAATCGGCCGGTGGCGGCGGCACCACGGCAAGGTTTCTCCCTGACAAAGGGCGGTGGAGGCGATGGGAGGCTCCTCCTCTCCTCCTCAAACCGAGAGATCCTCTCTCTCGGCTGCAAATCAAGTCCGACGCCAAAAACCAGCTGACTCATCGACATCCGGACATAGGCCTCATCTCGCGCTGGACGAGTGACCCCAAGTGCACCAGTGCCGGTCCTCTCTCGGGCCAAACTCCTAAAGCCGCAGACACCCGCCCAACTCCGAAGCGGAAACACCAGACGAGAGTTCTCCAAAGATGTCGCGGTAGCTCTGCCCCAACATGAGGATAGCCTTTACGCCGCGTCCTGAAGCGCCAGACGCGAAATCGGTCTCGGCCGTGAAGTAGAACGGCCAGGTCCTCAACGCTGGCGGCTCCTCGCGAAGACTAGCAAGCGGACTCGCCACATGTCTGGACAAGACCAGGCATTGATCGTAGCGATACTCCGGCGATGGGGAAATCCCGGCTCTGGAGCATCGATGTGACTCCGCATAAAAGCCTCCAGCCTCGCCGGCAAAGGTGGTGAAAACCGACATCTACAAATTTTTGAAAGAAGACAGAATTAGTAACCAAAATTTAAATAAAAGAGAGGATGAGCACAAGATACTAAGATAGAAGAGATAGAAGCAAAGGAACTTAAACTTTTGCAAGTACATTTTTATAAAATATAAGTCCTTAAGGCTTTGCCATGCTAACTAGGTCACGCCCTACGATCGTCTGTGCTCGATACCATTTGTGAGACCGGATCAGCTATCCAGAATCTCCTGTGTATTTCCGTACTAGTCCCAGATCAGTAGCTAGTACACACAGTCACAGTGATACATCATTGCCGAACATAACGAAACTTATAATGTAAATATTCAAGTATGGGCCACAAGGCCACTTATTACAATACTCGGTCTAACGACCGGACACTCAAAACAGCGGAAGCAAAAAGAAAGCAACGAGCGAACGCCACAACGCCACAGGCGACGACTAGGAACGCAACTAGTCCTCCTGGCAATCCTCCTCGAAGAACTCCTCTTCTTCCTCAGCATCTTGATAAATCTCTGATGATTACAATGTTGGTGTAGCACGTGAGTACAAAAGTACTCAGCAAGTCGGGAATTATGATCATGAGGGGCTTTCCAAAGGAAGCTTAATAGGGTTTATTTGCATAAAGCCACATTTGATTAAATCATACTTAAGTAATAAATTTCACAAAGCATATTTTACAACTCTTTTTAATAATTGAATTATTTATTATCGTAGTGAGGTTCTATCCACCATCACTAACATAAAGGCTCTATCCGCCAACAGTTTAAAGGATCAAAGTTAATCATGTGACTCCATCCGTCAAAGGTAAACAGGTTCTATCCACCTGGTTGGCTCTTCCGCCAAACAACATTCGAGAGTTCTAACCACTCCGAACCCCAAAACAAAACACTGCTCGGTTTTAAAAACAAAATCAAAGTCTACCAATATGAAAGCATTTCTTGCTTTGCCTTTGGCCAGTGAGGCACGGCTATTCGAATAGTTTATACTCTGCAGAGGTGTACAACTTTACCCACAAGACAAGATATACCCTTGTTGCCATGCAATTAACACACTTCCTTAGGTGTGCTTGCAGGATATCTTGACAAGGCCGTTACAATGTATCTACCTAGCTAGACCCACCTGGCCGAGGTTTCACCATTGTTAGGGTTCCTCCACCCAAGATCTGAAGCCCCCTCTTGCGCTGGTGTGAGCAAAACAACAACCACAACAATGCCTCCGTCCGGCTCTCACACAACAACCGAGTGGCGAGTCTATACTAGGCTTCTACAAATTAATGAGCCAGTCGTACCATTATAGACATGTGGTAGTGCAGTTCACGCTTAAAATGGCAATCATAAGCGTCGGTCCTTATATGACTTGGGGCGGTACTTGCACAAAAGGATCAAGACTTGATCCGCTTCCACCCGACATTCCAGCCGCCCAAGTCAAAATCATTTTCCTTTTCTTTTATTTTAGAAAACAGGACCAAAATCATACTAATAACCTTCAAATACACATTTAATAACATTCTTTTGAATAATCCCACCCATGGGTTGTTTTATCGGAAAAGGTCCTAAGCAATTCTACCGTACTACATAGCAACGGATACCATATAAACATAAGCATGGTATAAACAATGTTCTAGAGTTACAACGGATATGATTATCAATGTCAAGGAGGAATTATCAAATTCGGATTAACTATCACTTATATTTGACATATTTTATTAAACATAGCCATGCAACTTTATAAACAGCTTTTAAATCATTTTGCAAACATAGGAGCAAAGTGCATCAAGGAGACTTGCCTTGATTGCGTGGCGGTGTCGAACTCGGAAGGCTCGACGGCGAAATCTGGCTGGCCGCATGGATCGTCGACTACACGCAAAACGAGGCAACAAATAAATAACGGAAAATAAATAAAATCCAAAAATTATAAAATTAGTACTGGCAGAAAGGTCTTGATTTTAGATGAATTTAGAAATTTGAATGAGGTCAAACGGAGTTCGGATGAGAAAGTTATGAGCTTCCGAAGTTTGAATTTCGAATAAATCGAAAACCGGGAATATTCCTTTCGGGTTTGACCGGGTCAAAGGTTGACCGAAGACTTGACTTTGACTGGACTTTGAGCCTATGACAGTGGGGTCCCACATGTCATTGGGATGGAGGAGGCTTCTCCATGAAGCTTGCTTGGTCATGCCAATGGAGGAGAGAGAGAGTGAGAAAGAGAGAGGGAGAGAGGAAGGGAGGGGCTCGCCGGAGTGGCGGCGGCGGCGAGGGAGGTCGCCGGCGGCGAGCCGACGCCGGCCGGCCAGCGAGCATGGCAAGACGGGGCGCTGGGCTCAAGACGGGCAGGCGTGGCGGGCGTCTTGGCGGCTGGCGGCATGGCATGGCGGCGGCCGGCTGGCCAGCCCACGACAGAGCTTCACTCCAAGAACAGAGAAGGCCAAAAAAAAGGAAAAAGAACACAAGTTTTTCCAAAACTTGATTTTTCTCCCAATTTTGCATGGATTTGGATCAAACAAAAACTAGGATCATCTAGATAACATCCTTAGGAACCTATAACCGGAAAGAATCGAACCAAAACTCACCGAGCAAGATGAATTTGATGAAAAACCCGAGGTCGGCCGAAGTGATGAAAACGCGAAATTCGTCGCCCACGGTCGAGGAATCCTGAAATTAACGGATGAATTAGAAGCTAGACCTCCCCACGAACCCAAAGAAACAAACGGTGAGAAGAATGAACCACCGAGGAGGAAGATATGAGCAAGAACACGAAGAACGCGAAGAACAACCAAGTTCGTCGGTTTTCTTGATCTTGCGGCCGATTGGGTTTGAGAGGCTAACGAAGGGTTACACCAACGGAAAGAGGACTCTTATACGGAGAGAAGAGAGGTGGAATCACGCGGAACGGACTAGGAACGGCCGCGCAATCTCCAAAAGAGTCGGTTTCGGTTTCCACGCAACCGTTCAAAAACCAACGAGATTTCGGGTACATTAAGCCCATGGATAGAGAGAGGAGGCCGTTAGGATTCCAACGGATCCGACGGTTCGCGGTTTGGAGTTGAGATGGAGGAGCTAGATGGATTTAAAGAGAGCCTCCACCATTTTTGTTTGCATGAAGCTTCATCCCCCATGCATGGCTAGAGGTTGAAGAAGATGAATAGTGACTGCCACGTGTCACTTTCCTATTGGCTCTCTTTTACGTAAACGTTCCACCCTAGGGAAAAATAAGGAAAAATGGCCTAAAAATTCCGGAAAAATTCCTAGAGCCATTTTAGAATATTTGGAACTCAATGGAAGTGGTTTGGTTGAATTTGGATGATTTTTGTGGAATTGAATATACGGGCGCGGATCGCAGGCATTAAACAAAAGCCGCGCGAGATAAAATAAGAACGGAGGTCCAAAAATCCGAGGAATGATTCCTAAAATCATTTCGGAATATTTGGAACATTTTAGAAGTGGTTTGGAGATTTTTGGAACACTTTTGGACTCGGGTGAATTTTGCATGCAGTGATCGAAAATCCGATTTTTCGCCTCGAGGGAATTAATTCCCGATTTCGAAGGGGAATGGATGCCAGGTTAATATAAACACCAAAGAAACTCCAACTTTTGAATTTACTTTATTTTAATTAGGTTTTTCTCCAGAAAGCCAAAACGAGGATGTTACAAAGGGCAACGAGCATGAACATATATCTAGTAGCACTTAACAGATGATACCAATTGAGCTAATCAAATTTTGCAAGATGTAAACAATTAATCTAGGTTGTCATAAATAGTCTAACCAGCCCAACTCCTCATGGAACAATGCCTCCCCACATGCAAGGTCCCTAAGATAAGTAAATTGTCCAACTTTTTTTGCAATAACAGTAAATAAATTAATCACAGAGATCTGATTATACTCATAAAGTACCAACTGAGTGCAGCTGCCACTGTTTAGGGGAGGAGACAACGGCGACGGGGAGTGATACCTACGTTGAATCATATATTGTCCTCGCTTATGTAATGCCGCAGCACACGTTTTAGCTGCGTCTGGTGCAAATCGGGAATGGGATGATAAACATGTGTGGCTCAAATAATTCCCAGTTTTTGTAAAGAGTGCGGTGGCCGGCGTTTTATTCGTGCAATCGGTCTAATGTAATCGTTGAGTTCCAATTAAAAAAAAAAAAAAAACTTTTGGAGCCCGATTGCTAACCGCCCCTAACAGTCTCTTCCTATCCCATTGCCTCCTCTGTCGCCATTGTCCAACATATAGCTCAAAAATCTCCTCTTGTTTGTCATCTTGGCCACGGCTGCCCGAGCTGCTGACTTCAAGCAAAGATCTAATTAGTGCCGAATACCTTGGCACTATAGTATTGACCAAAGATATTTATGAATCTCAATGCGAATCATAAGGCGAGAAATTCAAACGCTTAAGCAAAGAAAATACTCAAATACTTCCTCTGTTTTGGAATAGATATCATTCTAGTTTTTTTGCATTTCAATCAAATTACATCTATAAAATACTATATTATTGTTAGGAAACCGGATTCGTATCCGATATGGACTCTTCCTTATCTCTAAGCAGAACCGCTATATATAGGAGGCAGGGGGTCACCCCATTGTACACAAGCATACAGAATAATAAAGCAGACCCGTTCCTCCTCATATTGTGTCTCTCGCCCTCTCTCTCTGTTCTCCAGTTTAGATCTATTAGGCAACCCCGGACTATTCGATAGCGAGGTTGTCTAACACGTTATCAGCACGAAGCTCTACCGGAGAAAGATTGAAAGGTGATAAATGACAAGACGCGACGGATCATCGACGACGACTAACGTCTACTACCGGCTTTTGATCGCCCGATCCTATCTGAAATCAACTCGCAATCAAGCCGGAATCCACTCGTTTTGCCTAAATAAAAGTCCTACGCGACTCTATCCTACGCGATAGTCTACCGGAAAGCAGATTGAAAAGTGAGAAAGGTGAGAATCGAGTGATTTAATCTAATCGCCGTTTGATTCCTATGCAAGAATCTACGTGTACGAAGCTACGAGTTTGCCGTGTTCTGTTTTTCAAATATACAAGATGAAAAGATCAAGTAGCACGAAGCTACAACTATGAAGCCGCAATTTGTAGAAGCTCTTGTACATTAAAACTACAAGATGAATAGACACGAAGACGAAGCCACCGGCCGCAACGACCACGAAGAGTCGCCGACGCCATGAAGCATCGCCGAAGCCGTCTCGCATGACCTCCATGGCCGCAAGACCGACCCGCGATCAAGCCGCCGGCCAGATCCGCGCCATGTGGCCCCGTCGGCCACTTCCGCACCATGAGCGCTTAGCTGCACTATGCCGAAGCATGAGCAACATGCCTTGATACGTGTCAATGAATGTCTCGACACATGCATGCACGTGGTGCATGAACAAGAAGCAAAGTCCAAGGTGGACTTGAATTCCTGCTTTCCATCCTGTCTTTGGCCATAGTCACGCACGTCACAAGATGGGTATTGACCGACGGCCGAGCCGTCGCCAGCCGCCCGCCGCCACTTAGCCATGATGTTGACGCCGGTGACGTCACCCGGCTGGCGGACGGGTACTCTGGGCAGCTGCCCGTGCCAGCGTGCCATTATCGCTCTTGGCAGCTGTAGCCAGCTGCTGCGCCGCGCCGGCTGGATGCGTCGCCGCCTCGCCTGGCTAGTCGCTCCGCCAACCTCGGCCTGGTGCCGCTCTTTATTTTCCGCATGACGGCGGCAGTGAGCCACGGGTTCTTTTCTTTTTTTCGCGCAACGCTACTCTACTACTTGTCCCGTACGGCTCGGACATGGAGTCCAGGGACATAAAGTCCATATTGATCCATGACTTGAAGTCCATTATTAATGGACATGAAGTCCCAGCTCGTATGGACTTGGAAGTCCGGTTGGAAACTGAATTGGAAGCAACGTGAAGTCCAGAAGGAGGCAGGACATGAAGTCCATCTTCTGAACTCATACGGCCCCGAGCAAACTCAAAACCATATTGAGTCCGGTCTTGGCGCGCAGGGGAAGGAGGATTTTACCTCCTTGCCCCCGGGGTTTTAACCCATTTTTGAAAAATGATTAAAAATTAAGAAAATCAATTAGAAATTCCAGTAAAAAAAAATGCTCGAATATTAACAGAAAATTGTATAAATTATGAGAATATCTTGTTCATGCTTTGGATCTGATTTTATTTTTCCTTCGCATTATGTCATGTTGATATTTGCTGAAATTCAATTTCCTGTTGTAAAGTAATTCTGAAAATTGCTTGGAAAATTAGCAGAAATCATGAAAAGTGATGGAAAAATTCCAGAATTTCTCATACAACAGTTTATGAGAACATGAGTGGTTGGGATTTGATTTTGGTAATGAATAAACAGATATGAGACAATTGGTGTCTAGGAAAACACACATGAGGCTTGGTTCTTTAATTGGCACCGGAAGCGGAAGTGCTCCTCCTCATGTGAGCCCTAGGCGGAGTTGACTGGCCAAGAGTCAAATTGACAGAGATATTCATTACTGTTTTCGTTCGACCAACAAGAATTATATAAGTTGTAATTAGACTTATGCCATGTTTAATTCATGTTGCAATTTATTTTACATTTGTCAAGTGATCTTTGGAAAATTGCTGTATAATTAACAGAAAATTGCCAAATACTAAGAAAAATTCGGAAATTTCTGAGAATTTATTTCCGCATTTATGATTTTATGAATTGTGCAATTATTGTTTATTCTGAATATTTACGAATCTGTGTATATATGAATTTTGCAGTTATGAATACTGTATTGATGAATCCTGCATTTATGAATCTCGCACTTATGAATTTTGCATTTATGAATTCCGTACTTATGAATCTTGTACTTATGAATTTTGCATTTATGAATTCCGTACTTATGAATCTTGTACTTATGAATTTTGCATTTATGAATTCCGTACTTATGAATCTTGTACTTATGAATTTTGCATTCATCTTTGAATATATGAATCTTGATATTATTGCTTTCTTTTAGTTTGCTGGAAACTCATGAGAATTCAATTATGCATTTTATTAGATCTAGCAGCCATTTCCTATTAGATTACACGTAGTAATCTAATGGAAGAACCTTATGAATGTGCAAAGGTGTGGCATTATCTAACGTGAGTTTTTGAAGAACTGACATGAATTGTCAGAATTATCTCACATAGACATCAGATTGCATAATGAATAGTAAGCTCTCGAAGAGCATACTTTTTCTCATGAATAGAATTACAATTTATTCTTTATTCCAGTATTCTTTCTTTACAAGCAATCCTTTTTGAATTACTTAGCCACTTTATGATTAGAATTATTTTTCTTTTCATCTAGAAATCGTGTAGCGCCCAATGGAGGAAATATGCATTGTTGATAGTGGCACAACAAATACCATCTTAAGAGAGTCGAAATACTTCCAGACGATCACGAAGAACGCTGGAAGGATTACGACTATCGCAGGAAGCGATACGCATATAATAGGCTCAGGAAGAGCCACAATTATATTGCCAATGGGTACAACTTTGGTAATTGAAGAAGCCCTCTTGTACCCTGAATCAACCCGCACTCTCTTAAGTTTCAAAGATATCCGCCAATGGGTTTCACGAGAAACCAATGAAGAAAATGGCAAAGAACACTTGTGCATTGTGAAGCACGCGGAATATGGAAAGATGGTACTAGAAAAATGTCCTCATATGAATCAGGTTGTACTACACGAAAATCAATGCACACGCAAAGGTATACTTCTTTGAAGACTGTCTTTAGAAGCTCTGAATTATTTGCTTTATGGCATTGTAGATTAGGTCATCCTGGTCTTAGATTGATGAGAAATATAGTTAACAACTCACAAGGTCATGGCATTAATGTTAAGAATTTCAGAATCACGAAGATTTTGTGTGCCATGCATGTGCCACCGGAAATTAATAACTAGACCCTCTGTTATGAAAATGCAACATGAAATCCCTCGCATTCCTGGAACGCATTCAGGGGATATTTGCGCCGATTCAGCCCTTGTCGAGGGCCGTTCGATACTTTATGGTGCTCATTGATGCTTCCTCGAAATGGTCGATACATGTTTCTTTGTCAACAAGGAATCATGCATTCGCAAACCGATCTCGCAGATCATCGTAATTAAGAATGCTTTTCACGATCATCGCGTGAAGTCCATTCGAATGGACAATGCCGCGAATTTACTTCCAAGGCATTTGATGATTATTGCACAAAGAACGGGAATAATCGCTGAGCACTCAGTACCGCACGTCCATAATCAAAATGGGCTAGAAGAAGCACTAATAAAGAGGATTAAGTTCATTGCCAGATCGCTCATGCAGAGTTGAAACTTGCCCAAAACTTGTTGGGGACACGCAGCCTCGCACGCAAAGAAAGACTCATCAATTATAGACCATCGGCCTACAACATCCATTCACCAATGCAATTAGTGCAAGGGGTCATCAGAAGATTTCCCATCTTAGAAAATTTGGTTGTATGGTATATGTACCTATACCACCTCTACAATGGATCGCAATGGGCCCTCTCCGCAAGTCTGGGATATACGTTGGTTATGAGAGTGCATCCATAATCGTATTTGGAACCCATGACTGAGACTTACACACACTCGATTCACGATTGCATCTTTGACGAGGACCATTTCCGTCATTAGGGAGAAGAATCAACCATTGGATGAAAAATGCCGGAAATAGTATGGCATTCCTTTGGGATCCCCGCGCATGACCCTCGCACTAATGAAGCAAATCAAGAAGTCAGAAGATAATTGATTTGCGAGAATTTAGCAAATGAACTCGCTCGATCATTTTTGTGATCTCAAGAGCGTGGTTAAGTCGCATGTACCCGACAAGAAATGCACCAGAGAGGGTGGAAATACCAAAGAAAGCGAAGGTATCCCTCATCCTGCTCAGAGGCCTCAAAGAAAAAGAACAGAGATCTCGGCTTCTCAAACCCAAAGTACCGGAGACGCCTGGGAAAAGCGGCGAGAGGACTTACCACACCAATCACAAAAGTGCCCCAAAGCAAGAAGGGGAGCCAGTTGAGACTGGCACGGAAAGAAGCCTGTGGAAAAGGCAATTCCAGATCTGAACCTTCCATTGGAAGAAGTCACGGAAATAATGTGTGCGCACACATTGGCGGAGAAAAACTAAAGGAACTTGCTTCGGAATGGGAAATAGCAATGAAGAGCAAGTAGAAGTGCACTAAGCACCCCATGATGAAATGACCATAAACTTTGTAATAACGGGAGAATCAATGAATAGAGCAACACCAATGTCGATGCATACTTTGCAAAGAAGATTGCCACGATCATTAATCATGATCCCGAGCCCGCATCTCTCGCAGAGTGCAAGAAAAGGCTCGATTGGGAATATTGGAAGAAGGCAATCACCGCAGAGTTAGTCTCTCCGAACAAAAGAGAGGTGTTTGGGCACGTGTGCCCACGCCTCCCCATATAAACCCCGTAGGTCACAAATGGGTTTTTGTTCGCAAGAGAAACGAAAACAATGAAGTTGTAAGGTACAAGGCAAGGCTTGTCGCTCAAGGTTTCACTCAACGTCCTGGGGTTGATTATGAAGAAACCTATTCTCGGTCATGGGCGGAATTACCTTTAGATACTTGATCTCAATGGCGATCAACTTGAAGTTGAAAATGAAGCTAATGGATGTTGTCACAGCATATTTGTATGGAAACTTGGATTCGGAGATATACATGAAAGTACCGGAAGGTATCCCTATCCCGAACCAAGACAGAGCAAACAGAAACCTATACAGTGTGAAATTGAAGAAATCAACTGTATGAAATTTGAAACGATCGGGAAGAATGTGGTACAATCGCTTAAGTGACTTTCTTTGCAAGAAAGGCTACACGAACAAATAAGATTGTCCATGTGTGTTTATACAACGATCCTCGAATGGATTTTGTATAATCTCCGTCTATGTAGATGACTTGAACATCATTGGGACGGATGAAGAAATTGAAGAAGCATGCACATACTTGAAATCTGAGTTTGAAATGAAAGACTTGGGTAAAACCAAGTTCTCATTTAGGCTTGCGGCTTGAACATGTCCAAGGCGGAATCTTGGTACACCAAGCATCCTACACGCAGAAAAGTGTTGGAGAGATTTGGCTTTGAAAAGGCATACCCCGCAAAGACCCCAATGGCTCGGAAGGTCACTCCAAGCAGACCTAGACCCGCAGGCCTAAAGAAGAGGGAGGAAGTCCCGGGAGCGGAATTCCCATACTTGAGTGCAATTGGAGCGCTCATGTACCTTGCGAATAGCACTAGGCGGACATTGCGTTCGCTGTGAATTTGCTAGCGAAGATAAAGTCTGAGAACCCACCAAAAGGCATTGGAAAGGGGTGAAGGACATCTTCCGTTACCTTCAAGGAAGCAAAGACCTCGGCTTGTTTTACGTAAGAAACAATGAATTGAATTTAGTTGGCTACGCCGATCTTTGGTACCTATCGGACCCACATACCGGCAAGTCACAACCGGGTATGTTTTCCTTTGCGGTGGAACGGCAATTTCTTGGAAGTCGTCTAAGCGGACTCTTGTCTCGACATCGACTAACCACTCGTAAATCATTGCATTATATGAAGCCTCTCGGGAATGTGCATGGCTTGAAGAATGGTTCACCACATCCGAAGTCATGTGGTCGAACATGGAACAAACCCCCACTATTATCTATGAAGATAATGCAGCTTGTGTTGCACAAGTACAAATGGGATATGTGAAGAGTAACCTTACAAAGCATATCAACCCCAAGTTCTTTTATGCTCATGAAATGCATAAGATGAACGAGATAAAGATATCTTGATACTAAGTCGTGTGAAAATCTCGCAGATTTATTCACTAAGTCACTCCCGGCATCTTCCTTTGAAAGATGTATTAGAGGAATCGGGATGATGAGGCTTAGAGAAGTGCAGATTTCAGGGGGAGATTTTTCACATACTCCTACATAAATCTCAAACATGAAGTTTGAGTACTCAACGTAAATCTTGAAGATTAACATTGAAGTTTGGGTGGATTGTACTCTTTTCCTTAAGTAAGTTTTTCATTGAAGTTTTCTTACGTAAGGTTTTTGATGAGGCAATCCGTGCAACACAGCAAGCGTGTGTTATGTACTCTTTCTCCAATTATTTTTCCCACTGGGTTTTTATGGAGTTTTAATGAGGCATATGCATCTCGCAGTGAAGAGTCCAAGGGGGAGTGTTAGGAAACCGGATTCGTATCCGATATGGACTCTTCCTTATCTCTAAGCAGAACCGCTATATATAGGAGGCAGGGGGTCACCCCATTGTACACAAGCATACAGAATAATAAAGCAGATCCGTTCCTCCTCATATTGTGTCTCTCGCCCTCTCTCTCTGTTCTCCAGTTTAGATCTATTAGGCAACCCCGGACTATTCGATAGCGAGGTTGTCTAACAATTATCTCTCTTCATTATATCATTAAATGGTGTATTTTACTTTAGTCTATAGTAGTAAATAATATTTAAAATGGCTAAGTGGGAGGGATATAAAAAAATAGTAAAAACTCACCTCAAACTTATAAAATAATATATGTTCAGGAATAAAATTTGAAAGCTCGGACGGCACGTATTCGGGAGGAGGGAGTATTGTTTAGCCAATTTCTTAAGGGAAATCCCGAAAAGCAAATCATCGTCCTGAGATGATCAAGTGACGAGATACAGCTGTGCGTACAAGAGGAACATCACCACATGAGCGTACTAAGACTGTTTGTGACACTCCAGCTTCTCCTCTATGGAAGATGGAAACTGTCTACAGTTAGCTTTTTCGCAGCCGAAAGCCAAAAGTCATTAGCTCATTTATACTAGGAGAAACTGAAAATTGATCTGGATAGTTTCTCACGGTTTTGATAGATTGGGGTTTTGGCTTTGCCGCTAGAGTAAAAGAAAATTACCTCTCTTACTAAATATAAAATCTTAAACACCACCTCTCACTCCATTCCCGACCAGCATCTCTGATACCTAAAAATCAAGCAACTAGACACTAAACCCCTTCAGCCGTGCAGATTGTTCTTTCAGCCGTGCAGCCTGCTCTTTTAGCCATACAACTAGTCAAACTGCTTATCATAGGAGCTACTTCTAGGCGCCATAATACTGCCCACCCCTACGCAGCGTGTCTTCTTGGTGCTATAATTAACTCTGAATTGCTTATTTACAATCGTTTTAATCTTAAGGGCATGTACAATAAAGCTATATTAGCTTATTCTTAGCATGTACATACCAGTTTTTTTCTATGTGAAAAAGTGAGAAAATAGAAGAGAGAAGAGAATCAACTCTTATTTAGTAGCCAGCATTGCACGGGAAACAAGATAGATTAGCTATTGTACAGGCTTAAAGATAGCTACTGTACAACATTAAGAAATAACTTTAGAGAGTTATTGTGCAAGCTAAATTTATTATTTACTCTAGATGAAATGGATGATAGATGAAATAAGTAGCGGACTTTGTTATTGTACCTCCTCTAAGGACATGTACAGTAATGTGCGTTTGGTTGAACTATCAGGATAAACCGAACTATCAAGATATAATTTCGTCCTAGCGATTAGTTGGTTCAATGGAACCATTTAATGTGGGATGAGCTGATACAGATTTTTAAAATATTCCTAAAAAATACTGTATCAACTGATACGGGAAAATAGCCCGAACAGATCGTTCAGGATCCGTTCGTTCTCATGGGCCACTCGCACGCGGTTGGAACGCCTCGCTCCACGCTTCTGTGTCGACCCGCTGCTTTCACATCTTGGAGGAAGACGTCAACGAAGACGGTGGCTTCGATATCTCCGATGAAGACGGAGACGGAGACGTCAACCGAGCTGGCCCGAGGAAGACGTCGACGGCGACAAGGAGTTAGACGGAGACTGCGGTGGAGTCGGAGGAGGAAATGGTTTCGGAGCCGGCGATGGAAACGGTGGCTTTGGGGCCGGGGACACAGGAGGCGATGGTGGGTTTGGCGGCGATGACGCCGCAGGTGGCGATGATGGCTTTGGCAATTTGGCGCCGGCATTGGAGATGTCGATTGCGAAGAGGTGACCACTAATAGCGTTGCTACTTGCCAGCTAGGCGCGTGCAGCGTAGTCAACAGACAATGTCACTTGATATTGTTATGAACTACTAGTATGGAGCAGGGTTCCACTTTTAGTTTTTGGAAAAATCGGACGAAAATCGAAATTCGAAAATCGGTAAAAACCGCTCGAAAATCGTTCGAAATTCACTCTAAATCGAACGGTTTGAAAGTCAAACGAATTCAAAAGCTGGTCAAATTGCCGAGCGAATTTCGCAAAATTTGAACGAAATTCGTTCGAAATTCTCGAAATTCGATCGAAATTCTTGAAAACCAGTTACAGTTGAAAAATGTCTTCAAACTTGATTTTTTCAAAAAGTATTAAAAAAATTATAAAAAATCTTTTAAAATCCCATTTCATCTATAAAACACTTGAGAGAAAGTTCTATTTTTGAATTCATTTAGTGCTTTTCTAAAATATACCATAGCAAGATAACATTAACATATTAAATACACTTTGACGGTTTCACCCCTAAATGATCATTTATTGCTCCATTGACTTTTATAGAGCATCCATACATTTCAAGATTCAAAATTTTTAATTCTTATTAACAAGTAGTCCAACAATGAATATGTTTAATGATGCAAAAGTGATACTAAATATTACTACTTGACATACTTGAACAAATATTGCTACCATAATTAAAATATACCATAGGAAGATAACATTAACATATTAAATATACTATAGAAATACAAGTAAGCTTTTCAAAATTGGAAAACATTAACATATTAAATATACCATACCTTTGCTATATTTTAAATAAATGAAAGTTGTCACATATCAATACAAGAAAAAATTTCAATATTAGATAACATTAAAACATTAAAATATACTTTAACAAATATTGCTACTTAACATAATTGAAGAAATATTGCTGCTTGACATACTACAACAAATTGCTACTAAAAACACGTCTAATTTCCTTTTTATTGCTTTTTTTATTATCTATATTTTGAATGGCTCAAAAATGTCTTTAATTTTATTTTTTTCAAAAAATATTCACACCAGAGGTCATAAAAATATTAATACTAATTATAGAAAAATTTTGGATAAATTTTGTCGATTTTTTTAAAAAAATTGAATTTGAATTTGAATTTGGACGAAAAACCGACCGAAATCTGATTTCGAAACCGAGCGGTAAGGCCGAAATTCGATCGAATTTCGTCGATATTTGCAACCCTGGTATGGAGCATGCTCAGAAAATATTCAGAACTAGTATATATGCAATCACTACTAGAAATCTAATTTTTAGCGAGTGTGAAATGAAATGGCCTACGGGCCGTCGGGAAAAACTAAAGTGGCCGACGGTGCATCTTTTTTTCGACGGTAGAACAAAAACGGACGGCTATTAGAAGATTTACCGATGGGGCTTACCACAAACCGACGGTTGGTGGAAAACCCTCAATCATAGTATGAAATCACCGAGAGGGTACAACAATTATTGTGAGTGCAATGCTAACCGTAGGCCATTACAAACAATCACCGAGTGGAAATACATTTAGTGTGTGTATATAGGTAACACTCGGTTATTGCAATGATTTGCCTACGGGATACAAACTTTTAGCGAGTGTACAAATCAAACACTAGGCTATTGCAAAATTCATCGAGGCTAGATGAAGGTGATGTATATATGAAAAATGTAGCTCTCATTGAAATCTACAACTTTGTAGTTGACAACTTTTCCATTGAAAGTCATATATTTGACTAAATAATTGATAAAGCATCATGGGAACAAGAGTTAAAAGAAGTATTTTTCTTACTTTTAGCAAGAAGAGAGTTGAGGTGAGTTGGTTAGAAGGGAGAGGTTGTGTTCAGTGGGTTGTGGGTTCGAATCCTAGTCATCATGTATTTCTAATTTGAAAATTAAAAATGTTTAACTTAAGGGATTGTGGTGCAAATAAGTTGTGAGCTTAATTCCTAGATTTGAAAAAAAATTTACATTTTTTACACGAGTATTTCTAATTTGAAAATTAAAAATGTTTAACTTAAGGGATTGTGGTGCAAATAAGTTGTGAGCTTAATTCCTAGATTTGAATTTTTTTTTACATTTTTTACACAAAAAATCCCACATATAGTCATGAGAAATTACCGACGGTTAGAAAGAAAAAACTTCTTACCCATGTATTTACCGAGTGCTATGGAAACCCTCGTTAAACTAATAACCGATGGTACCGTCGGGAATCCCACGAATGGCTGACCATGAGTAGCCGAGGGGAAGTTACCGACGGTTTACGCTCGGTCATATACATGGCCTACGGTAGTTTGCAATGGCCGACATATTTTTTCCACTCGGTAAAAGTTGGAAATCTAGTAGTGAATGAACTAGTATGGTGATATTTGCAATATATAACTAGTAGGGAGTGTGAACTAGTGTGGAGCATGCTCAGAGAATATTCTGGCAATTGATTCAGAAGGAAGTCTCAAGTCTCACATGATACTGTTTCTTTTAACACACTCATATATTGGTTTGGAAAAAGCTCAAAAGCAATTATAGCCCTTGATCTGTTCAAAGATACGAAGACAAGAGGGGTTCAACCAGATAGCTTGACATTCAATTATTTAATCAACTAGCAAATTTACCTGTGCAGTTGCGTGGCTAGATATTATGATACGATTATCTTTGATATATAACTATATTTTCTATAATTATGTGTTTTTTATATAACTCTAATATCTATATATGACTAATATGCACCGTTATAATTTGATCCCACAAAAATAAGTGGTGGAGATCATTGGACTCTTTCTTTTTAATCTAAACCGTTATAACCTGGGTCCGCTAAATAGACGGTTAGATATTTTCTTTTAAATATTAACATCCTATGGTGATTGTAATTAGGGTCCACCAGATTAAGTGGATCCTTTTCCTTTTAATCTAAGCCGTTATAACCCGAGTCCGCTAGATAAACGGTTAGATATTTTATTTTAAATAATAACATCTGAAGTGGTTGTAATTAGAATCCATCAGATTAAGAGCCGGATGTTTTGCTTTTTTGTAATAATTTTTAGCATATTTCTCTTTTTTCTTAGCGACTCTTATGAGTTTTTAATATATAATAGATAGACGCTCTTATGTCCTTGCTGAAATCTACACTGGCTTATGAGGTATGGGAATATATGATGGAGAATGGTATCGTTCTTGACAGAGATAATTCTGAAAGGCTGATAAGCGTGCTTAAATTGAAGAACAAATAACAGCCAAGTTTCTGGAGAACTTCAGCCTCTAGATGCTTTTCTTCTTGTGCTGCCTCCTGCACCTAGATCTGACCATTTTTAATCGATCCTAAGCTCATTAGATTTTCAGAGCTAGTGGACCAACATAATCCTGGGTATAGTACAAATGAATGTTGTTTGAATTCTAATGCTACCTGAAGACATAAAACTTGTTCAGGCAATCAAACACTAGATATTATCATCCAATCCAAACAACCAACTATCCTATCCACAACATTTCATCCAAGATTATCCCATCCGCTTACCATCTTATTTCATTCAGCCTCGTATGTCTAATCAAACGTACTCTAAGATCACCTCAGCTTACTCTGTACATATCAATTTTATCTTATATAAAAGAGTAAAAAAGATAAAAAAAATATTATATACATTAATTTTATTATTTATTTTAGATGATATAAATAGGAATTAAAATAAACAGTGAGCTATGTTATTGCACTTCTCTAAGCAAACCCCCAGATTGCCCACATCCTAATAAGGCTCGCCAATCGATGCAACAATAATTACTCCGAGCAAAAGCCAGTAAAGGCCCACCAAGACAGGACATGATACCCAAACAATTCCTCTGCTCGCTTTTTTTTACCTCCCTCCCTCTCTAGTCTCTTCCTCTCGCTCCCTCCGGACATGTCCCCATCACCTCCCCTCCCAACAAAAACCGAATGCCTCACGGGTGGTGCTGCTGCACGCCGTGGCCCACCCGTCATCAACACGTCCCGCGAGAGCCCCCCTTTTCTAGCCCCTCGTCCCGTTTTTCTTAATTTGCAAATTTAGCTCAAACAAATTCGTAGATTTAGATCTCTTTTCACCGTGAAAGGTGCTCCCGCATCCGGAAGCGCTTAGAGAGTGTGGGAGTCGGCGAACCGTGACAGCAAGCGGGCGAGCATAGCCGCATAGGACCAATCGCTTTCACGTCTGAGCAGCGCGGGAGGAGCGTCAGTGTCGTGGCTAGGAGCACGGAAGGGGTGGCTGGTAGGTGCCTTGCCGTGGTCCTACAAGCTTCGATGATATGATGATCTTAAGCTGGAAGGGAGTGAAATGACCTTGAATTTCAAAAGAGAAATTGAAAGCTCGATTTCGGTTCTTGATCTTGGTTTGGGTTTGATCGAACTTACCTGGGCCTCCTCCCTCTCCCGTCTGCTCCGTCGACCCGTCCCCACCCTAGGCGACCATTCCGCCGCCTGGTCCGCGCGTCTCGTCGCCTCGTCATCTCAGCCACCGACCGCCGTTCCATCATCCTTGCCGCGCACGTCGCCGCCCCCATTCCCCCCAACAGCCCTTCTTCCTTGCCCCCTTCTCTCTCTCTCTCTCTCCCGGTGAGTACCCCATTTCCGCCACCTTCGGCGCCGACCCTCGCGCCCTCCTCCCTCGACCGTAATCGCCGTCGCCCTAGCCAAGAAGCCCTAACCCTAGCCCCCATTTTGCGCTCTCTCTCTCTCTCTCTCTCTCTCTGCCCGACGCCTCCACCCTTAACCTCTCCCCCGCCTACCCCGTCTTCCCCGACGCCGACCCCCGCGCTTCGCCCCTCGGCCGCCCTCACCGAGACCCCTAACCCTAGCCATTTGCCGCTTTCTCTTTTACCTCTATCTTTGTCCCACTGTCGGCCTCGCTACGCCATGGCCCGCTTGTCGGCGCCGCGCTTTGCATGGGCCGGCCCACACGCCGCACGCGCTAGCCCCCCTATCAAGCCATTTGGGCCAAACTCGGCCAGCCCAGTTGGCCCTGTTCGGTTTTCCTTTTTTTATTTCATTTCATTTCCTTTCCTTTTTAGATTTTAAATAATCCAGAAACTCCCGAAAATTCAAAAAACCCGAAAAATACATCGTTTAGAGCCACGGAGTCCAAAAAGGGTCTCCGCTCCGCCATTTGAAACCTCCAAAATTCCCGAAATGACCAATTTGCCCTTGAACCTCCTTTGGCCCGTTTTTGTTTTTCGTTCATTTTCCGTTTTTGTTTTTGTTTTTTTCCGTTCGTTTTCTATTTTTCGTTTTCGTTTCCATCCGTCGTTTTTGTTTCGTTTATCATTTATTTATCGTTTTCGTTCGTTTGTGCTAGATTCGACGTTCGCACAGTATTCAGAGCCTGAGTAATTCCCGAAATCGGAGCAGGACCAGACAGGAGCCGAGTACGACTACACCCACTACGCCCCTAGATGACCCCTCAGCCCAGCAAGGCAAGCCGCACGCCCTTGAACATATTGAACCCAATTGTTCATAAAATACTAGTATTTATTTTCTAATGCATTATTTTACTCGTATTTTAATTATTGAAAATGGATAATTTAGAATGACATGATGTTTAGTTAATACCAAATTGCCCTTAGCCTTCTTGATGTTGTTAAATCATAATTGACCTTGATTAACCCTAGTTTATAACTACGCACCCCTGTAGTTAATTAATAATTCTGTTAGGTTCACTCATTGTCTTTAAAGAGAGAAAATGTGGCGAGCAGTTGGCTCGAAGATTTTAAAATTGTTGCTACGGTTAGGGGGACAGTATTGGACTAGCCATGAGGTGGATGTGAGTCCGATCCCTGGCTGGTGATTAAAGCCATATCTGGTTTGGTGGCTAGTGCGGGCAGGTACCAGTTCGGTTTGTGATTGGTGGAATGGCTTGATCTGTGGCAATTAAGAACAACCCCCTTGAACAAAGTAAATAACTTAAGTTTTTGCTCTACCGCAAGTTGGGACCGGTCAGTTCGGTTGAATCGTTTCCCAACATAGCTCAGCACATTGTTCGTCTCCTAGAAATACCTACAGGTGATATACCATTCTTAGTAAGGATAATAGGGTGCAGCATCCCCGGCATGGGAATGATTGGTGGGGTGGGACGGAAATGGACGTTGGAGCGTTATTCGTCGGTTTTCACAACAGTAGGTACCTACTCAGTATTTGGATTGCTGCTCCCGCCTTGGCCAGTGGGGCCCCAAGAACAGTGAATCCAATCACTTATCGGGTAGGAGCTACCATGCGTAGGGATGGCAAAAATACCCGTGGGTACCCGACCCGATGGGTCCGGGTCCGGGTCCAAATTTGGACCCACGGGTATGTTATTCGGTCGTGGTCGGTCCGGTCTCATTTTGGACGTGGGTACCTGCATCTTGACCGACAAGAAAATATCCATTGTATAAAATAGAATTGTAGATAACAAATATCATCTAGTGTTGCTTTGTTATTATATGCATGTAGTCTATTTCTTAATCCGAGTAATGAAGGAAAATATTTGTCTTAAATTTAATCAAATCCTATAAACTTTAGCTACTCGAACAAATGAAAATAGAATTATATTTTGGTCCGGCAATTCGGTCGTCCGGCACTACGGGTCCGGGTCCGAGTTTGGACCCGTGACTAACTTCGGGTCCGGGTCCAAACTTCGGGTCTCGGGTCCGGGTCCACGGAGGTTGGACCCGGAGGTACCCGGACCTGTTGCCATCCCTAACCATGCGGATGTTCAATCAAAAGGTTGTGATGGTCTCGGTTCGGCCGCATGCATTTAAGTTGCATGAAATCGCATGGCATTAACGGTCGTAGATATCTTATGCGTAAAGCTGAATAGTTCTATATAATCTAATCAATGGTATTCGAATACGCCGTGCTTCCGTTTAATGAGGCTAAGTTTGAATTAGGGTGACTCTCGTAACATAGTTCAAGTAGTTCTTGGTGAATTTTTGAGAATGTGACTTAACTGTGTTAACTCATTCTTTCTGAACCTAACCCTTTCAGAGTTTTAGGAAGCTGGAGATTACAAGAAATTGTAGATGACGATTTGGTTTGGTTTTAAGGTCTTAGTTTTTTACTCAGATTTGCCTGTGCGGTGTTTTGAATGTGATCTATTGAGTCCAGCTGCGTCGTCTTTTGTAAAAACTTTGCTGTTAGACCTTATATTTTATAAAAACAATTGAATTGATATTTTGTCTGACAATAAACGCTTGGTTCCCAACAACTAATCTTTCTGAGTAGCTATTGAGGTATTTAAACGTGTCACCTGAAAAGACAATCCGTTACCGGAAGTATAAGGGAGTATGGTTCGACGTTTCTAATATTAAGGATAAAACTAGATCTACAAACTCATTTGTGAGGATTTATGAAAGAAATAGAGGATGGGACATGAAAAGGATGAACTCACGTCCCGGCCGCTCCACCTCCCCATCCATGGACTCGTCCCTTGCCTCCGTACGATTCCGCGATTTACCGTTCACCAATTCCGCGAGGCTATTGCGCACTGGCGCTGCAGCGGTTACTTTGCTGTGCGGTAAAGCTGTAAAAGAGGAGGAGGAAAAGGCAACAAGGGCACAGAGGAACTGAGGGAGGCGTCAGACAAGAACCAGTTCGTCTCGCCGCTGTCCATTTGTGCTACTTGCAGCGCAGCGACCAGCGCGCACAAGCCAGACGCAAAGCCCCCAAGAAGAAAAAAAAACATGCCTCCCAACAGCAGCACCACACTGCTGCTGCTCTTCTTGCCGCTGCTGCTGCGTTGCTTCGTCTGCTATGCCAATGCCGGCTCGCTGGACGCCGACGTCGTGGCTCTCTCGGACTTCCGGATGGCCGCGGACCAGTCCGGCACGCTGGTGAGCTGGAACCTGTCCACCAACCCGGCCCCGTGCGGGACGTGGCGCGGGGTCACCTGCGCCGGCGGGCGGGTGACACGGCTGCTGCTCGAGGGATTCGGCCTGTCCGGCTCGACGGCGCTCCTGGTGCTCGCGAGACTCGACGGCCTCCGCGTGCTCAGCCTCAAGGGTAACAGCCTCTCCGGCGCCATCCCCGACCTCTCGCCGCTCGCCGGCTTAAAGCTGCTGTTCCTCTCTCGCAACTCGCTCTCCGGCCCCATTCCGCCGTCGCTCGGAGCGTTGTACCGGCTGTATCGGCTCGACCTCTCGTTCAACAACTTGTCAGGCGTCGTGCCCCCGGAGCTGAACCGGCTAGACAGGCTGTTGACGCTAAGGCTGAACTCCAACCGGCTCAGTGGTGGGGTTGACGGCATTGTGCTGCCGAGGCTGCAGGATTTCAATGTGTCAAACAATCTTTTGTCGGGGAGGATTCCGGTGGCGATGGCGGCCTTTCCGGCAGGGGCGTTTGGCGGGAATGCTGGTCTGTGCAGCGCGCCGCTGCCACCGTGCAAGGACGAGGCGCAGCCAAACGCGTCGGCGGCAGCGCCGTGCCCTCCGGCCGCAGCCATGGTGGCGTCGTCGCCCTCGGCGAAGCCAGCGGGTGCTGCAACACCCGGCAGCGGCAAGGGAAGGATGAGCCGCGCGGCCGTGGTGGCAATTGTGGCGGGGGATTTCGCCGTCGTCGGGCTCGTGGCAGGGCTGCTGTTCTGCTACTTCTCCGGCCGTCGAAGCACCAGGCGTCTCCGCGAGGGGGAGAAGATCGTGTACTCCTCTAGCCCATACGGCGCCGCCGGAGTGGTCGCGGCGGCTGGTGGCACGGCTGAGCGTGGAAAGATGGTATTTTTGGAGGACCTCAGCAGCAGCGGCGGGAAGCGGTTTGAGCTCGAGGACCTGCTGCGTGCGTCCGCAGAGATGCTGGGCAAAGGCGGGTGCGGCACGGCGTACAAAGCCGTGCTCGACGACGGCAGCGTCGTGGCCGTCAAGCGGCTGCGCGACGCCACGGCGGCGGCAGCGTCAAAGAAGGACTTCGAGCACCACATGGCCGTGCTCGGCCGCCTCCGCCACCCCAACATCGTGCCACTCAACGCCTACTACTACGCCCGCGACGAGAAGCTGCTCGTCTGCGAGTTCATGCCCAATGGCAGCCTCTTCTCCCTCCTCCACGGCAAGTCCTCTGCTTCCCACCTCTCGAAATCAATTCATCGAACACTTGTTGCTGAATTGAAACATCCCTCTTTACAGGTAACCGAGGCCCAGGGCGCACACCGCTGGACTGGGCGGCGCGCATGCGCATTGCCTCCGGCGCCGCGCGCGGCCTAGCCTACATCCACCACGCGAACCGCCGCGGCAGCGGGACGCCCAAGCTCGCTCACGGCAACATCAAGAGCACAAACATACTGCTCGACAAGGTCGGCGTGGCGCGGCTCGCGGACTGCGGCCTGGCGCAGCTGGCCTCGTCGCCAGAGGCAGCCGCGGCTCGATCCGCGGGTTACCGCGCGCCCGAGGCGCCCCCGCTGCCCCGGCCGTGGGCGTCGCAGAAGGGCGACGTCTACGCGTTCGGCGTGGTGCTCCTGGAGCTGCTGACGGGGCGATGCCCAGGCAGCGAGCTGCCCAACGGCGGCGTGGTGGTTGAACTGCCGCGGTGGGTGCAGTCGGTGGTGAGAGAGGAGTGGACGTCGGAGGTGTTCGATCTGGAGCTGATGAAGGACAAGGGCATCGAGGAGGAGATGGTGGCGATGCTGCAGCTCGCGCTGAGCTGCGCGTCGGCGGCGCCCGACCAGCGCCCCAGGATCGGGTACGTGGTGAAGATGATCGACGAGATCCGCGCGTGCGGGGAGGCGTCGCCGTCGCACGAGTCGATGGACGAGTCCTCCGGCGTCTCCGATTCGCCCGCCGTGTCAGAAGGCGGCGCCGTTAGCCAGTGAGGATCGGAGGTTTTTACTTCGGGCTTGCCTTGTGATTTGTGCTGTGGTTTATTACTCCCTCCGGTTTGGTAATATCTGTCGTTTTGGACATCGACACGGTCTTCAAAAAACAACTTTGACCGCTAATTTTTATTATAATATATTTATAAAACCCAATAAAATTATAATATTATGAAAGATCTTACCGGCATAAGTCTACACATATAATTTTTATGTATCCAATTTAAATATTTAAAAATATATCGATAGTCAAAGTTTCGAAAGTTTGACCATCACTATGTCCAAAACGACAGATATTACCAAACCGGAGGGAGTACCATTTCTTGTTCTTTTTTTTGCAATGGTGTGTGGAGGATTAGATTAGCGCGGGCCGTTGGATCTGCTGATGGTGTTTGTGTATATGCATGATGGCATTGGCTCTGATTCTGATCATTTTGCTGTTTTTGTAGTAGCTCCCTTTTGGAATGATGAAAATTAGAATGGTAATGCTACAGTTCGGACGTCTGATTTCTACCGCAACATTTTTTTCTACGCATGCAACATTTTTTTCTACACATGCAACATTTTTCTCCTACGCATGCAACATTTTCATTCGACAAACAGTAAATGTTTCAAAAGTGAAAAAATGTTGCGAACGTTGAAAAAAAATGTTGCGCGGGCGTCCGAAATTTTAAAAAAAATCAGACGTCCGGCTGCTAGTACTGTCCTTTTTGGCTACAATGGCGGTTCGTGTGAAAATAAAGTGAATGTGCGAATGACTCATGGCTTTGTCTCTTTGGTGCATCATCGATCTTTTGATGCCCACTGCTGTGACTTTTCGCACTTGACTATTAGTTGTTGTCCTTGAAAGGACAACGCATCGCTGTATTGATTTTAGAATAAGACATTGTGACTTCCAAGCTTCAACATAAACCTCCTTTCAGCTGACGTTTGTTTGCTAGAATCTTCAGGTCCAACGGCACACTACTATACATAGTTTGATTAGCAAAGTATGTGGCAGGGTTTAAATTTTATTTTAAGGTTTTATCTTGCGCCTTCTGAAATCCCAAATTTCGGCGTTTATTTCGTGAAATCTCGACGAGACGTACGCTGGATTAGTACAGATTTGTTTTTGCGAATGTAGTACTAGTACTACACTGTGCATAGCTTTTCATTCGGTACTAGTACAGGGTTGTCGAAAAAAAATATATTAAGTTTGGTTCTTACTGGTACAAAGCAAAACCCGAGGCTGGTTTTGTTTAGTGTTTACAGTGGGGGCTGAATGGCTGATAGATCGAGGCGAATGGATGAGAGCGAGACCGGTAGGTATCAACGGGTCATGATGGCACGGGAGCGGGAGCGGGAGCGTGCGGCCGACCGTTTGCGACGTGATTTGGACACACCCTCCTCGTCTTGTCGCAGCGCAGGCCCGGCCGTGGCTCCATGGCCATGCACGGTGAGCGAGCGAGTGACTGCTGAGCGGAGTGGTCGCGGCGTCGCGCCCGATGCCGACGGCCGCTGCTGCGTCTGTGCCTGCTCCTGCTTCTCTGCTCGTACGTTGGCGCCATGGGAGGGAGGGAGGGAGACTCTGCAGCTGTAAGAGACGTTGGGGCATAATTGCGCCGCCCAGAAGGCGTACGTCTCCTCGGCACGGCATGTTCGTCGTTGCAATTTGTGCCAATGCCGTTGCTTCTGGCCGGAGACCAGTTGCTCGTGGCGTGCTGCCTGCCGGTTCAGTGCTGCAAGGCTTGCACTGTTGGGGATTTCCCGTCGCCTGGAAATGCGATGCATGCATCGCCATGCTACAGAACGTGCTCGCTCCTCGTTGGATGAGAGAGAGAATCTCTTCGTTTATTTTTATAAAACTAATATTTTAAATGATCTTATTCATAAATATAAATTTTATATAGAGATTTAATAAGATTTTTTTTCTGTACTCCTATTTATTTTTTTCAACCACATATATTTATTCATTACCAGCATACAAAGTATAGTTTTTATCTTCTAAAATAATTAAGTATGGGCATCTAAATTATTTTCTTTTTAAATTTTATTGTAACCTTAATTCTTATATAAAGTCAAAATACACTTTATAAAAGATAACGGGGGAGCTTTCCATGTCTGCAGCTCACCATGCAGGAACCAGTTTGTCCTATGTAACGTGCGGTTGACTCTTGCGTGTGCTCGTCAATGCTGGATTACACACAGCACTTTCCTTCTTTTGCATAAACAAAGCGTACGTGGGCAAAAAATAAAATAAAATCTTATGAATAATTGATGCCTCAAAAAACCCCTGCTACTGAATACTGATCAGTAGTATTTTCGCACAACTACTGTACTTGAGCACTGTGGCTTTCCTACTCCGTAATATTAACACCTTTACTGCGGAAGAAAACCGAGAGCAGCCAACCATCCGGTTTTTTGCGAAAAGCCCCCTCGGTTTCTTCGAAATTATGTTCAAATCCTTGCGCGATTTTATGTGAGAGGAAAATATTTTTTCCGGTTCGCGTTTAGATCCCTGGTTTGCCGTTTTGCATGAAGGACCTCTTGTTAAGTGCGAATCGCGAGCGAGCCTTTCCTAATTTTTCAAAATAGCGAACAGGTCCAAAATTATAACAAATTGGTCCTCGCGCTTTACGTTCGGGTCCTTTCTCCGTTTTGTCCGAAAAAAATGTTTTCGGGGTCCGTTTTTCTCCGAAGCATGCGAAAAATATTTTCGGCGGCCGTTTTTCAAAAAAAATGTAAAACTGTTTCCTTTCTCCGTTTTGCGCGGAAAAAATGTTTTCGTGATCCGTTTTCCCTCCGGAGCATGGGGGAAATGTTTTCGGTGGCTATTTCCCCCCCAAAAAATGGGAGATCGTTTCCTTTCTCCGTTTTGCCCGAAAAAAATATTTTCGTGATCCGTTTTTCCTCCGAAGCATGGGAAAAGTGTTTTCATTAGACGTTTTTCCAAAAAATAAAAAAATGAAAAACCGTTCCCTTTCTCCGTTTTGCCTGGAAAAAATGTTTTCGTGATCCGTTTTCCCTCCGGAGCATAGGGAAAATGTTTTCGGTGGCTATTTCCCCAAAAAAATGTAGGAGATCGTTTTTTTTTCTCCGTTTTGCCTGAAAAAAAAAAAGAATTTTCGTGATCCGTTTTTTCTTCGGATCATGGAAAAATGTTTTCGTTGGCCGTTTCCCAACAAAAAAAATGGAAATTCGTTTTTCGTCCGTCATTACTCCGTTTTTTCCCGCTTTTCCTCATTCTTCACGGGAAAATAAGCGCATAGGGTGTTAAACTCGGTATCTAAAATTCCTTTTGCGGCTCGATCTCTAATATTTTTTAAGACATGTATTATTGCCTGTCGACCGCATAAAGTGCTAAACTCGGTGTCTATAGCTTTTTTTTCGTGGTTTGGGATCTAATATTTCTCGGAACATGTATTATTCTTTTTCCCCCAAAAAACGGTTGTTGTTTCGCTGGTTCGTCAACGGTTCTTACCTAGCGTCTTTTTTCCAAGAAATACCCAAGCGAACAAAAAAAACTCGGATATTCCTACCTTTTTTTAGAGATAAAAACTTGAATCAAATTTCGCACGGCGCGGCGGAGCGCGCAGCTCTCACTAGTACCTACATCATTCTGGACTGAACGAACGAACTTGTGTGGAACAACAAAAAGCTAGCATACATCGTGACTATCTTCAACAATTTCCATTCATTCCATTCCCTTCCATATTTTCTTCCCTATATTTATTTCCTTTATTTCCTACTATCTCCAACAACATCTCCTCAAAGGGATTTCTCTCTAGGATTGGAGAGAGGATCTGTTTCTAAAGGGATTATCTCTTCGAATCCCTTCTAAAGGGAAGGCTGAAGGGAATCCGCTCGAGCACTTGGAATCTGTTCGCGAAGGGATTTAGAGGCTGAAGAGAATCCACTTGAGATAGTCTAACACACGGTTACTAATGTAAATGACCAATGAGAAACAAATTGAGAAGTGGCCCCTCTGAACGCTGCGAGCCTGCACTTTCCCTGATCCTGTAAGGGAAATCGCCATTGACGCATTAATGAGTTTGCTGTTAATTAGATGTCCTGCGCTAGTAGCAGTAAAGCAATCACTCGCGATGTCCTCCCGAATCCCGATCCACCTCGCCGCAATAAAAGATTACGGGCCCCAGTTTAGCAGTTATTCCAAAATGATCAAATTGGTTAGCTGCGACGTCCTGAAGTAATCGTACCACCTCGCGATGTCCTGAAGTAATCGTACCATGTAGCTGCTTAACATTTCTTTGTCTGCCCTAGCTGCGTAAAACATTTCTCTGTCAAATTGGTTAGCGGAGTGCCCTAGCTGCGTAAAACATTTCTTTGTCAAACTGGTTAGCACACTGATCTTGCTATGTGCTTTATAGAAGGATTTAAAGTATGTTGCCTATGCACCATGATCTAAAATGAGTGTTTTTCTATATATTGCGTGCAGAAAATTTTGAAATTTTTTATATGTCAAACTTAACTAGTTTACTAATTAGTTTAAATTGAAATTCAAATTAGAGTTTTTTTATAGTAGTTTAATCGTAGGTATATATTGATTATATATTGCATATATATATATATATATATATATATATATATATATATATAAATCAGCAAAGTATGTGATTTACACAAATTTTGCACAAACAGTGCGATTCTATTAGAATTACACACAACTACCACAGGGGACCTACTGATTGTCGATAAAACCTCGCAGCTATTGGAAATTTTTGTATTTGATACAATATATGACTCGTATTCACGAAATGATACAATAGTTTTGCATTTTACAGAAAAACACAGTCATACCCGGTTTTTGAGATCTCGTTTTTTAATACCTGAAATTTTAAAATCCGCTTTAACCATACCCGAAATTTGAAATCTCGATAATTATGTATATCGGATTTTGAAAATCTGATTATGCCATAACCAGAATTTCAAAATCCGATTATGCCATAACCAGATTTTCAAATATCGGTTATGACCGGATATGGTTATGCCATCACTAGTACATCGATCCACTAGTACATCAATCCGGTTATAGCATCACTAGTACATCGATCCACTAGTCAAATCCGGTTATGCCATCACTAGTATATCAATCACATGCACTCATAACTGTATTTTGAAATTTGGGTTATGGCATAAACGTATTTTTAAAATCCAAATACGCAGAAAAAAAACAAGTTTTTAAATTTCAGGTATGGCTAAACCGGATTTGTTATTGCATAACCGGATTTTTAAAATCCAAATACGCAAAAAAAGAAGTTTTTATATTTCAGGTATGTCTAAACCGGATTTTGAAATTCCAGGTATCCAAAAATGAGATATCAAAAACCGGGTATGACTATGTTTTCTGTAAATACGTAACAGTATTGTATTGTTTCGTAAATACGAGTTATATATTGTATCAAATACAAAAATTTCCCGCAGCCATTTCGTGGTACACCGATGGCGCTCGTTTCTTATAAATTTGAACGGGTAGTATTACATATTCGACGCAAGGAAGAACTAGACTATCCGTAATTATTATCTCTAAGCACCATATGCGATCTATGCATACATAGAATACTAAGTCAATCTGAATATTTATTAGGGTATGAAGAGAATATTACACCAATACAAATTAAAACATAAAATGTATCGTATATTTATAAATAATACCTTTAAAAAGTAAGTCTTCTAAGCTTGATAGAACGGAGTATAAGCCATGAAAATCCTGCAGATCGATCACAATTTGGCTTTTCAACCATTAATGCGTAGCAAGGGAGAGGTACATGAAGGAGGAAATTTTCGCTGTACTAGCTCCCGAGATATTTTATTTTGTGAAAATAGCCTTCTTAGTCATGGAATGGCAAAAATGGCCATATGTCGTGTTGCCAGGTCGCTGCACCGCCCTGTGCAGTGTCTCCACGTTAATTGCTGCAATGCGCTGTCCCTGCGACCCACCGAAGCAGGTCCCTAGGGGCATTGCAGTCCTGCGCCGCCCTACCAAGCCGAAGCAGCGTCCTGGGGGCTCTGCACTGCCGAAGGCAGCGACCCTTAGGCGCTGCACTCTTTAGCCCATTGCCCTCACCGACCCCACCACCCGGCAAAATGCAACGCTGCCAGCCCACACATCCCTCTCCCAAAATCGCCCCCCTCACATTGGCACTTGTTGCCTCCTGAAGACCGGCCCTGGGCTAAAGGATGACGCAAATTTCCTTTACATCATGTCCCTCCGTCCCGTCTGCGAGCCGAAAGTACTGTTCGACGTCATTTTGTCCTGCACATGGGCTGAATCTCTCGCTATAAATTATGAGTGCTGCAATGGTTTTTATCAGGCAATCTGTGACAGAAACAAACCAGGGGTAGAGCGAGGGAGTTCAATCGATTTTGAGCGGGTTAAGAAAAGTAAGAGCCTGAAGAGGAGAGACTGAAAAAAAGAAGTGGAAACGGAAATTTGAAATCGGAATTCTGGAGGAATTTAGTTTGAGTGATCTTTAGCACATCTTCAGGGAGGTTAGTTTGAAATCTTCTGGAATATTAGTATAATATTATTGTAATATTAGTATAATTAGTAGAATATTAGCATTACTAGCAGTACATAAAACTATAGTATTAGTACAACAGGCAGTACATGAAACGACAACAATTGTATAAATAGTGTTACATGATATGATAGTTGTAATAAGTAGTACGTAAAATGGGGTATGATTGGTGTGATATTAGTGAAAGTAGTAGCTTGTGAAATAACTATATTGGTATAATAAGTTGTTTGAGAAATGAAGGTAGAAGGCATAAACAATGGTGTGTACTTAGCGTGATTTTAGCGCAATTAATAGCACACAAAATAACAATATTAGTACATGTAATGACAATAATAGTGTAATTAGCAGTACATAAAATAACGGTATATGACGTAAATAATGACATAATATTACCGAAATATTAGTATGTACGTTACCTGTAGTTTCCTTTAGTGGTATATATAATTTTCATATTTTGTTCAAAGAATTATAACAAATATAAAAATTATACGCCTGCACTAAGCGGACTAGGGCCATTTCTGCTAATACGGATGAACGTGACTTAAAAATGAAAAAACCAAAATGAAACGATCCAAATACATTAAAACTTCCATTATCAGGCAATGCCAGCATTTGTACAAACTTTTACTGTACTAGCGTCGTGCCTCGTGTTTTTTTTCTTCCAAAAATAGCCCCTGTAGTGACAAATTTGCAAAAATAGGGTATAGTTAGTGTGATGTTAGTGGAATTAGTAGTATGTGAAATGGCTATGTTGGTATAATGAATAGTTCTTGAAATGAGGACCAAAGGCGTAAATAATTAATGGTGTGTACGTAGCGTGATTAGTGATGTGACGAACTATACGTTAGGATTTAATGCGCATGCATCATTTGCTATGTAGGTACTACATGGCAAATATTCAAGATTTATTTGTGTTTTATGGTGATAGCGTTGTTCAAGAGGGTCCATATGGAGTGGACCATTTGAACTGCGAACGGAAGGTGTTCCGTGCTTTGGGCCTGACAGAGATGGCTCTGGTCGAGCTCCGTAGGTACGTGAGGAGTGCATTCGATGGGGAGAAGATTTGAAAGAATCTTGTAGTCGAGGCCGTACATACCAGAGTTGTCGAAGTTTCGACCGACTATTTGTGGGGGGCTATGCAAGATCGCATGAAGCGCAATATGGGGGAATACATGCAAATTGTGATGAACCCTCAAGCGATGATATACCGTCGGTCCATGGTGTATGTGCGCTTCCTAGATAGAGGAGAAACCTCAAGTCCTTCTAGGGGCGGTGGCATCGCCGTCGAAGCATCCTCACGGGGCATCTGTGAGGACATTGTTGCGGATGAATTTCAACCGAACGAAGATGTCAGGCGGTGGTGGTCCGCTGGCATTGACTATGATGAGCACCTGCAAGCCCTGGTGGATGAAGCAATATCCGATGAAGACGTCGACAGCGATAGCAACAGAGATGACGATGCAGCTCCTGTCAGCGGCATTGTGTCCACTGATGTAGAGTATGTGTCTTCACACCTTGATGATCCAGCAATGGCTTCATTCGTGTTGCTACATGGAGCTGGCACTGATTGGGCTGTCGATCAGGACATTCTACTGGCAGGGCAATGCCTTCCTACAAAGAGTGCCGCCCAGCATGCAAATGCAAGGTATGCGGTGAACGTAAGCCGCACGTACCAGGTGTACAGGTCCAACTAGGATATGTATATTGTGAAGTGCCTGGATCCTGAGTGTCCCAACAAGATCGGTGTCTAGAAATTCAAGGGCACGACCTTAAGCTTCATGATAATTGTCCTTACAGATCTCACGTGAGTGCTTCCTGACGGGTCATGATAATTGTCACTACAAAAGCACAAAAATATCACGCCCTCATACGCCTGATTTCACACTTGGTCACGACGGACGTGACCGTTTTTCCGAAGCTACTAATTACTAATATGGTTAATATGGTGGGATATCCTGTTAGCTACGGCAAGGTATGGCAAGCGAAGAAGAAAGTGGTAGAGATGATGTACGGCATGTACGAAGAGGCGTACAACCTTATTTCACGGATGCTTCACTAAATTGCTCAAGTCAATCGTGGAACGTAATCAACAAGATGGATAGACCGCATCACATGAAGGGTCCAAATTATTTCATCCCGGACTGTGTTCTGAGCATTCGGACTAGCCATCCAAGGTTTTAAGTACTGACGACCTGTGCTAACCATGGATGGCACTTTCATGTTCGGCAAGTACAAGAGCACCATACTGATGGCGGTCGCAGTGGATGCTAATAACCAGCTACTCCTAGTGGCTTATGCAATCATGGAAAGCGAGAACACGAATAGCTGGTTGTGGTTCCTAGTCAATGCCAAGCAAGCTGTTGTCCAAGACCGCTCGAACGAATGCCTCATCACTGATAGGCATGTGAGTTAATGTTCGCCGTCAGCACCATGCAAGGAAGGACACAACCACCATACTGATGCAATGATGTTGTTAATCACTGGTGCATGAGGTATCTTGTCGTGAACTTGCATAGGAGGTTCCGCAGCAAGGAAGTCACTAAGGCGTTCAAGAAGCTGTGCATGCAAAATGAGAGGTGGAAGTTATAGACAATATGGAGAGTACTGGATGAGGAGACCTCAAAGCATACGACGGAGTACGGGGAGGGCCATGTCAATAATTTCTCACAATGGGTACAGTTACATGCTCCAAAGTTAGAGATCGAAGTGGTCCCTACTCTAAGACAGGGATGGCGCAAGGTATGGCATAATGACTACTAACATGTCAGAGGTTTACAACGGTGTTCTGAAGGGTGTTCGATCCCTCCCAATAAGTGCCATCATGGAGGGGACCTGGAACAAAACCTTTGGGGTACTTTGTCAACATGGGAATGAATGCGAAGAGGCACCTAGATGAGGAGAAGTAGTTCTCTAAACTTATGCATGCGTACATGGAGAAGAAAATTAAGAAGGCTCACTCGCACGTTGCCTACACTATAGATGGAGTTAGGTGAAAGTTTGAAGTTCGTCTACGGGATAAGTTCATTGATGGCCATTGCAAAGGCTACTGTAAACAAGTGTGCACAATACGTGATGTCACGACATGCACATGTAATAAGCCAAAACTGTTGTACAAGACATGCTCCCATGTATATGTGGTGTGTGCGGTTCTTCATCAATCATTTGCACCCACATCTCTGAGCACTTCAGCACTGACAATCTGTTCCGGACATGGAGTTCAGAGTTAAACTCCTACGTCTTGGACATGTATTACAGAGAGTTGTGGCTGGACATAGTGACTTGTTGCAAGAATGACACTTTGAAGAGGAGCGATCGTGGACAGTGGCAGTCACGGCGAATTCATAATGACATGGATGCAATTCGGTGGGAAGACGTGCCAGCTCCACGGAAGTGCCAGTTATGTAGGACAATGGTGCATACAATGAAAAACTGCACTAATAGGGTAGGCTCATCGACCCGTCCATAGCGACATTCGACAACGTACTTGCATGTGTGATGGTAGTACCTTCATGTAATTTTATGTTTATTTTGTCAATGTAAATGCACATCAGCCATTCGTACTATTTTCAAGTTTCTTACTGTCATATCATATAATGATAAGGCTTGTTATACTGTTGTGCCAATTCCATGTTATTTATTGTTATGTCATTTAATGCAATATCTTACGATTTATTGTTTTCTTGAAGGTTAGGGCTGCACACCCACAAACTTTGCTTGACCCATCTTACGACGCTAAGCATCATAGCGGGCTTGGTTTACGGGTGATGGTCCTCGTCCGTTCATTTTCAGGTGCCCGCTTGCCCACTGGCCCATGGATGCGTGATACATGCCCATCCTACGGCAGTCAGGGTTGTTGCTATTAGCCTGAATGATTGAAATCGGGCATTCTTTCTCTTTAGATGGGTCTCTGCTGTCTGCACTCATGGATCGTTGGAGGCCAGAGACCCACACAATCCACTTCCGATGGGGAGATGACTATCACCCTCCAGGACATTGCTGTCATTACCAATTTTCCTATCAGGGCCACACCGATAGTTCCACCACCCAAGAGGCTTGACTGGAGGATCAGATTGGAGCACCGATAGTTCCACCACCTCCAGGACATTGTCATCTCGTCTATGAGAACTCTTGGGGGGGGGTTCAACAATCATGGCTTTGCCGATACATGTAATTCCCCACTGATGCACCAGAATATGTTGTGAGGACTCACCTCGTCGCATACCTGTTCTTCTTATTCGGCTTGGTGTTGTTCCCTTCTACTCAGAGAGATTGCGTGTATCCGAGTGACATCCACATCACGGAAGCTTTGGCTGACGCCCAGCTGGAGGACCTGCTACAGTACAGTTTTGGATCCTTGGTTCTCTGTGTGACCTACCAGGGATTGTGTGCAGGTTGCATAAAGACAATTAGACTGGAGCTCTGTAACACCCCAAAATTTTGCTTTTCTTAAATTCATGTGTGATTTGGCACTTTGGTGAATTTTTGGAATTTTCTGGAATTTATTTGGATTTATTTGGAATTTATTTGAATTTATTCCATTTTGAAATAATTAAAGAATTTAATTTTGCAAATAAAATTTTGTTGGAAATATTTTATTTGAGTCCAAAATGTTCCAAAATATTTTCCAGAATTTTTCTGGAATTTTTCTGAGTATTTTGCTATTTTTAATGAATTAAATGAATTTCTGGGAAATATTTTAATTATTAAATCGCTGGAAAATGCGAATGGGTTTGCACTGTTCATCCGACCGAGCCGCACCCGAGTCAGACTCGAGTCCGACCCGAGCCAGCCGAGTCGGTCGAACCCAACCCTAACCCAAGTTGATCCCGACCGTCGGATCGAGATCCAACGGTCCGGATTGGATCGCATCGGTTCGAGCCGAGACCGGACCGGACCCGGTCGCGCCCGTGCGATCGTGGCCGTTGATCGCGCCACGTGGACGGTCGATCGCCGTCGTTGCTCCGCCGAGTCCGAAAGCCGGACTCGCCGCCGCGCCGCCGCCGCGGGAGAATTAGGTTTCGCCTCGCACGAACGCCGAGGTTATTTAAAGCCCGGTCACGCCCGAGGTTGCCCTCCTCCGTGCGCACCGTGTCCTCGAGCCATCTCGCCGAGCCGTCACCGCTTATTCGCGGCGAGCTCGCCAGAGTTGGAGGAGGTGTCCGCCGCGGTTTGCGCCGCTTTCGCGCCGCCGTCGTCTTCCGCCGAAGGAGCCCAGATCCGAGTCCCCGCCGAGACGCACCAAGAGACCACCCACTTCGCCGAGCGTGCCCGAACGCCGTCGGTGTGGTCTTCGTTCTCAACGCCGGCCCGGAGCTCCGCGTGGACATCGCAGACTCCACGAAGCTTCTCGCGTCGGATCTTCATCGCACGGCCCAGATTCGTCCCACGCCACCCACGGTAAAGAATCACGTGTTAATCTCCAGATCTAATCTCAACCGTTAGATCTAGATCCAACGGCTTAGATTGAACCACGCTCATAGCGATAGATTGGATCTTGACCGTCCGATCAAGATCGAACGGCCCGCATCGATGGAGTTGTTTTCTGCCGCGTTAGCGAGATCTATCTGGGCCGTTGATTTTCAAATCAACGGCCGAGATTGCGCCACGTGTCGGGAAGCCTGACCGTCGCGTCAGCGCTGGCCCACGCTGGGCAGCGTAGACGCCGACACGCGGGCCCGCGCGTGTCGAGGCCCACCGTCCGATCGTGAGCCGTGGCCGAGCCCACTGCGGACCGAGCCGAGAATCGCGGCGCCGGTCCGTGGACCCGAGACCACGCGTCGTCACCCGATTGGTCCACGTGTCCCTGCCGACGCAATAAATGATTTTCGAAAAGAAAATGATTTAATAATTCGGTTTAATAATTGATTTGAATTTCAAAACTTCAAACGCTTATAACTTTATGCGTTTCAACTCCGATTTGAGTGATTCAAATTTCTAAATTCGTATAAAATTGAGATCTATTTAAATATGAATTTTATTTAATTTTGGACTAAAGTTTTTCTCTGTAAAATTATTTAATTGATTATTTAAACTTCAAATAATCATAACTTTTATGCTTTAACTCCAAATTTGTGATTCAGATTCTAAAAATTCATAAAATTATGTTCTCTCTGTTTATGGATTTTATTTGGATGTTTGGATACTTTTTGCCTATTGTTTATTCGTGTATTTGCTATTTGCACGCTTTTACGAGTAGACGTTGAAGTACCTAAGGATTCGAAGGAGAAGTATTGACTCAGGATCCAACTCAAGACCAAGAGCAAGTACTTTTGAAGGCAAGTTGTGCTTTGACCATGTTGATCCTATTTTGAAATCTATTTTGATTTAACCTATTGCATGCTAAGTTCAAATAGAAAATACTTTATTTAAACATGGGGAATTAGATAAGTACCAATTTGCTGTATGACACCTTGATTATTTAAGTATGTGCCATGACCCCTTGTCACCCTAGTTGTGGATTACTAGTTGGACATATTAAATTGCCAACATGGGTTTAGACCGTTGTAGTATACTGCTTAGACCTGCTACGTGCTCATGACATGATTTTGGATAATCAAATGTTAATATTGACTTAATGATATATTGAACCTGTTTTGGAAAGGTATCATGTGATGTTGATGGCACGTGGTGCATGGTAATCAACTGGGGTTTGATAAATGATTTCGGCCAGGGCATGTGGCAAGAGTAATCAGTGGGCAGTTGTGGCATTGGGAGTGTTGATTTGGTTCTTCGGGTAGTCTTGCCTGGTCACCCTAAGGACTTAACCTTGCAAGCCTTTGAACTGGGTCTAACGTGCAACCACATGTCCAGAATGGGACGGACCTAGTTGACTAAGTTGCTAATAACGCACTGTGGGACCTCGGGAGGTCAACTACACCCTTTGTGTAAGTTGTGCGGGAGCGCATCGGCCGAGGCCAGTGTACCCATCTAACGGTTGATTGGCCTAGACTTCGCCTTTAGCGAAGGGAAGGGTTAGTGCGCAATAACCGGGAGGACCACTTGTATTGTTAGAAGTCTCCGAAAGACTTTGTTACTGAACTCGCCTTTGTGGTGTTTGATTGTATCTTGTGGGTAAAGTGCATAACCTCTGCAGAGTTTAGAATCTATTCGAATAGCCGTGTCCGCGGTATTGGACATCGCCGGAATTACAAATAAGGGTTAGATTTTCTCAAAAATAACTTTGGTTTGAAAGGTTAATTTGGATTAATAATGAAGTTGATGGAAATGTGGTTTAGGATGGGAAAGATGTTTACCAAACTTCTTGAAAAAGTTATTTATGCTTTACTTATTTCTACTGCTTTCGAATCTACTTATATTACTTGTCCAATGCTATTTCTTGCAAATATACCTTGAGTTATTCCTTTGTACCAAGCCATGCATATAGTATATTAGCCTGCATTCGTGCGGCATGACTTGTCGAGTACCAAGTACTCACCCTTGCCTCAACACAACACCAGTTGAAGAGGAGACTACGCCGACTTTGGAGGAGGAGCTCCAAGAGGATCCGTCTCACGTAGGAGCGAGCCGGTCGATTGCCTGTGGTATACTAGATGGCGCCACGATGTTACCTTATTTGATTTTCCGCTGCTACTATTTCTCTTTTAATAAGTATCGCCCTGCGAGGCGTACATTTGTGACTTGGCCATAAGGTCAAGTAACCAGTTTGCTTAATTAAATAAAAGTACTTTATTAGTATCGAATGGTATGATTGTGATATTTACCGATGTTAAGACTGTGTGCACTAGCGCGTTCCTGGACTAGTGTTGAATACACAGAGGGTCCGGATTTGCAAATTCGGGGTCCCGACAAGCTCGTTCTTGCAGTGTGCTACACATTGCTTTAGATATGCCCGTAGGATCACTTTCTTGTCGGGTGGCCGTACTTCAAGGAGCCCGTTCACACGTATACATTAGTGCTCCATTCTACGGTGAGGGTGGGGACCCGGTCGACGAGCCCACGATGGGTACGCGTTGTATGGCCAGCCAATTGGGATGGGCTAGGGAAAGGCCCTATAGAGTCTACCCAGAGTTTCATAACCACTTCGAGACCCTACATGAGGATGAAATCATATGGCAACCATGGACTGCACATTTCTTACTTAGTACGACGCCTCATGGATTGTCAGTGCAATGGGGACAGGATGTTCATTACTAGTTGACGATGTGCCACCTCGTGTTTTATCACATGGTGGGGGCGTATTGCCCTACCCAAGTGATGCACCAGTTCGGACTTCATCAGCAAATTCCCCTTAAGTTAGCCCAACTCTGCCATGAAAAGTGCATATTGAAGTTTAATTCATAACTTTCTATTATGTTTCTCGCGACGAACCTACACGGTGTAATTCTAACTCGTAACTTGCAACTATGTTTCCTGCAGAAAATCTCGAAGGGGGCAACAGAGTGACGACTGACACCATACACAGTTACCATGGACCACAGCCTGGGTGGAGTCTGCCACAAAGCAGGCAGTGGCCGAGGATCCACCGTACAACGTGGACTCGTACGTCGAGTACTTGGGCTGGTGTAAGAAACAATGTATCCAGTTGATGTTTATCATGCTATGCCATTTTGTTCCGTACGAGCCATGTACTTTGTCTTCATTTTGTTTCTACCAATATTAAACGTCACTTCTACGAATTTCTTCTTATTAATTTCTCTCTGCCTTGCTATTTCCTACTTACAAAACCTTCCTCGCGAATTTCTGTCAACTTTTGTTAACACATACATTGTTTCTGTATTTTTGTAAGTACGACATATCAGCTTTTTAGTGCGATTGGACAATACGTTGCCATTAGCTTTATCAGCCCGATTTGACAACATACTGGCGGATGCTTTCTTTAACTATGACATATTAGTTTTTTCAGTGTGATTTGATAACATGCAGACAACAACTGTATCATACCGATTTGACAACACGCAGCAACAACTTTCTCATAGTAAAGTGACAACACACTGGCTACTACTTTATCAGCTCGATTTGATAACACATTGGTAGCTGCATTTTCAAACCAAATTGACAATACACTGCCATTTACTTTTTCAGAACGATTTAACAACTTGTGGGCAGCAGTTTTCTCGGGCCAATTGGACAACACGCTGCCACCAGGGGCGGAACTAAAGAAAAAATTATCGGGGTTCACCACTTCATCATATATATGATAATAACTTATTATTCTTACCATTTGCTTGTTATTTGGCTCCCGTTGTCACAAGATTTAGATCAAGGGGGTTCACATACACTATATATATAGACTAGCATACAATAATTTTTTGTATATAGATTAACATACACTAATTTTTTTTACCCGGTGTCCTGTGACATCGGGTAACAACATGCAGTTCCGCCCCTGGCTGCCACCGAAAATTTGCTATAAATACGAAGCCATGCCCAACATATACATTCCATACTACACCAAGTCAACCCCCACACCGAACACCACATCTCTACTACCATCACAGACCCCTTCACCGGCTAGTTCACAACAACCAACTACGGAGAAATTCTTCGTTAGAGGAAGTGTCTTACGAAGAACACGAAAAGCTACCCAGATGTTTCTTGCAAGGGAGCACCTGTGCCACCGGAGTTTCCCAGCCCAAACTGCAACTGTGGTGCTCTGGCGTCAATAATGCAGTCCATACATCCCGACACTGCTGGCTGGGCACACTACATGTGCAACAACTAAGGGGTATGTGGTTAATGACATGCATGTACATTTTGTAATGCGTTTTTCATAATTGTAATTTTGTCCACGTATGACACTAGTAAGACGACAGTTTCTACTTCTTCCAATGGGTCGATGGCCTCGATAAGTACGATTGGGAGTACTCCGAGTACAAATTGTACCTGAACTATGCAGTTGCGCCGAGTGCTTTACCCGGTGGAAACCTTCTCCTAAGACTGGAAGAAAAACCAAAACACCCGCCATACTGCTCAGAAGATGCATACTTCTGGAAGCCCATGTATGAGCGTTAGGAACAAGAAAAGAAGCTGAAGGAGCAAGCCGAAGCGGCTCGTTTTCAGGAGGAGCCATAGATCACCGAGGAAGTCTATTATGGGGTGTGTATGTACGAGCCTAATTGGAAGAAGGCCTAGACCAACAGCCTCATCAGATCAAAGGGGAAGGCACCGATGGATCCTGTCGTGTAAGGTTTACGACAGGTAGCATGACTTCTTTACAATTTCAAAAGGTGCACATGTATCATAGTTATACTTCCCGTTCATCATTCATCCGTATCTCCATTTGTATTGTACAAGAACGAAGGCTAACATAGGTAACGAATCGAACTGTATGCGCCAAATATGTTTACTTGTTTTCTATGTCACACAATGCAATGGTTCCATATGCGTCATCTATCTTTTCTCATTTTGTACTTTATTTGTGCATCTTCATATTTATCACGTGTACATCGATTTGATTATAATTCCACAATTTTGGAGTACAACACTCAATAAAAAATAGTAAACTGTTGATTTAAATTCCATTTTTTGCTAGTCATCACTGAACCAAAAAAATTCTTAAACTGTCGACTAATATTCAATAACTTTGCTACTCATCACTGAATCGAATTAATTCTAAACCAATTGATTAATTGGTACATCGGTGAATCAAATAACATAAACAAATAAAAATAAGAAATGAAAACTTCCCACGCCACGCTGCTCCATTTCTCCACAAATTATTTTTCATGTTACATTGCTTGTGATTATGTGAAAAATAAAATTCGATTACTAAAATAACACTCGAATTAGTACCAAAATTTCCGCGGCATATTCCACTGTTCTTATTTATATCCAAAAAAAATTCGTGCTACTTTTCTTAAAAAAAAACAGCACAAAAAAGTAGGCAGTGCAGCGCTGGGAACCTTGCAATGCCTCCTAGGCGCTGCATGGGTAGTACAGCGCCGTCCGGCCGCTGCACCTGCCATTCCGCCACTCCCTCCAGCTGCATGGGGCTAGTTAACACGAATATGAAAAGCTAAAATTACAAAATATGAAGTGTAAGCAGCTACATACATCAAGATGTCAATACATCAAATTCTCAGCAGGAGGTGCAGTGCACCTTGCGGCTGTTTTTTATTATAAAAATAATTTTCGCAGCATGTTTTCACTGTTTTAATTAAAAAATAAAAAATCAGGGGAGTGCAGAGCCCCTAGGGCACTGCATTTGGCGACCGCACCTGAGAGGCGCTGTTCTTGCGTGCAACGCCTCTAGGCCATGGTTTTTATCCGTTGCAGCGACTGAGAGGCGCAAGGAGGACTATTTTGGCTATTTTGTACGAACGAAATCTATTTTCGTAATAAAATTTTTCAATAGAGTTAGTACACTAAAAAATTTCACGAAGAAGGTTGGTGAATTAGACGAACACATTAAAACCTACCATCAGTGATTCCAAGGTAACTGCAGCCGGCCAAAGGTAGATGTAGAGGCACGTTACGCACGTACACACGAAAACGCCCAAGTAATAATAATAATAATAATAATAATAATAATAATAATAATAATATAATTGATCAATGCCGCGTAGATACATAGCCACCCCAGTGGTCCAGAGCAAGCAGCAGCGCAAGGGCTCGCGTTCTACTGGGCAATGAGTGGGGAGGCCATGTACTGGTGGTACACACTAGTCTTCTAGCCAACCGAAAAGCATCACAAGATCCATCGATGATACAGTGAAGTGGTTAGCTGGCCAGCAATGGCTGGCAGTCCAGCTGCTCCTCGGTTCTGCCAAAAAGGAAAAGACTGAAACCGACTTCATCTGCTTGTGTCTTATCCAGCTGATCATCAGTGTCTGGGATCTGCTGTCCTGGAGTAGTGTGATATCCTCCGTTCTCCCTAGCATCTAGGCTCAAAATTCTCATCTAGATATCCTTACTACAACTCCCCCTGTCTTCCACCTCGCAACATCGTCGAGAGAACTGAGAACCCAAGAGCACTAAAGCAAATTATGTTAGGATTAAGCTGTTCAACAGGTTTCTAGGCTAGGCTGATCCGTCCGGCCGTGCGTTCCTACGATGGAAACCTTCCAGAGCACTGCACTGCTGAAGTAACTATCGTAATGCAGAATTGCAGACTATGCAGTTGCACCAGGTACTATGTCTGTACCTAACTAAGCCATGCTGATCTACAGCACCACTGCATGTGTAGTGTAGTACTCCACGACTCCATGTAAGTACGCAGCTTACACTCGAGATGGCTCATCGCGCGCGCTCGACCATGAGTTAACAGTGGAAGTAGGTGAGCACTATTGATGCGCTCCTGTTCGTCCACATGAGCACTGAGCAGATAGATCTCCCATCCATCTCGTCGATCGAGCTCCGGTCCGGCCCCGGCGCCCCGCTGTTTGTGCTGGTCCCGTCTTCGACTCCGGTGAAGGCTGGCCAGCTGCATGCCCTCTCGATCTCTAGCTTTGGCAGGCAGCAGCAGCATGCATGCAGACGCGAAAGATAGGGCGATCTCGCTCGGAATAGGAGCCGTGGTCCTCACGGCCAGAAAGGCGCTCGCTGGTGGCCGTGCGGCAGGCAGTACCTGCACAGACCCAGAGATGAGGAGCTAGCTTTGAGCATGCCTTTGTCTGCTATCAGTGGCAGGCAAAACCGACACCCGCATGATACAAATGAAAAAAAAATTGGACTGCAGGCAATCACCTTCTTGGTGGATATACAGGCTATATATATCAGAAAGAGGTGTTTGCTACAAGAATATCATCAATAAGAGGTGCTTCTATCATCAATGAAGGATAGATGATCACTATCATCAATAAGAGGTGCAGCTTAAAAAAAAATAATACATGAAAGCACCGTCAAATATATGTGATACCAGAAACATCCAAATGGGTATTTCAAAACACAGATTTCTCTTGACGTCCCAGCCCAGGGAGAAATTGGGCCTACAGGTACACCCAGGCCCAATTTCAGCGGCTCTTTGAAGAGACTTGTCAGTGGCATATTGACCCCTTATTTTCGGCCCATTTCATCCATACACGTAGGCCGGAAAAGATTGTCGCATCCGGCCTGGCGCCAATGTGCTTAGCCCGACCACACAGCACAACATTCATATAACGCTGAGAACGTTGGAGAAGAAGTTTCGCCCAAGTGACGGGCTTTTTGCTGCTGGGCCAAGGTACAAAGCCCATCCCGATTTGAACAATACGTCGGATTACACAGACTTGCAGTGGCGAATACTGACTTGACTTGTGGCCAAGAACACCACTGCACCACTTGTGTTCAGCTCCTGGGTCAACATGGTGCCGAAGACTACATCAAACTACCTTTTCCAATTTAATATAATAATATATATTAATAAACACACATGTTTAACTATATATATATACACCAAATATTACTTATAATATTACTCTAAATATATAGTAGTTGACACCAGAATTCGGCGCATATCCGACTTGGCAAGGATGAATGATTTGGAAAAAAATTGATTTGGGAACTGAGAATAAAATCGGAATAAAGCCGATATCAGGTTCAAAGGAAGATTAATTTGGAAAGTTAAGATTGATACGGACGGTGTTTTATAGTCCAAGGAGGACACGGTTGAACTGGCTACTATAAAAGAAGACAATGGGCAATATATATAGGGACAACAATCAATCAACCAACAATCGCTCTACTTTTTATTTACTTTTTCATTGACTAGGAACTAGCCTTTAGATTTGTAATCTTTTCTCTATAATTCACCTTGATCAATAAAGTTGCGTATCACCGATTTTGATTATTGTCGACTTACAAGCCCCAGGTTTTGCCTTTTCTTCACTCTTGTTGCGCATCGCCTTTTTCGAGAAAAATCAACCCTTATCTTCGATCTAATCAACTCAATCAGGCTGTTTAGATCTATATGTTACCTTTAGCCTAATCGGCTCGAGTAGCTGTTTAGATCTAACTATCATTGATGGACTAATCGGCTTAACAGCTAATTAGACTATCTCGTTTTCTTGCCGATTGCAGAATCAAATCGGCTGGTATGCCCGTACCCAAATTAAACATAGTGTTTGCCTGTGCTGATTGCCGATCAACCCTTCATCACGTTTTCGGTGTCAACACACTTTTGGTATGACCAGTGGGACAATCGATGACGATGTCTTCTACAGAAAAATAGATCTCTCCATCCGATATCAACACAGAGGTCATAATTGTCCCTATAATGGACGATCTATCGGATGAGCAGCGCAAAGAGATTGAAGATCGAAAATCTGTACTAGAGGAGATGATGCTAAGTTGTTTTCAAAAAACTCAACGTGGCGTCACTCAAAAAACTGTGTTACCCGTAGTAAATTTCATTGATGATAAATCGGCTAAAACTGCTCCACGAGGTAAATCGGTAAGCCGATATCTCCCAGCTCAAACTGAATTATCAGACAAGATCAATCAATCTATACATCAAGCTCTCATAAACCAATCATCGGCTCTGGTGACGACGCTTCAATCGATGATTGCCAACAGCGTTAAGACAGTAGGAGAAGAATTAGTATCGGCCAAAGTCCTCTTTGAGCCAGTGCAACCATTGCCAAATTACCTGATTTACTCTGTGACACCTAATACATGTAGCCCTGGACTGAGTTCATCGGCTCCCGTTTCGACCATGGTGTCGACGCAACCAACCGTGGTTTTATCAAGAGATGCCACCTTGGGAGGAATCCTACATTATCGCACGCACACAGACGGAGCCAAAAGTTCTCAAAGTAATCTACACACCGTCGGTGCCTTTCTATGTGTTCCCAACATCGAGGGTCAGGCCGACGGAATCACCTTCACGGCCACAAACACACTGAGCCGATTCTACTGCAAGATCCAACACCTTACAGGGTTGTAACGTACGGTGAGCCCTTTGCCCTACAACCTGAGCCGACGTTTGGCAGGCAAAACGTCAGCTATGAGCAAACATGTTTGCAATTGCCACCTCAGGTGCCGCACCAACCTGAGTTCGCACTTTGGGGGGGGGGCAGCATGCCGATTTTTCTCATAATTGGCAAGCACCGCAATCAAGAGTAGCATCGGCCAAAGAGACTGATTGGATCGAAGCTATTAGCGTGGTGTTGCGAGATTAGTTTGGTATCCAGCCAAAGGGGCGGACTATCGGCTACCAAAAGTCATATCCAGATTATATTGATCATATCTCGTACCTTAACGGTTATAGGGTCCCTGATTTCACGAAGTTTTTGGGAGATAACTCAATGACAACTCTGTAACACATCGGGTGCTTTGTTGTGTGGTGAGGCAGCGCAGTCCGACGGTCTTAAGGTAAAGCCGTTCTCATTATCATTATCTGGGGAAGCTTTTACTTGGTTCACACTGTTGCCTCCGAATTCGGTCAATACTTGGGCCAATTTGGAAAGCCGATTTTGTACTTTTTTCAGGAGCTTGGAATTGAGGATTTCTAATTTAAACTCTGTTCGACAGAGTTCAGGGAATCGATAACGTATTATGTTAAAAGGTTTTGGGACATTAGAAATATGTGCTTTAGTGTTACTTTACCCGATAATCAGTTGGTCGATTTGGCTTTTCAAGGGCTAATTTCTCCCTTGAAAGAGAAATTTGGCGGTCAGGAATTCACCTATTTAAGTCACCTGCTACATAGAGTATCGGCTCAAGAGAGTCAATTCTTTGAAAATGGCTTTAAAGATATGTTTAAAAGTAATAAAGATAAAGAGAAGGCTAAAGTTAACCTTATTGAATACGAGTCTGGTGATACGTTTGATGAGGAAGAAGCTGAGGTAAATGTGGCCAGTGGATCAACGGGAACAAGAAATCTTTGGTCTGCTCTTGGCTTAAATCGACTAAAGCTAAGTTGGAAATTAAATATGCTTTTGATGTGACCAAATGTGATCTTATTTTTTATTTACTGCTACAAGAAAAGATTATACGATTGCCTGATGGTCACACATTACCATCAATTGAAGAAATTAAGAAATAAAGGTATTACAAATGGCATCAATCTTTTTTCACATAATACTAACGATTGCAATATTTTTCGTTAGCATATACAATTAGCTATGGAAGACGGTCAGCTAAAATTTGCCGAGGAGGCTGCAATGTAACTGTATGCCAATCCTTTTTCGGTCAATATAGTCAGTTGCTCGGCAAAGGAGAAAGAATTGGTGTGGGATGCTAGGTCCGACCAGATCCGTTTGCTATCAACATTAGCTAAAGCATCTCGACAGGTCGATGTGAAGACAACCATGGAAGGCAATGAGATAATCAAGATCACGGTTGTGTCTATTCGGATCGAGATCAATTTCGAAGGCAAAAATTCAAAGACAGTGAAACCAAGAGGAAAGCTCGAAATCGGCAGGTGGTGCAAATCTGAGAGGCCTCTACCACTACAGAAGCCGATACACAATAATAAACCGATGTTCTCCCAATTGTTGGCTAAGTATGAAGGGCGGAGTCAGAGACAACAGCAATCCCCCTCGTCGACCAGTGAGCACATATCGGCCAAGTGCTACTGAGTGCTCATGAGCGATGCCCCTTTTGGTGGTTTTGTTGGGAAAGGGAATTAGCTTTACCCTCGTCATACATTTGTATGATGCAACACTACCTAGGGCAGAGCGATGAGCATCGCCGGTTGGTAAAGGAAAGGTCTAAATCAACCCAAGGCCGACGGGTTGATGATTGAAGAAGGCTGGTCCGTGAAAGGATATCTGAGCTGGTTCAAGAACGGTAGCAATTAGAACAAGGACATAATGAGATGGCCAATCTGAAACTGGCAGGTAAAGTATGAAAACCGATAGAGATCGAGCCATGATGATGTCCTCCCGGTATGAGAAACTCATAGAGAAGGTGGCTTCAACGCTCGAGGAGTTAAGAGTTGAGGGAAGACGACTATAAAAATAGGAGGAACAAAGATTTCAATGAGCTTCATCCTATCAAGCCTGTAAAAGAGGAACGGAGAAAAAGGGAAGTCGTTTGGGAAGAATTTGATTCAGCCGACGACTTGGATTCCCCTATTACTCGTAATGATTCTCCACCACTGATGGACATCAATATGGTATTCACACTGCCTGCAGAATTCAGGGTATATAAAGCATCAACTAAAGAATCATGTGTCCAGTTATGCTTTGGATCGCAGGAGGACATCAAGAGATGGATTTGCCTAGACCCGGTGAGACTAGGTGGGGCTCTCATTATAAAACTATTGTCAACATTATTGCTATGTATCCCACAATCCGCGATGTACTCATCACTCTTGGTAATGATGCTTCATAAATGGGGTATTGGCCAAAAATACATACTATGATTGGAGTATTTGAGTCATTTGACTTTATTTTCAGTGCACACTTAATGCTTGTTATTCTTAGATATACAAATGATTTATCCGAGTGTTTGCAAAGAAGAGAGCAAGATATTCTTAATGCAATCTCACTTGTTACCGTGGCGAAGAGTAGAATGCAACAATTGAGGTCTGATGGCTGGAATCAGTTCTTTCAAAGGGTCACTTTATTTTGCAATAAACATGGTGTCCAAGTTCCTGATATGAAGGGTAATTATGTGCCTTATGGAAGATCAACACGGTTTGCCCGAAACCAAATAAATGATGATCACTTCAGAAGAGAAGTATATATTGGAGTCATTGATCAAATTAGTCAAGAGCTTGATAATCGGTTTGATGAGGTTAATATGGAGTTGCTTTCTTGTATGTCAGCCTTCAATCCTATCGACTCGTTTGCTTCTTTTAATGCACAGAAGGTGCGTAGACTTGCTGAGTTCTACCCTAATGACATCGTCTCAAGTACCGATTCGATAAAGCTTGAGTTGCAACTTGATAATTATATTGACAACATAAGACTAGATGATAGATTCAAAGGTCTAGAGAATCTTGTTAATGTCTCAGTTAAGTTTGTTGAAACAAAGAAGCATATAGTTTATGATTTGCTTTACTTGCTTCTGAAATTGGTATTACTTCTACCGGTAGCGACGGCAAGTGTTGAGAGGGTATTTTCTGCAATGAGTTTAGTCAAAAGTAAGTCGAGAAATAAGATGTGTGATAGTCATTTGGATGATTGTCTAGTCACATTTATTAAGTAAGATATTTTCTTCTAAGTTGATGAAAATGATATAATCAAGAGTTTCATAGCTATTAGAAGGCGGAGGCCAGACAAGAAGTAATATTGTATTCTTTGAACTATTATAGGTGCGTAAGCTTCTTTTATGCATATTTCATACTTAAAATGTTTGAACTATTTATATTGTAATTTATACTTGTATTATCATGTTTCTAGTTATTTTATTTTATACTCGTATACCGAATTTCTCAATAATAATTGTAGTTGTTTACCGAATTATTCATTGGATTTTACCGAATTGTATATTATAGCATTAGGTCGACGTACCCTAACTTAGGCTGTGTTTGTTTAGGCTTTTGCTTAGGCTTATTTGGCTTCTAGACCTTCATAAGTCACAAGCCAAAACAAAACAGTAATTTTTCAGCTAATTTGGAGAGAAGCTCCACCAATTTGCACTACACGAGAAGCAAGAAAACGATGCTTCTGGCCGGGCCGAGCTTGAAAATCCCACTTCCCTGCAGTACCCTTGCAACTTGATCTTATTTACAAAAATTGCCATCCCCTTCATCAAGTCTCTTCCAGCCCAAATTTCTCCAAGAGCCGCCTAGCTTCTTCCACCCAAAGAGCCTTCTCCTCCAAAGACCAAATTTAAATAAACACAAACTTTAGGCCCGCTTGGTACTGCCTGCATTCTAGTAGAAACGGAAACGGTTCTAGATTCTTGGTAGAAACGTTTCAGGTAGAATCAGAATCGCTTTCTGCAAACCGTTTGGTACGGTTCCAGATTCTAGTAGAAACTAGTGAAACGGGATTGAGGCTTGAGGGTGATTCAACCACGGTGTGGAAAAAGAAGAAACGTTTCGAGGAGAATCGTTCCGAGTTTTAGCCTGTTTGGTTGGGTTTCTCCCAGATTCTAGTAGAAACAGCTCAGTTCCAGGTTGCCAAACGGGGCCTTAGAATCGTAGATCCACCGTTGATTGAAATGGATATAACTGGTGTTGTCGAGTGCCATACAGATACAATGTTACTATCGATTAGTACCAGTGATAAACTGATAATTGTGGTTGGTGTGGAGCCAAGCGTGACTTGGAAAGTCACAGGAACTAGTGCGGCCAGGCACATGTAGCCAAGCACTAAAGTCCACCAGTTGGCATAAAAGTACAGATTTCCGGATCGGTATCCAAGGCTGCTAGGCAGTTTACTCCACTATTTATATCGACGGCACTACAGTTCTACGTATGGGCCTTACATAATTTCCCTATTGGATACAGTAGAATTATAGGTATGGATAAGAATAGGACGGAGATTATATAGCCTATGCTGCTTATTGACCGTGACAGGATTAACTCGACGATCCAAACAAAAACCTTGTTTTGAACATACAAATCGAAGATCCAGATTAATGAGCTGTTCATTATTATTATTGCTACTTATTTAATGATGTTTCAACCTACTTATTATATTCAACTAAATATATTACTTTAATATAAAACAACCTTATCATCCATTCTTTTATAATAGATCTTACATATAGTTATAATAGAATTGCAATTTGTGCATAACTTGTTAAATGCTTTATAGAATTGTAATCTATGCATAACTTGTTGAATGATTTATGTACTAATCTCTATCGCAACAAATCCATCAGTTGAGGAGTTTGCACCTTGTCAGATGCTTGGGACATGTTGATATATAACCCACCCAAGTTATTTTTGTTATGCGACATGTTGATATGTAACCCACCCAAGTTATTTTTGTTCTGTTGTAGTTTTCTTGAAGTTAAAATCATGTGCGGCCTAATAAGTGTAAAATTGACTTAAAAGTCATTCAACCATCTTTTACCTAATCAATATAGTTTTTTTTTATATGTTTGTTGTGTATAATTTGATCAAATGTTCTCACTGTGTGCACTAGCGTAATTCTAGACTAATGTAGTATACATAAATGGTCCGAATTTGCATATTTAGAACCTGACAAATAGGTAATATCATAGCCTCTAAGAAGAAAAATTAACTTACAAGTTTAATAAGTTCTTAGCTTATCTTATCTCTCTAATTCTTTCTTTTTGCCAAAAAATTACTTTTCCTTTCCCCTATTGGTTTAAACTGAAATATTACACTAAGTTGTCTTTAATAGATGATAATACTTCGTACTTATAGAGAGTGCACCGGAAGTTATGTTGTTGTACTATGAAAGATTTTGCAAGCATTCGCTGATTATGAGATGCCACTTTACAAAGGATCCTACTACAGTGAATGATCGAGGTCGTGGTATGCCAGGGTTCACAAAATCGATTTGGCGATTTTCGGATGAACAGTAATTTTTGATAATCGCAAAAACCGAGTCAAAAATCGGATAAAGTCAAAAACCAATTTTTTTTTTCAAAAAAATTCATCGATTTTCGTGGAAAATCGACGACCTTGTTGAACTTTTTGTGCAATCGATTTTTAGTAGCGATTTTCGACGTTTTTTTTTTTACGAAAATCGACCTATTTCCACCGATTTTTGACCGGTTTTTGACACGTAAATTTTTTCAAATTATTTTTTGAATCGGATCGGTTTATCGACTGGTTTTTGGTATCGGACAGCGGTGATATGGGCGAAAATCGTGAAAATCGTCGATTTTGTGAACCCTGTGGTATGCTATTTAAAATTACCATGCATGCTCGAAAGAATGTTAAGTCGTCCTATCTGCCTCACTGTTAGAAGGCTTACTTTCGAAGCTGGTATCTAAGAATCTTCATGGTTTGAATTAGTATGTATCTACACCGTACTGTTAGAAGGCTTACTTTCGAAGCTGATATCCAAGAATCTTCACATCTTGTGTTAGTATGTATCTGCAATAGGCATGCCGGTGAGTTGTGACAAACAGTGTTTAGATTTCATCCCTCAAGTGATATCTAGGTATTATGGTGCGATTAACTTTATGATCACCTATCTCAGGCTCTAAAGGATGTAACACTGCAATAGGTAGCCTAGGAATTCCTATTAGCGTGGACTAGTGTGTTTGGTTCATGGGATGAGGTTGAATGAGATGGGATAATCCTGCACCATTTGGTTCTATTATTTTAGGTATTATTTTGGGTGAATAAGATGGTTCAGCATGTAGAGAGAATATTCTTCAAATTGGTATCACTTGATTCAGGATGGGATGGTTCCATTTAAGCAACCAGATGCATAGATGGTGAGAGAAAAAATGCATGAGTAAAAGTGCTTTAAAAGAGATACAAAATAGCTGCATAGAGAAATGCATTTTGGGATAGTTTTACAAAGCAAATAGCTGTAAACTGTACCACAAGACGGGGAGGCGAACGCAAAATGGAGACTCACCGAGCGCCTCAACGCAAAAACGATGATGTGGACACCCTCGAAAGCTCCGAAACCTCCGGATTATAATATAAGTAGTATATGACAACATTAGGGGAAGAAGAATAATCATAATTTAGTCCACTTAACATCAGAAGGCACTACAGGCCTACCCAGCTGCAAAAATTACAGAATAGTTAGCTGGCATGAGTGCACGACAGATTGAACTGGGAATGACAAGACTGCAGGTAATGGCCGTAATGCTACCACTTGGAGCTACATTGTCCGAACGGGCAATCTGTCTATGATCAAAAAAGGTTTGGTGAATTGTTATCTTACATTATTAATACCTTATGATAGTACCTCCTCTAAGGAAAAAGTCCATTAGAAGATTAACAAAAAAATCATTACCAAATAGCTGAATGGAGCACCACATTACCAAATAGCTGAATGGAGCACCACATAACTTGTATTTAGGGGGCAAAGACTCAAATACTTGCATGTAGGGAATGCTTGTGTCGTTCGAAGCTGAATGGATAGGTGACGACACCAGCAGTTAAGTAACTAGCTTCCTTTGATATATGTGCAACCACTGGAGCAGCACCGGATCCAGTAGCACCTCCCTCCCATTCCAGCTGTTATGAAGACACAGTTTATCTCGAGTTTCATGAGCTTGAGCCAGAGCAAAAGGATTGTCCTAAATAGGCAATAATTTGAATCGTAGACTTGTATATTTCAAGGAAGATACTGAAGTCTACAGAAAAGGCAATAGAAACACGTTCAGCTGAACACTGAAAAGGCAAAGTAGGATTCAACCTTTAAAAATAACTTTTTCTTGTGGATTTCTACTGAGACAAAACAAGCAGGAAGGCAGCTGAAGTATTAACCAACAATCGTATAGGTAACATCTAAAGGCACAATTTTATGGATTGCAAAAGTCTATTTGTTATCTCTATTAAGGTCAATAGTATGTTAGTAACAATTCAAGATTCCAACAAAATGAAGCTAAAACATACATCCTGGTAAACATTCTCAATACTTCGAATCTAAATTCACCCAGTGCACACAATGTCCAACACCCATCCGAAATACGATTGGATCAGAACTGAGAACCACATCTCAAAACCCAGGTTCCCATAAAAACAGCTAAACACAGGATCTAGCGGGCACATCCGCCGCATTGGCACCCCCAAATCCAATCAGTAGCACTTACAAGATTCGATTTTTTCCCAACATGGCTACGAACTAACCGCAAATTTCGCTGTCATGTCGAGCAAAGAAAGCATAAGAAAGGCTTGATGTTGATCACTTCCCGCGTGTGCGAATCCGGATGAGGGAGACCTTGGCCTACGCTTCAGCCTCGACGGTGACGGCGGCGCGCAGCAGGCAGGCCGGGCGAAGCGCGCACGGGGAACGCGGCGAGCGGGGTGGAGCGGAGCGAGGGAAGCGTGGAGGACGCGTCGCGCGACGAGGGAGGCTGCGGCTCGTGTGCGCTGCTCGCCGTGAGGTGGGGACGATGCGTCTGCGACTGCGAGGGGTCTGCTGGAGGTCGCAGTTGGCAGGAAGGAGGCGCGTCGACAACAGGCAGATCGTGGGGGCGAGCGCACCGAGCGAAACGTGGCCCGCGCGAGCTCGCCGGAAGCTTCACGGGGCAGCACGTGTGGAGTGAATCGCGACGAAGTCGGTGAGCGAGGGGGAGATTCGATCATTCGCACTTTTTTTAGTGCAGTTGTTACTTGCTTGCTCTGTATGTCTTACTGATATGATATGTGGTTCTAGAATCTGTATGTGAGTTAGATATTATAGGATAAATGATCAATAATATATATAAGTGGGGGCAAATCATCAATTGATCTGTGAGCGAGGAGCCACGCGAAAAGGTGCGTGTCGTGCTCGTAGCAGGTCAGGAGGATGCTGTTGTGAACAGTAGGATTCATTCGCATTAATCGACGGCGCATCAATGTAATCATACAAATAAAGTATAAACACATATCATGTTAGGGGATAAAATACTCTCTTCGTTAGATTGAACTTTCTGTGCAAGAAAATACCTAATATATAGTAAAGAATATCTGAAGATAAATTCGGATTCGCCCACCAATGATAGATTCCTTCCATACTAGGTAGAGATTCTATTCATATCATAACACTCCTCCTTGGGACAATACCGTGTAATGCACATATCTCATTAAAAACTCCCCAAAACCTATTGCGAAAAAAGGATAAAGAAAAAAGTACATTACACTAGCACTCCGTGTTGCACTAGTTGACTCGTTAAAAATCTTCATGTAAGAAACTTCAGGAAAACTCATTAAGAGAAAAAGAGCACAACACATAACCTTCAGGATATAAAATATGATCCTCATTGTCATTCAAAAGGGGTTATGGTTCAGGGATTTACTCCCCTTAAACTCTGAAAATCTCTAAGTCGTCTTATTCCAATGCCATTAACGCACCTTTGGAAAGTAGACTTTAGTAAATATCTTGTGAATAAATATGCAAGATTTTCACATGACTTAGTTTGCATTATTTTTATCTCACCATTCTTTTAGAGTTCGCAATTGGCAGGAAGGAGGCACGTTGACAACCAGGCAAATCATGGGGGCGAGTGCACTGAGCAAAACGTGGGCCGCGCATCCCAATATATAGTAGAGAACCATTGAAGATAAATTCCAATTCACCCACCAATGATAGAGTTCTTCCATACTACGACAGGGATTTATCCATATCATAACACTCCCTTTTGGGCGAATACCGGGTAATGCACATACCTCATTAAAAACTCCTCCCAAAACCCATTAGGAAAAAAGGGATAGAAAAAGGAGTACATTGCACTCGCACTCCGTGTTGCACTAGTTGCCTCGTTAAAAACCTTCATGTGAGAAACTTTAGGAAAACTCACTAAGAGAAAAAGGGCACAACTCACAACCTTCAGGATATAAAATATGATCTTCAATATTATGCAAAAGGGGTTATGGTTCAGGGATTTACTCCCTCCTGAACTTTGCAAATTTCTAAATCACCTCATTCCAATGCCATTAACGCACATTTGAAAAATAGACTTTAAGCATGTTTGGGCGAGCTGTAGCTTTTCTAAAACGCTATCTTTTGGCTTTCTGGGCTGAAAAGTAACTATAGTTTTTTTTATAAGAGATCATTTGACAAAAAAACTAATTTCCCTCAGCAATAAGCTGCAAAAACAGGTCGAACCCAGCTTTTAACTTTTGGCTTTCATCTTTTACCTATAACTTAGCCACTTAAAAGTTGAGCTGTTTGGAGGGGCTTGCTAACATTTTTGGAAGTTGAGTAGGTTATGAATCTCCGTCAATAATTAAATATCTTGAGCCTATGACTTGAGATTTGTTCACGGCTCGGTACACTGATTGTATTTTTTATGAGGATAATTTTTCGGCATTAGGTAGGGCTGGAAAAAAAGCTCGTGGCTCGTGGCTCGGCTCGGGCTCGCCCGAGCCTGGCTCGGCTCGCACAGGCTCGTGGCTCGGATCGAGCTCGAGCCGAGCCTGTTTTTCAGGCTCGCAAAAACACCGAGCCGGCTCGCGAGCCAAATTGGCTCGGCGGCTTAACCCATACAGGGAATTTAGTATGACTAATGACTTATATTTTTAGAAAAAAGATGATGAAGATGATGTTGAGACAATTCCATTTCCTACAAGTGTGATAGAGAGCAACTAAGCAACTACTATTATTTAGTAGTAATTAGTAAGTTAATATTATTCACTGCAAATACATGAATTATTGTATAAATATTTAATTTTCTAATAAAATGTTCTGGCTCGGCGAGCCAACGAGCCGGGCCATGAGCCGAGCCCGAGCCGAGCCGAGCGGTTTTTTGGGCTCGCCAGTGGTCGAGCCGAGCCTGGCTCGGCTCGCCATCGATCGAGCCGCAAGATTGAGCCGAGCCGAGCCGGGCTCGGCCAAGCTTCAAATTTCTAGCATTAGGGGGAGATAAGTACAACATCAAAGAATGTCGGAAAATTGATTGGAATGTTACTGGCATTCAGTCCTTAGATCCACGCACTAAAGAAACCGAACTTGAAGTTCAAAGGATAATAAATCTGTAACAAATAGCTAATAATCTGTCAGATGTCTTTAGTGATCATAAGGGAGTGATAAAATCTCATATACCTACAGTAAACACACCTAAAAGAGTGAAAAATACCCTTGAAGGATATTGAACTCACTCTTGCCGAGGGAGAGGCCTCCAGGTGCACAGGACTCAATTTCGTGAAGACGTCTGTAGAAACAAAGGATCAAGCAAATGAGATCACTACCTGTGACAGTGGAAGAAACTCAACCTGATGTTGAGAAAATCCCTGAAGTGAGCCATCCTGCAGATGGTAATATCCTTGAAGTGACGCATTCTGAAGATGATAACCCCAGCGTAAATTTGCGTGCACAATCTAATGCTGAGAAGTCAGAACACCTAAACTCCATTGTTACAGGAAATCACGAGGAGCTGGAAGAAATAAATGAATAAATATCCACCAATTATGTAGATTCAGGAGAATTATATAAGAGAAAGACTATATTTGCCGACATTTATTTTGCCAAATGGTGATATATAAAGCGAGGCTTGTAGCACAAGGGTATTCGCAGAGACCCGGTATTGATTACGATAAATCATATTCTCCTATAATGAGTGGAATAGCGTTCCGATATTTAATATCAATGGCAGCAAGCTTAAATTTAACTATGTAGTTGATGGATGTAGTGACTACATTTATATGGGTCATTGGATACGGATATTTACATGAGAGTCCCTGAATGAGTCATAGTTCCGAATCCTAATAATCGCAACATGTATAGCGTCAAACTGCAGAGATCGCTATACTGATTAAAACAGTCGGGAAGGATGTGGTACAAACGACTTAGTGAATTCCTCCTGAAGAAGGGATATTAAAATAATGATGATTATCCCTGTGAGTTCGTAGAGAAATCCTCCTGAAGAAGGGATATTAAAATAATGATGATTTTGTATCATCTCGGTATTTGTTGATGATATGAATATCATCGGAACCACAGGGGGATAAAGGACGCAAGTGCTTACCTCACGACGGAATTTGAGATGAAGGATTTGGGTAAAACTAGATTTTGCTTAGGTTTGCAGTTTGGGCATTTTCTAGAAGGAATTTTTGTACACCAGTCTGCCTATACTAAGAAGGTATTGGAAAGATTTAATATGGATAAATCTCATCATTTTAAAAAAACCCATGGTTGTAAGATCCCTTAAAGCGGATAAAGACCCATTTAGACCAAGGATGAAAAATGAGGAAGTCTTAGGATGAAGTCCCATATTTAAGTGTTATTGATGCACTTATGTATCTTACGAATTGCACAAGGGCTGATATTGCATTCGCAGTAAATTTGCTAGCAAGGTACAGTGTAGCCCCAACCAAAAGGCATTGGGCAGGTGTCAAGACTTTACTTAGATACCTCCAAGGTACTCAAGATCTTGGTTTATTTTACCAGAAGAACCAAGATTTAGCCATGGTGGGTATATAGATGCTGGCTATTTGTCTGATCCCCTGTAGTGCCAAATCTCATATTGGTTGTGTTTATCAGCGGTGGTACAGCCATTTCTTGGCGGTCTTTTAAGTAGACCTTGGTAGCTACTTCTACCAACCACTCAGGGATTATACCTTTATATGAAGCCTCACATGAGTGTGTTTGGCTGAGATGTGTAATTAACCATATCCAGAAGTTATGTAATCTTAATACCATCGATACCCCCACCATTATCTATAAGGATAATGCTATTTGTATTGCACAAATGTAAATGGATTATGCAAAGAGCAATATCACGAAGCATATTTCCCTTAAAATTTTCTACTTATGAAATGTGCGTTAATGGTATTGGAATAAGGTGACTTAGATATTTGTAGAGTTCATGAGAAGTAAATCTCTAAACCATAACCTCTTTTTCATGATCCTGAAGATCATATTGTATATCCTGAATATTATAAGTTGCGCTCTTTATTCTTTAGTGAGTTTTCCTAAAGTTACTCACATGAAGGTTTTTTAATGAGTCAACTAGTGTGATACGGAGTGCGGGTGCAATGGACTATTTTCTCCCTCCCTTTTTTCCCACTGGGTTTTGGGAGGAGTTTTTAATGAGATATGTGCATTATGTGTATTCACCCAAAAGGGAGTGTTATGATATAGATAGAATCCATGTTCCAATATAGAAGGACTCTATTTATTGGTGGGCGAATCCGAATTTATCTCCAAGGGTTTTCTACTATATATTGAACAATGACTTATACAGAAAAATCAATCAATAAAGAGACAACTTTGCCCCGTACTTTTGTGTGTGTTTCTACTTTCATTCCTATTTTTATTCGTGTGTTCATGTAGGCGTGCTGTCGATTGATGCGGTGAACACTTACATTTTACAATAGATTCACCTAATACCAAATAAAGCCTAAATATATGTTATCTTAGAAGATGCCCAGTCAAACATTCTAAAGGTTTGATCGTCAATTTGTAAAAATTATCAAGATGAACCGTATAAATATGGTATTGCTAGATTCATTAATGCAATATATTTTATGAAATATATTTTTCCTAATTTATATATATAAAAAATATATTATAAAATAAACTATAGCTTAAGAGCGCTTCTTTAATGGAAATTAATACCATTCGATTAACCAGAGTACACGGCTAAAAAATGCTTCCAAATCCTCTCCGCCCCTAGTACCACCGTCCTGCGCATCGCACCATTGTAAAACGTTGTAGATCAAACACAATACATTAATCGAATAGGCGGAACAATCACAAAAAATATATAATGTATATAGAGCCAAAACTCTTTTCACTTTATTAGATTGATCTTCCTAGAGCATGTACAATAGTAAAGACGAGTGTTATCTATATACTCTTCCATATCATCTAAATATAAAACTAAAGACATCATATACTAAAGACATCATATACAATAGATGCTATTTTAAGGTTGTTTGTATGAGATTCTACAATCTTTTAATTATAGCATGAAAAAGTATTTATTATAGATAATAACTCACATAATATTATTTTATGTTGTCTATATGGTTGTCTTTTTATGAAAAAATAGTTATATTCTCTCTTTTCTCCTCTCTTTCGTGTCAACGGAAATCTTAGATGGTAAAATGTGACGACCCGTCTTTTTAGGGGCAAGTGAGGACATCACAACAGCTAGCCAGGAAGACTAGATATTGGAAAAGACAAGAGTATTTTGCCATACAAAAACGAATTCAACTCTTTTATTCAATAGAGGGCCTAACGGCCGAGCTTTTACAAAAGAGGACGCAGCAGGGCCCGAGTATAATACAACCAAAACACCGCACAGGCAGGGCCTGAGCAAAAAACTAAGACCTTAAAACCAAACAAGATCGCCATCTACGTATTCCTGATACGCTGCAGCTTCTTCATACTCTGAAAGTAGTCGGGGTTTTGCAAGGGTGAGTACGGGAGTACTCAACAAGTCGTACGGAAATTATGAATACTATATGCCAGGGGATAACAAAGGAAGGCAATAGGGTTTAGGTATCTGGATGCAGTTTTATTTGTAACATCATTTTACATTTGAAGCACATACCATAAAATAAGTAGTTAAGGGGGTTTTCCAAGGTTCAACAACACTTAGCCATATTCATAACTTCAACAAAACAATTACTTGAGCTTGGTTATGGGAGCCACCCCCAATTCAAACTTAACTTCATTAACCGGAAGTACGGCGTATTCGAATACCATCATGATTAACTCTGCAGAGATGCTCAGCTTTACCCACAAGATATCTACGACTATTACTGCCAAGCGCTAACAACATGTAACTTAAATACATGCGGCCGGGTCGAGATGATCACACCATTTCGTTAATCATTCCTGTGTTTAGTTGTTCCCGATAGGCCTGACGCTAATCTGGACTCCAAGTCACAATTAGCACCTATCGTTGTGAGAGATGAATGACACTCCTGGCCCATTCTGCTCCACCCCTTTCAGATACTGCCAGGGAGGCCGATCCCTATTCTCCTCAGAGAATAGTACCACCAGTTTAATCAATTTTAATTCAGGAATGATTAATTTACTGAGCTATGTCGGAGATAGGCCACTGACTAGTCCGACCTGTGGTTGAGCGGGAACTTAAGTTATTTACTTTGCTCAAGAGGGTTATTAACCTTACAATGCCAAAGACCAAGCCTTTCAATCCACAAACCCATTCAGGTACTCACGGTACCGGCCACCAGACAAACCAAGGCATAATCATCAGCTGGGGATTGGAATCTCATCCACTCCGGGATTAATCCAATACTGTCCCCCAGACTGTAGCAGTTTTCTCAAACCAACCAAACCAGCGGTTCGATAGCACTTTATTTCCATTTTAAAAAAAAGCATTTGAACTAACTAACTGGATAATAGCAATTAACCTAACCATGGCATAAGTCAAATCTAGGGTTACAAAGGATTTAATATGGTTCAATATTTTTTAAGGAAGTTCCATGAGCAATTTGGCATTATCTAGGTATCATGTCATTCTAAAATAACAGTTTTCCATATTTCAATATACAGCAAAATAATGCGATATAAAATAATTACTAAGTATAACATAGCATGAATAGGTTCAACATGATCAATGGTGTACGGCTTGCCTTGCTCGGCGATCGGATCGGCTGAACTATAGTCGACGTAGTAAATCTTGGGCTCTGTCGGGTCCGGCTCTGTTCAGTCATCATGGTGCTCCTCGAACTGTCCAACGACCGGATCTAGCGCGAAAAGAACGAACGACAATAAATAAACTGAAAACGAAAAGAAACGGAAACAAAAAATGAAAACGAAAATCGGAACCGGGCCGAGAGAGAGAACGGAGGGTAAAATGGTCATTTTGGAATTTTGGAGACGCCAGATTGTAGAGCGGAGGGCATTTTTGGATTCAGTGGGTTGAGATGGTTCGGAAAATGTATTTGGTGTGTCTCCGGGATTTACAAAATTTTTCGAGATTTTTCTGGGATTTTTAAACGAATTTTCGGATTTAAAAATTAATTAAAAATCCAAAAATTTAAAAAGAAAAGAAAAGGGGAACTGTGGCCGTGGGCCAGCAGTACTGGGCCGCACGGCCCATGTGCATGCGGTGAGGGCGAGGCCGGCTGGGCCGGCCCAAACCGAGGCAGCCAAAGGGGAGGGGCGCTTGGCCCGGCTGGGAAAACATGGGAGGTTAGGGTTCCTCCCCTGGGAACCGAGCGGCGGCACGGCGGGGCTCGCCGGCGGCCGGAGACAGAGGAGACGAGGGAGGGGCTCACCGAGGAGGGTGGAGGGGAGCGGTGCGAATTGAGAGGGAGCTCGGTGGGGGCTTTTATAGCCGGGGCGAGGAGATAGGCGAGGCAGCAAGGCACGGACGCGGGCGGGCGTGGCGAAGCTTCAAGGGCAGCGGCGGCGTGGTCGGGAAGACCAGGGCAACGCCACAGAGAAGCGCGGGTCGCAGCTTGGCGGCAGCACAAGGCGAGGGCGCGAGGCGTGAGGCGGCGAGACCGAGGCGAGGGCGACGGCGCTACTGGTCGGGCAGCGACAACGACGCAGTGGCCACCGGCGGGAGAACAGGCCGGACGGCCCAAGAAGCGAAGAAATCGGCCCAAAAGAGGTAAACAAAATTCAAATTTCGTTTTCCAGATTTCCAAATTCAAATCCAAGAACAAGCAAGTGAAGAACCAAATTCATTTCATTTTGAATTTTAGGGTCGTTTCATAAACATAAACAGCTGATATCATCTCATTATATATGTATTTACAGGAAGCTGATATCATATTTATTGTAAAAAAACATAGTACAAATATATTGGAATTCGGGAAAAAAAATAGATTCCATTCAATATCTCAGCGTCTGAACTGTTACATGTCAAGATTCTCAACACGCCCCAGCTTTTAAATTCGCAGCCTCTCCACCCACGTTTTACAACTCCCCCACCACCCAAACACGACGCGCACCACTGCCGGCAATGGCGGCGGCGGCGTACGGTGGCGACTACCTGCGGCAGTTCGAGGAGGAGACGGAATGGTACAACGAGATCTTGCTGAGCGTGGTGGTGCCCGGGGATTGGTGGCGCGGGCTGCCGCACCCGCTGCGGTCGTGGCTGCGCAACTGCATTGGTGGGTACCTCCTCTACTACATCTCCGGCTTCCTCTGGTGCTTCGTCATCTACTACTGGAAACGCCACGCCTACATCCACAAAGGTCCTGCTTCTACCTCCCGACGCTGTTCTGCTTTGACAATTTAGTGGGATTTAGGTGCCTTTGTCACGTCTATTCTGATTCGAGTGGTTTTTGGAGGGGAAATAACGGTAAGATATCCCTCCATCCTATTATATAAGGCATAACTCATACCAACACAGAGATCAAAAAGATGAGAGAGAAATCAGAATAAAAGTTGTACCATTATGAAAGTTAATACCACGTGTGTTTACAAGAGAGAAAAATACGTCGCGTCCTGTATCATGAGACTTACAAAAAATACGGTTGTCTTGTATTTTGAGATGGAGGGAGCAGTAGCTAGCGCGAAAAGGGAAAGGCGCCGCCTTTCGATCCCAAATATCCCTGTTCCGTTTGGAAATTTATCACTTGAGATGTGGGATGCTTCGTACTGATCTTTCATGTGCTCGGCATCGCGTCGCTTTCAATCTACTATATCAGATTAGGTGCTTGTGTCCAGCAATGGCTGGACAAGATTTGGATTAAGGTGCTTGTGTGCAGCAATGGCTGGACAAGATTTGTTGGGGAGCCTTTCGCTCTGTACTATCGATGCCTCTTTTACCTTTCCTTTGGTTGGGGGATGAAGTGGGTTTGGGGATTGCGGTTTCGATTGGATTTCAGCCTCGATGAAAGCTATAAAGATCACTTGAACAGATCTTAAATGATAGAATATGACAATCACTGGACTGGTGGGCAAATGCCATTCTGCTTGTTAAATCGACATAATTGTATACTGTTTCTTCGTAAAGATTTTGGCTTGGCTACGCTGCCATATTGTTCGAACAACCGAACAGCTTGTTGTTTGATCGAGATACTATCTCGTGTAATGAATTCAATTATATATACTGGTGGGCTGAAGGGAGTAGCACCCGGTAACTAAGGATTGATAGTTTAACCAAACTATTCAAAAGATCTGCTTTTTAACTGGTGATGCATTTTTGTGCCATCTTCTTCTGTTATTTCCATCTGCTCATGTTCTTGGCAAGATCACCCATCAGGTTTAGATCAATAGATAAAGAGAGCTTGTAATTTACTGATGTATTTGAACCATTAACTAAGTTTTCTGGTGCTGTTCCAATGCCTTGTCAGGGTTCTGGCATAATTAATTAATTACATTGGCCGACTTCTTAGCTCAATCACATGTTAACAAATGGGCGTTTCTACCAAATTGTCAAAATTCGTGTTTGCTTATGCTTAAATAATTTAGATACTAGTTCTTTTTTTTTATTTGTCCTCGGCAGTGAGCATAATATCCGCCCCTTACACGTGTTGATACAAGAGAACTTGTCGTTCAGGAAGAGATGGGGCAACCTGCGTGGTCGGTTCAAAGGCATGTGGGCATGTGGGCATGTGGCTAGCCTGTCATCTTGGCTTTAGTGGACTTGTGGCCTGTGAGGCTGTGACTGTTGACTTGCATATCCTGTGGGACGAAGATGCTTTTGCGTCCCTTGGTGATGCAAGCCAAGCGGGATTAGAGGTGGGCATCTTAAAGTCAGCCCGGCAAAGGTTTATCGTGTTTCGTGCCTCAACTGTGATGGGCTCGCCGTGCCGTGCTGGGCCTGTTCCAGCCTATTTGCACTATTGTGACGAGAGAAAAGGATCCGAAGACGCACGGGGCTAAGGGAATGAACACAACTATTGGGAGAAAAGAAGTAAATTTTATTCATTCTTGAACAGGTACAGAGTTACTGTCTCGTTAAAAACCTTATACCCCAATGTGGGGTACCCCAATAAGGAAAAGAGTACAATACTTATCGAACCGTCGGTATTGAGGTTGAGTTGTGCCTGGACGCCCTCGCCTGGCCTCCGTTCGGCCGATATCTTCTTCAAGTATGTCTCCACGTGTCGTTTAAGATGACATGTTCCTCCACATGCACATGCAAATAATTCTTCTTAACAATATTTACAAATATCATACAGTACCTCATGCCCGTTTACAATTTCGACAGTTCTATCCATACGTTGCCAGCACCACGCCCGTTGACTGTTGGATATGGACGCCCGTCCTAAATGCATCAATGTAGCGGCATCGGAGCTTGGTGCGGATACCGACATCCGTCCCGGATGCACCGATGTAGTGGCATTAGAACTCGGTGCGAAGCTTGTCTACTCGGGAATGTAAGAGGCATCATCGATGCCGCATACCGCCTAGACGACGATCATCCATACCATAGTCTCCCATGCTGTGGGAGAGTTGCGCATATTGATCTCTTGATCCCGATAAGGGAGATATGGAGAGCGAGGATGTGCTCTCCTGCTCTTTTTTTGTTCGAAACTTAGGACATGAGCTCTGTCAATTCATTAAGAAGAAGGAAAACCTCCGAAGAGAAAAATACAAAGATTACCGCAACTGAAAGCAGTAACAAACACAACCCTCGGCCAATGCTACCGAGCTCACCCGCAAGCGCGGAATACAACCTGAACACAATGCTACGCCGCCCTCGGTCGCAGCAACACACCACCGCCCTGAGCGCTGCCAGCACCGGCGCCACGGGCAAACCATCACTACCGCGAAGAAGCTCAAAGAGCTAATGTTCCTCATCCAGCCTAGTCTCCTTACCCCCCGATCAAGCACGCCTTGTGGAATTCCCCGGCAACCATCGACACATGGCCTTCACCTCCTGCATCACTCGGACGACCTCCAAGCTGGAGCTTCGGCCTCCAACTCCGATGCCCTCGCCTCCTTCTCCTGCTCCTCCTGCACTTCTCGCCAAATACCGAAAGCCGCCGCAGCTCCACCGCCTGAAGAACAGCCGGCGGTTTCCTTCGTCCCAAGTTGGGCCACCACTCTCAGCCCCCGGTGCAGGCTGCGTCCGCCTCACCAACAGCGCCGAGAAGCCCCGCCGTTGAAGTCGTGGAGCCGAGGAGTCTCGCCGTCGCCCGTCCAAGGAAGGGGAACCCACCGACAGACTGAATCTCGCTCGAAACGGCGGATCTTGGGGGAGGAACATCTCAGACCTGGGGAAAAACAGCACCCCGACAACCGCGTCGAGCTGGCTCTGTTGCGCTGGGCTCACCGCATCGTCTTCGCCAGTCCCGAGGACGGCTACGAAGACGACCGGCCTTCTCCTCCTCCCCCGTCGGCAACGAAGGGATTGGAGGAAAAACCACTTGGGGAAGGGTAAAAACCGAAGAAGGATGGTCCCGCCGCCGCCGTCGATGAGCCAGAGGCCACCAGCGGCGACGGCGAGGGGGAGGAGAGCGCGGCGACTACCTTGGTTGAGCTCTTTTGGTGTCGCCTCCGTAGTCGCCTTAGGCGGCTGCGGAGGCCAAGCTCTTTTGCGATGCCAGTGTATTTTGTGTGCTCTACTGCTCTTACTCTTGCCAAATATTTTGTTTTGTAGTGGGAGAGCAAACAGAGAGAACAAACTCAAGAGAGAAGAAAGAGAGAGAAAGCAGAGAGTGAACGGAGAGTAAGGGGTGGAATTGGGTGCTGAGCAAATGAAAACCCGAGGGGCGTTTTATAGCGAGCAAACTCATCAGCCGAATGTTGGAATCGGGCGCGGGATGGAATCAGGCGAATGTTGAAATCATCTGTATTCATTCACGTGTCACATCGTTGTCTGTCTTTGTCGTTCGTGAACATTGCTCTCTCTCTCTCTTTCTCCAGAATCGGCCGAACATTGTTCACTCACTGCGACCCAAAATCTGCTTGTTGCACTGGAATCTCTTTTCCCTCTCTCTCTTCCCACGCCTCCCTCTCCCTCCTCTCTCTTTCCCCGTGCCTGCCTCTTCCACCCCCTCTTTTCTCTCTCTCCCCACCCAGCCGAGTAGTTGACCGGTACCCTCCCCTCCTCCCTATCTCTCTCCCTTTTTCTCTCTCTCCCCACCCAGCCCACCTGAGCTCCCTACCTCCCTCGGACCCTCCGCTGCCCCCCACCCCCTCGGCCTCCGACCCCCTGTTGCCCGTCGGCTTCTCACTACGCCACCGCCACCAGTCGCCCCCTCGATCTCCGACCCCCGCCGAGACACCGCCCGCTGACCTCCCCACTGACGGCGGCTACCCCCTCACCTCCACACAACGGAGGAGGCGGCGTGCGCGGGGCACGGCACCCCCCCCCCCGGCGTTCGGTGTGCCATGTTGGGCCACCCACCGTGCCTAATTGGTAGGCCTGGCATGGCACGCCCGTTCACAAGCATGCTAGGCTGGGCCGGCCGAGCCTCGTGCCCGCCGGTAATGGCCTGGCCCATTGCCCACCTCTAAGCGGGATAGAACCTTTTGAGCTGGATTTCTTGCTTGTTTGGAAATCGAATTCCATTTTGCTGCATGATACTATTCTGTGCAAAAAAATTGTCAGTCCAATTTTTTTGTCCATCATCACTGTTGTATTCGATGTGATTCAGTGTGTTCTAGTCTAAATGAAGGGATTAAATAACTGTATACACATTTTCTGCCCGTGGCAGATGCTTTGGCTGTAGGCCATTCGTCGGAACTAAATGGTCAGCTGGTCAATTATTGTTTTCTGCATACAAATCATTTTCTTATACTCATTTATAAAATGTTGCATCTTTATCCATACTTATCTGATTCTTACCCTCCTAACCGATGACCAGCAATTCTGAATAGATAGCAATACAGCCTATTAGTTATTTTTGCAAAAAAGGGTGAACGTTGGATATGTAAACTAGCACGGGTTGCTTTCTTAAATGGGTAACATGCTGTCATGGTTGCCTAAGACCAAATGAACAGTAGTTTGAGCTTTTAACACTGTTGGAACCAGCCCATGTTAATCCATGCTGATGACGGCATTTATCATGCGCACTTGACTCGTTTTTCCAGTTCCTCCTATGGATTTATTGAGGACAGCTCTGAAACCTTGTGTGTCTAGGTAATATGTGATAAGACTGTACAGGGTGATGCTGAAACCTTATGGCACTTGATGCAGATTCTATCCCTACAGTAGAGGCTATGAAGAAGCAAATAATTGTTGCGTCAAAGGCTATGCCTTTCTACTGTGCTCTTCCAACCGTATCTGAGTACATGATTGAGAGTGGATGGACACGGTGTTTCTTTAATATAAGCGAAATTGGTTGGCCAATGTACCTTATTTATGTGGCCTTATATTGCATCGTTGTGGAGTTTGGAATTTACTGGATGCACAGAGAGTTGCATGACGTAAAGCCATTATACAAGTACCTACATGCAACCCACCACATCTACAACAAGGAGAATACCCTATCACCATTTGCAGGTAAGATTTTAATATCTTATTGAGCTTTTTTGAGTCTTGAATATTTCAAATGCATCTTATATTTGTTTATCGTGCTAGATATAGGACTTCACTGCATCGGAGCTTTACTGCAACAGCCATGGGCAAGATTTTCTGGATAACTGGCACAACTGATGCTGCATGAAAACGTTATGTTTATATTTTGTTAATTTGAAATGCTGAAAATAAATTCATTGCTGAGTATTGTTCTTATCATGCTACCGGTATTTCAGTATACTCTAGTATAGGAGTTTCATTTATGTTCTACTAAACATCTGGATTTTGGAATGTCTTAAACAGTAGGGCACTTCAATTCAAGGTTATGAACCTGGAGGGCTTGCCTTTAGATAACATAATAAAGATATAGTGCTCCAGTGCCAGTGTTTTACTTCTGATTGGTCGATTTTTTTATGATACTCATACTCCTGTGGTGGTGAGAATAGTCTTTTCGTCCAACACACTTCTGATTTATGCATTATGTGCTTTCCAGGACTAGCGTTCCATCCACTGGATGGGATTTTGCAAGCCATACCGCACGTGTTTGCTATCTTCCTTCTCCCAACGCACTTCAGAACACACATTGCTCTCATATTCATAGAGGGTGTGTGGACAGCTAACATCCATGACTGCATCCACGGCAAGGTTTGGCCGGTGATGGGTGCTGGCTATCACACTATTCACCATACAACTTATCGCCACAATTATGGCCACTACACCGTCTGGATGGACTGGCTGTTTGGCACCCTTCGTGAGCCAGAAGATATCCTCAAGGAGGATTGAGTTATTCAACCCTGTGCTATCCTAGTTCGTCTCGGTAGCGCTGTGAAGTGTAAGGGTTTCAATCCGTTGAGGAGTTGTGTTGCCTTTTGAGCATCAATGTGCCATTTCAGTCTGCTAGGTGAAAATAATGTGATTTTTATTTAGCTTTATTCCTCGGGATGCAACGAAATTAAGAGAGATCTTTGATTGCTGGGTTCTAGGTGTCTATCATTCGGCACCGTGATGTCAAAAATGCTTTTCCTCCACCCGAGTTCATTGCTGTTTTCCCACATTTTCCTGTTTCCTACGAACTTGTGTGGGCTGTGGCGTACAGTAGTTAAACATTGGTATGAAATCTCTGGGCATGTTGCTGTTGTCTAAAACAGATTAGAACTGCTTTGCATGTCAATGAGCATGATGAGAGGTTGTAAGTTGGTACCTTTTGTATAGCCACGCATGTTTGCGTGATATAAAAATCTCGTTTTATGGTATCCCTTCAAGTAGTTTATTCATTGAGATTGCATTCGCTAGTTGGGCGAAGTGCGACAACGAAATTCAACAGCAGCTACAGCACTGAAAGTGCCTTTGAGACCAACAAGGCAGGTGTTTTTCCCGGAAAAGGAGATGCTTATTTCCATGTATTTAAACCTGCAAAGTTGATTGAGGAATGCACTTTGTCGGCACTCAAAGATTACAACCCCATGGCCTCTGATCACAAGTTGACGATACCACATGGAATTGTTTTTGGGCTTGCCAATTGCTATCACTATCCATATGAGTGAGACGCCTGACTGAACGATCATAATTTAAAGTTCAGACAATTGACACGCACTGCTCTTTATTTAGATCCAAATAATAAGTACCTGCCATGAAAAGGGCCGAACAGGCCCTGGAACAGTGTCGAAGGTAGCTGAGCAGCCGTAGCAGGCTTAAAAGGAGCAGCCGAATTTTGTTGTGAGTTACAGCTGGGAGTCCAGCCGAAGAAGGCCTTCTGGTATTTCGGCCCACCGAGCGGACGACGCGGGTCTTTGAAAAGGAGGACGAAACAGAGCACGCACAGGCCCAACTGGCCGGGGACTCCGCGTTTACGCGCAGATTCGCCGTCTCATCATGCGCTGTGCAATTTCGTTGCTGGTCGAAACGTGTGATGCTTCTCTCACGTTAATTTCTTTCTGGTAAGATCACGCTCGACAGTGTCATATTGTGCTCCAGTCCAGACTCAGAGTCCAGGCCGGTAATCGTTGCTAAGTTTGTTCAATCAGAGACTACTCCACTTAGGATTGTTCAAAGGAGGGAGGAATGCATTGCTGCATCCATGCATGTATCAGCCGACAAATAAAGCCAGATCTATGCGGCGGTCGAATTCAACGCGGTTTGTGCCATGTCATTGTCGTGATAAGGACGACGTCTACTCGTTCTGATAGAAAGAAATCTATATAAATAAAACAAAGAAAATACTCCACAGTAATCATAAAATAGATTCTAAACATTTTAATGATGTCCACTTATTTTTGATGGGACTAGATTATAACGATTCAGATTAATTATATATAGATATTAGAGTTAGTAACAAATACAATTTATTTCAGTAACTAAAAGTAGAGTTCTATATCAAAGACAATTGTATTCTAATATCTGGTATTGTAGTTATGCGGATAAATATGCTGGTTCGTATCAAAAGAAGAGCCATTTTGTTTCCGGCTGAAGAAAAAAAAACCTTGGCACAATTAAGCTGGTGATTCGATCTGAATAAGACTATCTCTAGCGGATTCCCTTCAGTCTTCAAATCCCTTCGCGGACATATCTCAAGTGCTGCAGTGGATTCCCTTCAGAAGGGATTCGAAAAGATAATCCCTTTAGAAACAGATTCTCTCTCCAATCTCAGAGAGAAATCCCTTCGAGAGGATGCTGCTAGAGATAGTAGAAAATAAAGGGAATAAATATAGGGAAGGAAATGGAATGAAAGAAAATTGCTGGAGATAGTCTAAGTTCTGGTCCAGGCTACAAAACGACTACTCCAGTTTGGATCTTCCCGTTCGCTTTTGCTTTGCTACCTTGTTCTCGCTCTCCTCGGCGTCGTTCCATCAAGAGAAGCCATGGATTAGTAGTAGCAAATCTCCAAGTCTACACGCGGAGAGACTGACGTGTGAAGAAGATTCTCCGGCTTGTCCGTCCCTTGGTCGAGACAAGGATATGATATTTGACGGGTTTTTTTAAATAATACATTTTTAAAAATAAAAATATAGAAAAATACGTTAAAAATAATTATTTGAATATACCTTTATCGCTAATTTATTTGGCGATAGGTCAGTGACAGATTATCTATCGCCAAATGAATTGGCAGCATAAGCCATGTCGCCAGTTCATTTGATAACATGAGCTTCCCATCAGCATGTCACTAATTTAGGTTCTGTTTGGCAGAGCTTCAGATTCTAGTTCCACCTCGGATCTGAAATTTGTAGGTTAAGATAAAATGAATTAAGTTTATATTTTTATTCTAAAATGTAAACAAGATGATCCATCTAAACACTCTTATACCCACAGCTCCAACTCCACGATTTGGTACAACTAGGAATACCCAGTTCCACCAGATTCATGAATCTGATGAAGCTGGAGATCTGCCAAACACCCCCTTAATTGATAACAGAGTTTTATTCAGCCAACAGTTTTATCGCTGATTCATTTGATCAATAGATCTATTTGGCTAGTAGGCTTCTGTCGCCAAATGAATTGGTGATAGAAGCATTGTTGCCGGATCTCATTTAACCACAGTGCTTCTATTGGCAATTGGTATATTTATATAATTATTATTTTTCAATGTATTTTCCAAAATTTTATTTAAAATTGCTTTATATTTTAAAAAAATCGATATTGATGCATCTTCATGTTTGTGCAAAAAAAAAAAAAAAAATCACCCTGTAATAACGACTAGCCGATCGACGTGTCTCAAGCCACACCAGAAGCTAGCTGCAAGGGAAAAACTTGTTTTCGCCGGTTGGATCGGTACGTGTTGTTGAGGTATAATACTACTAGTATGATTAGGTTGGCATCTTTCGTTATCTTGTAGTGGGTGCTAATGTCGATCGATGGGGCGTATGCAAGGAATAATTCGTTCTTTGTTCAATTCTGTGATGCCTTCTTGTTCAAATATTCCACAGTTACTGCAGGTGCTTATCTGCATCCGTGCGGGGTCCTTGAATTTCACCGTGGGCTGGCAGGCATTCAGAGATCTTTCCTTTGATCTACGTGACCGTACTGTAGGCGTGTATAGTGGTATAGATGACAGTTGTCTATAATACATCTTTATATCATACAGACAACATTAAAAACTACTCACACAAGGAATCGTTTATATAGTTGTCTGTAGTAGTCTCTTATTTAATTAATAGATTATCTATATAATAGTACATAAAATATAAAACCGTCTGTAAGACCATCTGTTAAATAATAGATGTCATCTTTCTCTCTACTACTCCTCTCTCCTCTACATCATCTAAATCTTATATAGCATAGTTTTACGGACAGCTAACATGTACCACTGATAGCTAATTGTTGCTAGGTTTGATTTAGAAAGTCGGTGGACAAACCCAGGGTTTACAAAACCGTCGAAAACCGTGGTTTAGACCGTCTCGAGCTGGCTCGACAGCTAAAACTAGTCGGTAAACCTATCAAATTCCAAAAAAGTTCAAAAATCTTGAAAAAAAAAATTATGCGACAAAAAAACAACCAGTTTTTCTGTCAAAATCGCGTTGCAGTGCTGCAAAGGTTAGCACCCGGTCATTCTTCGGTGAAAACCAGTCGATTTTTGATGTTTTTTTAAAAAAATCAAAAATCTTGAATTCTTAACCCTTCGATTTCTGACGATTTTTCGGTTTTTTTTTACTCGATATTTTCAATTTTTAAATTCAATTTTTGAGCGGTTTTTTGGGTATCGATATTGTTAACCCGTGGACAAACGGACCGAAGTCACTGTTTTCTTGGCCAAACATGACAGGGAAATATTTTTCTTTGGACTTTTTCTAATAAATCTGTAGTAAGCCTAATTCATGCAGTTCCGAAAAACTTATCGAGTGCAGTAATGTACTTAGTGAGATATATCTGCTATAAACCTTTCGCTGGGTGCTATCAAACTAGTTTAGTTGATAACATGAGTATATTTACCTTCAGCTGGTGGACAAGGAGGTCGGATGCAGTGCAGACAGCGCGAGATAGTAAAGCTGGGTAGTATGTCACCCCGCGCATATCGTCAAACGCAAGAAACAAAATTTAATCGCTTACACGTAGAATACACGTAGCAGGCGCGCGTTGCTTGTTGCGCAGCACGCTCTATCTCCGTGCCGGAGTCCATGTTGGGAGAGCGCGGTCGGTTACATCTATCGCAGTCGATCCTACGCCCGATTGGGACAAATTGTGATCGATTTCACGCACTTTTCGGTCGCAAAAGTCCCCGCCCATATAGTTTGGCCATGTTTGCTAATATAGGTGGTCATATTTTCCATGCCATTAAAATTTAGCGTATTAAATGTGGCATAGCTTTACAAAAAAATTGAGTAGAATATTTTTTAATCTATTATATATTAAAAACTCACAAGAGTCATTAAGAAAAAAAGAGAAATATGCTAGAAATTCTAAAAAAAAGCAAAACATCTAGCCCTTAATCCGGTGGACCCTAATTACATCCACCATCAGATGTTATTATTTAAAAAAGAAATATCTAACCGTCTATCTAGCGGACCCAAGCTTAGATTAAAAGAACGAGTCCAAGAATCTCCACAACTTATTTTGGTAGAACCAGATTATAACGATGCATACTAATCATATATAGATATTTGAGTTATATAAAAATACACACTTATAAAAAAAATAGTTATATATCATAATCGTATCATAATATCTAGCTGTGCAGTTGCGCGGATAATTATTATAACAAACCAAACACTCTGCGGTACCTCTAATATTAGAGGGGACAAAGTTGGCTACGGAACAAACATGCGTACCTCTTTGGCTTTCAGTAGCCTCATGAGCGGACAGGGTTCCCATGCAGTCTTTAAGTGACTGCAACTTAAGCAGTTGCGACTTGCGAGCGAGTTGTTGGATGGAAAAGGAAAGGTTCGGATTTATCAAAAAGTACTGTAGCAAATGAATTTGAACGATCTAAACCGTTCGCTTGCTCGATTGAACGGTTTACGTCTGTAACTGTAAGGACTACTTAAATTAGGGTCCCACGAAGATTATATTAGTCCTCATCCCTCGTGAGCTTACAGGTGTACTTGCTCGCTGCCGTGGCTGCTGCAATGCTTTTGGAACGGCCTTACCTGCCAAGTGCTGCTAGTACATACTAGTATATACTTACAGTCTGCATAGGAAATTAAGCAGAGCACTAACAGTTGATTAATTAATTGAACACATCACTCTGGAAAAGGACAATTACGACACACGGCGTTGAAGTAACAACCCTGCATGACTGCATCTGCATGTGTCGGTACTTGCGTGGGACTGAGTGGTGAGTGTTGCATCGAAATGGCGACATGTTGATTTGATTCTCTCTTCTTCTTTTTTTGCCGTCGGTCTCTGTCGTGAGTACTGTTTGCACCGAAAAGGTGAGAAGCTTCTCCGTAATATTCACCGTCGGTCCTTGAAGAAGTTTAGTCCTCTGAAAGTAATTACTTTCACCACTAGTAGAATAGAGTAAAGCAGTGTTTGGTTTACTACTGAACTCGAGAATAATGTGAATTAAGCCATACAGTGTATGAGTTGTGTATATGTAACCAGGGGCAGAGCCAGCCCAGGCTCAAGCCCCGGGCTGGACCAACTGATCTTAAATTAAATCTATGTTTTTAATTATTTTTCAATAATTTTTTTAAAAAAATTAATAGGCTTTCGGTACCAGGCCCCGGGCTGCAGCACGTATCCGCCCCTGCATAATCATAAGTTCACAGCAAAGCTCTCGATAGAAAGGTTGCAAAAATCTCCGAGTCCTTCCACACCTAGTCAGCATGGCTATCATCGCGATGCAACTTCTTCCTCTGGCTCGTAAAGAGTGATCAAATCAATATTTCTATCAAATGTGTTATCGAAACCTTGAGACTGCACATCACGTTTGTGGTCATCTATTGCTCAATAGGTCCACCTGTCATCATTTCTACTGGGCCAATAAGAACCGACAACACATCTAGAACAGTGAAGCTTTGACCGAGTAAACTCCTACTGGATTTCAGAATGGTATCAAAACATTGATCATCTTAACATACTACCAATGATGAAAAGAGTGCAATAGCAAAATCTTTCAATAATAGATGGTCGATCAATGAAGAAATACTTTAATCAATCAAGCATAAGACAGTAAACCGGATTTTTACGAGAGTGGCGGAACCAAAGAGAGTGGTACAACCACAAATCTGAGATAACCCTGTTGTTTCCCTTTATTATTTCCTTTCTTGCCCTGTACCTGTATATGGCACAACCACCCAAGCCCTGTAATTTTTTTTCTTATCTTACTAATAAAAACACAGTTTCTGCTGTCTTTCAAAAAAGATAGAATTGTTGCAAACAATTTGTTAATTTGGATAATCTACTAGTATGGAGTATACTTGTACTCTACATTTTGCGGTTAAACTTTAATTATACCTTCGTTTGCACATCGGTATTAAAAAGATAACGTCAATTGTCAAGTACTCCGGTCTTCGCCCTAAAAATAAACAATGATCAGGGTTCTTGGCGGACAAATAATGAAATAATGTCACTGAACGCTAGCTAAGACCAAGGACCAACAAACTCTGCTTTAGGCTCAATAATTTAATGTTACCTACGCTTTGTCCTTGCCTATTGTTAATGTTAGCTTAACAAGACCTTGGCATTCTCTCAAGTCTCAAGTGCCCACGAATGATTCTTGATCTTCTTGTTTAATTTGACCTATATAGTATGAGAAATCGAATTGAATGCCTTTGTGTAGTTTTTTTCTCTCTCTCTTTTGCTTTTTTTTTTTTTTTTTTTTGTGTGTGTTGGAGAACTGTCGCATTTGAGGTTCTTGGCGCACTGTTGTAAGATTAACTCGGTATATGATTATTTAATTTGTAAATTCTCCGGACGTGTGACGAGTTATTTGTTCTATCTACTTGGTTCTTTTATGTTGATTCATTTTAGATTTTCGCATCAAAATCTAGTGATTGATTTTTTAGCCTCCTTTACCTCAAATCTTTATTTTTTTTGTAAATATAGCGCTATCCTGATCGTGAAACGCGCCTCCTGCACTTCTCTATCTCTGGAAGAGACCTCCCGCACTATCGTGGCAGGGTTTCTGCTGCTGCAGGCGTCAGCGTGAGGAGACTTGCTATGGCAAACGAGTGCGAAAGGTAACATCCCGCAATAGGGAAGGTACATTAAGACTATATTTGTAATTTCATTTAGTTGAAGATCATATTTAAAAAATAAGGTAAAGAGGCTTAAAAAAACTGGCCACTTCCCCCCAAAAGAAGGGAGATGTGCACTGTAACGAACTGGTTGATGCCCTCAAGTCTACACGCGTCGTAAGACTGACATGGAGATTCTGTACAAGACAGTGACATGTATACGATCATATGCATTTCTTCAACTACCCCCAACGATGAAAACGACTTTGTCCACAGTAAATACAAATCACAGATGTTTACCTGTCCGATGTGCACCTAAATTCAAATCAAAATATGTCACCATTTAATTTTTTTTAACACTTTTTACGGGTATCATTTCTAGATCTTGACGAGAGGGATAACACAAGTCGTGATACGCGTTTTGTGACAGAACCTCCCTGGGGCCTTGATCTTCTGTTCATTAGGAGCAAGGACTCTGTTTTGTACCTAGCCTGGCAATGCCTCCATCAGTTGCCCTATATCAACACTGCGAACATGTAACCATGTCGAGATTTGAAAGAAGGAAAGGAAATTTTGTCGGACCGTTCTCGCAGCATCAAAGAGGAAACCACTGGTGGCCACATGCTGGGCCACAAAGTGGGGCCGCTAACCTCGCCGCAGTACGTACTGCTCTGGAACTATCGAGAGAGACTTGGAGGAGCATTGGCAAGTCAAGGTCTTTTCCTACGTGTAACGCGTTTCTCTCTACAATATGCTCCGATCGCGCCAATCAGCCGCTGGCGCGTCGTGGCAAGTAACCGCGTGACCCAGCAGGTTTCTACTTTTCTTTTTTCGAGGAGGACTTGTATTTTAACAAATTAAACCACTCCGGTCTAACTAAATCTATCTCGAGAATAGTTTATTTGATCATCTAAAATAGTTCTTGCTATGGTCACGGCTTCTATGGTCTAGTCATGGCTTCGAACTGTGGCGTAGACTCAAGTGTTATTTGAGAGAGATTGAGAGAGAGATGAAGTGTTATTTAGAGTATTTTTTGGGCTAGTTGCATTAGAAAAGGAAATTTCAAGGGGAGAATTGGACCCAGGATCACACCTAATGGCGGTTAAACGCGTCTTTCGTGCACCACTTGCATCCAAAATATAAGGAGAATGAACGTAAAATAAAGTTCGCAGCATTGGATGGACCTTATAAATCCACGTTTGGTAGTTTACCGAACAATGAGATAATTATGGATATTTAGAGCAAAAAATTATTAACAGAATAGGCTTCATGAGAGTATCACGCTTCCACTCGAAGCAGTTTTTTTTGGAGAGAGAGAGAGAGTTGTTAGTGTAACTAGTAAATTTATCGCTAAATATTATAATACGATTATCTTTGATATATAACTATATTTTCTATAATTATGTATTTTTTATATAACTCTAATGTATATAGATTAATATTGTCGGGGGGTCAGGTAGACCCCACAAAATTACCTCGGGTGCCACAAGGGGCGCGGGCTCATCACGCTCGAACCACCGGAGGCCGTTCTCGACGACCTAGCCAGCGCCAGAGCAAAGACGAGGTCGTTCCCGCCCTGGTCACGAGGAGGTTGTTCCAAGGGACGGTCTAGCCGGGACCTTTTGGGAGGTCGCATGACCTGGTGGACCGGTAGCTCGTGCTCGGGCCAAAGTGGCCGAGTTCGGAGTTAGACGTTAGCCGACCTGACGTGATCCCGAGGTCGGTAACTACCCGCTGCGTAACCTCCGCTAGTTCGTTGCGATCCCCGCGGGAACGTGACAGGAGTGTAGGATCCGTTAGTTACCACGTTGGACCTGGTCGGACGTGGAGTTAGTGGGTTTGAACAAGCACACCCCTTTGTAAGCTATAAAAGCATCCCCACCATGAAGGGGACAGACAACTTTTTCTGCACAAAGATATACACGAGCTGGAGTAGGGCTATTATCTCCTTCTTGAGAGGCCCGAACCAGGGTAAACTACAGTGTCCCTGCCCGTTGAAGTCCAGTGAGTCACTCCTCTGAGTATCCCATCACGTGGGAAGGGGTCGCAGTTGGTCCCTCCACCAACAAGTAAGCTCGGCGGGGGCCTGCTCCCCAATCGTCGACAGCTGGCGCCGTCCGTGGGGACCGACTTTCCCTTTCGTGAGGAATCCCGGAGGATGACAAGTTCCCAAAATCGCCAGGGCCTCGGCGCCTTAATCGAGGAAGAAGACAAGCGATTCTTCGATAATGGGGCCGCCGACGTTGTCGGCCTTGAGAATCATGGCGGTTCCGGAGCTTCTCCATGGAAACCGCCGCACTGCAGCGATTCTTTCGCTCGGCTCGACGCCCTCTCGGACGACGAGTATGGCGAGCTCTACGATGGTCTGGACATCCCCGAGCTTTTCGAGCTCGACCAGGGGACCGCGTCACGGGGAGACACCGTGATGTCACCCTCGCGATCCGTCCAATCCCGTAACATCTTCGTTGCGGAGGAGGATGGAAATGTCGGGAGCAAATCCCCGGCCGAAACGCGTCTTCACCGCTACGAAGTGGCCAAGGAGCACCTGCAAGCATCTCTGAATCGGACATCGCCGCCTTACGGCAAGAAGTCCGTGATGGCCCGACCAACAAGACCAGGGCCGGGTTCGTGAGAATTTCCACGCACGGGACTCGAGCCCGTGCGGCGACGAAACGAGCTCGTCACCGCGTTCCCCGAGCGGGAACGCCTTCAAGCCTTGGCCGCGGTGGTGCGCAACCTCGAGAGTTTCAGCAGGTCGACCTAGAAGCCATGGGTGCGGGCCGTGGCCGGCGACCTCGAGGAAATTGCCACAGACATAAAAGCGGCGAAGCCTCCCGAGAAAGGGACACCCAGAGCAATTCCTCGAACGCCGCCGCCAGCGCCCGAGCGCCCACCCCGACGACTCGCAGCCGCACCGGAGTGACCGGGCGTGAACGCGGCCGGGCTCGGGAGGGCACCCGAGCAATTCGGGGCTCCTCGGGACCAACGGAATGCGAGCCACGGCGTAACCGGCCGAACATTCCTCTTCGCCACTCTCCATCCTACGAGCATAGGGAGATATTCTCTCGCCTGGCCCACTAACCTCGGGCTCGGCCGGTGGGCATCGCCCGACCGCGCCGCAATGACCGTCCCCGACAGTCCGTTTTGGTGCAGATGCGTTCGCGACGTCGCTACGACGTGTGACCTGGCCAATAAGGTTCAAGCCGGGTCACATCGAGATTCGATGGGACTCGTAACCCCAACGAAGTTTCTCTCGATCTACACCACGGCCATTCTAGCACGGAGGTGATGAAAGGGTCATGGCTAACTTTCTACCGCAGTCTTTGGGCCGGGCGGCTCGGGCGTGGCTATTCAACCGAAGGAAAACTCGATCCGGTCCCCGGCATACCGAGCGGCACCCTCCGGCCAACTTCCAGAGTCGCTACGTCCGCCAGGGAAGGAGCGTGACCTCGAGCCTGATCTGACGGAGGGCGAGACCTTGCGCCCGATTCGTCCGGCGCTTCATGCAAATACGCAATTCCATCCCAAGCATCTCGGATGAGGCGGTTGTCCGGCTTTCAAGTTTGGGGTCCGAGACGCCCGCTTTACTCAGACCTCGAAATTCACCGGACATCACGGCCAACGAACTGCTCGCATGGCCGACCGTTATGCCAACGCGACGCAGGCGATCCAATGGAAGAAGGCTGGGCGAAGGAAAGCTGCCCCTCGGCCGGACTCGAAGGCGTCAAGCCGAAAGAGCGTGAGCTCGATCGAGAAAAAAATCAAAAAGAAGAAAAAACCCTCCGTCTCCGACATGGTGGCGGCCATCGAACGACAACGACAACGGCCGACCTCGCAATCGTATAAAGGAGGAGCCGCGAAAGGAAAAGGCCGAGTTCGTGAACAAATGAGCAAAACCGGACGACCAAGACCGCGGCGACTGGCGCGGGCTAGCGCCTATTTTTGCCCGCTCCACCAGGCGCACGGGCACGACCTACGGAATTGCAGAACATGGGCCTCCCGCCTGGAGCAATTCTACAGTGGCAAGGGTCCCATGCCCACGCTCCCAGAGCAAGGAGACGTCAAGGGCAAGAAGCCCGCCGAGGAGGAAGATACGGACATGGAGTACCAGGAGCCGAGAAACCACATTGCCGTGATATTCGGGGGCTCCGCCACCTATGGGTCTCGACGGGAGCTGAAGGAGGCCGCACGCGAGGTACTCCGTGTCACCCAGGGGAAGCCTCCCGTTCAACAGCTCAAGTGGTCCGAGCTGCCCATCACCTTCTCCAAAGACGACTGCCCCCTGGGGATGACGAAACCCCAAAGGCTCCCGATGGTCGTTAGCCCGATGATCTGCAATACCGCGGTAGGACGAGTGCTTGTGGATTGCGGGAGTTCCCTGGACCTGATATCGGCCAGGGTCCTGGACGAGATGCAAATTCCTCGGTCCAAGATCAAGAGCGTCGTAGTCCCTTTCTACGGGATAGTCCCCGGCACCTCGGCCAAGCCGCTCGGGCAGATCGTCCTGCCCGTAACCTTCGAAAGCCTGAGCAACTTCCGAACGGAATTAATCACCTTCGAGGTGGTCGATTTCGAGTCGGCCTACAACGCCATCCTGGGCCGACCAGCGCTCGCCAAATTCATGGCCGCCACGCATCACGGGTACCAATGCCTGAAGGTTCCCGGGCCCGGCGGCGTGATCTCAGTGAAGGGAAGTCCGGCGGCCCTAAATCGCGACGAGAAGGCTTTAGACATGGTCGGGCAGCTGCCCGGTACGGACCCGACCAAGAGCCGAGGAGTTCCCGCCCAGGGCTACCCTCGGGCCGGGAAGAAACTAAGGCCATCCCACAGACGACGCAGAGCCAGGCAAGGTCGTACACGTGGGGCTTCCTGGACCCTAAATAGGAACTCGAGCTCGTGACCTTCCTCCGAGAAGCGCGGACACGTTCGCTCGGGAACCGTCCGACATGCCCGAGTCCCAAGGGAGGTCGTCGAGCACAAAGCTAGCGATTCGGCGACAAAAAGCACAGGCGGGCAGAAGCTCAGCGCTTCTCCCGGAGAAGCAAGCCATCATCAGAGAGGAACTGGACAAGCTCCTCAAAGCCGGTTTCATACGGGAGGTCAACCATTCTGATTGGTTGGCCAACCCAGTTATCGTGAAGAAAAAGGGGGGCAAGTGGCGCATGTGTGTCGATCACACAGATCGAATGCCGCATGCCCAAAAGACAATTTCCCGCTACCTCGGATAGACCAGTTGGTCGACGCAACGGCCGGCTCCGAGGCGATGAGCTTTCTGGACGCCTACTCAGGCTATCACCAGATCGGCATATCGCCCGACGACGAGGAGAAAACTTCCTTCATCACGCTGCTTGGCACATTCTCGCTACGACCATGTCCTTCGGTCTAAGGAACGCCGAGCGACCTTCCAGCGCCTCATGCAGAAAACCTTCTCGGACCAAATAGGTCGGAACCTGGAAGTATATGTAGACGACATAGTCGTCAAGAGCAAGATGGCCTCGGCTCATGTACCCGATCTAGAGGAGACCTTTCATAACCTCAATAAGCATCGAATAAAGTTGAACCCTGAAAAATGTGTGTTCGGGGTCAAGGCTGGCAAAGTACTCGGCTACATGATCGGTCCACAAGGAATCGGGGCCAACCCTGAGAAGATAGAGGCCATCGAGAACATGCGGCCACCCGCTTGCACGCGGGAGGTTCAGTCCCTGACCGGAAGGATGGCGGCCTTAAGTCGCTTCATCTCGCGGCTCGGAGAACGCGGCCTGCCTTTCTTCAAGGCGCTCCGGAAACACGACGGTTTCGCTTGGACAGAGGAAGCAGACCGCTCTTTCAAAGAATTAAAGCTATATTTGTCAAGACCCCCAGTCTTGACCACGCCGAGAATGGGAGAGGTTCTCTTGCTCTACCTGGCCGCCACACCCCAGGCGGTAAGCGCCGTCATAATCAGAGAAACGGGGACGGGGTGCAGCGCCCGATCTACTACATCAGCGAAGTCTTACACGGACCAAAGGAGCGTTACCCCGAGGTCCAGAAGCTCCTTTATGCGCTCCTCGTGGCCTCGAAGAAGTTAAGACACTACTTCCAGGCCTACAAAATTCGAGTCCCGACCAACTTCCCGCTTAGAGAGATTCTAGGGAATCAGGACGCAAGCGGACGGATCGCGAAGTGGGCCATGGAGCTCGCCGAATTCGAGATCGAATTCTCGGCCAGGACGGCGATTAAATCCCAGGTTCTAGCGGACTTCCTAGCCGAATGGACAAATCCTACCCCATCTGAGTCCGAACCCGACCAGACCGAGCACGGTCGCTGGGTCATGCACTTCGACGGATCCCGAGCTTACAATTGCTCGGACCGGAGTGGTCCTCGAATCCCCAGGGAGCGGATCCAAGACGCCCTCCAACTACATTTCGGCGCAACGAACAACGCAGAGAATATGAGGGTTCGCTAAGCCGGACTTCGGGCGTGCAGGGACGCTTCGAGTCCAACGACTAATCGCGAAGGGCGACTCGCGGTGGTTGTCAACCAGGTTAACAAGGAGTATCAGTGCTCCGATGACTCAATGGCGCTTTACCTGGTTGAAGTAAGGAAGATGGAAAAGTACTTCAGAAACTTCGAAGTACTATACATCCCCAGGAAGGACAATGCCCTGGCCGACCATCTATCGAAGGTCGGTTCCGCCCAGTTTCCCGCTCCGGCGGGGGTGCTCGTTGAGCACCTCTATAAGCCCTCCATACCCACCGGAGAGGAGGCAACCGAGACGGGTGGTACCGTCTCCTTCCTCGAGCAGGGTGCGAGTTGGATGACGCCATTCATCCAATACCTCGTGCACGAGACACTGCCCGAGGAGGATTTGTCATGGTCCTATTTTCCTATTGAGTGCCATGGTGGGCAAATGAGTAATTTCCCACCTAGATATTTTTTTTTCCCCACACTCCTCTCTCTCTCTCTCTCCCTCCCCATTTTTTTCCCCAGCCCGAAACCCCCCCCTCCTCACCCACTCGGCTCCCTCCCCACCCGACGCCCCACTCCCCACTCCCTCACCTCTCCCTCCTCCGGCCGGTGGTCCTCCCTGCGCCCTCCTCCACCCGGCCCTCCCCTCCCAGCCGCCGGCCGCCGCATCCACCGGCCGCCGCCTCCATCACGGCCGCGCTGGCCGCCTCCTCCGCCCGAGGCCCTCCCCAATGGCCGCCTGCCCGGCCAGCCCACGGCCGGCGCCTTCTTCCTCGGTACAGAAGAAGAAAGACCTCCCCTTCTCTCTCTCTCTCCCTTCCTCTCCACCCCATGGCCATGGTTAGGGTTGTGGTGATTTGGGGATTTTGGTTGGGTTGTAGGCTAGGTGTTTGTTGAAATGCCCATGGGGAGATTGTTGCTTGGGAGTGCTCATGCAAAGGCTATGGAGTGGTTGTCGCAATGTGGATGCTAGGTGTTCGATCAAATGCCAATGAGGTGCTATTTAGTGGTTGAGTTCGTTTAGTAGATGAATGTGTTTCATGGATGTTGGTTGATGCTAAACCACCATATGGGATGCTAGAATCCTTATCTAGATCATTTTGTACATGTTGGGATTAGTACTAATCTAGGTTGGAGTATTGTGGGTGCTCGGTTTTATGTGATTGATTATGCGGGAAAGGTCGAAATGGGTTGAGCTAACCAGTAATGGATAGTCTTTGTCGCGGTGGTTAAATGAATGAGAGTTGTCGCTAGTCGTTTTCCGCTTGTAAAGATTTGATGTTAAAATAGTGTTGGGTATTTCAAAATTTATTGTTTACTGTTGGTGGGCTCTCGCATTGTGTTTCCTTTTGGTTGTCGAATGCTTGCGTGTTGTTTTTCAATTCTCATTACATGTCATCGGCATAGCATTCATCTCATTTCATACATATGTATCGTGTAGCTTAACGATCCCGCGGAGGGTGACGTGGCCGCGATCGAGGGTGATCACGGTGAGCGAGGTTGTCACCGAGACTCCGGCGAAGCATCGAGCAAGCACCTAAGCATATTTACCCCATTATATGATTTTATCTTAGAGAATTAAATTGCTTATTTAGTCGATTAAGTATGCATTAGGAGTTGAATGGTGGGAACAGGGTTAGAACCTAATTGCTGCACCTACACTCCTTGAAATTTGTAGAACACTCCCTTGGAACCAAAATATGGGAAATTATAACGAGTCTACGCTTAGTTTTGCTTAGATGTTGGGTTGGGCCAAGTGGGGGATGGTTCTCCCGCTTGTGATTATTAACAATTGTTTCACTTCACACATGATGGATTGGAATGGGTATGGTTATGAGTCATAATTAATAAATTGTGGACCGGGCGGGGAGTCGGTTCATTTGAGTATGGAGACTCAAATGTGTAGCCCCGTCTGAGTCGATTAAGGACCGATTCGATGGTTGCCCTTTGATCGAGCACACCTCGGTTGGTCGCATGCCCGATTATGGTACGGTAAGCCACTCTTTCTCTCATACGGAATCGATGGACCGTAACTTCCTGTGGTTGGACGTGGTTGAGGGCGAGGCTTAGGCCGACTCTCGAGCGCCAAGCCGGGCTTGGGGCTGCTCGAGGGGGTGCTAGGTTTTCGGGCCACAGGAGGACGCTTCAGCGATTGGGTATGATTGGGAGGGGGTTGACACTAGACCCTTGTGGTAAGTGTCGTGGCGATCAATGCTTCCTGCAGGTTAATTAAGCGATTCGAATTGCCGCGCTCGGATATGAGCAAGCTCTTTCATCGCACAGTCACGTAGTAAACAACTTGAACTTGTGGTTCGCCGTTGGGCTTGAGCTTTAAATTGGTTATGTATTGCTCTACTTTAATTGTTGTTACTTTCAACTTCACACTAGAAGTAAGTGCGGTCTATAACTGCTTTAAACTTGTATTTGTTTCGGTTGTCGCACTTATATTACAAATGTTAATGCTTTTCCGCACTTTTACCTTAAGCTTACTCCTTGCTACAACTAAATGCATAATCCTTTGGAGTCGGTCATATATGGACCCACGGATAAGTCTTGCGAGTACCTTCGTACTCATGCTTACGCTTTGTGGGTTTGGTGAGGATCCGGTTGGCGAGTGCGAGTTCTGCCAGATCTGTCTCTCGGTGAAGGCGGGCACCGAGTAGCGGCTTGGCGATCTTGCCCTACGCCGGAGTGTTCAAAGCGTAACACTTCCGGGATTTGCTTTACTTTTGTTAAATCGTTGGTTGGTTCTTTTGTTGTATAGATAGGCGTTTCGATGGGCTTTTGGATTTGGTAATGGACGCCACGCCGTATGTCGGGTTCCGTTGTGTCTTCTTGAGCCGTTGATACCGCTTTGTGGTCTTTGTGGATGTCGTTTTACCTTCCATATGTATATATATCAACCGTGTTTTCTTGTCTGCCGAGTGGATGTCCGTAGGATCTAGAAAGGTCATGCCGAATTTTTTCGAGTTTCGGAGTCTTGGTCTTTTTCTCTGCTTTTGCCTAGTTTGGAGTCTCGGCGTGGTTTTTAGTCTTGGTTGGTGGTTGTCGGGTTCGTCTTTGTCTTTGTTGTTATCCGCTTGCGTGTTGGTTCGAAAGTTTCGGTTCGTTGCCCCCTTTATGCAAATTGAATTGATATCGTATTGTTTTCGGTATGCGGTGATCCTGGCGTGTTTCGGTCGCATACCGGGAATCTGAGGTTGTTGTCGAGTCGTTTGGACGTTCGTAAGGTTGTCTCCATTGGGCTTGGGTATTAGCATCAGGATCACCTCCGGTGATTGGTTGCTAGGATCCAAAATCCGATGGGAGCAACTGTTCATCCAACAACTCGAGGACAATCTGGGCGGCTCCTCACAGAAGCCGAGAAATCCCGGCTAGTAAGACGCTCCTCAGCCTATAAAATGGTCGAGGGCCTCTTATACCGCAAAGGCGCGCTTGGCGTCCTCTCCAAGTGCATCACCCAAGAGGAAGGCAAATATCTCCTCAAAGATATCCATGACGGGATGTGTGGAGCTCACTCGTCCTTTAGGACCTTGGTGAGCAAAGCCTTCCGGTTGGGTTACTATTGGCCGACGGCCCTGGCCGACGCGCGCTCAATAGTGACCGCTTGCCGACCTTGCCAGTTCCATGCCCGGAAAGTCCATCACCAAGCATACGATCGCAGACCATGCCCCTAACCTGGCCGTTCTCGGTTTGGGGCATCGACATACTCGGTCCATTTCCAGGGAAGGAGGGGTTGTAAATACTGCTCGTCGCAATCGACACCTTCACTAAATGGATCGAGGCCGAGCCTATATCAACCATCTCGGCACAGGCGGCTAAAAGGTTCTTCCGCAATAATGTAGTAACCCGCTTTGGCGTTCCGAGTCGCCTCATCACGGACAACGGCACTCAGTTCACAAGCAAGGTGTTTCAGGCTTATTGCGAAGGAGGTCGGGACCAAGATATGCTTCGCATCCGTGGCCCACCGGCAGAGCAATGGGGCGGCCGAGCGCGCGAACGGGCAGATCGTCCAAGGAATCAAGAAGAGAGTCTTCAAGAGCCTCGATCGGCATGGTCAGGCCTGGGTGGACGAGCTACCTCCCATCCTCTGGTCGGTCCGCACCACGACGAGCCGAGCTACGGGTGAGACCCCCTTTCACCAGATATGGCGCGGAAGCCGTCCTACCCGCCGAGGTTGTCCTAGGATCCCCAAGGGTGAACCTAGCCGATAGCATCGACACAGAAGGCGAGCGCCTCCTCGACCTCGACCTCGCGGAAGCAACTCGTGAACGGGTTCTGTTGCGATCCGCGGTTTACCTGCAAGCTCTCCGCAGGCACGCCGCTAAATCGGTACGACCAAGGACTTTGCACGTCGGCGATCTCGTTCTGCGACGGGTCCAAGACCTGTCAAAAGCCAACAAGCTAACGCCAAGATGGGAAGGTCCTTACACGGTCGTCTCAACAGCACGCCCGGGGGCTGTCCGCCTCGCGATGGAAGATGGTCGAGAACTAGCTAGCACTTGGAACATCGACCAACTGCGTAAGTTCCATATCTAACTAAACCAACTTTACTCCTTTAAATAAAAATTCGACACTTGGCCTCCCGGTCTCCCTCGTTCTCTCTCGCTTTCTCTTTCTCTCTTTAAACCTCCCGCGAAGTGCCGTGATCAAACTCGATCCGGTATCAAAGAGCGGGCTCGGACGTCAGGGCACAAATGGACGAGCATCCTACCGCCTAACATCGGACCACCAGAGCTCGACCCCGAGGGCTTTCTTCTCCGTAAGACGACCATCTTTTCACGGCAGGCCTCCGCCGCAGACAAAGGGTCGCATGAACACCCCTCGGACGGTTCCCAGCTCAGGTCGGCCGGTGAGCGGCGTAGACGCACCGTATAAAGTCACACGGTCCCCGCAGGGCTCTATTCCGTCAACAAGGTCGTGTTTGCAGCCTACGCCCACGACCTCCGTTGGCGGCGGGGGCTATAGGGATACCGCGTGGCTACGACCTAGAGGAGCTTTCGCACGAGGTAGTCACTCCCTAGTACGATCGTTCGCTAGATCGCGTGACTATCGAACTCCGTCGAATAGGAAGCAACGGGATAGGGCATATCGTTGTCGTTCCGAGGGAGACAAAACAGAGAAAAATAAAAGACATCTATCAAACACGATCATATTGTGCCCAACTTGGCAGCTTTTTCGCTAAAGTCTTTTGCAGGAATGAATTACAGAAGGAACGAGTTACAGGAGGCCGGCACGCTTCTCGTCCTGCAGAGCGACGAGCTCGTCTCGCACGGACTCAAGCTCGGACTCGAGGTCAAGCACCCGCCGACGAGCTTCACGACCCTCGCTTGCCGCTTGACGAAGCCGTTTTGACTCCTCCCGTTGCTGGTCGATCGTCCGTTCGGCGCTTCGCGCGGAGTCACGCAGGGACGCCACCGTCGCCTCGAGCCCCGACCTCGCCTGCTCACTCTGTTCGAGGCGCTCCTTGAGGAAGAGCGTGGACTCCTCCATCTTCTGCCGAATCTCGGCCTCAAAAGACCTCAGCTCGGTGACCAGGCGCTCGAGCTCCGCGATCCTAGCGTCTTGCTCGGCCTGGTGCTTCGCGACAACTTCTGGCGGCACGGTCGCGGCATGGAAGTCCTTCATGGTGGTCTCCAACACCTACGCAACAAGGCATCTCGGGTCGCAGTCGGATTTTTGGGACAAAAACACATAAGTGTTAGGAGACTTACCCAACAAAGCCGGGCCTCCAGCCCCTCCCGGAACAGCTCGGCGGGGTCCTCCGTCCCGCTTTTTACTCCCTGGGCGGGGGCTTGAGCTCCTTCTCCTTGGTCGAGCGCAGGGTCTTGAGCTCGAGCTCCCCCGTCCCCTGGGGGCGGGAGACCTTGCCCCTGAGGATCGACCCCCATCTCCTGCAGAGGGACGGCCTCGCGAGCAAGGATCACCTCCCGCTCCTCTTCCTCCCGAGCAGGAGTTGCGCTCGGGGGCTCCTCCTCCACGGCATCCGGGCTCATGGGGTCCTCCGCCCCGAGCACGAGGTCTACGGCCGGGGGAGCTCCCTCCCCGGTAGGCCCTGCCTCCTCGCAAGCCTGGACCATGGCGACGTCTCCGGGCGCAAGGTCGACTGGAGGCACTGGGTCGGCGGCCGGGAGGTCGGGTGCCTGAGGTTGGGCCGTGGCGGCGTCTTCCGGCACGAGATCGACTGGAGGCGCCGGGTCGGCGGCCGGGAGGTCGGGTGCCTGAAGTTGGGCCGTGGCGGCGTCTTCGGGCACGAGATCGACCGGAGTCGCCGGGTCGGCAGCCGTGAGGTCGATCTCGACCAAAGCGGCCTCGGCGCACAGCGGCTCCCCTCGGACTGGAAGTTGGCCCGGACCACCTGACGTGGTCGGGCTCATCCCCATGGCGAACGGGGTGGCCGGCTCTTCCTCGCCCGGCGAGCCCCCGTTCGGGTTAGGGTTCCCTGATCCCGGGCCGACGTTGATGTCCGGCGGAGCATCGCGGGATCGGGGAGAGATCTCGGCGATCTCTTGGAGCGTGGCGCTGATGATGTCGCCAGACCGGCGTGAGTCCTCGCGAGGAGCTTCAGCGGCATGCTCGGCACCACCGCCCTCCTCCTCGCCGTCGCCTTGAATTATGATGTGGGGATGCCCTCCGCCGCGGCCGGCGTCGGCGGCCGCAATCTTCCTCGCGTCTCCTCCTCGGAGAGACGAGCTCTGGGGCCCGGATCTCCGGGGCAGCAGGCTCCTCTACCTCGGCATCCGCACCACCAGCGGCCCATGGGAGATGGGCCTCCATGGCCTCAGTTCCCACCTCGGCCTCGTCGCCCACAACGGCCTCGGCAGCACGGGCAAGCTCCCTCTCTAGCACGAGGTCAAGAATATCGTCAGCCATTGCTCCAAAATCCCATAACTCCGCACCAGCTGCCACACCCACTACAGACGATGTGGGGTTAGTGTGGTGCCGAAGGGGGAGTGAGACAAACGAGATAGGGATAAGAGGCTGACCTCGTTCGGCATCTTTCAGCTGGCCTCGAGCGCGATCGAGGAGGGCAGCCATGTCCTCACGTGCCTTGTCGGCCCTAGCAACGGAAGGGTCGACCTCTCCCAAGTCGGCCTCGGTGATGGTCGCCGTTGGGCGTGGTTGGGGCGCAGCGGACGACCCGCGGGACCTCAGGACTAGCGGGACGGGGTCCAGCTCGTCCTTCTCCTCCTCATCATCCAGAGGGGTCGAGCTCGAGCTCACCCGCGCGAGCTCTGCCTGAAGAACCGCGATCTGGCTCTCCAGTGCCTCCTTCCGCGCTGGACCAGCCGCGGCCTCCTTCTTCGCCCGCGCGGCAAGCTGACGCAAACGAGCCATCAGCTCGGGGTTATCCCTGGTGTACTCATCCATCCACAGTTTTAGTTCGCTCACCTCCTGCCGGTCGGCGTACTCCAGGTGACGGCGGGGTGAGCGGTCGCGCGGACCGGGATGCCTGCGTGTGCGCCTAGGGGGGACGGCGTAGCCGACGGAGATCGGGCGCGGCGCTTACGCCCCGCCTGTTCCTTGGTCTTCCGACCTCGTCCCGCCGGCTGCGACGCCAGTTGGGCCACGGCGACCTCCAGGGCGACCTTCTCCTGCACAGGTGGGCTCGAATAAAGTCAGGAAGTTTCGGAAGAAACCCGGCCTGAACGGACCTTCGGAAAGGGTCCGAGATAGGGACTTACCGCCTCGGTCCGGTTAAGGACGTTGTTCGGGATCTGGCGGCCCTCTAGGATTTCCTTGGCCTTGGGAGTGCCGAACATCTCGGACACCCTCATGTCCACCCAGTCCTCCGGCGGAGCTGCTACCAGACAAGGAAGGACAGTGAGCTCGAATGTCCCTTATTTTAAAGTAAAAATCGAGGGCGGTAATGTACCTGAGCGCGATTCCCGGGTGATGTCCTGCCACCCTTCAGCCTTGAAGAAGGGGTGCACCCTCCGCCTGAGGGGCGACACCCGGTTCCTGACGTAGTCCCGGGCAACATCCCGTCCGGACAGCCCCGAGCAAGTGAGCTCATTGATCAGCATGAGCACCTTCTCCTCCTCGGGCTGTACGGGGGGTCGGGGGGTCTCGACGGCACGACCCTTGGCACCAGAATAGGAAAGCGAGCCGCCCTCGGCCTTCCTCAGATAGAACCAAGAGTCGGCCCACCCCGACACGGAGTCCTTGAGCGTGAAGCTCTGCACTGTGACGCTGGTAGGTCGGAGGCGGAAGTAAAGGCAGCCGACCTGCGAGGGAGTGCCGGTGCGCGAGAGGGTGTAGAAGTGAAGAAAGAGACTAGGAGTAGGCTCGACGCCCACGAACCCTTCGCAGAGATGGGCGAAGATGGCCATGATGAGGATGGAATTTGGGTGGAGGTGGACGATCTCACACTCGCAGAAGGCAAGTACGGCCTCGACGAACTCACTTTCGGGCGTTAGAAGCCCGTTCACGGCATAGAGCTCGGTGGAGACGATCTCCCCTTCCTCCGGCTGTGGGCTCTCCTCGGCACCGGCGGCTCTCCATGAGCCGGCGTCGAGGTATTTCGCCCGCTCAAGGATCTCCAGCTTGCGCCTTTCGAGCTTGCTCACACCGAACTTTGCCATGGGAATGGAGAAGGCGATCAAGGAGAAGGACGAATGCTGAAGTGAAGAAGTATGGGGCGCACTAATTGATTGAAAGGACAAGTGAATCTAGGGCTCCTCTTCTGGGGTTTAAAAACCAAACGAGAGGGCGGAGAGGTTCCCGCCGTTATGGTCGAGGAAGCCCTAAAGGCGCAGGGGGCAGTTGAGACGTCCACCACACGGGGAGCGACGCGTGGATACGCAAACCAAAGCTGTCTTGCCAGACGACGGTTCCCGAGGGGGAGTGGTTCGTACTAACCGAATGAAGCTTCCGAGAGAAGGAACCGTCGGTAGGATGGGAACTAGTTCGCACGCCCAAGGCACGGCGGGACCGAGCTCGTCCCTCGGGGCGGACTAACAGCTCGGAGGTCGGGGCAGCTGTTCGCCGCAACCAACCTGGCTGGCTCGGGAGGCGGTAGGCCCGAGAGGAAGGTCTTTTCCTAAAACCTTCTTCCACTCGAACCTCGGGGGCTAGCTGTCGGGGGGTCGGGTAGACCCCACAAAATTACCTCGGGTGCCACAAGGGGCGCGGGCTCACTGCTGCCCGAACCACCGGGAGGCCGTTCCCCGGGACGACCTAGCCAGGCGCCAGGAGCAGCACGAGGTCGTTCCCGCCCTGGTCACGAGGAGGTTGTTCCAAGGGACGGTCTAGCCGGGACCTTTTGGGAGGTCGCATGACCTGGTGGACCGGTAGCTCGTGCTCGGGCCAAAGTGGCCGAGTTCGGAGTTAGACGTTAGCCGACCTGACGTGATCCCGAGGTCGGTAACTACCCGCTGCGTAACCTCCGCTAGTTCGTTGCGATCCCCGCGGGAACGTGACAGGAGTGTAGGATCCGTTAGTTACCACGTTGGACCTGGTCGGACGTGGAGTTAGTGGGTTTGAACAAGCACACCCCTTTGTAAGCTATAAAAGCATCCCCACCATGAAGGGGACAGACAACTTTTTTCTGCACAAAGATATACACGAGCTGGAGTAGGGCTATTATCTCCTTCTTGAGAGGCCCGAACCAGGGTAAACTACAGTGTCCCTGCTCGTTGAAGTCCAGTGAGTCACTCCTCTGAGTATCCCATCACGTGGGAAGGGGTCGCAGTTGGTCCCTCCACCAACAAGTAAGCTCGGCGGGGGCCTGCTCCCCAATCGTCGACAAATATGCATCGTTATAATCTGATCCCACTAAAATAAGTGATGGAGATCCTTGGACTCTTTTTTTAATCTAAGCCGTTATAACCTGGGTCTGTTAGATAAACGGTTAAATATTTTCTTTTAAATAATAACATCCGATGGTGGAAATCCTTGACTCTTTCTTTTAATCTAAACCGTTATAATCCAGATCCGCCCAGATTAAAGGCCAGATCTCTTGCTTTTTTGTGAGAATTTCTAGCATATTTCTCTTTTTTCTTAGCGGCTCTCATGAGCTTTTTGATAATAATAATAATAATAATAATAATAATAATAATAATAATAATAATAATATCCGATGGTGGAGATCCTTGGATTCTTTCTTTTAATTTAAGCCGTTATAATCCGGGTTCGTCCAGATTAAAGGATAGATGTTTTGCTTTTTAGTGAGAATTTCTAGCCTATTTATCTATTTTTTAATGATTCTTATATATTTTTTTAGCGACTCTCGTGAGCTTTTAATATATAATAGATATCGATAATAGTGGTAGTAGTCGTTGTAGATGGAGTAGAGTTCAGTTGTGCTGTGTTAAGTTTTTCGGTAATGCTACAGTTCGGACGTCTGATTTCTACCGCAACATTTTTTTCTACGCATGCAACATTTTTTTTCTACACATGCAACATTTTTCTCCTACGCATGCAACATTTTCATTCGACAAACAGTAAATGTTTCAAAAGTGAAAAAAATGTTGCGAACGTTGAAAAAAAATGTTGCAAACAGTAAAAAAAATGTTGCGCGGGCGTCCGAAATTTTAAAAAAAATCAGACGTCCGGCTGCTAGTACTGCCCTAAGTTTTTAGCTACTCCATCTTTGTCGGTCTACGGGCCATCGGTCTACGGACTTCATCCGCAAGAATTTAAATCCTAATGTCCATATTTACACATTCTTTAGTATGATTTCAGTACAAATTTTGTGAGGCTGCAAATTTATCCCCGGCTATCGTTTTTCTAAACATGTGTTAACGAGATGCACTTCGGTTAGTTTAGTTTATCAGTAGCAAATTAAGACAGCATATGCCACTCGGATTGAAAACGATTAATTTTCCGAGAAATGAAAGTCCTCCATCTTGTCCAGAAATTATCCTCGCAATTTAAAAGTTACCATGCATGTCGCCTTCTTGACAATTTCGCAGTTTTGCTATTTGAGACTTTGGTTGTTCTTGTCCCTTTTTACTGTTGATCACATATTCGGCTCCCAGCCTCCCACTCAAGTAGGTATATCTGTGAAATTCTCAACGCCATTGATTGAAGAGAATCTGCTGCTCTAGATCGCTAAAAATTGATTCAAGTCAATACTTTACGCACAGGCCATTTAGGCCTCGCTGACAAAACACATCCTCAGTACAAATCAGTGCTATAGCTACAACCGAACCAAGACTTAAAAAAAAATCTTGTTTTGTCAGAGTTTATGCACAGTCAGGGGGAGGACGTGTGCTTTTCTTGCCAAAATACAGACTGCAAAAACATCAGCACTTAGGTCTCACATGCTCTATCACGAGCGTCATATGTTTTTTTTTTTTTTTTTTGGAAGTTATCAGGGTCATTTATGTACATGTAGAACGAGTGAACAAATTACGCAAAGAACTATTTGTTAACAGCAGGGTGAGTTATTTCTGACATGTAATGTAGATTCTGCTTTTCTTGTGTATAGTTTTGTTCCTATCAGAAAGAACAAAGGTAGAAACAAATACTATTCCATCAAAAAGTAAAAAGTACTTCGAAGAAAATTTTGTTTTCTGCAGACATGACAGCTGCGTATGATCACTTGTTAGCCGCACTTGGGTGAAAATGGGGTGGATAGTTCCCAACCGATTTGATGTCGTATCTGAAAAATTCCGCACAAAATATTATTTTTTAGTCCCGATTCATATCCGATTTTATCCGTATCTGTATCCGAGAAATATGGATGAAGGTATGGAAAGAGCAATATCCACTCCATAACCGTATTTCGTAGGATGTCCGATAAATCAACAAAATGGCTATGCGATAAAACATCACTATCCTTTAATATTTACTATGGTTTTCTAGTCATTGACTTATTTATAATATTAATTTATATTTAATTATGTTTATATTGTTAAGTAGGATAAATAATTTTCTAATATATACTATAATTTGACACTTTCATTGATAAAGTTAAACCCTTTTTTACGTGCATAGTATCCATCAAATTAATCATGACCGGTTCGAATCCGTCCTGTAGGCGTATTCTGAAAAATTCATATCCATATCTGAAATAAAAATACAAATTTAGATAAAAAAAGGGAAGAACTTGCAGTCGGATGTCCGATTTTTTCATTTTTTCGGACGCCGTCGTAACATTTTTTTTGAACGTGTGAAACATTTTTTTGAACGTAGCGAAATATTTTTCTTCAACGTAGAAAAAAATGTTTCGAAGAAAAACAGACGTCCGATCACTAGCACCGTAAAACAAAAAAACAATATTTACTCGTATCCATTTTTACCCCTGAATGAGGCGCCGGAGAAAAGCGAGACGACGGAGAGAGCGAGTGGTTGACCCCTGAGAGTCTCTGACATAAGAACATTACATCACTGGGAGGGATACTCCAAGCTGAAGTAACCTCCTTCCTCTCACGTTCCCGGAATCTTCCCTTCAACTTCCCATCCCCTCACCGCGAGAGGCCGCATTACGGCTGGCTATTTAATCCTCGGCGCCACCACATTGCACCCCTGCCCATCATCGAACCAAATATCTGCTCCTCTTCTTCCCTCTCGAGAAAACACCTACGCGGAAAAAAGAAACGAAAAAAAAAAACAACACTTGCACTTGGATAACAACAATGGCAGCGAAGCGGCTTCACGATGGCTTCGAGCAGGACCCCGACCAGCCCGACGAGAAGCGGATGCGCCGCCTGCCGTCCTTCTCGACGTGAGATTTCTTTGCCTTGCAAACTGGCCTTTGCTTTTGTGTCTTGTTCATGGAAGCCTGCTTCTAAGCCGCGTTCAGTCATGTGGTTTTCAATTCCAGGGTGATCCGGGAAGCCATGGTGATGAAGCAGGTGCAGAATCTCTTCATGATAATGGAGCCTCTTTTTCGCAAAGTGGTAGGCAAGAGATTTGAAAATTGCTGCCTGTTCTTGCTCGATGAGTCACGCGTCCTGATTGCTCTGTTTCTTCACTACTTGCAGGTGCAGGAGGAGCTCCAGGCAGGACTGGTGCGCAGCCCGCGCTACATCGAGAGGTGAAAATTTGCAACAACGCAAGCTAGAAGAATACTAGCATAGCATGAGACCTGATTGATCTATAACATTGTTTGGTCGGCACTGTTCAGGTCGCCAGAGACGCCATCAATTGAGCCGGCGGCGTGGAAGCTGGCGTTCCGGAACCCGCCGCAGCTCCCGATTTTCACCGGCAGCAAGATAGAGGACACCAACGGCGGCGCCCTCCAGATCATCATCGTCGACGTGGACACCGGTTTGCCGTTCGCGCTCTCGCAGCCTCTGCGCATCGAGCTGGTCCCGCTCTTCGGCGACTGCCCGCCGGAAGACCGCGAGGACTTGGCGGCGGACGAGTTCCAGAGGGGTATCGTGAAGGAGCGTGCCGGGAAGCGCCCACTCCTCACCGGCGAAGTCAACCTCACCATGCGGGACGGGTGCGTCACCGTGAACGAGCTCCAGTTCACGGACAACTCGTCGTGGGTGAGGTGCCGCAAGTTCCGGATCGGCGTGCGCGTCGTGCCGGGCACCTACGACGGCGCGAGAATCCGCGAGGCCATGAGTGAGGCCTTCAATGTCCGAGACCACCGTGGTGAACGTACGAGACTGACTGCTCTTGTCCTTACGATACCTCTACTTTGCTTTGCTCACAACTGTACATGATTTGAGTTCTGATTTTTTTTTTTTTGGGGTGCAGTGTACAGGAAACACTACCCTCCTCTTCTTGGCGATGACGTGTGGAGGCTGGAGAAGATTGGAAAGGAAGGAGCTTTCCACAGGAAGCTGTCACAATACCACGTCAAGACTGTTCAGGAGTTCCTGAGGATGTTAACGGTGAAGCCCGACGAGCTGCGCGTGGTAAGCTTCTACAGCATTTGATCTTACTCACAAAGCTCCGTAGGTTCACGTCGCGCGTCGGGGTTCTGATTGCTCTGTTCTGCCGCATCAGATACTGGGCGACGGCATGACTGACCGCATGTGGGAGGCGACGACCAGCCACGCTAAGACCTGCATCCCCGGCGACAAGGTGTACGTTTACAGCGGGCAGCACGCCACCATCTACGTGAACTCCATCTGCGAGCTCGTGAAGATGGAGATTGCCGGCGTGGAGTGCACGGTGCAGCAGCTGAACGGGCCTACGAGGGTGAGTCGTCTGCCTACTTTGTAGCCTTGAGGACGCTAAAGATGTCACACCGGCAAGACAAGTCTCTCTAACATTTGCTGTTGGGTGCAGAACTACGTGAAGCAGCTATGCCTGGAGGCGTACGAGCAGCGGAACAACCTCCAAGAGGCCGATGCGGTGATGCTCCATAACAACGTCGTCCCACTGCTGCAGAGTAAGCATCTGAACCGGATATCACGGCCAGTTTTTGTGCTTCCGAACTGTTCTGTTCTGATCTCTCGCGTTTCAACTTTGAACAACTCTCAGATGCAGCACAGGTCGCACTGCCAGCGCCTGCGGAAACACCGCTCTGGTTTCCGAACAACCAAGAAATCGACTTCCAGGTGGACGAGGTTCCCCAAGCCCACTACGCCTTCCAGTTGTCCGCTGCCCAAATGTTCAACATGCCAGGGTAAGAACCTCATTGTGAAGGCCAAAGCTGCAGCAAGTAAAGCTGCAGGAGCAGGTGAAGATCCCTGAAAAGTTTCAGTAATAGGTTGTACATTAACCAACACTACTACGTACAATATGTCTACGCAAGTAGTATATCTGTGTGTCAAGTAGCATGAAGGTCTAAGGGTAGGTGAAGTTGAGCGGCCCTCACTGCTCGCTGAGCATGTGCTAGACAACCGCGAGCAGCGAGAAGAGGCGCAAGTGCAGTATTCTTTGGTTTAATTCGTATCCTTTGTTGTAATTTTCTTTTGCTAAGTTGGTGCTCTGCTCCCAAGTGTTGCGTGTAATGTTGGGGTGGCAGCTTGGGGGCAGGAAAAACAAGTGTGATGCCTACAGAACCTGTAGTGAGCACAGTTCTAGTTTTAACATTTCCTAAAGTTGTCTTGTAACATGATCCAAGTCGCAATAAACAAAGGTAAATGCCTTTTTGTACATAAAGGCTTTGGCTTCCCAAGCTTTTCTGTTGTGGTGGCATGCACATAGACGAAGCCTGAAGGTGAGACATGTTACAGGAAATTGGGTTTTACACCAAATTTCAGAGGAAATTAAGAGAGAAAAAAATTGTAGGCCACACGGGCCGGGCCAGTCTAATTGGACCGACTAGAAGTGTGCTTTCGTTGCTATTGACCAGAGGACGCATCTGGCGGCGCCGTGCGACCTGGCCGCCTGGCCGTTGCCATCCGTCCACTGGCCGGTGCTCCTTTAAAAGTTCGATGGCATCTTCCTCTTGGAACACACCATGAAAAAAACCTTCTATAATCCCCATCTAATCCATTCCAATCCACTCGATCCGGCTGGGTTTTTGGATGTTCTCTTGGCTTTCCAACTATCTCGTGTGATCCCAAGCGACGATCCATGTGACGGACCGCTCTTTTCAGGGGATGCGTTTAAGTTCCGTAATGACTACCCAGGAAGATTAGCCACAGAAAACCAAGTCATACATTGCCAGCATAAGAACGAAACGACTGTTTTTACATCACATAGGGCCTAACGGCCAAGGTTTTACAAAAGGAAGCGGCGAGCTTTAATATATTACAATACCAAAAGAACCACACAGGCAGGGCCTGAGCACAGAGAAAGGACCCTAAAACCAAACTGTCTTGCCATCCACGATCTCCTGGAATTCTCCGGCGTCTTCAAGTTCTAAAATAGGTTGAAAAGCAAGACTGAGTACACAACAGTACTCAACAAACCGCACGGGAAATTCTGAATACTACATGTGAGGGTATTCTCAAGGGAATGGCAATACGGTTATTATCATTGGTGGATGCAGTTTCATTTTCGGGGTCATTTTACATTTGAAGCACAAACCATACATAATAGAAATAAGCAAATTTGAGTTTTCACAAGCTCATCATTACGGCAAATTGAAGATAACAAGTCTACTTGGGTTAGGTCACGGGATTCACCCCAATTCAAACTTAGCTTCATTTACCGGAAGCACGGCGTAACCGATTACCATTTTAATTGACTCTGCAGAGTTGCTCAGCTTTACCCACAAAATATCAACAACCGTTAATGCCACACGTGAATTACATGCAACTTAAATGCATGCGGGGGGGTTGAGATTAACAAAGCTTTTCGTTGAACTACCCCTCTTTAGCACTTACCCGGTAGTTTCGAAACCACACAGTACTCGGGTCCCACGGGCCACGGCGGGGTGCACAATCCGATTCCTGAGGGTATCTACCGTTGTGGATAGCGGCAGGCGACACCGTCAGTCAACCCCCAGTCCACCCCATTCTTTCCGCGAGCATACTGATCAACGCCCACAGTATGAAACCTCTCGCCTATAAGTATTCCAAGGGGGAGTTCAATTACCGAGCTAGGTTGGATCGAGTCAACGAGGTCAACCGACCCAACTTGTGGTTGAGCGGGATCTAAGTTATTTACTTTGCTCAAGGTTGTGATTACTTAAAATTATGCCCAAGACTTAGCCAACTCCAAACCAACAATCCACACCACACACATTGGCCTCGTCAACGGTCGAGGTTCGGGCACGTAGCCATCTAGTGGTTTGCCCGCCAAAGTTCTCTCACCGTAGCATATTTTTGAAACATAGTCTACATCAAGCTTCCCGCTTGATGGTTTTATTTTAATACACAAATCATTTTTGATGTTCAACTAATTAATAACTACTAGCATACGAGGTTCAATAGCTATGCCTAGGGTTTTCAACGGAAATATGGCATAACAATACAAAGTGGGTCTTTAATCAAGTTAGGTACTTACCTAGGTCATCATGGCATTCTAAAATAACATTTCTAGCATTTAACATAATAACATAATGCAATAGCTAAAATAATTAATACTACAATAATATCATGGGTTCAACATGTTCAAGGAGTGCGGCTTGCCTTGCGAGGCGAGGGGAGTCCCTAGGTCGTCGTCGACGGCGTCGATCTCGGTGTTGGTCGCGTCCGGCTCCTGCTCCGGCTCCTCGTATTGCTCCGAGACAGGCTCCACGGTCGGATCTAGCGTACAAGAAGCAAGCAATAAATAAACAAACAAAACAACAAAGAAAAGAAAAGAGAAAAACAAGAAAAGGGAAAAACGAGAAGGAATTGAGAGAGAAGGGCCGGAGAGGGGTTCAAAGGGCTTTTTCGGCATTTTGGAATTTTGTGGACTTCAAACGGCGAAACGGAGATCATATTTGGACTCGGTGACTCGAAACGATTCGGATAGTGTATTTTGGCTATTTTTTGGGATTTTCGGGAATTTCTCAGATTTTTGGGAGCATTAAAAAGGAGTTTCGGATTTATCAAAAATCCAAAAGAAAAGCGCAAAAAAGAAAAACAGTGCCGGCCGCACTTGGGCACGGCCCACTCGGGCGAAGGCCCACGCGACGTCTACAAGACGCGAGGGAGCTGGCCGCCCAAAGACGCTGCCACCGGGCTGACAAAGCGGCCAAGGCGGGCTGAGGCCGAGGCTACCGACAGTGGGTCCAAGCGGGGATATCGACCGGTGGGCCCTCGCCCGCTTAACTAAATTGATCGATCGACACAGAGAGGGAGGGGGATCCAGGGTTAGGGCGAGGGCGGCGGCGGCGGGGAGAGCGAGGCGGCGGGGAGAGCGGCCGTGGCTGAGGGAGAAGCAGGGGGAGACGAGGGGTCTCGGCCGGGGCTGGAGGAGACGAAGGGCGAGGAAGGCGAGGCGACTTGAGCGGCGGGGCTCGGCCGCTGCTAGGGGAGATGAAAAAGGGGGGGCTTACCACGGGGAGAAGGAGGCGAGCGGGGGCGAGGCAAGGGTGCGCGGCGGCTTTTATAGCCGCGGCGGCAACGGCATGGGCACGGAGGGGACTGGAGCGGGTGGCGGAGTGGATGAGCGAGGTGATGGGGGCAGACGGGGATGACGCGAGGAAGACGAAGCAGTGCGACGGGACGGCGAGTAGGCGACGGCGAGTTCCAAGGAGGAGGAGGTGAGCCTGACGCAGGCGACAGGAGCAGGTGCGCGCGGTCCCGAGGCGAGCGAGCGACCGCGCGGAGGGGCAACGGGCGACGCACGAGCGGCGAGGCTGACGCGGGCGAAGTTGGCGGAAGCGGTGACGACCGCGCTGAGGCGACGGAGCAGCGCCAAGTCCCAAGGCGGCGACCAGCGGGAGAGCGGAGCAGCGGCCGGGCGCGGGCGTGACGCCAGCGCCGGACGCACGACGACCCGCGGGCGAGGGAGCACGTGGCCGACGCGACGGCGACGACGGACCGGCGCGCGCAAGGGACCGGCGGTCCGAGCGTGGAGTCCAGGTAGGTCACCCACTCCCATCCCATCCAATCTCCCCAGAATCCAAGGATTAGGGTTAGGATTCAAGAACGCGATTAAGAACGGGAAGAACACGATTAAAACCAATTAAAAGCAATCAGGGTTTGATTTTGGGTTTGCAAATCTGGGGCATTTCAATCCAACCTTGATTCAACTCATGGATGATCGCTCTTGTGTATAACCTGAGTTGTCTTGGTGTTCATCCTTGGCCGAGGGTTTGCTTCATGATCTGGGAAGCCATACGGAGCTGGATCAAATCGGTGGATTGATCTTTCTAGCTGGTTGCTTTACCCAGTTTCGTGGTGTTGGATTGGAGCTTGGCTGCCAGATCCGAAACAGTGGTGCTGCACTTGTGTTGAGCTGATCTTTGTGGCCGGCTTGCTGCTATTCCTATTTGACAAATACGCACCCTTTGGGCGGGGTGTTGATTTTGTGGCTCTGTGCGGTGTTTGTTGTATCTCAGGCTTCTTGGTGGCACATCGTGGAGGCTACAGTTTTTGTATCTCTGAAATGATTGCCGGTGATTTCTGTGAGAGCATGCCAATAACAAGGCTCCCATGTCACAGGTTCATGATCATCATGTGGAGACTAAGTTTGACAGCAAAGGGGGCCGAGAAGAAGACCAAGGTTCCTTCCCAGACCAAGCCAAAGCAAATGAAAAAGGAGAATTTTGTCTGTTTCGTTTGTAGAGTTGCGGGCCTCATTGCTCGCAAGTGCCGTGAACGGAAGGGCAAGGGACCTTCGACTCAGCAGGGTGGCCATAAGGTCGTGGCGAACGTCGCACTAGCTTTAACCAGTTCCGACGGGTATGTACCTAGAGCCTTTATGGCTGAGGTGCTACCACTTGTCACAAGAAGAGATTTGATTAGAACACCACCAAATTAGCAATTTCCTATTGAAATGGCTAGTGAGCTAGCAACCTAGCAGCCAGTATGTCCATGGAATAGATATCACGATGTGCCCGTTTACATGTAGCTGTGATGTACTGAGTACTCTCTCTGTATCTGAATACATATCATCCTAGTTTTTAAATTTTTTTAAAATACATATCATTTTATAATTTTGATGTAACTTTTTACTATTTTTCCCTGTATACCCTCATCCCCTTTAGCTATTTCCAATACTATTTACTACCAAAGATTAGAGCAAGTGATCTAACGAATATAGTAATACAGTCTTTTGTATATATAACTTGATAAAAGTATAACATATTATACCGATATATTTTCAGTAACAGACGAAGTACTAGATAGATGTCTAATTTTTTTTTCTGACAAATAGATCTCCAGATCTTGCAAAGGAGCTTTTGTGAAATCTGAACGACGTGCTACACTGTTGTCTGTTAGTACTTGCAGGTTTGGGAGCAAGCTTTGCAGCCATCCCATTACACGCGTGATGGGCTCCAGCTCTGCCTTCTCGATGAACGAAGTCGCAAGCCCACAGCGTGCAGCTACGAAAATCGGCCGAGGCAAGAATGTTGCGTGACATGTCTAGAAGGAGAATACGTACATCGCTACGAATCCTTGAATGATTGTGACGCTCATTCTTCAATCTTGACGGCACAAACAACTGAAACAAGCTGCCGGCCGAAGGAAACACCGTAATGCGTACCAGCCTTGCTTCAAAAGCATCGAAACACGTTCACAATTTGTTCACAAAAGGAGAAATTAACGCCTAACGAACTTGCATATGCAAATCGCAATAAACTTCAAATCTAGCTCAATAAATCTTTCCTTGCACCGTCCAACACATATTCAATGCTATATTCCTTGGAGGTTTCCTTGAAGCTCATGCTGCCACCTCACCCCACACACTCTCTCTCCCTTTCTTGCAAAAAAACCATCCGGTTCTTTGGAATTACGGATAGGTCCTTTTCATTTACGAATAAGTCCTTTGTAATTTTATGTGAGTGTAAAATATTTTTTCCCAGTTCGTGTTTAGGTCCTCCGTTCGCCGTTTTACACAAAGAGCTTTCCGTTAAATACGAATTGCGAACGAGCCCTTTCTTACTTATTCGAAATAGCGAACATGTTCAAAATTATAACAAATAGATCCCTGCATTTTATATTCATATCTCAATTCTCAAGAGACGTTTGAACAGAGCCTATTCTCTCAGATCATCTAGAAGTGCCGACTGCCGAGAGGGTGAACTAGTTGCAATAAAACATTTATAAAAACACATGTAAAGTAATGGGAAATAGGGATTTGCTATCGAACAATTGAGTGTTTTTTGTTAGGAAACCGGTTATCGTATCCTATATGGACTCTTTCTTATCTCTAAGCAGAACCGCTATATATAGGAGGCAAGGGGTCACCCCATTGTACAGAAGCATACAGAATAATAAAGCAGACCCGTTCCTCCTCATATTGTGTCTCTCGCCCTCTCTCTCTGTTCTCCAGTTTAGATCTATTAGGCAACCCCGGACTATTCGATAGCGAGGTTGTCTAACACGTTATCAGCACGAAGCTCTACCGGAGAGAGATTGAAAGGTGAGAAAAAGACAAGAAGTGAAGGATCGTCGACAACGACGAACGACTACTACCGGCGATTGATCGCCCGATCCGATCTGCAATTAACTCGCCATCAAGCCGGCATCCACTCGGATTGCCGAAAGAAAAAGTCCTACGCGACTCTATCCTACGCGATAGCCTACCGAAGAATAGATTGGAAAGGTGAGAAATAGATGATTGAATCTAATAGCTCGTTCAATTCTTTACGCGCATCTATGTGGCACGAAGCTACGAGTTCGCGGTGTTTCTCTAGTACATAGTATAAAAGCATCTAATCGTGGCACGAAGCTACGAGTATACATCTATCTATAGATCGCGGCATGAAGCCGACGCTACAATAAAATCCGTCGGCAAGAAGCTGTCGGTTCCCTGGGCGCCGGCTTGCCGGCTGGCCTCCCGCGGCCACGAAGCGCCGCCAAAACCGACTGCGCTGGCCGCTTTCCTCGGTCACCACGCTTGAAACCGATGCAAACCCTGGCCATGAAGCACAGAATCGCCACTTGGCCCCCTACCGTGCCCCAGCTCGAAGCTGGCCGCGCACCGTGCACGCTCGAAGCACTACACTGCCATCCGGACAGCCGCTCGAAGCCGGCCTGGATGCGCCACCGCACGCCGAACGTGGCACGAAGCCACACCGTCCCGATCTGGCCGCCGCTCGCGCGACGAACGTGGCTCGAAGCCGCACCGCACCAACTCCGCAGCCGTCGTGCACAACGCCCGCAGAAACACCGGTTCGAAGCCGCCTAGCCATCACCAAGACGCGAAGACGGGCCGCCAAGACGAAGCCCGCATGCAACTCCCGCGCTACGCCGCCGGCGCCGCCGCCACTACGCCGCAGCGGCGCTCCGTCCATCGCCGCGATGAGCTGGCCTGCCGCTGTTGTGGCCTACGGCCCAACGCTGTCGGCCGCTCCTCGGTCAGCCGCCTGGTTTGGCCTGCCGTCGCCGTGCCTTTTCCGGCTTGCCGCCGTCGCTGCTGCACCGAACCGGCCGAAGTACGCCGCCCCGCCAAACCCCTCTGTCGCCGGTGAAAGGCCTAGCACCCGCTGCTTGAAGCTTTGGATGAGTCTAATGACTCATGGACTAGAAAAGTCCATCCAATCCAGTAAGCGCATGGAGTATGGACTAGAAAGTCCAGAACGTGCATGGAGCAGGAGCTCCTGAACATGAAGTCCGCTAGTTGATGGACATGAAGTCCAAATCATTAATTGCAATTTATTGCAGGCGTCGGGCATGGGGTAAAGGGGAAATTACCCCTTTACCCCAATAAGGTTTCATTTATTTTCTTTTCTGGATAATTGAATAAGAAATTCAGAAATTGAATAGAAATAGTCAGAAAATTCTGGAAAATTGCCAGAAAAATATGAAAATATCTAGAAAAATCCAGAAAATTTCTTGGCTCTGTTTTAATAAATTATACTTAGCCTTATTTTCTGCATTTATGAATATTTGCATGATTTTTTTGCAATAATTGCCTGTTTAGAATATCGGAAATCCCTGAGAATTTATTTTCCGCATTTCTGAATTTATGAATTATGCAATTATTGTTTATTCTGAATTTCTGAATTGTGCAATTATTGTTCTGTTCCATGCATTGTATTTATTGCTTTAATATAGTTTATTGGAAATTTAAAGCATGTCGCACGAAGCGGTCACCGTCGAGCCAAGAAGACCGACATGCATGGAACTGAATGCACCGCGCGCATGAAGCCGCGCTAAATCGATCGCACGAAGCCGATCGAGCCTTTAAAGCAGATCACACGAAGTTGATCATGCATATGAATCCGATCGCTTGCACGAAGCCGATTACCTACATGCACGAAGCTGTAATTCTGAATATTCATGAATATTTATGAATTCCGCACTTATGAATCTTGCATTTACCTTGTATTTATGAATTCCGTACATGTAAATCCTGCATTTATGAATTTCGTACTTATGAATTTTGCATTTACCTTGTATTTATGAATCCTGCAATTATTGCTTTCTTTTAGTTTACTGGAAATTCATGAGAATTGAATTATGCAATTATGAATCTTGCAACCACTCTATTAGACTACACGAAGTAATCTAATGAAAGAATCATATGAATATGTAAATACCTGGTATTGTCATATGTGAGTTTTGAAGAACTGGCCCGAATGATCAGAATTATCTCACATGGGCATCAAATGTGAAGATCGTGTTTTTGAGCAAGAAGCTCTGAATTGCCATCGGTTTAGGGTCCTTGAAGGACAAGTAATCTACTGCCGAGCAAAAACGATCAAATTTTGTACTCCCCAGGTATCACTTTTCAGCCACTATAAAGAATGAATACATGGCTGAGGTAAGTACACTTGAGTTACGAACTGCACTTCAGAAGCAGTTCGAGAAACTCAAGTCCACCATCTTGCTCCAAGCACAGCAAGATTGGGTTCGCCTAAAGTTTGCAAGCTACAGAACAGTGGTTGTTAATGAATTTTGAATAATGAATTGTAAGCTCTCAAAGAGCATACATTCCCTTTTCTCATGAATAGAATTGCAATTCATTGTTTATTCCAGTACTCTATATTTGCAAGCAATATTTGAATTACTTTGCCACTGTATAATTAGAATTATATTTCTTTTCATTGAGAAATTGTGTAGCGCCCAAATAGAGGAGATATGCATTGTTGATAGTGATACAACAAATACCATCTTAAGAGAGTCGAAATACTTTCAGACGATCACGAAGAACGCTGGAAGGATTATGAGAATCGCAGGAAGCGATACGCATATAATAAGCTCAGGAAGAGGCAGAATTATATTGCCAATGGGTACAACTTTGGTAATTGATGAAGCCTCCTTGGACCCTGAATCAACACGCACTCTCTTAAGTTTTAACAGATATCCGCGCCAATGGGTTTCACGTAGAAACCAATGAAGAAAATGGCAAAGAGCATTTGTGCATTATGAAGCACGCGGAATATGAAAAATGGTATTACAAAAATATCCCTAATATGAATCTGGGTTGTACTACACGATAATCAATGCACACGCAGTGTATACTTATTTGAAGACTGTATTTAGAAGTTCTGAATTATTTTCGTTATGGCATTGTATATTTAGGTCATCCTGGTCTTAGATTGATGAAAAATATAGTTAACAACTAACAAGGTCATGACATTAATGTTAAAATTTTTCCGAATCACAAAGAATTTGTGTGCCATGCATGTGCCACTGGGAAATTAATAACAAAACTGTCGGGGGGTCGGGTAATTTCCATAAATTACCTCGGATGCCACCAACGACCAAGCTCGCTCCCGCCCGAGCCACCAGGAGGTCGTTACCCTGGGCGGTCTACTCAGAACCTGGAAGGCTACGCATTCCGGCCACCCGAAGTTCGGGCTCAAGGTGGGACCTAGAATGCCACGTATTCGATCGATTCGAGCTCGGGCTCGGTAAGATGTCCGAGCTTCGGTGCCGCCATCGGCCGACCTTACGTGGTCTCGGTCGGTGAGAATAACCACCCGAGCCGTAACTTCCGTTAGCCCGCTACGCTTCCGTGGGAGCGTGGCGGAAAGATAGGATCCACCAGTGGCCACGTTTGGACGAGGTCCAAACGTGCGGGTAGTGGGGTCATGAAGTTCGATCCTTTGTAAGCTATAAAAAGCGTCCCCATCATAAGGGGGACACACACAACACGCATGCGACGAGTAAGACAAGAGACATACGCCGAGATACATTGCAAGAACATACACTAGCTGGAGTAGGGCTATTATCTCTTTCTTGAGAGGCCCGAACCAGGGTAAGCTGCGTGTCCACGCTCGTTGAAGTCAGTGAGTCATCCCTTTGAGTAATCCCTCACGTGAGAAGGGGTCACAGTTGGTCCCTCCACCAACAAGTAAGCTCGGCGGGCCTGCTCCCAATCGTCGACACCGGAGCCGTCCGTGGGGACCGACTTTCCTTCGTGAGGAATCCGGAGGATGACAAATTCCCAAGATCGCCAGGGCCTCGGCGCTCGGAATTGAGGAAGAAGACAAGCGATTCTTCGACAACGGGGCCGCTTAACGTCGCGGCCTTGGGAATCACGACGGTTCGAGCTTCTCGCGAAACCGCCGCTGCCGGAGCGATTCTTTCGCTCGGCTCGACGCCCTCTCGGACGACGAGTATGACGGGCTCTATGATGGTCCGGACATCCTGGACCTTTTCGAGCTCGACCAGGGACCGCTTCACGGGAGACACCGTGATGTCCCCTCGCGATCCGTCCCAATCCCGTAACGTCTTCGTTGCGGAGGAAGATCGAAATGTCGGGAGCAAATCCTGGCCGAGCGCGTCTTGACCGCTACGAGGCGGCCAAGGAGCACCTGCAGGCATCTCTGAATCGGACGCTGGCCAGCTTACGCCGGCAAGTCCAAGGTGGCCTGACCGATAAGACCCGGGCCGAAGTCCGTGAGAATTTCCACGCGTACGGGACTCCGAATCGCGGCGGCGACATTTAACGAAGCTCGTTACCCCGCGTTCCCGAGCGGGAACGCCTTCAAGCCCTGGCCACGATGGTACGCAACCTCGAGAGAGTTTCTGGCGGTGTCGACCTAGAAGCCATGGGCGCGCCGTGGCGACGACCTCGAGGAAATCGCCGCAGACATAAAGGCGGCGGAAGCCTCCCGAAAGGGACGCCAGAGCAATTCCTGGAACGCCGCCGGGGCGTCCGAGCGCCTCCACCCGAAGCGACTCACGCAGCCGCTCAGTGGCCGGCCGGCCGAAGGCTCGGGAGAGGCACCGGAGCAATTCGGGGGCTCCTCGGGACCAGCGGAATCACGAGCCACGGCAGAACCGGCCGAACATTCCTCTTCTGCCACTCTCCATCCTACAGCGTAGGGAGATATTCTTCGCTGGGCCCACTAACCTCGGGCTCTACTGGTGGGGATCGCCCGACCGCCGCTGGCTCGTGGTGACCGGCCCCGAGATCCCGCTTTTGGAGTGCAGATGCTCGCAACGCGTCGCTACTGACGTGTGACCTGGCCGACAAGGTTCAAGCCGGGTCACATCGAGAGATTCGACGGACTCAACCCCGACGAGTTCCTCTCGATCTACACCACGGCCATTCTAGCCGGGGTGATGAAAGGGTCATGGCTAACTTTTCGCCTGATCCTGGACGGGCGGCTCGGACGTGGCTATTCAACCGAGAAGGAAAACTCGATCCGGTCCTGGCTCACCGAGCAAAGACTCTCCGAGCTAACTTCCAGAGTCGCTACGCCCGCCTCGGAAGGAGCGCGACCTTGAGCGTCTGACATGCAGGCGGGCGGCGACCTGCGCCAGCTTCGTCCGGCGCTTCATGCAAGTGCGCAATTCCATCCCAAGCATCTCGGATGAGGCGGTCGTCCGGCTTTCAAGTTCGGGTCCGAGACGACGCTTCACTCAGACCTCGAAATTCACCGGACATCACAGCCAACGAGCTGTTCCGCATGGCTGACCGTTATGCCAACGCGGACGAGGCCGTCCAATGGAAGAAGCTGCTGGACGAGGGAAAGCTGCCCCCTCAGCCCGGGCTCGAAGGGGCGTCAAGCCGAAAGAGCGTGAGCTCGATCGAGAAATAAATCAAAAAAAAGAAAAAACCCTCCGTCTCCCACATGGTGGCGGCCATTGAACGACAACGGCCAACCTCGCAATCGTATAAAGGAGGGGCCGCGAAAGGGAAAGGCCGACCGGCCAGCGGAGCCGCGAGCAAAACCGGACGACCAAGACCGCGGCGACTAACGCGACGGGCTAGCGCCTATTTTTGCCCGCTTCCACCAGGCACGGGCACGACCTGCGGAATTGCAGGACATGGGCCTCCCGCCGAGCAATTTACTGGCAAGGGTCCTATGCCTACGCTCCGTGAGCAGAAGGAGACGTCAAGGGCAAGAAGCCTGCCGAGGAGGAAGACACGGACATGGAGTACCAGAGCCGAGAAATCACATCGCCGTGATATTCGGGGCTCCGCCGCCTATGGGTCACGCCGAGCTAAAGGAGGCCGCCGCGAGGTGCTTCGTGTCACTCAGGGGAAGCCTCCGCCCGCAGCTCAAGTGGTCCGAGCCGATCAACTTCTCCAAGGACGATCGCCTCGGGTTGACAAAACCCCAAAGGCTTCCGGTGGTCGTTAACCCAACGACCGCAATACCGCGGTAGGTCGGGTCCTTGTGGATTGCGGGAGCTCCCTGGACTGATATCCGCCAAGGTCTTGGACGAGATGCAAATCCTCGCTCCAAGATCAAAAGCTTGGTGGTCCCGTTCTACGGAATAGTGCCCGAACGCCGGTCAGGCCGCTCGCCAGATCGCCCCGCCAATAACGCTCGGCAATCCGAGCAACTTCCGAACGGAATCGATCACGCTCAAGTAGTCGACTTCGAGTCGGCCATAACGCCATCCTGGCCGCCGCCGCCAAATTCATGGTCGCCACTCATCACGTGTACCAATGCTTGAAGGTCCCCGCCCCGCGGCGTGATCACGGTCAAAGGAAGCCCGGCGGCCCTAAGCTGCGACGAGAAGGCTCTAGACATGGTCGGGCAGCTGCCCAGCGTGACCCGACCAAGAGCCGAGGAGTTCCCGCCAGGGCTACCCTCCAGCCGGAGGAGAAACTAAGGCCATCCACAGGCGACGCCGAGCCGAGCAAGGTCGCACACGTGGGGCTTCCTGGACCCTAAATAGGAACTCGAGCTCGTGACCTTCCTCCGGAGAAGTGCGGACACGTTCGCTCGGGAACCGTCCGACATGCCCGAGTCCCAAGGGAGGTCGTCGAGCACAAAGCTAGCGATTCGGCTCGACAAAGCCTGTGCGGCAGAGCCAGCGCTTCTCCCGGAGAAGCAAGCCATCATCGAGAGGAACCGGACAAGCTCCTCAAAGCCGGTTTCATACGGGAGGTCGACCATTCCGATTGGTTGGCCAACCCAGTTATCGTGATGAAAAAGGGGGGCAAGTGGCGCATGTGTGTCGATCACACGGGGCTGAATGCCGCGTGCCCGAAGGACAATTTCCCGCTACCTCGGATAGACCAGTTGGTCGACGCAACGGCCGGCTCCGAGGCGATGAGCTTTCTGGACGCCTACTCAGGCTATCACCAGATTGGCATATCGCCCGACGACGAGGAGAAAACTTCCTTCATCACGCCGTTTGGCATATTCTGCTACACGACCATGTCCTTCGGTCTAAGGAACGCTGGAGCGACCTTCCAGCGCCTCATGCAGAAAACCTTCTCGGACCAAATAGGTCGGAACCTGGAAGTGTATGTAGACGACATAGTCGTCAAGAGCAAGATGGCCTCGGACCATGTATCCGATCTAGAGGAGACTTTCCATAACCTCAATAAACATCGAATAAAGTTGAACCCTGAAAAATGTGTGTTCGGGGTCAAGGCTGGCAAAGTACTCGGCTACATGATCGGTCCGCAAGGAATCGGAGCCAACCCTGAGAAGATAGAGGCCATCGAGAACATGCGGCCACCCGCTTGTACGCGGGAGGTGCAATCCCTGACCGGAAGGATGGCGGCCCTAAGTCGCTTCATCTCGCGGCTCGGGGAACGCGGCCTGCCTTTCTTCAAGGCGCTCCGGAAGCACGACGGTTTCGCTTGGACAGAGGAAGCAGACCGCTCCTTCAAAGAATTAAAGCTATATTTGTCAAGGCCCCCGGTCTTGACCACGCCGAGATCGGGAGAGGTTCTCTTACTCTACCTGGCCGCCACACCCCAGACGGTAAGCGCTGGCCATAACGGTAGAACGGGACGGGGTGCAGCGCCCGATCTACTACGTCAGCGAAGTCTTGCACGGACCAAAGGAGCGTTACCCCGAGGTCCAGAAGCTCCTTTATGCGCTCCTCGTGGCCTCGAAGAAGTTAAGACACTACTTCCAGGCCCACAAAATCCAAGTCCCGACCAACTTCCCGCTTAGAGAAATTCTCGGGAATCGAGACGCAAGCGGACGAATCGCGAAATGGGCCATGGAGCTCGCCGAATTCGAGATCGAATTCTCGGCCAGAACCGCGATCAAGTCTCAGGTTCTAGCGGACTTCCTGGCCGAATGGACAAACCCTGCCCCGCCCGAGCCCGAACCCAACCCGTCCGAGCACGGTCGCTGGGTCATGCACTTCGACGGATCCCGAGCTTACGATTGCTCGGGGGCTGGAGTGGTCCTCGAATCCCCTCAGGGGGAGCGGATCCAGTACGCCCTCCAACTACATTTCGGCGCAACAAACAATGCAGCAGAATACGAAGGTCTGCTAGCCGGGCTTCGGGCATGCAAAGCGCTCGGAGTCCAACGACTAACTGCGAAGGGCGACTCGCAGCTGGTCGTCAACCAGGTTAACAAGGAGTATCAGTGTTCCGATGACTCAATGGCGCTTTACCTGGCTGAAGTAAGGAAGATGGAGAAGTACTTCAGAAACTTCGAGGTACTGTACATTCCCAGGAAGGACAATGCCCTGGCCGACCATCTATCGAAGGTCGGTTCCGCCCACCTTCCCGCCCCGGCGGGGGTGCTCGTCGAGCACCTTTACAAGCCCTCCATACCCACCAAGGAGGAGGCAACCGAGACGGGTGGTACCGTCTCCTTCCTCGAGCAGGACGCGAGTTGGATGACGCCATTCATCCAAAGATCTCGCTCACGGACACCGCTCGAGGAGGAAGCCGAGAAATCCGGCTCATAAGACGCTCCTCACCTACAAATTGGTCGAAGGACTCTTATATCAAAGGTGCACTTGGAGTCCTCTCCAAATGCATCACCCAAGAGGAAGGCAAATATCTCCTCAGGGATATCCACGACGGAATGTGTGGAGCTCACTCGCCCTTCAGGACCTTGGTGAGCAAAGCCTTCGGTTAGGTTACTATCGCCGACGGCCGGCCGACGCCAGCGCTCCATGGTAACCTCCTGCCGATCTTGCCCGATTCCATGCTCGGAAGGTCCACCACCGGCATACGACTGCAGAGACCATGCCGCTAACCTGGCCGTTCGGTTTGGGGCATCGACATACTCGGTCCATTTCCTAGGGGAAGGAGGGGTTGTAAATACCTGTTCGTCGCAATCGACACCTTCACTAAATGGATCGAGGCCGAGCCTATATCAACCATCTCGGCACAGGCGGCTAAAAGGTTCTTCCGCAATAATGTAGTAACCCGCTTTGGCGTTCCGAGTCGCCTCATTACCGACAACGGCACTCAGTTCACAAGCGAGGTGTTTCAGGCTTATTGCGAGGAGGTCGGGACCAAGATATGCTTCGCATCCGTGGCCCACCCACAGAGCAATGGGGCGGCCGAGCGCGCGAACGGGCAGATCGTCCAAGGAATCAAGAAGAGAGTCTTTAAGAGCCTCGATCGGCATGGTCAGGCCTGGGTGGATGAGCTACCTCCCGTCCTCTGGTCGGTCCGCACCACGACGAGCCGAGCTACGGGTGAGACCCCCTTTCAGCTCGTATATGGCGCGGAAGCCGTCCTACCCGCCGAAGTTGTCCTAGGATCCCCAAGGGTGAACCTAGCCGATAGCATCGGCGAAGGCGAGCGCCTTCTCGACCTCGACCTCGCGGAGGCAACTCGTGAACGGGTCCTGCTGCGATCCGCGGTCTACCTGCAAGCTCTCCGCAGGCACGCCGCTAAATCGTTACGACCAAGGACCTTGCACATCGGCGATCTCGTTCTGCGACGGGTCCAAGACCTGTCAAAAGCCAACAAGCTAACGCCGAGATGGGAAGGTCCTTACACGGTCGTCTCTACAGCACGCCCGGGGGCTGTCCGTCTCGCGATGGAAGATGGTCGAGAACTTGCCAGCACTTGGAACATCGACCAACTGCGTAAGTTCCATGCCTAACCACACTCGCCTACCTTTTTAATAAATTTTGTCACCTCGTCTCCTCGTTCTTTCTCTCTCTCTTTCTCCTTTACCTCCGCAAAAAATTCTACGATTAAGCTCGACCCAGACAAAGTGTCAGGGGCAGGTCGGTCGTCGGGGCAAAACACCGTACGACAAGAGCTCGACCTCAAGGGCTTCCTTCCTCGTAAGACGACCATCTTTTTCGCGGTAGACCTCCGCCGCAAGCAAAGATTCGCACAGGACACCCTTCTGAACGGTTCCGAGCTCAAGTCGGCCGGTGGGCGGCATCGACGCACCGTACCCTAAGAGCCACACGGTCCCCGCAGAACTCTACTCCGCCAATGAGGTCGTGCTCGCGATCGCCCACGACCTCCGTTGGCGGCGAAACTATAGGGGTACCAAGTGGCCATGACCTCGTGCAGCTCTCACGCGAGGTAGCTACTCCCTAGTACGATTGATCGCTAAGTCGCGTAAGGCCAAGTAAGCCGAACAAGGAACCACGACACCAAACAAATCGTTATCATCTCAGACAAAACAACAAAAAACGTTTAGAGATAGATAAACGCTCTTTCTATGTTCAACTGGGCGGTTTCCCCTTAAGTTTTTTACAGGTAAAGACAGGAAAAAGAAAATTACAGGAGCCCGGCACGCTTCTCGTCCTGCAGAGCGACGAGCTCGTCCCCGCGACCGAGTCAAGCTCGGACTCAAGGTCGAGCACCGGCCGGCGAAGCTTCCGACCTTCGCTTGCCGCTTGTCGGTCGCTGGACTCCTCCCGTTCTTTGGTCGATTGTCCTTTGGCGCCGGGCGGCGTCGCGCAAGGTCGCCACCGTGGCTTCAAGGCCGAGCCTTGCACCGCTTTCGCTCTCCGGCCGAGACGGCTCCTGGAGCTCGTGCACGGACTCCTCCACCTTCGCCGGATCTCGGCCTCGAGAAGATGTCGATTCGGCAACCGGCGCTCGAGCTCGCGATCTTGGCGTCTGCTCGGCTTGGTGCTTCGCGACAACCACGGCGACGCGGTGGCGGCATGGAAGTCCTTCATGGTGGACTCCGGCTGCGGCGACAAGGTATTTCAGGTCGTGATCGAGTTTTTGATAAAAACACATGAGTCGAGAATCTTGTCGGTGTTTAGTGCCGGCAATACGAATTTATGGTCGGATGGGTCGCGCTCCCTCTCCCGAATGGTCGACTCAAGGAGTCAGAAGATGTATACTGGTTCGGGCCGAATGTCCCTACTCCAGTTCGTGCGGTGTGAATGTATTGATCTTTGGGAGACGGACAAGGGGTGTACAGGCGAGGCGGACGGTCGGCTGTCCGAACCCCTTGAGGTTTTCGCTAGGGAGTCGAGGCTACCTAGGAGACTGTTTTCTCTTTTCTCCGCGCCCCTCCCTCTCGGGCCCTGCCTCTCCTTATATAGACGGAGGAGGCAGGTTACACGGGAGTTGGGAAGACTACGAGGAGAGAGTGCACGCCTTGAGGTTTGGCTTGTCTTGTCCGGCCAACCCCGCCGCCCCGAGGTAGGGTTGGTGGCTCTGTGGCGTCTGATCTTGCGTAGTCTTTGTCGAGGGTGGCGTGTTGCGTGGTGCTCTTGTCGGCCTCGGTGGCTTTAATGGCGCTTGACTTTGCTTTGGCCTCGGAGTGGGCGTACTCCTGCGGTGTGCCAGGCGACGGGGCGGGGCTTGACTTCTTCGGTGGCTCTTCCGGCCTTGGGAAGGAGCCGCCGACCCTGGTACGGATGTCAGGGGACGCTGCGCACAAGGCAGCCGCCTGACACTGGCGTGGGCCCTGCTGGCTCGTGCGCAGGTGGAGCTTGAGCGTCAATATTAGGCGGCCGGCGCATGCCGACCGCCCGGAGCCGGAGTCCGCCGACCGTCGAAGTCGGCCCCGCCGCAGTCGGGGCTCGTTCCTCGCGGCCCAAGTACCTTTCGGTGGTGCCGGCCTCCGCCGTGATAGGTCGACCCGTTCGTGCTTCCGGTGATGGGGTACCCATGGTATGGATACTCGCCAAGAGCCCCCGAGCCCCGAGCCGGGTCGGAGAGCCGTCGGGGTTTAACTGGCGGCGGTAACCGTCGACCCGGAGGTCGGTGATGCTAGGTCGTCGTGGCTGCCTGGGAGCCATGCCCGACCTAGAAAGAGCCCGGCAAGGCGAGCGCACCCGGCAGGGTAACCGAGCCCCCGGGTCGTGGAGCCGGTCGGGGGTTTACTCGGTCAGCGGCCATGGACCACGAGGTCGGCGACGCCTTTGGTCGGGGCCGCTTGTCGGTCAAGCCCGTCCAAAGAGCCGGTCTTGTGGCGCACCGGTGGGTGTAGCCCCCGAGCCCCCGAGCGGGTCGGAGAGCCGGTCGGGGGTTTACCCGGTCGAAAAGTGGCCGCGGACCCTGAGGTCGGCGACGCCTTTGGTCGGGGCCGCCGCTTGTCGGTCACGCCCGCCCAAAGAGCCCGGGTGCGCGCGAGCGCACCCGGTGGGTGTAGCCCCCGAGCCCCCGAGCGGGTCGGAGAGCCGGTCGGGGGTTTACCCGGTCGAAAAGTGGCCGCGGACCCTGAGGTCGGCGACGCCTTTGGTCGGGGCCGCCGCTTGTCGGTCGTGTTCGCCAAAGAGCTCGGTCCGCGAAGCACCCGATGGCGTAGCGAGCCCCCGAGCGGTCGGGAGCCGGTCGAGGTTTACCGGCCGGACTCTGCAGGCCACGGTTACGTGGGTCCTCGAGTCGTGAGCTGACGCGCGTTTACCTTCGTCGGTTTGAACGCGGCGCTCGTGCGAGCTAGTATCGGGTAATCCGAGTGGAACCTTGGCGATCCCCTTGAGGGTTCGTTTCAAGCGGGCGTAGCTCGGCGTGGGCGTCCGAGCCGGCTGGGGCGTTCCATAAAACCTTTCCTTACTCGATCCGTGTCGGACTGCCGGGTCGTCCGCCGACCGAGGCGCGGCTGGCGCTACTCATCGATGAGTTCCGCGGGAGAGTGTGAGGTATGGTCTCGACGCGAAGTCACAGTTGATTGGGTCGTCCGCCGACCCAGCTGGAAGGCCCTGGGGCTCGCTGCGACTCGCCTCGCTCTTTTACGTCTTTGGCGGCTTCGTTCGGTGGCTGGATTCGGCCGTAACCCACGGCGCAGTGCGGGCCTGAGTGCGAGCCTACAGCGGCTTGCTCTCCCGAGGCGGCGGCCCAATGGGCCGCTTGCATACCTTTCCGGCTGGGGCGCCCAGCCCATCAGAATCGGCGAGGCCCGCGATCTTGTCTTGGCGCGCTTGGCGCTAGGCGGCCATCTGTCGAGCGATTAACGCGATGGGATTTAAATGGATGCGCGCGTTCAGGGAAGCGAAGCGGCGAGCGGCGGTGACGGTTTGGCGCATCGTTGATTTGCGTGAGGAGGCGTCGATTTCGGCGCGGAGGCGCGTCTGTTCCCGCCTGGCGCCTATAAAGGAAGGAGTGGGTGGCGTGGTGGGCGCCAAGCCCTCTGTTCGCGCGCTCTGCAAAAAAGAGAAAAGGGAAGAAAGAAAACGAGGGAAGAAGAGGAGCTTCCTGCTTCGTCGCGTCGTTCCCTGCTTTCCTTCGCGCATTTGGAGATGTCGCTGACCCCGCACTCGGCCGCGGCGGGTCGCTATCTCGGTCTGGAGAGGAAGGAGTTCCTTCCTCCGCGGCCCGAGTCCGCCGGGCGAAGTTCCCGGCCGGACCGAGGTCCCGAACTTGAGGACGGCGAGATAGTCTCGCCGGGCGTTCTTCTACGAACGGGGCTTGGACTTCCGCTCCACCCGTTCGTGCAGGGTTGCTGCACTATTACGGGGAGAGGTTCATCACTGAACCCGAATGGAGTCCTCCATATTGCGGTCTTCATGACGCTTATGTGAGGCCTTTACGGGATTGAACCCCATTTTGGGCTCTGGCGCCACTTCTTCTTCGCGAGGCCGTCACCGGACACCGCCGGCCTCCTCGGCTCGATGATCCAAGCTGCGCAACCACCGCAAACCGTTCTACGTCGATTTGAGGCTGCCGACGCCTAGCAGGGGTGGCATAGCGAGTGGTTCTATGTCAGGAACCTCGACAACAAAGGTTCTCCCTTCGGTGGGAATTTACCAACGCCGCATCCCTGTTGGGGTGGGGTCCCGACACGAAGGACCGGAAGAAGGTGGACGCGATCCTTGAAAAGCTCGCGGACTGAAGCGGCGGGGCACGGCGAGGCAAGGTGGTCCTCGATGCGTTCATGGAGAGGCGCATCCAACCCCTCAAGGGTCGATTCGCCCCATGTTTGAGTACATTGGGCCGACCGACCTCGCAAGGTCGTCGAGCGGAGCTCCCTCCGTCGGAGATCTCGCGCGCGTGTCCGCGATCTCCATCGCGGGAGACACCGAACCCGAGGGCGAGGCGCTGCGCCGTTCTCGCCTTGGTCGGCCGAGAACCTGTGTCGGCGGCTCTGCTCGCTTTTGCTTTGCTCTGCTCCTTCGCCTCCTTACCCGAGCGCAGCCCGCAGGGGCTTGTGGATCGATCTCCGTCCCTTGCTGCCGGGGAAAAGGAGTTGAGGCGACGGCGCCTCGAAAAGGAGAAGCAGGAGGCCGCCCTGCTAGCGGAAAAAGAGGCCACCAAGATGCGGAAGAGGATCGAGCGCGCGGACCGGGCCGCGCGTGGTGAGGTCTCGGAGGAGACCTCGAGTGAGGGTGACGAGGAGTCGTTGCCGAGCGAGGGAGAAGAAGTGGCCGGAGGCGGTCGCGGCAGCGCGGCCAGGTCCCGATCAGCGGGGCAGCGGCCGCGGCTCCTCGAAGAGACCGCGAGCGCGGGGGTTTATCTGCGAGCGGAGTCCCGATCGCCTCCTCGCGGGGGCCCGGCAAAGAGGGCACGTCCGGTGCCGGTTGTTCGCTCCTCCCGGTAAGTGACTTGCGCAATTCGTCCGGTGCTGACTTCTTCCGCAATTCCTGACCGACCGCCGCGAGGGCCTCACGGCCTGGAGGGCGCTGAGCCCTACTGGCGGTGAGGAACCGCCCTCCGGTCTTGTCCGCGGGCGTCGCGGTGGTTGTCGGGAGCGGGATCGTTCGGATCGCTCCTCGCGGTAGGGCCCGTTAGCGAGGGACGCCGCTGCAGGGGGACGATCTGGCGCCGCCGGATGCATCGCTGCGCGAAGCTCCGTCGGGCGTGCTGCCGCGTCGTCGAGGCCGGGCGGAACTCGCCTCGCCTTCCCGTCTTCTGCCGGCCGTGGAGGTCAGCGAGCCTGTCGCCGGGAAGCATCGGATTCGCGGCGTTATGACGCCGGCGACGAGATCTACCACCTCGCCGCCGGCCGCCGCCGCTCCGGCGGTCCGAGTGTCGCCGATGGCGCGCACCGACCACAGCGTTCCGTCGGCGGGGAAATCAAGTCGAAGGCGTCGCCGATCGCTGGCTGACTTGGCCCGCCCGACCTGGCCGGGGTCCGCTGCTCGTTACGGGCGACGACGCGAAGCAGCGGATTGGGGCGCTCTGGAGGAGGAGATGGGAAGGATCCACGCCGACCTTACCCTTGTTGTTGACGCGCGTCCAAGGCGAGAAGTCCATTGCTCAGAGTCCCGGCCGCCAGATCGTAAGTGTGACGGGATTTGTCTCTTGTGCATCTTCTTGACCGAAATGGGGATCGACCGGCGGGTACTTGCAGCGCTTGACATCCCGGCGGTGGACAAATCAATGTTCCTCCGGCACTTGCACGGCCGGGGAGTGCCAGAGGAAAGAGCTGCTCGGCCGACGCCGAGGGCGCTTGCCGCCGAAAGCAAGGAAGGGCTGCCTCGGCGGTCGGGCCGGGAGAGGTCGCCGAAGCCTTGCGGGAGGCTCGGCTGACGTCTTGGAGTCGTTGGCCACCGAGGGAGAGAGGGCCAGGTCGTCCCTGGCGGATGCTGAAGCGGCCAAGACTTCTGCAGACAGTGCGGCAGCATCCGCCCGGGCGGAGGCCGCCCTCTATCGGAAGGAATGCGAGTCGATCCGCAGGGAGGCCGACCAGCTTCGAGCCGAGCGGGATCTCGCTCGGGGGGAGCTCGTGACGATGAAAGAGCTTGCCGACCGTGCTACGGCCGACCGGGAAGCGCGTGCCAAGGTCGAGGAGGAACTTCGCGCCAAGGAGGCTTCCGCGGCCGGTGAGTAGTTCGTTCTTCCGGGAGTCACCATGGCGAGCGTCCCCTGACGTTGTTTTTGTCCCTGCAGATCTGCGAAAAAGCCTTACCGACGCGCTGGAGTCGCGAAGGGCGGCGGTGGAGGCACGAGACGCGGCGGTCGAGTCACGCGACTCGGCCCTTTTGAATAAGCGGCTGGCGGAGAGGGATGCGGCCGATACGACGGCCCAGCTGACGGTCCTCCACGTGGGCGTCCAGGCCGCCTGCGACCGGCTGTTCGGGCTTACTCCGGGCCCCAGCGCCATCCCCGCCATGCTTGGGTGGATCCCTGAGCGCGTCGAGGCGTCGGTGCGGGAAGCGGCGGTGCTTGGCGCTTCCTCGGCCCTGGTCAACACCGTCTCTTATTACGACGGCGTCGACCTTGAGGCGGTCGGGAGCGGCGTCGCTGCTGACCGAAGCGACGAAGAGGTCGACGCGTTCATGGCCCGGGTCGATCCGTGCGCCCAAGAGATTGCCGGCCGAATCTCGCCGCGCGAAATTCTCCGTCGAAAGGGGGAGGAAGATTAGTTTTCCTTCTGTTTGCTCTTTTTTTTTTTGGCAATGTATGTAATGAACATGACTGCCCTAGTCGAGCTCGACGCCGGGCTGTTTTAAGTTACTCTGCCCGTCTACCCCGTGTTTCTTTTATGAATTTGGGCAATTTTTCAACCGTAGCTACGGGGGTCCACAGGGTGCCACGAGGCGTGGGCGTTGCACCAGGTTCATGCGAAGAGGACACGGGGAGGCGAGCTGCCTCGGCGATTGCTTGGTGAAGGAGGTGTCGGGTCGGACCACCTCCTTCGCGGCTTCAGCGGGTTGAAATCTAACCTAAGTGGGGTGCTCCGACCGCTCATAGTGTTTCTTGCTCGGAGGGCTTGTTTCCCCGCATGAGTGCTACTGGCCGAGCAGCGGGCGAGGGGCCGTAGCACTTTGAGCCGAGGAAAATAGCCGCGAGGTAGATAGCTCGGTCGGTCGGGGTGCGGCTTAGGTTAGCGACCCGCGCGTTTTTAAATGATGGTCGGGTTGGGCCCCTGGGGCGTAAGTTGTAGCATTCGTCGATCTATATCGAAAGGCTCCATCCGACCGCCGCTCGGCCCTTCGCTCAGGTAGCCTCCTTTTTGCACAAAGTGCTACTTCGGAACCGTAGCCGCTGGGGCGTGGGCCGTAGCATTTTGGTTTTGAGGAGGTTACTTTAAGAGGGGAGCTCGGTCGGAGTGGTAACCGGTTATCGATTTAGGTCGCCAACCCCTGAGGTCATGCAGCCCCCGAGTGGTGCGTGGGGACTGAGGGTGGAGTCGCCACGCGCCGCTTGAGTTCGTGGTGGGTGTGCGATTTTTTCCGAAAAGGAACTTTATGCTTTCGGGGATAAGGGTGGATTAACTCGCCTTGAGGACCGCGCCGATTTCGGAGCTGACGCTGGGCGCTTCGTCTTCTGCGCCGTTGCGTGACCCCAAGGCGCTTCGTCTTCTGCTCCGTTATGCGACTCCACGGTGCTTCGTCTTCCGCGCCTCCCACACTGCTCGCCTATAAAAGGAGAGGCGCCGGTGCGCCCATTCCCCCTGCGCCATGGCGGACCACAACGCTCAGCTTCGCGAGGAGGTAGTCGCCCATCAGGCCTGGTTGCGGGAGGTGGCGGATGCTGAGGCCGCGGCTGTTCGTGAGGACGTGCGGCGAGTCGGCGTCCTCGTCGTCGGCGTTCCTCGGCTTCGAGAAGCGAGGGCGCCACTATTGCGGGCGGTGGTAGAGGCACGCCGCGCGGAGCTCGGCTGGCAGGGCGCGCACCAAGATCGCAATGGGCGGTTCGCTCTCGGTTGGGGCGATGTTCCTCCATAAATAAATAAAGTGTTCGGGTTTCTCTTTTCGTCTCTTTTCGCTCCTTCTCTTTTTGTGTTGAGATCTAGCCCTCGTTCTTTCGCACGTGATCGAAGGAGGACAGTTTCCGGACCTCTGCTTTCGGGGCGGAGGTCGTAGTGCTCTAGATCAGCAAAACGAGAGAGGTTCGAGAGAGAGAAAAAACCACTTGGTCGGTCGTCCGACTGCTGCAGCTTTGAGTGTTTTTCGCATGGTACAAAAAGAGGAGAGAGGCTGACTATGGATAGAACCTTCTCAGCTTCTCTATGTTCCAGGCGTTTGTCACGAGATTCCCTTCGGTGTCCTTGAGGCGGAAAGTGCCGGGTCGGAGGACTTCCGCGATGGTGAAAGGGCCCTCCCAAGGCGGGGAGAGCTTGTGCCTGTCCTTCGCGGACTGGACTTGGCGCAGCACTAAGTCGCCGACTTCGAACGAGCGGCCGCGGACCCGTCGGCTGTGGTAGCGACGCAACGCCTGCTGATATTTTGCCGACCGTAAGACCGCGACGTCTCGAGCTTCGTCGAGTCGGTCGAGGTCATCTTGCTGTTCCTCGATTGCCCGTGCGTTGTTGTAGTTCTGCACCCTTGGTGCGCCGTACTCAAGGTCGGTCGGGAGGACCGCCTCCCCCCCGAACACCAAGAAAAAAGGAGTGAACCCGGTCGACCGGGTTGGCGTGGTTCGCAGACTCCAAAGCACGGGCGGTAGCTCGGCGGCCCATCGTCCCGCGAATTTCTTCAGTCGGCTGAAGATTCGCGGCTTGAGTCCTTGGAGGATCATGCCGTTGGCTCGCTCGGCCTGTCCGTTGGCTCGGGGGTGTGCCACTGCCGCCCAGTCGACTCGGATGTTGAAGTTGTCGCAGAACTCGAGGAACTCCTTTCCCGTGAACTGCGTCCCGTTGTCGGTGATGATGGAGTTGGGCACCCCGAACCGGTAGACAATGTCGCGGAAGAAACTTGCTGCCTGAGCAGATTAGATCTTTGCCAATGGCTTTGCTTCAATCCACTTTGTGAACTTGTCTACGGCGACAAGCAAGTGAGTGAAGCCCCCGGGCGCCTTTCTGAAGGGTCCGACCAGGTCGAGCCCCCAAACCGCGAAGGGCCATGTGATGGGGATCGTCTGCAGGGCTTGCGCAGGAAGATGCGTCTGCCTGGCGAAGAATTGGCATCCTTCGCAGGTGCGGATAATCTGGGTCGCATCTGCTACGGCGGTCGGCCAGTAGAAACCTTGTCGGAAGGCCTTTCCTACCAGGGACCGCGGGCGCGCATGGTGCCCGCACACCCGTCGTGGATGTCCTGCGAAGGTGCTTCCTTGGTCGGTCGAACGCACTTACGAAGGATTCGGACGGGCTCCTCTTGTAGAGGCGCCCTCGATCGGGACGAATGACTTAGCGTCGAGCGAGGCGCCGAGCCTCGGTGGTATCGGCGGGGAAGCGACCCGTTTGTCAATCGATCGACAAGCGGTCGCCTCGATCGGTTTCGATGCTCAGGGCGCCCAAGTCCGACCAGGCGAGGGCATCCGACCAGAAGATCGATGGGGCCGCCGCCTTTGGGGTCGGCGGCGCCAAGACTCGGTTCCAACCGGATCGATGGGCCGAGGTCGGAGACGAAGATTCGAGGGGAACCGCCCTTTCCGGAGGCGAGGTTGGCGAGGAGTCGGCTTCACCGTTATAAGCGTCGGTAGCTATGATGGAGCTCGAAACCCTTGAACTTCTCCTCGAGCTTGCGGACCTCCAGGCGATGGCGGCCATCCGAGCGTCCACGGGGCTCGGTGGCTTTCATCACTTGGTCGACGACCAGCTTGGAGTCGCCGCGAACGTTGAGCCGTCGATGCGCCAGTGTCGGCGGCGATCCGAAGGCCGTTGACGAGGGCTTCGTACTCGGCGACATTGTTGGTGGCGTCGAAGAGTAGTCGTATGGCGTACCGGAGTTTGTTGCCGAGTGGGGAGATGATGACGACCCCCGCGCCGGCCCCGTTCTTGGTGTAAGACCCATCGAAGTACATCGTCCAATACTCCGGGTCTTCGACCGCCGCAGGGACTTGCGCCTCGGTCCACTTGGCGACAAAGTCCGCCAAGACCTGGGACTTGATCGCCGTCCTGGGGACGTACGATATGTCGAGGCCGTTGAGCTCGAGAGCCCATTTGGCGATCCTTCCGGTAGCGTCGCGGTTGTGGACGACTTCTCCGAGCGGTGAGGAGGTTACCACGGAGATGGGGTGTCGATCGAAGTAATGGGCAAGCTTCCTCTTGGTGATGAGCACCGAGTACAGTAACTTCTGTATCTGGGGATATCGGACCTTTGTTTCGGAGAGCACCTCGCTGACGAAGTAGACCGGCCTTTGCACCTTGAGAACGCGGCCTTCCTCCGCTCGCTCCACAACAAGTGCCGCGCTGACGACCTGAGTCGTGGCGGCGATGTAGAGGAGCAAAGGCTCCTGCGGCTCCGGGGCGACCAGGACCGGAGGTGAGGTCAAAAAGACCTTTAGTCGACTAAAGGCTTCCTGGGCTTCGTTGGTCCAGGAAAAATGGTCGGACTTCTTCATCAGCTTGTAGAGTGGCATCCCTCGTTCGCGAGGCGAGATCTGAAGCGACTTAGTGCCGCGAGGCATCCCATCGACCTTTGAACTCCCTTGGATCGTTGATTGGCCCCATCCTTGTGATAGCGGAGATCTTATCTCGGTTGGCCCGATGCCGCTCGGAGACGATGAATCGACAACTTGCCCTTGGGGACCCCGAAGACGCACTTCTCGGGGTTGAGCCTTATGCGAAACCGTCGGAGGTTCGCAAAAGTCTCCTCCAGGTCGGTGATGAGGTCATCGGCCTTCCTGGTTTTGACAACGATGTCGTCGACGTAGGCTTCGATGTTACGGCCAATTTGGTGCGAAAAACATGCTCGCATACATCGAGTGCGTGGCGCTGCGTTTTTCAGACCAAAAGGCATCGTGACGTAACAGTACGAGCCATACGGGGTGATGAAGGAGGTCGCGAGCTGATCGGACTCCTTCATCGCAATCTGGTGATAGCCCGAGTAGGCATCCAAAAAGGAAAGGGACTCACACCCGGCGGTGGAGTCCACGACCTGGTCGATGCGAGGCAATGGGAATGGATCTTTCGGACAGGCCTTGTTGAGGCTCGTGTAGTCAACACACATTCTCCATTGCCCCGACTTTTTCTTTACAAGGACGGGATTGGCGAGCCACTCGGGGTGACGCACCTCCCTTACAAAACCGGTGGCCAAAAGTTTGGCGATCTCTTCCCCAATGGCCCGTCGCTTCTCCTCGTCGAAGCAGCGCGGCGACTGGCGATCGGTCTGGATCCGGTCGAATGTTCAGAGAGTGCTCGGCGACCTCCTTCGGGACTCCTGGCATGTCCGAGGGTCTCCAAGCGAAGACGTCTCGGTTTGCTTGGAGGAAGTCGACGAGCGCGCCTTCCTATTTGGTGGTGAGGGCGGCCCCGATCCGCACGGTCTTGGCGGGATCCTCGGGATCAACAGCGACCTCCTTCGTGTCCTCCGCGGATTTGAAAGAGCTAGTCCCCGACTTGCTGGAGTCGGGGGCGGATCCGGGGGCCTTCTCCTGGAGCTGGGCGAGCTCGGCAGAAGCGAGGACCGCTGAGGCCAGCTCGCAGCTGCTTCGCTCGCAGTTGTAGGCGAGCTGGAAAGATGTGGCCACGGTGATGACTCCTTGCGGCCCTGGCATCTTCAGCTTGAGGTAGGTGTAATTGGGGACCGCCATGAACTTCGCGTAGCATGGTCGTCCCAGAATGGCGTGGTAGGAGCCGGGGAAGTCCACAACCTCGAAAGTGAGGCTCTCGGTGCGGAAGTTGTCCGGGCTCCCAAAGGTGACGGGCAGGCCGACCTGCCCGAGGGGGTGGGCCTGTTGGCACAGTGCACGACGCCATGGAAGGGCGCCTTGCTCGGCCAGAGGCGGGCGAGGACCCCAGGGCATCCAGGGTCTCAACATACATGATGTTGAGCGCCGCCGCCGAATCCATGAGCACCTTGGTTAGGCGCCGTCCCCACGATGGGGTCGACGACAGCGGATAAGCGTCCGGTGCGGGATGTGGTCGGGTGGTCGGTCGGTCCGAAGCGATCGGGCCCTCCGACCACCTCAAGTAGGTGGGCACGGCGGACGGAGCCGTGTGGACCTCTCGGTGGGCGAGCTTCAGCCGTCGCTTGTCAGCGTAGCACTCCGCCCCTCCGAAGATCATGAGACAGCCGTCGAGTTGCGGGAACTCGTCGGCTGGCTCATCGCCCTTTGTCCCGGCGTCGGGCGCCGGGTCGCGCTTCTTCCCCTTACCCCGCGACGTCGTGGGGTTTCCGGAGAGAAACCGCTTCAGGACTTCGCAGTCCCGATACTTGTGCTTGACGGGATAGTCGTGGTTCGAACACGGACTATCCATCAACTTCTCGAATCGGTCGGGTGTCCGCCGAGCTCTTTGCTTGGTAGGTCGGTCGGCCGGCGACCATTCGGCCTTCGCGACCTGCTTCCCCTTCCGCTTCCTTTTGTCCGGCGGTCGGAGGCGCCGCCCCAGGTGGGCTGTCTTGTGGGCCGTCTTCCTTTCGAAGATGGCCCCCACGGCCTCCTCGCCGGAGGCGTGGTTGGTGGCGATGTCAAGGAGCTCCTTGGTGGTTCGGGGCTTCGCACAGCCCAACTTGTGGACCAGAGCCTCGCACGTGGTGCCGTAGATGAACGCCCGACGACGCGTCGGCGTCGCGGATGTCGGGGAGCTCATTGCACCGCTGGGAGAAGCGGCGGATGTAGTCGGAGGGTCTCCCGGCCGCTTGCAGCTTTTCAGGTCCCAGGAGTTGCCAGGGCGTTTGTATGTGCCCTGGAAATTTCCGACGAAAAGGTTCGTCAGGTCGGCCCAGCTGCCGATGGTATCTGCGGGCAGGTACTCGAGCCATGCTCGAGCTGAGTCCGCAAGATAGATGGGGAGGTACTGGATGACGAAGGAGTCATCCGTCGCTCCCCCAGCTCGACAGGCGAGCCGGTAGTCTTCTAACCAGACACTGGGGTTGGTAGCCCCCGTGTACTTGGCTATGTTGGTCGGAGCCCGGAATCTGACCGGGAAGTCGGCGTTGCGGATGCGGCGGTGAACGCGCCCAGACCGTCGAATCCTGAGTCGGGATAGTTGCGTCGCCCGCTATCGGCGACTTGCGAGTCTTTGCCGCGTCGGTAGCTCTCCTTCGCGCCTCGAGGGTGGTGCGGAGATCATACTTGTCCCCAGGCGATGGCGCACCGGGTGTATGATGCCTGGGAGTTCGTGGGCGGGCCGTCTTGGCTGAGCTCGCCGCCTGTGAGGGGGAGTGGCCCAGGCGGCCCGAGGTGGCGTCCGTTGGCGGGGAGCTAGAACCGTGGGCGTCTTTGAGCAACGACAAGACGCTCTACCGATCCGGAGGTTACGGTAGGTGGCCTTGGCCAGGCTCCGTTGGCTCGAGCAGCCCTCGGAGCGGCATTGCCGCAGCGGCAATGTTACGGTTGGCGTGAGGAAGAGCGGAAGGCCGTTCGCTTCCTCGACCAATTCTTGATGCACCTGGCGCGCTGGCGCGCCGAGAGGTAGTGGTGGGCTAAGTGGCGCTCGATTCGGCCTGGAGCTTATCGAGCTCGGCCTTCGGGCTTCTAACTCCTCGTGGCCATTTGGAGGTCAGCGAAGCGTAGTAGGTCTTGTCGTCGTCTTCCGCCGGGATTCCTCCCGCCGCTTCGTCGCGGAGGAGGGTCCCGATGGTAACGGGGTGGAGGATGGCTCGCCGCACCGTCATATTGCACTTCCTTGAGTGTAGGCCCTTCGAGGGCACACTCCTTGTCCGAGCTAGAGCCGTGGTGGAGGAATCCGCCACAGGTCGTGGAGGGAAGCCGCCAGAAGCCATGGCCACGAGTTGTGAGCTCGTGGAGGGTGGTTCCGCCGCTCGCCGCAGTGCGTAGGCGGTGTCGCCAGGAGCAATGCCGGCGCGCGTCGGGCCCGTCCGTGCGGCCCATGCGGGGGCCTCGAGGCTGAGGTTGCTGAGGACGTCAGCAATCGCATCCAGGCTCGCGGAGGGCGTCCGGTCCCGGACGGCAGCGGGGACGAGGACAAGCTCCCCCGCCGTAGTGACGATGAAATCGAGGCGCGAAGCGGATCGGCCCCTCGACATCGGCGAATCGTAGTGGGAGGAAGCCATCGAGGAGGAGAATGGGAACCGAAGATGAGGATGTCGGTGAAGACGCGCGAGAGCCCCTACAGCGCGCTAACCGCCGGTGTTCGTGCACCGGCAATACGAATTTATGGTCGGATGGGGTCGCGCGCTCCCTCTCCCCGAATGGTCGACTCAAGGAGTCAGAAGATGTATACTGGTTCGGGCCGAATGTCCCTACTCCAGTTCGTGCGGTGTGAATGTATTGATCTTTGGGAGACGGACAAGGGGTGTACAAGCGAGGCGGACGGTCGGCTGTCCGAACCCCTTGAGGTTTTCGCTAGGGAGTGGAGGCTACCTAGGAGACTGTTTTCTCTTTTCTCCGCGCCCCTCCCTCTCGGGCCCTGCCTCTCCTTATATAGACGGAGGAGGCAGGTTACACGGGAGTTGGGAAGACTACGAGGAGAGGGGTCTGCACGTCTTGAGGTTTGGCTTCTGTCTTGTCCGGCCAACCCCTGCCCGTCCCGAGGTAGGGTTGGTGGCTCTGTGGCGTACAGTCTTGCGTAGTGCTGTCAGGGTGGCGTGTTGCGTGGTGCTCTTGTCAGCCTCGGTGGCTTTAATGGCGCTTGACTTTGCTTTGGCCTCGGGAGTGGGCGTACTCATGCGGTGTGCCAGCGACGGGGCGGGGCTTGACTTCTTCGGTGGCTCTTCAGCGGCCTTGGGAAGGAGCCGCCTACCCTGGTACGGATGTCAGAGGACACTGCGCACAAGGCAGCCGCCTGACACTGGCGTGGGCCCTGCTGGCTCGTGCGCAGGTGGAGCTTGAGCTTCAATATTAGGCGGCCGGCGCATGCCGACCGCCGGAGTCGAGTCCGCCGAGAGTCGGTCGGCCGCCCCGGAGGCTCGTTCCCTGCGGCCCAAGTACCTTTCGGTGGTGCCGGGCCTCCGCCGTGATAGGTCAGCCCGTTCGTGCTTCCGGGCTGATGGGGGTACCCATGGTATGGATACTCGTCAAGTACTTACCCAACAAAGCCGAGCCTCCAGCCCCTGCTGGAACATCTCGGCGGGGTCCTCCGTCTCGTCCTGTTCCCCCTGGACGGGCAAGGGATCTCCCGCCTCGATCCCTTCTCCTTGATCGAGCGCGGAGGCTTGAGCCCGAGCTCCCCCGTCCCCTGAGGGCGAAGGAGCTTTGCCCTGGGGGGCGACCTCCGCCTCCTGGAGAGGGACGGCCTCAAGAGCGAGGATCACCTTCTGCTCTTCTTCCTCCCGGGCAGAAGTTGCGCCCGGGGGCTCCACCCCTTCGGCGTCTACGGCCACGGGAGCAACCGGGGACACCGGGTCGGCACCCGGCCCTTGGGCTGCAGCAGCGTCCCCGAACGCGGGGTCAACTGGGGGCACCGGTCGGCGGCGGGAGGTCGGTCTCGACCGAGCAGCCTCGGTGCCGGCAGATCCTCTTCGCTGGAAGCTGCCCGGCTCACCTACGATGGCGGGCTCGTCTCCCAACCGGCGGGTAGCCGCTCTTCCTCGTCGGACGAAGCTCCCGCCAGGATTAGGGTCCTCGACGCCGGGCGGCTGGGACCCGGCGTGACGTCGTGAGCCCGGGGGGAGACCTCGGCGATCTCCTGGAGAGTCGCGGTGATGATGTCGCTGGCGCCGGAAGAATCCTCGCGGGAAGTTTCAGCGGCCTGCTCATCACCATCAGACTCCACGACTATGATGTGGGGGATGCCCTCCATCGCGGCTCGGGCATCGGCGGCCGCGATCTTCCTCCGTGCCTCCTCTTCGGGAGACACGACCTCCGGGTCCCGGGGCTCCGCGGCAGCGGGCTCCCCCACCTCGACGTCGTCGCCACCAACGGCCCGTGGAGACTGGGCCTCCGCGGCCCCAGCTCCCACATCGGCCTCGTCGCCCATGACGGCCTCGGCGACTGGGCGAGCTCCTCTCTAGCACGAGGTCAAGAATATCATCGACCATCGCTTGAAATCCCATAACTCAAGACTACCCGCCACACCCACTATAGACGATGTGGGGTTAGTGTGGTGCCGAGGGGAAAGAGACAAACAAGAGGAGTAGAAGATCGACCTCGCTCGGCCCGCTTAGCCGAGCCCGGGCGCGGTCCAGGAGGGCGGCCATGTCCTCGCGCGCCTTGTCGGCCACTGGCGGCCGAAGGGTCGGCCTCCCCTGCCGACCTCGGAGATGGTCGGCGTTGGCGCGGTTGAGGCGTAGTGAGCGACTGCGGGACCTCGGGACCAAGGGGCGGGTCCAACTCGTCCTTCTCCTCCTCGCGGTCCTCGGGGCCGAGCTCGAGCTCACCGCGCTGAAGCTCACTTTGAAGGGCCGCGACCGCCCTCGATTCGACCTTCCGCTGACCGCCACGGCCGCGCCTCCTTCTTCGCTTCACAAGAAGAAGCCGGGCGCAAGCGAGCCATCACCGGGATTGTCTCGTGTACTCATCCATCCACAATCTAAGTTCGCTCACCTCCTGCCGATCGGCATACTCCAAGTCTTTGGCGGGTGAGCGGTCGTCGGCCGGGGCGCTCATACAGACGCTTAGGCGGGAGGGCGTGGCCGACGGAGATCGGGCACGGCGCTATGCGACCCGCCCGCCCTTGGTCTTCGACTGCCCCGCCAATCGCGATCCCGGTTGGGCCACGGCGACCTCGAGGCAACCTTCTCTGCCAAAGGAAAAGAAAGAGAACTTCGAATGAGGTCGGAAGACCCCGAAAAACCTGTCAGGACAAAATAAGAAGTCTGAATTAAAGACTTACCGCCTCGGTCAGTTAAGGACGTTGTTCGGGATCTGGCGGCCCTCAATGATTTCCTTGCCTTTAGGGGTGCGAACATCTCGGACACCCTCGCATCCACCGATCCTCTGGGCGGAGCTGCATACCACCGAAGGAGAGGTCGTGAGAAGGGGCATCCTCTGCTCGGAAAAGAAGGTCGGGGCGATAGCGCACTGGCGTGACTCGGGTGATGTCTGCCACCCCTCGACCTTGAAGAAGGGATGCTCCCTCCTCCTAAGGGGTGATATCCGGTTCCTGACGTAGTCCCGGGTAACGTCCCGGCCGGTCAGCCCCAGGCACGTGAGCTCGTTGATCGTCATGAGGATCTTCTCCTCCTCAGGCTCCACGAGCGGACGGGGCGTCTCGACGGCGCGACCTCTGACGCCGGAGTAGGAAAGCGTGCCGCCCTCTGCTTTCCTCAAATAGAACCAAGAGTCGGCCCAACCCGACACCGAGTCCTTGAGCGTGAAGCTCGGGTACTCGTATGGTCGGGTAGGTCGCAGGCGGAAGTAGAGGCAGCCGGCCTGCGAAGGCGTGCCGGTGCGAGAAAGGGTGTAGAAGTGGAAGAAGAGACTGGGAGTGGGCTCGACGCCCACGAACCCTTCGCAGAGATGGGTGAAGATGGCCATGATGAGAATGGAGTTGGGGTGGAGGTGAACGATCTCGACTCGCGGAGGCGAGCACGGCCTCGACGAACTCACTTTCGGCGTTCGGAGCCCGTTCATGGCGTAGAGCTCGGTGGAGACAATCTCCCCTCCTCATTTGTGGCTCTCCTCGGCGCCGAGGACTCTCCATGTCTTGGCGTCGGCGTACCTCGCTCTTGGAGGATCTCCACCTGCGCTGTCGAGCTTCTTGGCGCCGAACCTCGCCATGAGGGTGGAAAAGATGATCAAGGAGAAGGATGAGCGCCAAGCAGAGGGGTATGAGGCCAGCTGATCGCAAAAGCGGCCAAGTAAGTCTAAGGGCTTTCTCTCGAGTGTTTAAAAACTCCTCGAGAAATGGGAAAGCAAAAGGACTTCCCGCCGTTATGGTCGAGGAAGCCCTAGAGGCACAGAGGGCGATTGAGGCGTTCTCCATCCGGAAACGACACGTGGCGCCAGAATCGAAACCGCCCCGCGAAAAGAGCGGTTCCCAGGAAGGACAGTTCGAGGCTTCCGGAGAAGGAACCGTTGAGAGGGGCCTACTGCTCGCTCAAGCGCGATTTAGCCGGGAACAAGCTCGTTCCCGGAGAAGGTTAATAGCTCGTTGGTCGCGGCAGTTGTCCGCCGCGGCAGAACCGACAAGCTCGTTCCCGGAGAAGGTTAATAGCCCGTTGGTCGCGGCAGTTGTCCGCCGCGGCAGAACCGACATGCTCGTAGAACGGTAGGCCCAAGGGGAAGGCCTTCCTTAGACCTTTTCCCACTTGAACCTCGGGGGCTAGCTGTCGGGGGGTCGGGTAATTTCCATAAATTACCTCGGATGCCACCAACGACCAAGCTCGCTCCCGCCCGAGCCACCAGGAGGTCGTTACCCTGGGCGGTCTACTCAGAACCTGGAAGGCTACGCATTCCGGCCAGTTCCGAGTTCGGGCTCGGGTGGGACCTAGAATGCCACGTATTCCAGTCGATTCCGAGCTCGGGCTCGGGTAAGATGTCCGAGCTCGGTGCCGGCCATCGGCCGACCTTACGTGGTCTCGGGGTCGGTGAGAATAACCACCCGAGCGTAACTTCCGTTAGCCCGTTACGTTTCCCGTGGGGCGTGGCGGAAAGATAGGATCCACGGTTGCCACGCGTTTGGGCGAGGTCCAAACGCGTGGTAGTGGGGTCATGAAGTTCGATCCTTTGTAAGCTATAAAAAGCGTCCCCATCATAAGGGGGACACACACAACACAGACAGACGGGCTGTAAGACAAGAGACATACGCTCAGATACATTGCAAGAACATACACTAGCTGGAGTAGGGCTATTATCTCTTTCTTGAGAGGCCCGAACCAGGGTAAACTGCTGTGTCCACGCTCGTTGAAGTCCAGTGAGTCATCCCTTTGAGTAATCCCTCACGTGAGAAGGGGTCACAGTTGGTCCCTCCACCAACAAGTAAGCTCGGCGGGGGCCTGCTCCCCAATCGTCGACAAAAACCCTCTGTTATGAAAGTGCAACATGAAATCCCTGCATTCCTGGAACGCATTCAGGGGGATATTTGCGGCCCGATTCAGCCCTTGTCGGGGCCGTTTCGATACTTTATGGTGCTCATTGATGCTTCCTCGAAATGGTCGCATACATGTTTGCTGTCAAAAAGGAATCACGCATTCGCAAAGTTGATCTCGTAGATCATCAGAATTAAGAATGTTTTTCCTGATCATCACGTGAAGTCCATTCGAATGGACAATGCCGGCGAATTTATTTCCAAGGCATTTGATGATTATTGCACAGCAACTGGAATAACTATTGAGTACTCTGTACCGCATGTCCATACGCAAAATGAACGAGCTGAAGCACTATTAAAGAGGATTAAGTTCATAGCCAGACCGCTTTTTGCAGAGTTGTAACTTGCCCAACACTTGTTGGGGACACGCAGTCCTGCATGCAGCAGCACTCATCAATTATAGACCGTCGGCCTACAACATTCATTCAACTATGCAACTAGTGCAATGGGTCATCTTGAAGCTTTGAATGAATGGTATATGTACCTATACCACCCCCACAGCGAACTGCAATGGGCCCTCTCCGCAAGTCTGGGATATACGTTGGTTATGAGAAGCATCCATAATCAGGTATTTGGAACCCACGACTGGAGATTTGCATACAGCCTGATTCGCTAATTGCATCTTTTTGACGAGGATCGCTTTCCCGTCATTAGGGGGAGGAAATGAACCATTGGATGAAAATGCCGAGAAATCATATGGCATTCCATTGGATCCCCGTGCATGACCCTCGCACTAATGAAGCAAATCATGAAGTCAAGAAGACAATCGATTTGCAGAATTTAGCAAATGAACTGCCTGATCATTTTTGTGATCTGAAGAGCATGGTTAAGTCGCATGTACCAGCAAGAAATGCACCAGAGAGGGTTGAAATACCAAAGAAAAAGAAGGTATCCCTCATCCTGTTCAGAGGCCTCAAAGAAAAGAACAGGAAATCTGGCTTCTCAATCCCAAAGTACCCGGAGACGTCTGGGGAAAACTGGGCAAGAGGACTTACCACACCCAATCACAAAAGTGCCCCAAAGCAAGAAGGGGAGCCAGTTGAGACCTGGCACTGGAAAGAAGCCTGTGGAAAAGGCAATTCCAGATTTGAATCTTCCATTGGAAGAAGCCGCCAGAAATAATGTGTGCGCACACATTGGCGGAGAAAAACTAAAAGAACTTGCTTCTAGAATGAGAAATAGCAATGAAGAGCAAGTAGAAGTGCATGAAGCACCCCATGACGAAATGGCCATAAATTTTGTAACAATAGGAGAATCTATGAATAGAGCAACAACCATTGCAAGGCTTGTTGTTCAAGGTTTCACTCAACGTCCTAGGGTTGATTATGAAGAAACCTATTCTCCGGTCATGGGTGGAATTACCTTTAGATACCTGATCTCAATGGCAATCAACTTGAAGTTGAGAATGAAGCTAATGGATGTTGTCACAGTATATCTGTATGGAAACTTAGATTCGGAGATATACATGAAAGTACTGGAAGGTATCTCTATCCCGAACCAAGACAGAACAAACAGAAACCTATACAGTGTGAAATTGAAGAAATCAATTGTATGAAATTTGAAAACGATCGGGAAGAATGTGGTACAATCGCTTAAGTGACTTTCTTTGCAAGAAAGGCTACACGAACAGCGAAGATTGTCCATGTGTATTTATACAACGATCCACGAATGGATTTTGTATAATCTCCGTCTATGTAGATGACTTGAACATCATTGGGACGGATGAAGAAATTGAAGAAGCATGCACATACTTGAAGTCTGAATTTAAAATGAAAGACTTGGGTAAAACCAAGTTTTGTTTAGGCTTGCAGCTTGAACATGTCCAAGGCGGAATCTTGGTACACCAATCTTCCTACACGCAGAAAGTGTTGGAGAGATTTGGTTTTGAGAAGGCATACCCCGCAAAGACCCCAATGGTCGGAAGGTCACTCCAAGCAGACCTAGACCCATACAGGCCTAGAGAAGAGGGGGAGGAAGTCCTGAGAGCGGAATTCCCATATTTGAGTGCAATTGGAGCACTCATGTACCTTGCGAATAGCACTAGGCCGGACATTGCGTTCGCCGTGAATTTGCTAGCACGGTACAGTGCAGAACCCACCAAAAGGCATTGGAAAGGGGTTAAGGACGTCTTCCGTTACCTCCAAGGAAGCAAAGATCTCGGTTTGTTCTATAGAAGGAACAATGAATTGAATTTGGTTGGCTATGCCGATGCTGGGTACCTATCGGACCCGCATACTGGTAAGTCACAAACCGGGTATGTTTTCCTTTGCGGTGGAACAGCAATTTCGTGGAAGTCGTCTAAGCAGACTCTTGTCTTGAAGTCGACAAACCACTCAGAAATAATTGCCTTGTATGAAGCCTCTCGAGAATGTGCATGGCTTCGAAGAATGGTTCACCACATCCAGAAGTCATGTGGCCTGAACATGGAACAAACCCCCACTATTATCTATGAAGATAATGCAACCTGTGTTGCACAAGTACAAATGGGATATGTGAAGAGTAACCTTACAAAGCATATCAACCCCAAGTTCTTTTATGCTCATAAAATGCATAAGATGAACGAGATAAAGATACTGCATACTAAGTCGTGTGAAAATCTCGCAGATTTATTCACTAAGTCACTCCCGGCATCTTCCTTTGAAAGATGTATTAGAGGAATCGGGATGATGAGACTTAGAGAAGTGCAGATTTCAGGAGGAGAATTTTCACATACTCCTACATAAATCTCGAACATGAAGTTTGAGTACCCAACTTGAATCTAGAAGATTAACATTGAAGTTTGGGTGGATTGTACTCTTTTCCTTAAGTAAGTTTTTCATTGAAGTTTTCTTACATAAGGTTTTTGATGAGGTAATCCGTGCAACACAGCAAGCGTGTGCTATGTACTCTTTCTCCAATTATTTTTCCCACTGGGTTTTTATGGAGTTTTAATGAGGCATATGCATCTCGCAGTGAAGAGTCCAAGGGGGAGTGTTAGGAAACCGGTTATCGTATCCTATATGGACTCTTCCTTATCTCTAAGCAGAACCGCTATATATAGGAGGCAGGGGGTCACCCCATTGTCTGAAGCATTATCTGAGAATAATAAAGCAGACCCGTTCCTCCTCATATTGTGTCTCTCGCCCTCTCTCTCTGTTCTCCAGTTTAGATCTATTAGGCAACCCCGGACTATTCGATAGCGAGGTTGTCTAACATTTTTTACGGGGTGTGAGGGGAGTGTATAAGAGCATCTCCAGCAAGGGCCCCTAAAATAGGGTCCTTATTTTGGATTTAGGGATTCCCTCTATTTTTTAGGTCCTGTTTTCAGAGGACAAGTTCAGCAACAGCCTCTAAATCTCAGCCCCTATTTTACTTTTTCTCCTATTTTGACATATCCGCTATGTATAATCTTCATTTGACACCACTAAAATTCAAGCAAAAATATTTGTAATACATAAAACATAAGCATATTAACATTTAAAATTTAAAAACATGATATTTCAAATTTAAATTTAAAATTTTCAAAATATGATAAAATTTTCGAAGCCTCTCATGTATTTCCCTATCTTCAATAATAGAGGTTGTACTCGTGTCACTGGAAATTGGGGCTGAGGAGGCAAATTTAGGAGCCTCCTAATTTTAGGGGTTTGAGTTGGGGCCCCCTGGGAATTGGGGCTGAGGAGGCAAATTTAGGGGCCTCCTAATTTTAGGGGCTTGAGTTGGGGCCCTGCTGGATCTGTTTTTTTACTACACTTCCTATTTTAAGGTTTAGGGGCTGGTTTAGGGGCTCTGCTGGAGATGCTCTAAGGAGGGCAGGATCGCAGGAGTGTAAGTAGATTTTTTTAAAAAAAAAGAGTACGGACATTTATTTAAGAAAAAAGAAACAACAGTCAAGTTATAAACACGCACACTCCTTCCTATACATACATCCCACATATGCACGCATTTGTATACAGCTTCGTGAGAGCTCGAGTCGAGAGGCACTCGAACTAGGTCGGCTGCGCGACCCTCTCTGTTTTCACATAAGCTGAAAATTTGACTTAGTGTTCAACGAAACAATACTTACGTATTCCGTTTACTAAGGTCCTGTTTGGCAACTTGGAACTGATTCATTTCTACTAGAATCCGGAATAAATCCAGTCAAACAGCTAAAACTCGAAACGTTTCGAGCAGAATGTTTCTCCTTTTTTTCTATGCCGTGACCAAATCAGCCTGTAGCCCGTTCCACCGGATTCATCGAAGCCTTTTACCCCCTCTACCCTTCTCTAGCTACAAGGCTTCGCAAGGAGGTCGTCAGATATAACGAGCTCTCCTCCTCGTTCGTAGCGGTAAGCTAGGGGGAGGAGATCAGGAGCGGTGGGAGGGGGATCAACCGATGGCCACCGGCGAGGGCGAGATGGCGGCGCCATTGCTGGAGCCGAGGAGGAGGGTGCGCGAGGGGTGCCCCGGGTGCCGGCTGGACGGGACCAACAAGGCCAGGACCGGCATCCCCTACCTCAACTTCTTCTACATTTGGGTCGTCTACCTCTGCGTCTGTAAGCTCCCCCTCTCTCTCTCCCCAATGTTGTTTGTGTTTCCTAGTTCTTGGTGAGTGGCACATTCTAGACGTACGAGAAATTAATTGAACCCGCATACTCTAGAACAAGGATTGAAATTTCGGACCAAAATCCAAAATCTCGGCCGAGATTTCGTAGTTCGGACCCCTCTGAGATTCAAAATCCCGGAAAATTCAAAAAATTCAAAAAAAATTTCAAATTTCGAATTTCTCGGCGAGATCTCGGGAATCTCGGGCGAGATCTCAGGTGTTTTTGCCGGATTTTGATTTTTGTGCATTGTATTTGATTGTAATTAGGGTCGAGATCATCCACAAAAAATTTCTAAAATTTTTGATGTTTTTTTGACCATTTTTTGACCGATTCAATTTGTCGGTTTGCACTGTCCGAATTTTTTAAAATTTCTCAAGATTGATCATTATCTGAAAATTTTATGGGAATATTATGGATGTGTTAGGACCATTCACAAAAAATTTCAAAATTTTCTAAAGTGGTTTGAACTATTTTTCATTTTCAAAGAAAAGGTTGAACATACATAAAATTAAGGTGCTAAACACTAAATCATTTTCAAAGTAAACTTTTTTCTGGAGCATTTAATTGACTAACACGAACAATTATCAAGTGGAAAAAAATGAAAAAGAAAAAGGAAAAAAAATTATGGTCGAAGGGGATTCGAACCCATGACCTCTACTACCACCAAATGCTTAAATCAGCCACACTGACCAACTCACACTATCATATTTCCTATCCTATGGTATAGATAGTTAGTATTTGTATATTTGTCCCAATGTGGAGAGTAGAAACTTAAAAGCAAACCCGATTCCTCACTGCTAAGACAGAAACAACATAGTATTCTCACTCCTCATAGCTAGCTCGGTCGACCCTAGGCAAACTCCGGCCATCTCCGATGAGTTATCTTTGCATCTCGCCGTCAAATAGCGAGATCTCGCCGTCCAATACCGAGATCTCGTCTTATTTCTTCGAGATCTCGCCGGATTTGTGTCTGTTTTCAGCAGTAAATTTCTTCAAATAGGTTCTAAATTTGGGAGATTTGGTAGGAATGAACATGTGCTACTGGTTGTGCAGCAAAGGAGTGAATATATTTATGGTAGATGTTTGATCATTTACATCATTGCATGAAAATATGAAATTATGTTTTGTTCTGACTTTTGTCTGTGGATGCAAAGATATGATGGTTGGTGAGTCCAGCTAGCACTTCTAATTGTGGATGCTAGTATGCTACATATGTTTGTTGGTGAATCAATGAATTAGATTTTATGTACAATATTGTGGTATCAATAATAATCACTATGTAGTTTCTGTCTACTAGTCTAGGTAACTAGTTAGATTGACATCCCAATCCCATGAGGTATTTCTTAATGGAATAAATACTTGAGGTATTGTCTATATATCTAGTGTATCAATATATAATATGTTGTGTTGCCCCAATTCAGTTACATTATGGCTTCTATGTATGGAATAAATATTTCTCTATAATACATAGGATGATAGGAACATATATAAAAATTTTCAAATGACTTGAAGTCCATTTGTTACATTTGAAAAATCAAAAACTGATTTTACATACAGTTTTTATGACGACTTTATCACTGTTAGATTTTTTAAAAATTACTCATGCTTGATCATAATCTCAAATTTTTATGGAAACATTAGTTATGTGTCAGGACCATCCAAAAAAATTCAAAATTTTTGACGTGTTTTGGACCATTTTTTGGTCGATTCAACTTGGACCGAGATCTCGGATTTCCCGGTTGAGAAAAAACCGGATTTGAAATTTGGTTTTTGTATTTCGTCCGGATTTTATCCGAAATTTCCGAATCTGGCCGAGATTTCGGATTTCGGTGACCTCCGGGATTTTACCCAAAACGAGATTTGAATCCTTGCTCTAGAACGTTTAGAACACTCTGTACGTACTAGCTCTTGCGGACTTATGCTTCGTCGACCACGTCCTCCATGAGGAACCAACCTCTCGATCTCCAGCTGTCTAAACTACTGCTGGTCCAATCTATACTCTCCATTGCATATGCCCTTATTTAATTTACAAGCTGAGATAGTGTTCTTACGTTCTGATGCATCATCCAGATGTAGACTTGGGGCCCCAAAGTCCAAACCAAAAAAAATGAAAGATGTTAAGTTGGATGGAACTGACAGCGCAAGTCGTCATGAGTCCTCCACTGCTCCTGCCACGGTGAGAGAGATGTTGATGCTGCCCACCTTTTTCAGTGTCATGGGTCTGGAAAACGTGCAGTGGGGCCCAACGGTCAGGCCGAGCCAACAAAGGAACATACATGGTCTGGGTGCAGAATTCTGCAGCCACGCTCAGCTCAATTTATTTGTTTATAATATATACCTTTATATTAGTGAAAATAATTTATGAAATAGATTGTTTATATTTCATCATCATTTCTTACATTAAAATATACTTCAAATCCATCATAAATACAAAAGGCACTTCGTTCATTTTCACCATTTCACCCTCTTTCCAGAATCTGAATGAATCCAGACAAATAACCAAACGATTTTCAGACAATAATTCTAATTCTATCTGAAACGTTTCTATCAAGAATCTGGAACCGTGCCAAACGGGGTCTAAATTAAGAAAACCATGTTGAAAAGGCAAATGAGAAGCACCGTAAATAAACCTTCCATTTGCATTTAAATATGTCCAAACGGTTAGAGCGTGTGCTTATCAATCGGGATTATCTGCACTAAGAGCATCTCCAACAAGGGCCTCTAAAACAGGGTCCCTATTTTGGATTTAGGGACTCCTATTTTTTGGGGCCCTGTTTTCAGAGCACAAGTTCAGCAACAGCCCATAAATCTCAGCTCCTATTTTACTTTTTCTCCTATTTTGACATATCCGCTATGTATAATCTTCATTTGACACCACTAAAATTCAATCAAAAATATTTGTAATACATAAAACATAATTATATTAACATTTACAATTTAAAAACATGATATTTCAAATTCAAATTTAAAATTTTCAAAACATGATAAATAGATAAATAGAAACTCCGAACAATGAATCAAACTACGAAGTGCTGTGAATTGCCCACAAATGCTCAATAAGATCATCTCGAAGCCTCTCATGTATTTCTCTGTCTTCAATAATAGGGGATGTACTCGTGTCCTTGGGAATTAGGGCTGAGAGCATCTCCAGCAGAGCCCCTAAACCAGCCCCTAAACTTTAAAATAGGGGGGTGTAGTAAAAAAAAAAAAAACAGATCCAGCGGGGCCCCGACTCAAGCCCCTAAAATTAGGAGGCCCCTAAATTTGCCTCCTCAGCCCCAATTCCCTTAGGGCCCCAACTCCAGCCCCTAAAATTATGAGGCCCTTAAATTTGCCTTCTCAACCCTAATTCCCAGGGACACAAGTACAACCCCTATTATTGAAGATAGGAAAATACATGAGAGGCTTCAAAAATTTTATCATGTTTTGAAAATTTTAAATTTAAATTTGAAATATCATATTTTTAAATTGTAAATGTTAATATGCTTATGTTTTATGTATTACAAATATTTTTGTTTGAATTTAGTGGTGTCAAATGAAGATTATACATAGCGGATATGTTAAAACAGGAGAAAAAGTAAAATAGGGGCTGAAATTTAGGGGTTGTTGCTGGACTTGTGCTCTGAAACAGGGCCCCAAAAAATAGAGGGAGTCCCTAAATCCAAAATAGGGACCCTGTTTTAGGGGCCCTTGCTGGAGATGCTCTGAGGAGGCAAATTTAGGGGACTCCTAATTTTAGGGGTTTGAGTTGGGGCTCCCTGGGAATTGGGGCTGAGGAGGCAAATTTAGGGCCTCCTAATTTTAGGGGCTTGAGTTGGGATCCTGCTGGATCTGTTTTTTTTTTACTACACTCCTTATTTTAAGGTTTAGGGGCTGATTTAGGGGCTCTGTTGGAGATGCTCTAATAAGTCTAACGGCAAGTCATGCCTTTAAACAATTCTTTGCCTCACTCCCACATCAAAAAGATGCAAGATATTTTTTTTTCCCATCCTGTGTTTATCATAAAAAAAATATTAGTTTGGTGGATCTCATATGGAATCGCTAATGGGCCTTGCAGCATGTAGAAAACATAAAGTCTATATGGGATTGCTGGCTTGAAGCAGTGCTCCGTTATAAAGGTACAGCTAGCCGTTACTACTACTACAATAGACAATCCGATTCTGTGCTTATGGGCTAAATTCTCAGTTACGTCTATGTTTCGTATGCGTGTACATCCGCATGATAGCATGGGACATGTTACGCCTGTTTAGCATTACCATGACTTGTAAAAAGCATTTTTTTTTTCTACTTTCAGATATAACAATTAGTTGAAGACATGTATTTTTAGCCATCGCAAGAAAATCTTAGAAACTGGTAGATAACCTTGCGGCTCACAACGTTCCACAGCATAGTGCAGCAACTGCAAACTAGCACTCAGTTTGGGGATGGCTATGGTACCTATAACTTTTAGGTATAAAATATTCTTTCTGTTCAAGAATAGATGATATTTTAGATATGGACACGGTCTTTAAAATACAACTTTTTTCATTATTTTCTATATAAATAATTTGTTAAAAAATATAACATTTTCACTCTATGAAAATAATTTCATAACAAGTCTAGTGGTACCATGCTATTATGTTTACATGTAGGGGTGTGTGTTCGGTTTTTAAATAATTCAGTTTCTGAAAACTGCACACCGAATTTCTCTAGAAAAAATGAAAAATCGAACCGAATTAACCAAAATATTTCAGTTCAGCTAATTCGGTTTTTCGGTTAACTGAGATTTTGTACATGGATAGGATAACGAAATGGCCCGATTGTGGGTAGAAAAGAACCTTCATTCTCGATCTTGAAGATGTCAAGGATCGCCTTCGGTGTCCTCCTCCTCATGTTGTCCGCCACTACCCTGTAGCCTAGGTCCAGCAGGTCCTCGACGTTCAGGTAGTTCACAGCCTGCACAAACCCACACACCAAATTACCCCCAATTTGTACATACACCGTTCAGCTTATATGCTCATCGTTTGTATGTAATGACAATAGGAACAGCACAACATTGTTTAGCTACCTTCACACTCTAGCCTAAACTCCGGAGCATCATGCTATTTGTGGTGATCAACTATAGCAGGTCTAATGTTGTCCTGTGACAACTAGTAGATGGATAGGTGTTTGGCTGTTTGGGGATAACCCCCCCCCCCCCCCAACAACAATAAGAGGTTAGCCATATGCACATTGATTTAACACAAATTATACAATCAAAATACACATAGAAATTCTACTTTTTCCAAAAGGAGATGGTTTCCAGAGGGTGTATGGCTTGTAAACAAAACTAGGGCTCATCATGACAACCTTCATACCAACCTACACAATACAAAAGAAACAGAACTACTATAATTAATATCATACTTTTCAAACTGAAAAAGAAAAGGGTGGTGAATCAGAATGCCCTCACACCTTTCTAGCACCAACGGGCACATCCAAAGACCTACAATGATGCAACCAATGCAATTTGTAACCCAAATCGAATAAGAACTTGTAGACAAAACATTGTAGATTCATCACAAAAGTGAACTACTCAAACCTTCACAGCGTGGACAGGCCACAACCCCCAAACTTATGACAAATCATACCGCCGGCAACTTGCAAAACCTAGTGATATAAACACCAACAAAAAAACCGATTGAATGAAGCCTAGATGGGAAATTAAACAAAGAAATAAAAAAGCAAGCGACCAATCAAACACCTCTTATGCAAGTATTCGTGTTGCTCAGAGCTAAGGATAAGGCAACCGTGGAACAACGATAACTGAACGGAAATGAAAAGGGGGTAAGGACTATCGGTTTTGCGCTTCAGAGAACGAGATCTAGATCGAATAGAAAGCATGGAGGAGGATACGAGGGGTTATATCAGCGGCGTGGGGGAAGGGGGAGAGAACGGTGGAGGCGGCAGATCAGAGTCTCAGAGACTGGCCGATGCGGACCAAAGCTATTGATGAACTCTCATCCCGACGATAGCGACAGAGGTGGGTGGGAGGGGAGGTGGGGGCGGAGGTGAAGGCCGAGGTGGTCGCAGGTGAGCGGGGAGGCCACGACACCAGAGGAGGCTATGGCGCCGGTGGCGGATGACGAGGGGGGAGGGTGGAAATGGAGGAGATGGGAGATTGGGACTTGGGAGTGGTCCGAGGGGATGGTTTGGCGGCTAGGGTACGCGATCATGCGAGACACATGTGACCACCAACGCTCTGTCCAGTCGCCCGTTGGGCATGGACTAAATCGGTTTGTTTGGGTTTTTGGTTTTTGGGAGTTAAAAACCGAACCGAAACCCAAAAATCGAATAGCACTTAGATAAAAAAACCGAACCAAAATCCAAAATAATCAGTAAATTCTGTTTCAGTTTATAAAATACCCACCCCTATTTACATGACTAATCTAAATAGCCTTCAATATATAACTGGCCAAAGAAGAAGTTTGACCACACGTTTTCTAGAATATCATATATTTCTGAACAGGTGGCGTATTTTTAAATCTTTTCATCCATCAATATTTTTCCATTCCCTTTTTTGTAGGACAATTAGTGAACAGTGAGAAAAGTATATACAAATAATGTGCATAAAATACAAATATATGTACCATATCACTCTCATTTGTAATTTAAACCTATTTTTACCAGTAATTTAACCCATTTAATTGTCTTTGAAATCTATCAGTCTTTAAAAACCATCTCATTTCTCAAATTCGCCGTCGATGAGGCTTGCATGTAATGGGGCCGATTCAACTTGGCCTTTTGAACTACCGGTCCAAGACCAACAGGCAGAAACCGACTTCCCCTCAGCCTCAGGTGCCAGCCACCATTGGATTTGAATTGTTTCTCCATTCTTAAATAGCTATCTTGATCTTATCTCCTACCTTGTATGAAATCGCAAGAATTTTCTTGTATTTACTTAGGAATTAATTTTTCCCTACATAAGGTTTGACTAATTAAACTTTCATCAGAATCCAGAACAGAACACATAGCTGCACATCAATACCGTTTTCTATAAAACGAGGAATAGCTCGTTCACTTTATTGATCTCCATTACCTTTAACCAGTACAATGCCTTAATTTTCCCGTACAATACCCAAATTTAGAAAGGTAAAATTGTAATTGTTGTATGCGGTACAATTCCTTTGCCCTCCGTTCGATCACGATCATATGTATGTATGTACGTACGTACGTACGTACGTATGATATATCAATAACTATATAAAATAACCGCAGTAACCGTCAGACGTCCATATCCAGCACGAGAGGGGTGTCCCCCTTCTCCACGGTGAACGTCTTGTGCATCCTCCCCGTCGCCGTCGTGAGCTGCACAACGTATGCGCCGTGGAAGCCCCTGAACTTGAATTGGCCGTCGCTGTCGATGTGCCCGCGCGCGTGCGACGTCCACTCCCGCCGGAGATTTACGAACCTGCAGTTGCAGAGCACAAAGCGTAAACACATGAACAATTAAGAATTGTGCCAAATCAAGATACATTCTTCGAGTTCAGGTTGAGGATTTTGTTAGTATATTTGTGACTGACCTTTCGCCGGCGTCGTTGACGGTGCCGTCGGAGTTGACGAGGCACGCGTCCTGGCGCCACATGTGGCCCTGCATGAACCCCCAGAACATGACACCCTGCATGGCCGGGTGCGCGTACGCCTCCCGGAGCACCACCTCGAGGTCGTCGGCGCGGAGGTCCACGTCGGACTCGCACACGTCGAGCTCGGTGAGCCAGATGGGCAGGTCGGTGGTGGCGAGCTTGTCCAGCGCGTCGCAGATGACCTCCCCCACCGGGTTGGTCACGTGGCCCTGCAGGCCAATGCCGCCCACCGCGGCGCCCTTCTGCTGCAGCGCGTTGATCTGCTCGATGTACTTCTCCGGCGTCGCGTTCGGGTCGTTGCCGCACTCGACGTTGTAGTCGTTGACGAAGAGAGTGGCGCCCGGGTCGAGCCGTGTGGTCTCGCGGAACATGAAGGCGTTGATGTCGTCGCCGAGCCTGTCCTGGTAGAAACTGCCGTGCAGCATCTCGTTGTTCACGTCGTAGTGCGGGAACCTGCCGGCGTAGCGGGTGAGGAGGCTCTGGAGGCGGCCTTGGACGGCCGACGTGAGCTGGTCGTTGTCGAGGTTCTTGATCCACTGCTGCACGACGTTGTCGACGGCCCAGAAGATGCAGTGGCCGCGTACGGGCTTGCCGTAGCGGTCGCAGAAGTCGAGGAGCGAGTCAGCGTCGTTGTAGTTGAGCTGCCCCTCCTGCGCCTCCGTCCAGTACCACTTGAGCTCGTTCTCGAACACTGCCCAGTCGAAGTGCTCGATGAAGAAGGCGACGAAGGCCGGGTTCTGGATGACCCCGCCGTTGATGCAGGCGCCGATCGGGAAGCTGCTGTCCATCTGCATGACGCGGATGGACGCGCCGGATATGCCCGACGTTCCTCCCGACCCGCCGAACTTGAGAACGACGTCCCGCTTGCGCACCTGCATACAAGTATATTGTAGAATAATTAAAGCGCCATCTCGATCAAATGATTGACACGCACAGCAGCAGATGGACTTTGAGGCTGCAAAAATCTTGTTTGGTGTGGTCACGCGTGTCCATTTCTGGACGTGTCGATCAGTAATGCCTCCGCAATAGCGACGTACGCAGCAGGCGATACCAACTTAAAAATTTTGGCCATCGATCGTCCTAAGTTTTTCCATCAAGTATGATCGTACGTGTTTGTGTAATGCCGCTTACTTGTCAACCGAAACAAATGGCGATGAAATCTATCGACTAGCTGGTAGCTAGCTAGATGGCGTTTAATTTGATGCGGGTCGGGTGATGTGAGCGCTCACCTTGTCAGTCTTCTTCCTGAGTTTCCTGAACCGTGCCTTTCGGTCCGTCGCGAAGATTTGGAGATCCATCACCATCACATCGACGCCGGCGGGCGCGCCCTGGACGTAAACCACCGCGCCGCACGGGCTCGTCTTGAGCCGGAACGCGCCCTTGATCTCCGTCCACTTGCCGGCTTCGGCGCAGACCGCCGCGCCCTCGACCAAGCAGTCGTCGTCGTCCAGGCGAAGGCTCACGCGCACGGCGTGGGCCCCCTCCGCGCCGTCCCCCAGGCTGATCCATCCGGCCACCCGGTACGTGACTCGGGGCTTGAGCTCGCCCGAGATGGCCTGGCACAGGCCGTCCTTCTCGTCGGCGCGGCCCGCCGCGAGAATGTACCGGCCGCTGGGCTTGTAGTCGTCCCCCACGTCGTTGATGGTCTCGGTCGGGACCTTGGCCGGCTCCTCATTGTGCACGGACAGCGCCGTGCACGAGCCCGACGGAGCCCAGCCGGCGAGGCCGTCCTCCAGTGTGCTGTTCTCGATCAGGTTGGCATCGAACACCACCTCCTGAAATGAAACAAAAGTCGCAGCATGAGTGCAAATGAAGCGAGACAAGTGGGGCTAGCTAGCTAGCTTCACCTGCTTTTCTAAAGAAAACGAGCTGGCTAAGTGGTACGTACCTGAGTGCAGGCCATAGTACCCGATCGACGAGGCAGCAGCAGCAGCAGGAGGCGGGCGAGCGCCGGGAGTTTGGGGGAGGGAAAGGAGTCTTAATTGTTTGTCGTCGATTGGTTTTGCGGTGGTGATCGACTGATCGCGGCGGCTGGCCGGCCGGTATATAAAGGGGTGGATTGGTCGGCCGTCGAAATCATCGCGAAATAGTTCTAAAGCGTACCGAACGCCAAAATATTGTAAAAACTCGAAGCAACCACCACGACGGACATCTCTCTCTCTCTCTCTGCTGCTTTTGAGTAACAGTAAAGCTTGCGCAAAACCGGTGGCCGTCTCGCGGCGCGGGGCTAAGAGAGCACTGACACTGGCATGTGGGGCCCGATGATGTCAGAGACGGGGGGCCACTGGGTGGATGTTTTGATAAGATGTTCTTCTTAGCAAGCGTCGTTACCAAACACCACAAGCATCTGTCAGGGGTCCGTACTTTTCTTGGCTTTGGGACGACACAACTAAAAGCGCTTGATTTAGCTTGTTTCATGGTTTTAAATTTGTTTTTGAATTAAATCTCGTCACCTGCCGAAATCCGAAATTTCATCGAGATCTCGTTATTTTGGAAGAAATCCGAACGGAATACAAAAACCAAAATTTGAATCCGGTTAAATCCGGTCATGTTTTAGTCAAATCTCGGTCACATTTACTGAGATTTCGGTGAGATTTTACACACCATCACACTTTGAATTTTTAGGGTTTTTTCAATTTCGCCAAAATTATGATCTACCAACTGTCTCACACGGGAAACGATGCGAAGAATCCAATCCGATCAAAATCCAGTCAAATTCGATAAAGTTTTAGTCAAATCTCGGCAAATTTGCCGAGATTTCGGTCAAATACACCGAGATCTCGACGAGATTATAGGTTACTGTAGCACTTTGATTTTTTTTTAGGGTTTTCTTAATTTCGCGCTATTATGAAACTCGGGGGTTCTGAGATCCGAAATTTCACCGAATTTCGGTGAGATTTTGAACCTTGGCTTGTTTAGTTGCTGGTGACCGAAATATGGAAGGGTTTTGATAAGTTTCATCCGGATGTTTTCTTTAGCAACCATCATCCAAATTCCTGGCAATCGGATTTGCTTTCAGATCGATGCACGCCCCCCCCCCCCTGAATTCGAGGTGGGTTGATCCTACGGGTGTGTGTTTTGATCGTATGGTCCAAAGTTTGGATATTTTTTAGGACAAAAACATCCGGATGATTCCTATACACTCTCAATATGGAATCCTCACGTCGCGCACGGATTCTTGGACTTCCCGATCCTCGACTTTTTGATCTGCATTGTTAGCACTTAGCACTACTACTGCTGAAGCTAACACCAACAGCTTTGACGAATGAATTACAAATGCATTAGCAACCATTTACACGAGGATGTCATGCATGCCGTTAACATATGCATTTACCCAAGAAGAGTGCTCGCATTCGCCTATTGGGGCCAACGTTGCACTTGTTCATGTTGAGGAAGATCGACGAGAGTGCGACGTGCCCAACTTGCAGCCGCCCCACTGCTTGATGAAGACGAGGTCGACGACAATCGACGTTCGTTTAGGCGTAGGGAGTCGAAATACGAAGCTTCAAGCCACGAACATCGGCTAAAAGGTGAGGTTTGGTGACACATCGTGTGGTTGTATAAAACGCAATCTAGGCCGCGCGCGAATCGGTCCAGTAGCAGCACTAACCGGCGGTGTACATGCGTGTGGACACGGATCGATCTCGAATCTTGGCTCGATCGTCGATTTAACCTCACTACGCAATGGCCATGCGCATGCATGGAAAAAATGAAGTTTGAAGCCATCCTTGACGGCACGCACAAGGCACGGACTGACAGGGCAACCGGGTTCGTTCAGTGTACATGTAAAGGGCGTGCTCTATCCCGATTCCGGAGCCGAGGATTTGGGATCGGTCACGTTTGTTCAGTGTGGAACATGGTACATTCACAAAGAGGAATCCCAACAAAACCTCCCTCCAAAGTTACGCGTACGAATTGCCATGCGTGAGTGAGCATGACACACCCCCCAACAAATTCAGTTTGGGGGTTGTAGATGCCATGCGTTGGACTTAGGGCCGCGTTTTACACCGAGTATTCTGGTTGATTTTGATTCGGCCTGTGAAGCCTTCTAGTGTGGAGCCTAACCCAGAGTACTATGACAGTCCAAGGAGGACCGGCCCAACGTTAAAGAAGGAGAACAATTACACTGGGACCACCATGAGATGTCCTCGTGCCTAGGGATAGCAATCGGATGCGACGGATGTAGATAGTACTCGCTCATACCTATACCCACGGCCACAAGAATATTTTTTCCAAGCCGGCATGCCTGTCAAGGGGGACAAACAACTCAACTCGTCTAGTCTTGTCGTCCTCAAGCATGCCTGTTTGCCCACTAGCATATGTATGAAACGACAGCAACTCAGAAAGACAAAAGTGCAACAAATAGCATTCAATTTTGGTTCAAGTTTTACAACGAGGTTTACGAAGAAAACATAGATCTAAGATAAATATTAATAGTTCATCAATCTTTGTGCATCGATTAGTAAACAAGTAACAAATAATGCAATAAATCAAAGATATGTGAAGATGGATCAAAGAAGTGGTGCCCACCACTGACTGGTAGTGGCATATCCACCGGAGGATAGCGGCGGTTGGTGGGTGGGGCACCTGGTGGCGGTGCATCTACTGAAAGGCGGCTACAAGTTGGCTATAGTGAGGCAGATAGAGTTGAAGTTGATGGTTGCTGGAAGGAAGGGACAGCGGGAGGCAGCGGTGGGTGACGAAAGAGGGGCGGCGACTAGTGTGGGGGAAGGGCATCACCTTGCTAGCAGGGGGGAGGCATTGAACAGGAGGCGGCCGGTGGGGAAGAAGGCGTCAAAGGCAAGGCGGCGGTCTATGTATTGGGGAGAGAGTGAGGGCAAGAAGGGGGAGTGGTGTGACCGGTAGACAGGAAGGGGCGTTGAGGTGGAGGACGAGCACGACGGGAGGAGTGAGTGAGTGTGGGAGAGAGACGAAATGGCTTGGGGATGGAAGGCTAAAGGGGTGGCCAAGTAGACTATGAGTATCAAGTAGTGAGTGAGTGTGGGAGAGAGACGAGATGGCTTGGGGATGGAAGGCTGATGGGGTGGCCAAGTAGACTGGGAGTATCAAGGTATGCGTTGTCTATGGTTACCTCTATGGACCCACTTGTCAGTATGGTTGGAGAGTAAATGGGCGCGGTGAGCACAAGTGGAACTCACCCATGCCCACATCTGTTTGCCCGATGGGCATATAATTTATCCCACTTTCATGTCCATGGGCAAAGAAAGAGACCCATACTCATCTCCATTAGGATTTTTACCTGTAGGCATACGGGTAAATGGACACAGTTTCTGTAACTCCCTGGTCCACATTCACTCAATGCCCAGCCCACCTATGGAGTGGACCTGCGCACATATAGCACCCCACTTACATTTTTATAAACACTTCGTGTAAAAGATTATACCGTATATACCTAGAACCACCCCTCGGTACATGGCCATGCGTCCAGTGCTGGCACATATGTACACGGCCGTGCGTCCAATGGCGGTATATATGCTATGCCGTGTGGCCATTCAGGGCCCACACACACCCGTGCATCGAAGATTGATGTTCTGATACCATCTGTAACACCCTGGCCTATATTCGTTCAATGTCTAGCCTACCCATAGGGTGGACCCGCGCACACATAGCATCCTCACTTACACTTTCACCCCTGCTTCGTATAAAAGAATTAACCCAGGTGCTATCTTTGAACCCAACAAACATTATATATCATTACAACTCACTTTATACAGATAATATAAGACTAATCCTATCACCGCTCCACATCGGACTTTATATTAACGGATTGGAGTATTACAGTTTCCATTGTACTCATGCCTGACCTGATTTGTCAGCCACAAGCTCGCATAGAATTGTCGACGATGTCCTTGCATTGTTACCAGTTACAAGGCCATGATTCGATCCGATCGAAATCCGACTCACTTTATACAGATAATATAAGACTAATCCTATCACCGCTCCACATCGGACTTTATATTAACGGATTGGAGTATTACAGTTTCCATTGTACTCATGCCTGACCTGATTTGTCAGCCACAAGCTCGCATAGAATTGTCGACGATGTCCTTGCATTGTTACCAGTTACAAGGCCACAGATTCTGGATCCGACTGAAACTGACTCACTTTATACAGATAATATAAGACTAATCCTATCACCGCTCCACATCGGACTTTATATTAACGGATTGGAGTATTACAGTTTCCATTGTACTCATGCCTGACCTGATTTGTCAGCCACAAGCTCGCATAGAATTGTCGACGATGTCCTTGCATTGTTACCAGTTACAAGGCCACAGATTCTGGATCCGACTGAAACTGACTCACTTGCTCGTCCCTTGCCAGCCTCCAAGCGGTCAGTCGCAGAGCTGTTCCCACATGGCTGACTTCAGCTGTCCCTCCTAACCGCATCTGGCCACGATTCTACGATCGAAGGCAACTTCGTGTTGAAATTGTGGGTGACCTCCTCTACAACCACCTTGGTTTCTTGGGTCAGTGGATACTTTGCAATGAAGCTCTTCAGTTCCTCTGCTACTTTCTCTTGACAACCGCCAAGTATCCTGCAAAGCAACCGGTATATGCTTACAACTGAAATAAATCATAACCCGTTCATCAATCATCATGACAAAACTTGACATATTTTGTCGTGATGCTGTACCAGCTGAAAGCACATAAATACATAATCGAAGTGTAATAGTAGCTTCTTAACTTGTACATACCCATTGAGCTTGCAGGCGAGGTGGGAATCTGCATACTGCTCGCTGCTGCGGAGGCCGAGGGCCTGTATGAGCCTGACGTTGTTCCTCTGCAAATAGTACTTCTGATGCTGGCTCTCCGCCAAGTAAAATGTGCTCGAGCTGGCGCATGGGAGGATTTTTGTGACAATTCTCTTGTCCATCCTGATCTGCTTCTTGACCTTGAATTCTTGCGCCTGCTTCTTCTCGTCGCCGTCAGCGTAGAAGATGGCTGATCGGTAATGCGTGCCAGCTCCGAAGCTCTGAATTGACAAGAAGATCAGTAACATCACAATGTTAACCCCAAGTTTATTAATCTTAATGTTGAATGCATCATGTGAGAAAGCAATTAACATACAAGATAGTTTTTGTCTGTAGGATCATGGCTGGACCAGAAGATATTGCACAAGGTTCTGTAGGCAACCTTCCTCTTGTCGTAGGTCACCCTCACTGATTCGGTGTGCCCGGTATTCCCCTCTAAGACCTAGAGAAACCCAAGCTTAGTTTAATTCCTCACCTCTGTTTTGCTGCAAAGTTTTCCTTGAAGAATGCAATACGATGAGAACAAAATTAGGACATGAAGTTAGCTACCTGTCTGTAGCTAGGCTTCACAGTACTTCCACCAAAGTAACCAGTTGCCGTCATCACAACACCATCAACTAGCCCAAATGCCGCCTCGAGACCATAGAAGCTACCTATGATCGAAGATCTCAACAGATTCATAGGTAGTAGCAGTTTAATTGTGCCATTTAACTAACTAAGAATATCAAGAACTGTATTTACCTGCTGCGAAAATAGCCTCACGGAGAAACTCCGGCGGAACGATGATCGTGTCAGTCTCCGATGAGCCGTCCGATTCCGAACCGTCATGGATTTGGGACCTGGGCAGTAGTATGTACCTCATTTTTAGATGGGGGGAAGAACAGGTTAGATTGCCAGTTTGCTCAGAAAAGGAAAGGGAAAGACAGAGCCTTGTATATATGGGAAGCTAATACGTGGGTCTGAATGTGGAATTTGGAAGTGTAGAACTTGTGTTTGTGTTCCCATCAGCTGAAGTTCACACCTTGGTCAACTGGTCAACCCAAAAATTGTAGGTTGGGTTACTGGGATTGGTTCAGATGCAATAATAGCGGCAATATTCTTTTGAGAATGATAGTGACAATATTTATATGTACAATCTAAACCATGCTGGATGAACCGGACAGTTCGTTTCTGTACGGCACTGTTCTCTATTCATGAACTTAGTCATGGTACGGCTGCATGTACATGTTGACATTCCTGTAACATTTCTATAATACACATGCCTGCACGATCTGTAGTTACGGGTTTTAAGTCAATGCCAGATTTATCGATGCTTTAGAATTAGACCATAGAGTTCGAGACAATGGCAGTATCACTGTATCATGTTAAAGGAGGATATTTTCCGGAATTCAGATTGAACTTACCAGCCTTGAGCGAGGCGTCAGCCTGCGCGATGTTTCTGGCCATGGCAGTGAGCAGCGCGATGGCACGCTCCGCCGCAGCGATGGTGTTCGCCGTGGGCGCGTTGACGACGAGGCAGCTGTGCCCGGTGGCAGCGGCGAGATCGACACGTTGTCAGTCCTGACCCCAGCACGGCCCACCACGCGCAGCCTGCTCCCGGAGGCCTCGAACACGTCGCGCCCCACCTTGGTCCCGGACCGCACGACGAGCGCGTCGCAGAGCGGGATCTTGGCGCGGAGCTCCTCGGGGGAGAGGCCGTAGGAGCAGTCCACGTTGGCGAACTCGCGGAGCAGCGAGAGGCCCGCGGCGCCGAGCTTCTCGGCCACAAGGACGGTCGAGCGCCGTGCGCTCCTCGCGGGGTGAGGATGAAGGGGGAGCTGAGAGAACGGGGAGGGGACATAGGGTTAGGGGAGCCTAGGAGGCGGGTGAGGACAGGGTTCAGAAACCGTAAAAAAAAAAACCGCTTAAAAATTATGGTTTTTTTTTATAATATCAAGTTGATTCGGAATTCTAATTTGATCGATAAATTGATTTAATTGAAAAAAAGTTAAAAATTTATGTGGCGTAAACTGGTCAAAATCGGTGAAAACTGCTCAATTTTTGAGAAAAATCGCTTAGAAAAATCGACCGCCCAAAGGTTCAACTCGTCGGTCGGTTTTCCGAGAAAACCAATCAATTCTCGTTTTTATTAAACGCTCGGTTTCGAAACTCTCCAGCTTTTGACTATTTTTACTCGATTTTCGCGATAAACCAATAATGCTGGACCTCGATTTTCAATTTAAAAACGGTTTGATTAACCCTGGTGAGGACTCACGGGCGAGTGGAGGGATGGTCTCATCCAGCCATTTTTTATCCGTTCATCCAACATCTTCACATAATATTTTTATTTGTTTGATGCCTTTATCCATCCAACCAAACACCTGCATGAGTAGAAAAACAGGGATCATCCTATCCCATTCAGGATTTGCCCTTAACCAAACACATCCTAAGTGCGTGTTTGAGACAGAGCCAAGGTGCAGTCCAATGGGGAGTGCAACTTAAGCAATCCCCGTGGGATCGTCGATTCGACGGTCCGAATCAGCTAAAAACATTGTACATATTTTATTATGCAAAAACACTATTTATGAAACTGTAGTAAAACATTGTCTAGCAAATTTTTGGCCGATCCGGACCGTCCGTGGGCTTAATCGGACGGCTAAGAGGCATAGGAATTGCTTAAGTGGTGGTCTCTGTACAAACTGCAGGGGTCCTGTCCACATGTTTGGGTACAAAGCATTTTTTGATTTTTTAAAGAATATTGCAGTTTCTGAAAAGTATCGTAGTATAAAAGACTTCCGAAGTGTTTAGGTGCAACAAAGTTGTAGTTTTATAACCCATAGTATGTCTAATACTAATACTAACTCCCTTATAAGGAAATAAATTGGAGCCCAACCGGCCACCCCACGTGGGCACGTGGCAGTCCACGCCATTTTGCGAAAACGTCTCTCCATTCCTTCAAATTACAGATAGGTCATTGCGAATTTACGAATAGGTCATTCGTAATTTTTTATGAGGGGAAGAAAAAATTCCCCGGATCGCGTTTAGGTCCCTCGCTCGCTACTCTACGGAAAGAGCTTCCCGTTAGATGTAAATCGCAAGCGAGCCTTTTTCTACTTTTTCGGGATAACGGCGAGGTCCAAAACTATAACAAATAGGTCCTCGATTTTTACATCCAGGTCATTTCTCTGTTTTCCTCGAAAAAATATTTTCGTCAACAGAAAGATGTGTACTTTTTTCGGCTCGGTCTCTAGGGTTTCTCAAGTCTCCAAAAATTTTGAAATACGTCTAAGTCTATTTTTTCTCCGAAAAAAATGCAAAATCATTTTTCGTTCACGCGCGGGGCCTGCGCCGCGCTTATGGGCCCAGGTTCTTTTTCCGTTTTTCCGGAAAAAAAATTCGTCAACTGAAAGATGTGTATTTTTTTTCCGGCTCGGTCTCTATGGTTTCTCGAGACTCCAAAAATTTTAAAAATACGTCTAAGTCTATTTTTTTCTCCGAAAAAAAACGCAAAATCATTTTTTCTCCGGAAAAAAAGCAAAATCATTTTTTGTTCACGCGCACAACGTGCGCCGCACTTATGAGCCCAGGTCCTTTCTCCATTTTTCCGAAAAAATATGTTCGTTAACAGAAAGATGTGAACTTTTCTTTCAGCTCGGTCTCTAGAGTTTCTCGATCCTCCAAAAATTTTGAAAATACGTCTAAGTCTATTTTTTTTCAAAAAAAAACGCAAAATCATTTTTCGTTAACACGCGCGGCATGTGCCGCGCTTATCTTCCTAGTATCATATATAGTGTGTGTGTTTTTTAGTTTTAATTTTAAAATTCCTAGTATCATATATATAGTGTGTGTGTGTGTTTTAGTTTTTTTAAAATCTACTTGAGGCCTTTTTTTTAGACCGAACGCACGCTCTGTCCACTGGCATCATCCTTTTGCTGCTGCACTCATTTTATCTGTTGTACCACCGATCCCTGAAAAACACACGTACATATATATCTCCGTATTATTTGTGCATAGCCGTAGGCGTCAGCTCGTTTCATCTCTCATGCATAAAGCTTGTAGGGTAAATCAAGACACAGCGTCGTCGATATATATGTACGTGTCAGCGCATCAATGCACCGCCCGGCTTATGAGAGATTAGATAAGTAAAATATAGCAGCAACAATAATATGCATGTATGGGCATGCATCAAGTACGTTTAGCATGCATACCTAGTTTTCTTAATCACATACGGTTATCCTAGCAGTACATTTTTTAAACAGAATATTGTACGAAATACCGTGGTTCCTAAATACATCGTGCAAGGATTTAAATCACGATTTTTACGGCTTCGTAACAAGGTAAAAAAAAAAAACTATAGCGGTTATCACTAGCTACTGTGAAAGCTATGCTTCGACACGTTTTCAGTATTACAAAATTAAATAAGCATATAGTATAAGTCAACTATAAACAAATCATTAAACCATGCTACTTTACAAGATATTAATATTTTTATAATAAAAATATGAATCAAGTCCAAAATCAACATATATGCTAATACATATCAAAGACTATAACCGATACCTTTATCATAATATTCTTAACAATAGGTACTTAATCACTAAGGAATCTGAATGCTTAGTTATTGAAAAAGGACGAGATAAGGTCTTTTACTAGATTTCTATTAGTTCAAACTTATAAGAGATGCGTTTGGGCCTTTTAGTAATGTTGGATTTCAAATCCATTGTTTTGGCCGGTGGTTACTATGAGCTAATATAGTAGAACATTGGCATGTAGCTACGTGTTTGGAGTAAAAAAAACTATAGCACAACTATTGTGTAGCTATAGATAGCTATTTAAAACATTGATATCATGGTTATTCTTAAAAATGTCAAATACCGTAGTATCTTATAGGTGGTACGTTAAAAACTATGGTTTTGAAATACTCTAGTTTATAATGCTGTAATATCCAAACAAACCCTTACGTTTGAAGTACAAAAAATAAATAGTTTCTAAGAAAAAAGGATTTCAGTATGCGTAGACGGGGTATTTACTGTCATCCAAAAACCGGCCGGGCCCGAGCGTCAAATCAAAATGTCTGTATTTCCTCTTGGAAACATCTGTATCATTGTGCTTGGGGGAATTCGCTGCTTGCAAAGAGGGACTCGCGCTTGCTGCAAACTGGTTTTCACGACCAGTCGTTTTGGAGTCTGATTGCAGCTTTTGAATCAAGGCTCTGAAATCTCCTATGATGGATCGTTCGGTTCACTCGGCTTTGATCCGGGATATGCGCGCGTGATCTGATGAGGTACTTCGGTGATGTTCATCAGCTAGTCAAGGTGAAGAAGAGATCGTAATACGGTGGGTAAAACACAGCTGCAAATCAGTGCATCCATAATCGTACACCAGAATATTGGTAATTATACAAGGATCCTAGCTTCTTTATTCCCGATTTCTAATTAAGAGGTGCTTCTGTATTTTTTTTAAGTTATACAAATATTAAAATATGAATAAAAGATAGTTGGTGATTTCTTATTCCAAGGGCGGATGCATGCCTCGGGCCACCAGAGCCTGGACGCAGGCCTACCATGATAAACCCATGCAAATCTATTATATATTAAAAGCCCATAATAGTCGCTAAGAAAAAATAGAAATAGACTAGATATTCAAACAAAAAACAAAATATTTGGTCTTTAATTTGATGGACCATAATTATAACCACCATCGAATGTTATTATTTTAAAAAAATATCTAACCATCTTTCTAGTAGACATAAGTTATAACGATTTAGATTAAAAAAAAAGTTCAAAGATCTCCACCATTTATTTTGACGGACCAGATTATAACGTTGTATATTAATATATATATAGATATTAGAGTTATAATAAAAATACATAATTATAAAAAATATAGTCATATATCAAATATAATCGTATCACATAATTATAAAAAATATAGTTATATATCAAAGATAATCGTATCATAATATCTAGTCGCGCAATTGCACAAGTAAATTTACTAGTTATGTTAAAAAAATCAATAAAATTATAATATGACTTAAAAAGATATGGTCCGATCAGAGGTATAAGCTAGGCTATCTCCGCCCCTTACTTATCCCTTCTTTTCTTTAAAATTTGTATAACACAGAAAGCATACAAACACTGTTTATTTTATTTTAGATCGAAATAATGCTAAACACACACTACCCTTCTGGCCTTCTCCCCCGTCCCCGTTACAACCGTCACTCCTTCTTGGCCTTGTCGGGGACGCCGGCGCCGGCTTCGGCACCGTCACGGGACATCATCTTCTTGAACTCCTCGAAGCCTACGCAGCCGTCGCCGTCGACGGAGGCAATCATCCTCTCGCACTCCTCGGCGCTGCAGCCCTCGCCGATCCGCCTGAGGACCTTGCTGAGCTCGGCGGCCGTGATGCGGCCGTCGCCGTTGACATCGTAGACGTCGAAGGCGGCGCGCAGCTCGTCCTCAAGCTCGCCGTCCCGGCGGCCGCGGCCGTGGAAGGCGGCGAACTCGCCCAGGTCGACGAAGCCGTCGCGGTCGGTGTCGAGCTCGTCCATCATGGCAGCGACATCGCGGCCGCCGGCGGAGGAGCTGGGCGGCGGCGAGATGGCGCGGGAGACCGCGGCGAGATCAGACGGGGAGATCCGGCCATCGCCATCGGCGTCGAAGCGGGAGAAGACCTTCTCGATCTCGGCGTCCGAGGCGAGCGCCGTGGGCTTCTGGACCTGCTTCTCGGCGGTGTTCGACATGTCTCTCTCTCTCTCTCTCTCTCTCTCTCTCTCTCTCTCTCTGGCTGTATGGAGCACTGTGTGAGACTGTGAGAGCTTGGAATGGGCTGTGCGCCTGTGCGCCTGCGAGGCTGCGCTATTAATAGGGCGCTCTCGTGCACTGTCAACACGCACCGACCTCTCTTCGGGATAAATAAATACTACTGTACGGAGTACTGTGGCCGTCCATAGTCGTACACGGCGGAGTCATCTTCCCGCTGCGTGGGGCGGCCAGGAGTCGCGCCGAGCTTAAGCCACGCGGGCGGTGCGAAAGGATCACCGGCCACGTCTGTATCGGCCACTTTTAGTACTCCGTACTGCTCCGTATCAAACCGGCTAGCCTGGTTCGTTCAGCCTGTCGTGTGCTCAATCGGGACAGCGTCCAAGTAGTACGTGGCAGATAGACACGTGACGATGGAGGGAGGAACATGGCAGATCAGGTTGCTTCTGCCGTTCTTGCGCTTATCGTGTATTCGTGTGGTATGTCATGCCATCATCCTCTCTGCTGCGTTAGTAATTTTCGTGTGGACATACGAAAGTAAACTTCCTCGCACCAGAGTAACCTCTCAGCGGATTAATTAATTCCAAGGTTGTTTAAGCGAATATACTTTGGGGCCTACTTTTATTTTTAAGAAGAATATACTTTTGCCTAATAAACAAAAACATGGGAAGATTTCTCCAGATTTTGGTACGAATCTATCCAGTCAAGGCCCGTGGACGTTTTCTTGGTCGGTCCAAACCATCCACTTGACTCTCCGACCAATCCAGCCCATCATGCCTAGCTCCGTAGTTCAAACCCGGTTTAAACGGGTTGGCAAATGGCAAAAACGGGAAGAGCATCAACTCGTATACGTTACAGGAGTACCCTAAACGGCTAAACTGGAGTGGGAGCTGCGGCTGTACATTCCCGGTTTCAAACGGTTGGCCAAAACCAACTTGTAGAACCATATACAGGGGTGAAAAGTGAAAACTATCGCAAAGCGGATCCTACCGAGTACCGACTCGGATATTTATCCATTCAATAGCTCACTCTTCAACGAATATATATCTGTATATTTAGACATGCGGGCTGAGCCAAGGTGATTGTTTCGACCCAAAAAGGTTTTCGAATTTCAAAATTGTTTTGTAATCTAATTAATGCAGAAATCATGTTTCAATGTTTAAAATTGGCACACCATCTACAGTAATTATAAATTTTTTTGGGACATTCATGACACAATCTAGCATTTAACAAATCTATTTTTCAAGAATTTTTTAGCTTTGATTTTTCTCAAAAATTCAAACATTGATGTCTTCAATAGAACATATTTTAAATAAGTAGCAGAAAATGCAGGAAAAAATCACAAATACATAATTTATTATTTTAAACATAATTCAATAGAGGATGCAAATCTTGTGTCGGTATATGTTCTTTATGAATATTTGTATCAAATAAACTAGTTATGTTTTGTATTTATTTTTTGCGTATAATTTATAGGGTTTTCATGTTTTAAAAAATATTATATTTGATTCAATTCGTATTATGCCATATTTGTATTTGATATTATTTGTATTAGTATTATATTCATATCTAGAGAAAAATATAAAAATAAATATGACAAAGCCATAATCTACTTGTATTCATCCGTTTTCTCCCTAGCCACGTACCCCTCAATGCAGTCCATACGGACTGCATCTGCATGTGGCCTGTCGGCGCTACGGCGCCACCAACCCGACCACCCTTGGCTAGGGAGGATTGTTTTTTAAAAAATAATAATAAATTTTTAAAATAATTTACAGAAATAATATGCCAAATTAAAAAATTACAAAACTACATGCCTGTTACTGTTTGAATCGACGACAGGTCTCTGTTGCCAATTGAAATGGCGATAGAGACATGTCGCCAATTCAAACGGACGATTACAGAGGGTTATTGAAATGGCGACAGAGACTCTGTCGCCAATTCAAATGACAACAGGTGGGTATTTTTGTGATTTTTTGATTCGGCATATTATTTATATAAATTTTTAAAAAATATTATTTGAAAAAATAATTCCTTGATCGGCTCTAGAAAACTGTCGTCAATTCCTTGTGCTGCTGCGCAGGTCCGGCCGTGCCGGCGCGTGCCTACATACATCCAGAACATGCCCAAAGCATCGATCCAGACCTGGACCCTTCACGACGCGTCGAGCCGATCGATATCCATTCTCCTATAAAAGCCCATTCTCCTCGAGCGCAAATCCCACCAACTGAGGTAGTACTCTGTAACATAGCGAGCAATCGAAAAATAAATTAAAGCAGTGCTTAGCGATGTCTCTCGTGCGGAGCAGCAACGTGTTCGACCCGCTGTCCGTCGACTTCTGGGCGGACGCGGACCCCTTGGGCACCGTCCGCTCCCTCGCCGAGCGGTGCCCCGTCCTCACCAACGTCCGCGTCGACTGGAAGGAGACGCCCGGCTCTCACGTCTTCAAAGCCGACCTCCCCGGCTTCCGCAGGGAGGATGCCAAGGTCGAGGTCGACGACGGCAACGTGCTCGTCATCAGCGGCGAGCGCGCCAGAGAGGAGGACGACAAGAACGAACGGTGGCACCGCGTGGAGCGCAGCAGCGGCAGGTTCGAGAGGCGGTTCCGCCTGCCACGCGACGCCAAGGTGGACCAGGTGAACGCGTCCATGCCTCCATGGAGAACGGCGTGCTCACGGTCACCGTGCCCAAGCAGGAGGTCAAGAAGCCAAAGCTGAGGGCCGTGGAGATCTCGGGTTGATCGATCCGTTCAGTTCAGTGCATGGACAAGATCACAAGCACGCAGAAAATTCACGGGGGCAATTCAGCTGTGTCAGCTGCGGGTGAAGGAAAGAATTAACTGAATTAGTGGCCGGCTTCCCTACGTATCGGTTATACAGATACGTCTTACTCGTCGTATATGTGTTTTCTTGTTTGTTTGTGTTCAGTGCCTTGTGTCGGATATGTTATGTACACTGTACGTACGGTGCAGATGTGCTTCCAATACTGTATGGTTCGTGGTGTATTCGAATAAACTTGAGCTGTTAAGTGTCGCCTCCGATTCCCATCTTCCAGAGCAGTTATTCGGGTCTGGAGAGATGGTTCACTTCGATCAACTGCAGCTGCATCGTCAGCAAACCTCCCTCTCTTTCACGAAACATTTGGCGACGATAAGCACGTTGACACAAAGCTGGAAGCGGACGTGCCCACTTCAGCTACGTGCCGTGCGTCTCCATCGTTCGAGTGGACGCTGTCCTTCGATAGGAGTGACGGTGTTGGCCAGGTCACAAATGTTAATTCTTTTTTGTGTTGTCGGCAAGCGTCTCCAGCCCGAAGGATCTTGTATCTTCGCCGGATTGCGTTTCCTCTTCCGTTGGAGGTAACATTATCGATTGGTCTTCCCGGTTAGTTTTGAGGAACCAAAAATGCTACCAGCTAGCTAGCACTGTTCTTAACTTTACAGCAATTTTACTTCCGTTCTTTTGTTAGGCTGTTTAGCCCCGTCCATTCTCTTCTACTTTGTTGTGGATATCGACCTGATTTCCAACATATCCGTTCTTTTGTTAGGCTGTTTAGCCCCGTCCATTCTCTTCTAATTTGGTTCGGATATCGACCTGATTTCCAACATAGACGTTTGACCACATTTTTTTTTTTTTAAAAAAAATTATGTTAGAAAAAAACTACTAAAAATAGAATGACATGTTTTAATTGATGACAAATCTACTAATAACCTTTCCATCAAACAAATATAAACAACTGTATATATATTAGTGGTCAAAGTTTTTAAAGAGGCAATCAAATATTTGATGATGAAGGGAGCATTATTCGTAGGAGAGTGCTCGACACCAAAAAAAGAGATGTCGCTAAGAAGAGTTTGGCCCGTCAATATAACACACCTTGGTTTTTTTGTTCTTTAGCTGACGATGGGATTTCAATTCCCAGCAACTATTAACACAGTAACTTTTCATATAATTTTCGCTATGATCCCAAAGGTTTGATCCTGTAACCTGTAACTCTCATGCTTTAGACGACCACACATACTAAACAAATAATGTTCACAGCCTAAAACAGAGTGGACTGGTAGGATGATTTGGCCCATCAGTACAATAGGATTTTCATCCCAGCCCATCTCCCAATATACGGTGAGCCCATAACGGCCTCACTCCATCATCCCATAGGCAAAGCCCGACCCGTTCCTGCACCCATGAGGGCCTCGTCGGAGGGCCGTACCATCTTAGGCCCACGGGCTCCAAAAAATCAGGTCCATGATGAAAGAATGCTCCCAGTTCCGTCTGCAATGTCCTCCGGGAAGAAGGTTATCTGCGGCGGCTCCGACGGTGTGTTGTGCCAGGTGGTAAGTGGCGACGGCCGCCGTTCCATGGTCGCCCTTGCCACCCTATCCACACTTCTGCCATGGAAGCGTCGGAGGTGGGAGGCGTGCCAACCCTTCCCGGACTTGAGTCTAACGGCCTGCTCCTTAAGTCAGGAGTCCTTGTTGTGCTCGTCACGATACCCTAGACTAGAGGCTTAATTAGCTCGAAGAAAGGATTCAACGAAGAGGTGCTGGACACCCATTACCAGGGCATGGTTTCTCCATCATCATGTCGCTCTGTGCCACATAGCTGCTTGGCAATTGGCACGTCAATTTTTCCTCTTACCTGGCAAAGGTATCATTATCCACAACCCAACGGAAACATCAGCAAATTTTTCTTCCTTTTGTAGATTCATTCAATTAATTCATGTTTATCTGCAGATGGAGAAGGTGGCAACAAGTCAGACATTAAGTTGATCGTGAGAGGTAAGATCTTCACTCTCACTGCTGCCAACATCAATCTTATACCTTCTGAGTTCTGGTCGATAGCTAAATCCAAAAAGGAAAAAAAACAGTAGCAGAGAAGCTATCGGAAAATAACCGGTCAATTGTGAGACAAGTGGAGGTCACCAAATGGTGTGTGATGGGTATTTGATTTCGCTGTGTAAGATTTTTCGGTGTTTGAGGCTGATTTTGATTTTGAGTTCGAGCAGGTTTCTAGTGATGCTATAGGTCTCAGCCGATCTGACCGTGTGCTTTTCGTAATTAGATGGAACGTATGTGGACTTGTTTGGGGATATATGTTTGCACTGGATATCTTTGAAAATGAAAACCGAACCTGAAAATAGGTAGAGTTTAACTGAAATTCCGGCGAGGGTGTTTCCTGGTGCACTTAAGTGGTCAGATCGGCTACATCATAGCTGTCAGACCGCCGATGGTCTGATTGGCATTTTGGCGGTCAGACTAGTTTTTGGCAATTTTGAGCTGAAAATGTGGATTAGTAGTAGAATATTGGATTCGTGCTTAGTTTCAGCTTCCTAGATCATGTAGGAACTTATCTAGGATGATCTTTAAGGTCTAGATCCCACGAGTTTGAGTAGATTTTGTTTTCCCTCTTTTGCCTGCTCTTGACCACTCTTCCCTAAAATGGATAAGGTGGGGATTTTGACGACAATTCTTGAAATTGTTTGGTGGAATAGGTTCCTGGTATACTAGGATAGTTGTGTTTGAAATTTGATGTGATTTGACCAAGCAGGTGAAGTTAGAAGGATTTGGCCTTCCGAAATTGTGTTGTGTTTGATATGCCAGCAGGGAAAACCTGTCTGACCGTTATCCTGCTGGTCAAATCGGCCACCGGTTATACCGTTGATGTGGTAGCGGTTAGACCGCTTGATAGTTGGCGGTCAGACAGGTTTGGCAGGTTTTGTGCTATGGTCTTTTGATTTTGCTTGTGGGTGTTGGTTTTCGCTGGTGCAAGTTCAATCTTAATCTTCATAGCTCTCTATTAATTGCTACTGGAGTGAATAGATATCACATCCATCAATGTGCGCTATTTCACACCTTATATTGTGTTATTCAACACATTGATTTTAACGATTATATGAGACAGCAATTGGCATCGCACAAGGGCTAGAGTACTTGCACAGAGGGTGCAACACGCGCATAATCCATTTTGACGTGAAGCCTATTAAGTTTAACATCCTTTTATACGAGAACTACTGTCCAAAAATTGCTGATTTTGGTCTGGCCAAACTCTATAACCCCAAGGGGAGTATCGTATCGATGGCTGGCACACGAGGAACCGTCGGCTTCATTGTTCCGGAAGTCTTCTCGAGAAGTTTTGGTGTCGTCTCAACCAACTCCGATATTTAAAGTCTTGGAATGATGCTTTTAGAGATGGAGTGTGAAGAAAAACGCTGACAAATCTAGCCATGTCTATTTCCCGCAGTGGCTTCATGATCATTTAGCTCAAGGTGGTAGCTAGATTGGAAACATTTGAAGTGACAAGCACAGCTAAAGAGTTCGCACGAGAGATGGTGCCTCTCAAGACTCAAGTTGGTCTTTTAAAATGTACAAAGATGATAATGAAGTATTTCTTTCTAGTTGCTGGTGCCTCTCAAGACTCAAGTTGCATTCACTTCTTTTTCTAGAATCTATATATTTGCTTTCACTTCATAGTCTTCATAGTATTGTTTTGGTGTTCCTTAGCCCTGAAGGTGATTGCACCTATTTGATCGCTAGTAACTTCCTGCTTTTGTTTTCATTTTGGAGCTGATGAATTGTATCATTATTACTACTTTTGTTGAGCGCTTTGGCATCTGATTTGACGAATTTCTCGGATAATTAATGCTTCATAAATCTATAATCCTTTCCCACTTCTAAGACACCAGCCGTACAGAACCTTGGAATCGATTTGACATGTAATAATTATTTCTTCGCGTGGTTGCTAAGAGACATGGAATTTAGGCCAACTCCAACAGCATTCCTCAAATTTCATTCCCTATATCCTCATATACAGAATTCCCTATAAAGATTCCTTCCCTATATCTCTTTCCTCTCCAACAGCATTCCTCAAATCTCATTCTCTATTTTGTCACTCCTATATTATAATGATATTTCATAACCGCCATATGAGCCACGTTTAATTTTTAGCGGAAAAAATTTGACCGGCTATTTTTAATTGCAGGAATTTAAAAAATTTCATTCCCTCGGTCATCGTAACGGCTATATTGTAACGGCTATATTGTAACGGCTATATTGTAACGGCTATATTTTGAGGCTATATATACACAGCCATTTACAATTCCAATCCTTGCCCCATATCTGAATGTTCATTATCTAGTATATCTCAATGAGTCGTCGTAACTTAGTTCAAGATTTCCTCTCCAAGACTCATCCTCGGATGACGACGATGAATCTCTTCTTACAGAGCATATCTAGCACAAGAAGAAAGATATGTGTGTGAGTGCTCGACGCCATGGGGGTTCTATTGTTGGCCATCAATACATACATCGCAATAGAGAGGAAGGGCATGCCAGGCTATACCGAGACTATTTTGCTGATCCTCCGGTCTACGGCCCAACTTTCTTTCGGCGGAGGTTTATGATGAGAAATATTTCAATTGTTTGTATTTTTGATTGATCATCTTTTCTATAGCTCATTCTTCTTTTCGGCGCAGGTTTAGAATGAGTCGTTACCTATTTCTTCGCATATTGCATGCTGTAGAAACCCATGATGATTATTTTGTTCAGAAAAGGAATTGTGCTGGAACTATCGGGTTATCTTCTTTACAGAAGGTAACTGCAGCATTCCGGATGATAGCTTATGGAGTACCGGCAGATGCTATTGATGATTGTCTACGGATTGCAGAAAGTACTGCCATAGAGAGTCTTAAAAGGTTTGTGCGAGCTATTATTGTCCTCTTTGGAGATGAGTATTTGAGATCTCCAAATGAGAATGATACTGCTAGATTACTTGCAATCGGTGAGGAAAGAGGTTTTCCTGGAATGCTAGGAAGCATAGATTGCATGCATTGGAGGTGGAAAAATTGTCCTACAGCATGGCAAGGCTTGTATACTGGGCATGTACACAAGCCAACAATAATTCTAGAAGCCGTTGCTTCACAAGATCTATGGATTTGGCATGCCTTTTTTGGTTTACCAGGATCTCACAATGATATTAATGTTCTTCACTGTTCTCCTGCTCGCAAAGCTAGCTGAAGGACAAGCGCCGGAAGTGAATTACACTATCAACGGTCACAATTACACAATGGGGTACTATCTTGCTGATGGGATATATCCTGAATGGGCAACATTTGTGAAGACAATACCAGCTATAGAACAATTAAAACTGTACTAAGCACCAACTATAACAGGAAAGCACCTGAACGTATGCACACTTGGCCAAAAATCCAACAATATAGGGAACAAGATTCTGGAAACTGCCAGTTAAATGTATTGTTGAATGTATTCACCGAGCAAAAATCCAACCTGATCAATTAACGCTTTGGTGCACATTTTGTGCCTACGTGAATCAAGAATTGTACAATACGGCAATGGAGGCATTGCAAGTCCTCAGTGTGAGAATGATATCTGAAGATGCCAGCATTCTTAAGGAAACAAAGTGATGGATTGTATTGAATGCCTGAACCTAAGTGAACACGAATTTGGATTGGTGAGGTCATTCCATTTGGTTTGCCATAAGCTCTTGCATTTCGAAATCATACAGCTAATACTCCCCTGTTCGTAAATGAATTCTTGCTTTCAGTTTGATAGCTACGAGGCAACCAGTTTGATAAATGAAGCTACAAGAGCAAGGAGGAGGGACAAACCCAAGAGATCCTCAATCCAGATGGAACGGAGGACCAAGAAGAGGGGATTTTGTACCGGGACCGAGTCGGGGCGGCGATGAGGGAGCGGCGACGAGGACCGGGTCGAGGACGGAGCGGCGACGACGGGGCGGTGGCGACGACGGAGCGGCGATGAGGACCGGGTCGAGGACGGAGCGGCGACGACGACGAAGAGGTGGCGACGACGGAGCGGCGATGAGGACCGAGTCGAGGATGGAGCGGCGACGACGACGACGGAGCGGAGGCGACGACCGGGTCGACGACGGAGCGGAGGCGAGGACGGAGGGCCAGATCTATCGCCGATTCCTCACTGGCGCGGGAGGGAGGATCGTTGAGCGTGTGTGGGATCGGGAGAGCGATGGGGAATGGAGAGAGAATCCCGAAATTTCGAGATTCTCTCTCCGTTCTGTAAAAATGGGGAAGCCGATCGGGAGGCTGTTGGAGCAAGAAAAGAAACGACCGTTTGCTCATATTCCTCATTTCAACGGTTGAGGAATGAGATCGGTAAGCTGTTGGAGATGGCCTTAGCTCCGGGAAAGACTGAAAACTTCGCATGGATGAGCACGTTGTCTTCTTTCGAAACTTCAATTCTGGATGGCGCATTTGATCTCGTTGAAATCGATAGGCTCGAAAGTAAGAACTAGGTTAAATTAAAAAGAAATAAGAGATATAAATTTAACGTGAAAAATCTTTATGAAAAAAAACCACGAGTGCCGACCGACAAAATACAAACGTATGGGATTACAATCTATATCTTTTTCTCTTCTTTTTTTCGTACGGTATGCAAGAAGGTATTTATAGATGGTATCGATGTAGAGCCCAACTCCAACTCAGAAATAAATCCATAACGATCCGTACCGCGGGGGGCGGACCCCGCACCCCCCAAATGTCCCCGGCAGGTTAACTTGATCGGCCAGACTAGATTCCGCTTCACTCCGGCTCAAGTCTCTCGATGACAGACCTCCGCTACGCTCTATGAAATGTAGCCTTTTGAATTTGAATGATATATCAACATCTCTGCCTAGCTAATGGCCACAAAGCATTCCCTGGACCAAATCCTAGCCAAGCGATTAAAAGCCAAACAAATCCGCTTTACCTAGATGAAACTCTGACTGCATTTGATTAAGAAAGAAAGAAACCGAGAGCTAGCAGTAGCAGGCAGTGGCTGTTGATCTGTACCTCTCATGTAGGAATGGTCTATTACCTGTCGTTGGGATCGCAAGCTTTGCGTGGCCCGAAACGTTTCCCCGGCATGGCGACCTGCCATCTTTGTACCGACTTTGATGTCCGTGCATGGACCAGAAACGAATCAACCACTGCGCAAGCGTACGTGCCATCGGATCAAGAATCGACGGTTGGCTGGCTAGCTCCCTCTTTCGTGCACTATTCTTCAGGGCCTTCTCCTCCGTAGACGTACCGTAGCTGCCTCCGGCCGGCTAGCAAGATGCACGATGCAGTACTCATGCATGCCAATTGCGTGGCATCGCAACAAAACCCTCGAGCTCCGATTCGGCGAACATGTGTGTGGATAGTAGCTAGCTAGCTTAGTCAATTAAGCTATATATGGAGTATGGACCACGTGATTTGCTCTGCCATGGTTTCGATTATCGAAATTAATCTTCTTCAAGTACAGCGGTAATTAATTAGCAAGCAATGGTACGAACAGAGCCGATCCAACAGCAGTTTAATTTGAAAAACCAGAAAGTTGATGACGCAGAAGATTGCGAGCCACTTACTACTTTCTGCCTAAACACACAACGTCGACGACTCACCTACCACTGGTAACACGAAAAAGTTAAGCCCAAGATCTGTGGCCGATACATGTAAACATCTCCGGTTAGCGCGAACGAATCCCAGAACCTTGCGTGGTAGCAAGCAGATCGAACCAAATACTTTATAATTAACCAGTGACACTCGTACGCTCTCCTACTTGAATTCGAGAAGCTTAGAGCGCAGAAGCGCACGTGGCCGGCCTTGCACGAGAATAGACGGAAGAAAAGTATGAACAGCTTGCCCATGGAGCCCTAACCGACGGACAGCGACCGTGCAGCATTTCACTGCACAATCCATGGACTTTCCCGTCAAGGACACATGACCTAACTACAAGGCACCTGCAGGCAGGGCAACGAGCCATGCGTACGGCCAGGCCGGGTCCATGGCGAGGCGAGGTGACGCAGAAATGTGAACGAATTTAATTAAAGTTTCGAGGTCGGAAGCTTGGGTGGGTCCCAAGGGGATACTGGTACAAGCACAGCGACTGCGTCTGTGTCTGTGTCGTTCACACACTGAAGCAAACGTACGTCCTCTCGTGTACATGTGTCTACATTGTAATCGTGGCGAGGGCGGATCGCGGCCGTTGATCGGGGAACCGGCAGTGCCTGTCCCGTGGAGCTTTCGTGATCTCGCATTAATTAGCCTAGGTGCACATCTGCGAATTGACACGTTCACACAACTGCTGCGGCAGCTAGCTAGCTGGCACGCCCGAGCTACAGGGATGGGGAAGTACTGTCTGGTGTTCGTCCATAAATAGCCGGTGCCTTGCCATTAGCCCAGCAGCAGCTGCAAGCATACATATTTGCCAAGAAGCTAGCTAGCTAGTGATATATCGAACGAGTTTGCAAGGATGTCTCTGGTAAGGCTCTTCGACACGCTCGCCTTCGATACGTGGAACCCCTTCGGCATCTTCGGCACGACGGTGGCCGCCGACGCGTGGCTGGCCAGCGACACGTCGGCGTTCGCCAACACCTGCATCGAGAGCCGGGAGACGGCGGAGGCGTACGTGTTCAGCGCAAGCCTCCCGGCGGGCGTGAAGAAGGAGGAGGTGAGGGTGGACGTGGACGAGGGCAACGTGCTGGTCATCACCGGCGAGCGCAGCGTGCGGAAGGAGGAGAAGAAGGACAAGTGGCACCACATCGAGCGCAGCTGCGCCACCTTCTTCGGCAGGTTCCACCTGCCCGACGACGCCGTGGTGGACCAGGTCAGGGCGGCCATGGACGGCGGCGTGCTCACCGTCACCGTGCCCAAAGTGGGCGCTGAGAAGCCCGAGGCGAAGGCCATCGAGGCCAGCCCGTGCTGATGCCGATGCCGATCAAGTTCATGGGCTTTTGAATGGATAGTACCACCACAGCACGTACTGTGACTGTGAGATCAGTCATAACTCATAAACGTTGTGGGTAGAAGTACGTACGTCCCTGCGAGTAAACTGCTTGCTGCAGTACTGTGGTTTGGTTTGAGCTGCTTGCATGTAAGAACTATATATACTTGCGTGTATTACTTCACTTTTGCGTTCATGAGTAAATTAAATGAAGAGCAAAAGCTAGAATCTATCTCAATGATTTGGCAAGGTAATGCCTTAATTGATGGTACCTGTTAAACGGGAACTGCAATGTCTTCGTAGTAGGAAAGGTGCTGTAGGATCAGATGGCGTCAATCAGAGGGGGTGAATGATTGAACCGGTGCTAAAACAAAATTTTAGTGATTCTTTAAATCTCCTAAACAAAATATAAAATATTGTTTCGGTTTAACGCAAAAACAGATTAATAGATGTTTATTAAATCATGAATTCCTGGAGATCCAACCGTCCAATTGATGTGAAATTTTTACTGTATAAACTAGATTCAATTTAGAAACTAACCCAACAAGAATCGATTCAATCGGATCTACGGATCAAAAGTTATAACATTTGCAAGTTGACTGTTTCAATAAAACATAAAATAGATTAAACCCTAATTTTGTAATTAAACAAGATCTATAAGGAATTAACCAATCAAACTTTTTAGATCACTAACTCGATGCCCTAGGAAGGTTTGTAATAGATCAAATCAAAATTATCACGAAGAAATAATGGATCGATCTAGAATTGAAACAGATGCAAATAAGGAGAGAGGCAAACCAGAAATCACTGTAGCGGCAACGACACTGTAGCAGTCCGGAATCACTGCAGCGACGCCGGGTACTGTAGCACCGAGAGCAATGGGAGCGATCTCCCTCTGATGGTCTTCTGCACTGTAGCACTGCTTCTCCCTTATTCTATTTTGTATGGCTCCTGTTGACAGCCAAGAAAACGCAATTGGAAGCTTCAACGTGCAGGACTCAAAGTCCTTTTTGTTTTCTTATTGCTCGTGAAGTATATTGCTTCTTCGTGACTTGAATCACCACGTAATGTTGAAGCTTCTAGCAATGCATGAGGACGTGACAAAGGCTCTCGGCTGGACCGGGACAAGCAAGGATCCAAGGTCGCATGCGTCCGATCAATCCGCGTGGAGCCGTGCTTGCACTCGCCGTCGGAGCTGCTCTTCTTTTTCTTGCGTCTATTCTGCCGCGTGCACACGCTGTCGACCAGGAGCTCCGAAGAAAAATAATTTCTATTTCTTTTTGTCTAGTCTGGTTACAATGCTCCAAAACAAAAGAGTACAAACCTTAATACTTGGCTCTAAGCCTCTCTCAGATGGTGTGCTAAACAGGAGGTACCTCCCCCCTATTTATACACAGTAAACACTCATAATCCTAGAAGGAGTCCCACTTCTAATCCTAAAAGGAGTCTGTATTTAACACAACTTTACTTGGCCTAACCTGGCCAAGTACAACTCTTGCACGCGTATGACAACCCTGCTATACTCACGTGACTAACAACTCTTCCACATGTACGGCCACCATGCTATACTCACGTGACTAACCATTTTTCATGTGCACCATTCTCTTAGCCTGAACGTCTCGCATGACATCCTTGACCACAAAGATTTCAATTCCTCCCTGAACCTAGTCCCAGTCCCGTCATCGACCACATTCGCCCTCGAGCAACACCTGCACATGAACAAGCACAAACCATTTACGAGCACAAGTCCACGACTTGACTCCAGATCAGTCTATGCAATGTAAGACCCTCACTTTTATGCTACAGTGCAAACATAAAAGCAAGGTTCTAATGTGCATACTGTACCATTCCCATGATCAGTGGCTGGCACGCACAAAACACAATTTGGAATCACAACCATACAAAAGTTTCATATTTTATTACAGCGGAAGTTGTCGACGATTGGAGAACGGGCTCCCGTCGAGCTTACTTGTTGAATGGGGGATCAACAGAGCCCCGTCGTACGGACCGAAGAGGGCGTTCGAGCGACGCGAGGTCGGGAGAAGAAGGGTGGAACACGGTGTTTTATCCTGGTTCGGGCCTCTCACCGCCGAGATAATAGCCCTACTCCAGTGTATTGTGTTCTATCTCGGTGTCCCTCCCCTGACAGATCTTCGAGGGGTTTAAATACTACGACTAGAGGTACATAGAAGGTAACTACCTCTCGATCACACAAGCATAATCAGATTACTACGATCTACACGCCCTTGATCCGGCGCTATTTGAATTTCTGCATGATTTCCCTTGATCTCCGGCTGATTGGTTGCCACCTTCCTTCCTTGTGGCATTGATCGGCACCCGACCAAAACACCCGAGCAGGTCGTGGCCTCTACGAGCATGCTTGCTCGTGGGGGGTGTGTTTGGTGCTTCTGCGAGCGAAGGTGCAAATGCGTATGCTCGGAGGAGAAGGAGGGATGCTCGTTTCGTTCTCCGAGCATCTTCTTTTAGTGTTGCTTGGTCGGCGGGTTTAGCTTTTCACGGGGGTACCGTGGTCTTTTGCCAGATAGCCAATCCCCGACAGCTAGCCCCCGAGGTTCAAGTGGGGAACCCTCGGGCTTCCCCTTGAGCCTAAGAAGACTTGAAGGGGGATTGAATTTCCTTTGGTCGTGGCTCATGTAACATCCCAAAATTTTGCTTTTCTTAAATTCATGTGTGATTTGGCACTTTGGTGAATTTTTGGAATCTTCTGGAATTTATTTGGATTTATTTGGAATTTATTTGAATTTATTCCATTTTGAAATAATTAAAGAATTTAATTTTGCAAATAAAATTTTGTTGGAAATATTTTATTTGAGTCCAAAATGATCCAAAATATTTTCCAATTTTTCTCGAATTTTTCGAGTCTTTTGCTATTTTTAATGAATTAAATGAATTATCGGGAATTATTTTTAATATTAATTCGCTGGAAAAGGACCGACCGGTCGATTCTCATCGTTCATCCGATCGAGCCCGAGTCGGACTCGAGTTCGAGTCCGACCGAGCCACGTGACTCGACCGAACCCACTCTAACTCCTAATCAATCCCAACCGTTGGATCAAGATCCAACGGCCGAGATCACCAGACGGTTCGAGCCAGATCCGCCCGGATCCGATCGCGCCGCGGCGATCGTGGCTGCCGATCGCGCCACGTGGACGGCCACGATTTCGTCGTCTTCGCCGAAGTCCGAGCCGGACTCGCCGCGCCCGCGCCGTGAACGAACTAGGTTTCCGTCTAGGAGTACGAACGCCGAGGCTATTTAAAGCGTGAGACGCCCCCGAGGTTGCCCTCATCCTTGCGCACCCGCTTTCTCGAGCCATCTCGCCGAGCCGCCGCCGTTGAGCCGCAATCGCCGCCGGAGTTGTCTCTTCCTCCGCGGTTTACGCGTTTTCGCCGTCGTCGTCCGTCGTCTTCCGCCGAGAAGGAGCCCAGATCCGGAGTCTCGCGACGAGACGCACCCGGGGAGGTTTCATCTCGCCGAGAAGCCCCGTGGCGCCAGAGTCGTGGTCATCGTCTCGGCTCCGTCAAGCCCGGCGCGCCGTGAAACCATCGCCGTCGCGAGCTCGGAGGACCGCCGATCCAGATCGAGCGGTTGAGGTGAGATCACGTGTTCCAAACCCGATTAGATCTGGACCGCTGGATCAAGATCCAACGGTTCACAATCGCCACGCGCCGTAGCAAAGGCGATTATAGGATTAGATCCGACCGTCCGATCTAGATCGAGCGGCCCATGATCACCGAGTAGTTTCGACGCTGCTAACCCTGGATCCAATCCGCCGCTGATTTTCAAACCAACGGCCGAGATTGGCGCCACGTGTCGAAGTTGACCGACGCGGGCCGCTGGCCCACGCACGCTGGCGTGGCAGACGCCGACACGCGGGGCCCGCGTGTCAGAGGGCCCGCATGTCAGTGGCTAACCCAGCCAAGCGCTGACGTCACCCATGACGTCACAGTGGACCCCACCTGTCAGCACCATGGGCTGAGCCCCGCTGACGTCAGCGATGACGTCACCCGAGCGGTCCCACATGTCAGTCTCACGTGGAGTCGTGGACCGAGTCCACTGATGAGACCCGAGCCGAGCGTGACCGAGCCCATGGACGGCCGACGCCAAGGGCCAATCGAGAGGCTGCCACGTGTCCATGCCGACGCAATAATTAATTTCCAAAAGAAAATGATTTATTAATTCGAAATATTGATTCAAATTTAGATTCAAACTTCAAACGCTTATAACTTTTGCGTTTCAACTCCGATTGGAGCGATTCAAATTTCTAAATTTGTATAAAATTGAGATCTACCTAAATATAAATTTTATTTAATTTTTGGACTAAAGTTTTTCTCTGCAAAATTATTTAATTGATTATTTAAACTTTAAATAATCATAACTTTTGCATTTTAACTCCAAATTTGATTTATTCAGCTTCTAAAAATCCAGAACATTACGGTCTCTCTGTTTCTTGATTTTATTTGGAGTTTTGGGATGTTTGGGCCGATTGTTTCTTGGGTATGTGCTAGTTGCACGCTGTACGAGTAGACGTTGAAGTCTTGGGAAGGATTCGAGGAGAAGTGTTGACTCGGGATCCAACTCAAGACCAAGAGCAAGTGCTTTTGAAGGCAAGTTGTGCTTTGACCATGTTGATCCTATTTCAAATCTATTTTGATTTAAACTATTGCATGCTAGTTCAATTAGAAAGATACTTTGTTTAAACATGGGGTTAGATAAATACCAATTTGTTATATGACACCTTGATTATCTAAGTATGTGCCATGATCCTTGTCACCCTAGTTGTGGTTTACTAGTTGGACATTATTAAATTGCCAACATGGGTTTAGATCGTTGTAGTATCGCTTAGACCTCGCTACGTGCTCATGACATGATTTTGGATAATCAAATGCTAATATTGACTTAATGATATATTGAACCTGTTTTGGAAAAGTATCATGTGATGTTGATGGCACGTGGTGCATGGTAATCAAGCGGGTTTGATAAACGATTTTCGGCCGGGGCATGTGGCAAGAGTAATCAGGTGGGCCGGTTGTGGCATTGGGAGTGTTGATTTGGTTTTTCGGGTAGTCTTGCCCTGGTCACTCTAAGGACTTAACCTTGCAAGCCTTTGAACTGGTCATACTTGCAACCACATGGTCGGAATGGGACGGCCCTAGTTGACTAAGTTGCTAAGGACTCACTTGTGGAGCCTCAGGGTGTCGATTACACCGCTTGTGTGATTGTACGGGGAGCGTATCGTGGTCGTGGCCAGTACCCATCTAAGGTGTGTTGGTCCCATACTTCGCCTTAGCTAAGGGAAGGGATGGTGTAGAGCACGAACCGGAGAGGACCACCTGTGTTGTTTGAGGCTTCCGAAAGGCTTTGTTACTGAACTTCGCCTTTGTGGTGTTTGATTGTATCTTGTGGGTAAAGTGCATAACCTCTGCAGAGTGTAGAATCTATTTGAATAGCCGAGTCCACTGTGATCGACAATGCTCGGAATTACAAATAAGGGTTAGACTTTACGAAAATAACTTGGATTTGAAAAGTTGGGTTGGTTTAGTAATGAAGTTGATGGAAATATGGTTTAGGATGGGGAAAATGTTTATTAAATTTCTTGAGAAGTTATTTACGCTTTACTTATTTCTACTGCTTTCGAATCTACTTTTATTACTTGTCAAAAGTCAAGCATCGCAAATATACCTTGAGCTATTCCTTTGTACCAAGCCATGCATATAGTATATTAGCTTGCATTCTGTGCATGACTTGTCGAGTACCAAGTACTCATCCTTGCCTCAACACAATACCGCTTGAAGAGGAGATTACGCCACTTTGGAGGAGGAACTCCAAGAGGACCCGACTACTTAGGGATGCGAGCCGGTCACTTACTGTGGTATACTGGATGGCGCCACTAAGTTTATTTGATTTTCCGCCGCTATTGTTTCTCTCTGAATAAGTTTAAGCCCTACGAGGCATACATTTGTAACTTGACCATGAGGTCAAGTAACCGGGCTTGGTTATTTAAATAAAGTACTTTGATAATATCGATTGGTATGATTGTGATATTTACCGATGTTAAGATCGTGTGCACTAGCGCTCCTGGACTAGTGCTGAATACACAGAGGGTCCGGATTTGCAAATTCGGGTCCCGACAGAGGTGGTATCGAGCCATACTTGATTGTGAGGCTCAACCCTAGCTAGAATGGTCGTAGTGAGGATAAAACCTATTTTCTAAAGCTAAAAAGTTGTCAAGACAAGAAATGACATCTCGACTTATCCCTTCTCTCTTTTCTTGTCTCTTGCTGAAATTTTCCCTTACCTCGTCACAATTTAAAGATTCCGGGTTCTTACGTAAAGCACTCTTGTGACAGATGGCGGGAAGCTCAAGAGTATGTGGCACATCTTCTGCGAAGGATTGACGAGTTGGAGATGACTTTGTACGAACTGCACTGTAACCAAGATTCGAGCTACACGAGCCGAGATCCGTAAGAGTCGATCTCGATGAGGACATCTGCTTCTTCGACTACCACAGAGGACACGATTCTTTGGACATGGCAATCGTTTAGCGCCTTATGCCACACACTGCATCTGTGCCGTGTGGAGGTTTTCTCGATGAGTGAGCATAGGTTCTATAGTGAGACTCCTTCGCCGAGTCGAGTCATAGAATAAAGAGTCACCCTTTAGGCGTTAGACTCGAGAGTTAGTTCGATTTGGATTTGCTTTGTTTGTCGAGTGTGCAAGATGTGTTGCAAGGCCCTTAGGCATTGTAAGCAGCCATACCAAGTTATTAGTAATAAAGATGGACCTTAAAGTTGCCCCTTTCGCCCGCATAAGTTCCATACTACTTGTCTATTCTTGTTTCCCTCTCATCTCTAAACCTAGAGCAAATCGGACAGATGGTGAACACCCGTGGAAACCTTGGAAGCAATGGGAGTGGATCTCGCCAGAGAAAACCCCAATGATGGAGCACCCGGCAGCCCTTTGGATATCTGAGAATTTGGAGGCGTTCTTGCTGCCCAGTTTCGATTGATGCATGCTATGATGCAACAAATGCGGCACGTCATCGCCAGGCCATCGCTAATCAAGTTAATCAGTGGACCACGCTTGAGAATACAAGGTGTCGAGTTCATGAGGACTCACCCACCCACTTTCTTCGGGAATGCCAATCCATTGGAGGCCGATGATTGGTTAAGATCAATTGAGAGGAAGCTACACATAGCTCAATGCATAGGGAATGAGAAGGTACTCTACGCTTCTCATCGCTTGGAAGGAACAAGTACCGAATGGTGGGAGAACTTCGTGCCACGCAGAGAACCCTCAAGATATCACTTGGGAAGAGTTCACACCGCATTCGACAAAGATCACGTGCCTGAAGGAATCATGGACCTTAAGAAGGAGGAGTTCAGAGCATCAAGCAAGGTAATCAGCCAGTGGTCGACTACCCGAACAAGTTCACACAGCTAGCACGCCACGCACTGAGGATGTAGCGACAGATAAATCCAGGCATACCTCGCTTTTATGAAGGGACTTAACTCAGGATTGCAAGTTGGGTTGATCACCCACACCTTTCCAGATTTCCAAGAGTTGGTGAATAAGGCGCTTATTCTTGAGGTCCAGCGCAAGGAACTGGATGAGAACAGAAGCGCAGGATGCAACAAAGAAGGATCACGCCAGGAACGCAATACCGAGAGTTGCACCAAATCAATTCTTGATTCCAACCACGTAATGCAACAAGGACACCATCCTCAAAGCACCAAGACACGCCAATCGAACTACTGCACTTCACCCGCTAGAAACGCTACCCCAGGCAATAAAGAAGTGAAGGAGACGCCGCTACAATCGCAACGAGCCGTGACACTTTGCCAACAGCTTGTCCAAGAAGACAGCAGAGCGACCCTGGTTCGCTTCAACCTAGGAACCACCCCAGCTAGGACGCCAAAGATCAGGAGCCACACCCTGCATCGTGGTGAGAGGCCGAGTCAACCATGTCACCGCAGATGCACCGCAGAATGCTACGACGCCAAATCTTGGGTAAGTTACTTGTTAACTCAAGACTCGCAACAGCTTTGTTTGACTCGAGCTTCAGATTCGCTTGTTTCGCAAGGCTTTGCTACTAGAAATGATTTAAGGATTGCAAGACTTAAGTGCATGCTTTTAGTTCAAACCCTGGTTCGAACTCCGAGCGGAAGTAGGATGTTCCGGGTGAGAATACTAATAGATGGAATAGAGTTCCTAGCAAACCTTATAATTTTGGAGACCTGCACCTTAGATGTTATATTGGGAATGGATTGGTTATCCAAGCACAAGGTTGTATTGGATTGTGGACGAAGGACTATCTCGATTGAGAGCCCGTGTGGGAAGAAAGTGGAATTTCAAGCCACCGCAGCTTAGAGATGGACGATTGATGGTTACTTGATACCAAGGCAATCGGCATAGAGGATGTCCCAAAGAGTGAATGAGTACCCAGATGTTTTTCCCGAGGATCTACGGTATGCCGCTGACAGGGACATAGAGTTTGTGATAGAGCTTGTACTGCACAAAGACCGATAGCAAAGAGACCCTATCGGATGTCCACCGAGGAGTTGGTAGAAATGAAGAAACAACTAGAGGAGTTAATGGAGAAAGGATTTATCGAGACCAAGTTCGTCGCCGTGGGGAGCACCGCTTTTGTTTGTCAAGAAGAAGGACGGGAGTTTCAGGATGTGCATTGACTACCGTGCACTCAATGAAGTCACCGTGAAAAATAAGTATCCGCTACCCAGGATTGATGATTTGTTTGATCGCTTAAGAGGAGCCGGAGTTTTCTCCAAGATTGATCTCGAGATCGGGATACCATCGCTTGAAGATCCGATCGAGGATATTCCGAAGATCGCATTCTCGTCAAGATATGGACATTACGAGTTTACTGATTATGTCCTTTGGTCCGACGAATGCGCCAAATTTATTTCATGAATATGATGAATAAGGTGTTCATGGAATATTTGGACAAGTTTGTCGTCGTGTTCATAGACGATATCCTAGTCTACTCCAAGACAGAGGATGAACATGCCGAACACTTAAGGCGAGTTTTGGAAAAGCCGAGGAACAGCAACTTTTCGCCAAGTTCAAGCAAGTGTGATTTTTGGAAGGACAAGGTGGAGTTTCTTGGACATGTAATGACCGCAGAGGGAGTCAGTGGATCCAAGCAAAGTAGAAGCGGTGTTACATTGGGAGCGACCTAAGATCGTGACCCGATTCTGAGTTTCCTTGGAATGGCAGGATACTACCGCCGCTTTCATCGAAGGCTTTTCGACAATTGCGAAACCTCTTACGCAATTGTCAAGAAGGAAAAGAAGTTTGCATGGACGCCAGAATGTGAGAAAGGATTTCAGGAGTCAAGAAGCGATTGACATCGACCGGTGTTAGTTCTACCGGATGTTGCTCAAAGCTTCGATATTTATTGTGACGCATCGCGCCAAGGACTTGGATGTGTCTTGTCACGAGAATGGAAAGGTCGTCGCTTATGCATCAAGGCAGTTGAGGCCGCATGAGGAAAATTATCCGACACATGACCTAGAGTTAGCTGCCGTAGTGCATGCCTTGAAGATATGGCGTCACTATCTGATTGGAAACAGATGTGAAGTATATACGGATCATAAGAGCCTTAAGTACATATTCACCCAGTCGGATCTGAATATGAGGCAGAGGAGATGGTTAGAGTTGATCAAGGACTACAATGTTGGAATCCATTACCATCCCGGGAAGGCCAACGTAGTAGCCGACGCTCTGAGTCGGAAAAGCCATACCGTGAGTGCGTTGCTAGCCACAAGTCAGGATGAGTTATGTAAGGATTTTCAGAAAATGAGGATTGAGGTAGTACCTAGCGGATTCTTGGCCGCATTGGAAGTAAAGCCTGCTTTAGAGGACCAGATCCGAGAAGGACAGAAGGATGATGACAGGATCCGCAGGATTAAGTCCAAAAAGGAGGAAGGCAAGGCAGAGGACTTCAAATTGGATGAGCAGGGCACGTTGTGGATGAAGGATCGCATCTGTGTGCCTAACAAAAAGGAGTTAAAGCAACTGATTCTGGAAGAAGCCCATGACTCCAAGTACTCAATTCATCCTGGAAGCGCCAAGATGTATCAGGATCTGAAGGAGAGATTCTGGTGGCCGAGTATGAAACGTGAAGTTGCCGAGCATGTTGCATTGTGCGACGTATGCCAGAGAGTCAAGGCAATGCATCAGAGACCAGCAGGATTGCTACAACCGCTGAAAATACCTGAGTGGAAGTGGGAGGAAATCGGAATGGATTTCATTACCGGTTTGCCGAAGACTCAAGGAGGTTATGACTCCATATGGGTTATAGTGGATCGCTTGACTAAAGTAGCCCATTTTATCCCGTGAAGACCATTTACTCGGGAGATAAGTTAGCGAGTTGTACATGATCGGGATTGTTTGTTTGCACGAGTGCCAAAGAGGATTGTATCAGACAGAGGTACCCAATTTACCTCAAGGTTACGGAATAAGTTGCATGAAGCCATGGGAACCCGTTTAAACTTCAAGATACCTTATCATCCACAGACGGATGGACAGACCGAAAGAGTCAACCAGATTCGGAAGATATGTTGAGAGCTTGTGCATTGGCTTATGCTACCTCTTGGGATAAGAGTTTGCCGTATGCCGAGTTTAGTTACAACAATAGTTATCGAGGCTAGTTTACGATGTCACCTTTTGAGGCATCAGATGGTCGACTCGCTTGACGCCATTGAATTGGAATGAGACCGGCGAGCGCCGTGTCTTTGGACCTGATATTCTTCAAGAGGCTGAAGAGCAGATCGCTATGATTAGGGAAAGGTTGAAGATAGCCCAATCTCGACAAAAGAGTTATGCTGACAATCGTCGCCGGGATTTGAGTTTTGAACCAGAAGACTTTGTTTACCTCAGAGTTACGCCTCTCAGGGGAGTTAAGAGGTTCCATGCCAAAGGGAAACTTGCACCCCGTTATGTTGGACCATTTAAGATTTTGAGCCGCAGAGGCGAAGTTGCTTATCAGCTGGAGTTGCCACAGTCGTTGGCAGGAGTACATGATGTATTCCATGTGTCCCGATTGAAGAAGTGTCTCCGAGTTCACGAGGAATGCATACACTACTGGAGTCAATTGAGTTGCAAGAGGATTTGACTTATAAGGAGTATCCCGTGAGGATTCTAGACACAATGGATCGAGAAACTAGAAACAAGTCAACCCGCTTCAGAGAGTTCAAAGGAGCAACCATGCAGAAGAGCGGCGACTTGGGAGCGAAGAGGATTTGAAGAAAGAATTTCCAAACCTATTCCTTTAGTAAGCCCCGAATCTCTGGGCGAGATTCTATTAAGGGGAGGTTTGTAACATCCCAAAATTTTGCTTTTCTTAAATTCATGTGTGATTTGGCACTTTGGTGAATTTTTGGAATCTTCTGAATTTATTTGGATTTATTTGGAATTTATTTGAATTTATTCCATTTTGAAATAATTAAAGAATTTAATTTTGCAAATAAAATTTTGTTGGAAATATTTTATTTGAGTCCAAAATGATCCAAAATATTTTCGAATTTTTCCGAATTTTTACGAGTCTTTTGCTATTTTTAATGAATTAAATGAATTATCGGGAATTATTTTTAATATTAATTACCGAAAAGGACCGACCGGTTACATCGTTTCATCCGACCGAGCCCGAAGTCGGACTCGAGTTCGAGTCCGACCGAGCCACGTGACTCGACCGAACCCACCTAACCCTAATCAATCCCAACCGTTGGATCAAGATCCAACGGCCGAGATCACCAGACGGTTCGAGCCAGATCCGGCCGATCCGATCGCGCCCAGGCGATCGTGGGCTGCCGATCGCGCCACGTGGACGGCCACGATTTCGTCGTCTTCGCGAGTCCGAAGCCGGACTCGCCGCCGCCCACGGGCCAGAATTTAACTAGGTTTCCGTCCTCAGGGCACGAACGCCGAGGCTATTTAAAGCGTGAGACGCCCCCGAGGTTGCCCTCATCCTTGCGCACTCCGCTTTCCCGAGCCATCTCGCCTGAGCCGCCGCTGAGCCGCAATCGCTCGCCGGAGTTGTCTCTTCCTCCGCCGCGTTTGCGCCGCTTTTCCGCTGCCGTCCGTCGTCTTTCCGCCGAAGGAGCTCAGATCCGGAGTCCGCGACGAGACGCACTGGCGAAGGAGGTTTCATCTCGCCGAGAAGCCCCGTGGGCGCCAGAGCCGTGGTCATCGTCTCGGCTCCGTCAAGCCAGCCAGTGAAACCATCGCCGTCCGCGAGCTCGGAGGACCGTCGATCCAGATCGAGCGGTTGAGGTGAGATCACGTGTTCCAAACCCGATTAGATTCGACCGTTGGATCAAGATCCAACGGTCACAATCGCCACGCGTCGTAGCAAAGGCGATTATAGGATTAGATCTGGACCGTCCGATCTAGATCGAACGGCCCATGATCACCGAGTAGTTTCGACGCGTTAACCCTGGATCCAATCCGCGCCGTTGATTTTCAAACCAACGGCCGAGATTGCGCCACGTGTCGGGAAGTTGGACCGACGCGTCGGGCTGGCCCACGACGCGTGCGTGTGACGCTGACACGCGGGGCCCGCGTGTCAGAGGGCCCGCATGTCAGTGGCTAACCCAGCCAAGCGCTGACGTCACCCATGATGTCACAGTGGACCCCACTGCCGGCACCATGGCCGAGCCCCGCCGACGCCGATGACGCTACCCGAGCGGTCCCACATGTCGGGCCTCACGTGGAGTCGTGGACCGAGTCCACGGTAGACCCGAGCCGAGCGTGGACCGAGCCCATGGATCGGCCGACGCCAGCAGCCAATCGAGGCTGCCACGTGTCCATGCCGACGCAATAATTAATTTCCAAAAGAAAATGATTTATTAATTCGAAATATTGATTCAAATTTAGATTCAAACTTCAAACGCTTATAACTTTTATGCGTTTCAACTCCGATTGGAGAGATTCAAATTTCTAAATTTGTATAAAATTGAGATCTACCTAAATATAAATTTTATTTAATTTTTGGACTAAAGTTTTTCTCTGCAAAATTATTTAATTGATTATTTAAACTTTAAATAATCATAACTTTTGCATTTTAACTCCAAATTTGATTTATTCCAGTTTCTAAAAATCCAAAATTACGTTCTCTCTGCTTATGGATTTTATTTGGAGTTTTGGGATGTTTTTGCCTATTGTTTATTGGGTATTTGCTATTTGCACGCTTTACGAGTAGACGTTGAAGTGCCGGAAGGATTCGAGGGAGAAGTATTGACTCAGGATCCAACTCAAGACCAAGAGCAAGTGCTTTTTGAAGGCAAGTTGTGCTTTGACCATGTTGATCCTATTTCGAAATCTATTTTGATTTAAACTATTGCATGCTAGTTCAATTAGAAAGATACTTTGTTTAAACATGGGGGTTAGATAAATACCAATTTGTTATATGACACCTTGATTATCTAAGTATGTGCCATGATCCCTTGTCACCCTAGTTGTGGTTTACTAGTTGGACATTATTAAATTGCCAACATGGGTTTAGATCGTTGTAGTATCTTTGCTTAGACCTCACAGCACGTGCTCATGACATGATTTTGGATAATCAAATGCTAATATTGACTTAATGATATATTGAACCTGTTTTGGAAAAGTATCATGTGATGTTGATGGCACGTGGTGCATGGTAATCAAGCGGGTTTGATAAATGCTGGCCAGGGCATGTGGCAAGAGTAATCAGGTGGGCAGTTGTGGCATTGGGAGTGTTGATTTGGTTTTTCGGTAGTCTTGCCTGGTCACTCTAAGGACTTAACCTTGCAAGCCTTTGAACTGGGTCATACTTGCAACCACATGGCCGGAATGGGACGGCCCTAGTTGACTAAGTTGCTAAGGACTCACTTGTGGAGCCTCAGTGGTGTCGATTACACCGCTTGTGTGATTGCACGGGGAGCGTATCGTGGTCGTGGGCCAGGTACCCATCTAACGGTGTGTTGGTCCCATACTTCGCCTTAGCTAAGGGAAGGGATGGTGTAGAGCACGAACCGGAGAGGACCACTGTGTTGTTTGAGGCTTCCGAAAGGCTTTGTTACGAACTCGCCTTTGTGGTGTTTGATTGTATCTTGTGGGTAAAGTGCATAACCTCTGCAGAGTGTAGAATCTATTTGAATAGCCGAGTCCACTGTGATCGACAATGCTCGGGAATTACAGTCAAGGGTTAGACTTTCTGAAAATAACTTGGATTTGAAAAGTTGGGTTGGTTTAGTAATGAAGTTGATGGAAATATGGTTTAGGATGGGGAAAATGTTTATTAAATTTCTTGAGAAGTTATTTACGCTTTACTTATTTCTATCGCACGAATCTACTTTTATTACTTGTCAAAAGTCACATCTTGCAAATATACCTTGAGCTATTCCTTTGTACCAAGCCATGCATATAGTATATTAGCTTGCATTCTGTGCATGACTTGCTGAGTACCAAGTACTCATCCTTGCCTCAACACAATACCAGTTGAAGAGGAGATTACGCCAGCTTTGGAGGAGGAACTCCAAGAGGACCCGACTACTTAGGGATGCGAGCCCACCACTGCTCGTGGTATCTTGGATGGCGCCACTAAGTTTATTTGATTTTCCGCTGCTATTGTTTCTCTCTGAATAAGTTTCGCCCTACGAGGCATACATTTGTAACTTGACCATGAGGTCAAGTAACCAGTTTGGTTATTTAAATAAAGTACTTTGATAATATCGATTGGTATGATTGTGATATTTACCGATGTTAAGACTGTGTGCACTAGCGCGTTCCTGGACTAGTGCTGAATACACAGAGGGTCCGGATTTGCAAATTCGGGGTCCCGACAGAGGTGGTATCAGAGCCATACTTGACTGTAGGCTCAACCCTAGCTAGAATGGTCGTAGTGAGGATAAAACCTATTTTCTAAAGCTAAAAAGTTGTCAAGACAAGAAATGACATCTCGACTTATCCCCTTCTCTCTTTTCTTGTCTCTTGCTGAAATTTTCCCTTACCTCGTCACAATTTAAAGATTCCGGGTTCTTACGTAAAGCACTCTTGTGACAGATGGCGGGAAGCTCAAGAGTATGTGGCACATCTTCTGCGAAGGATTGACGAGTTGGAGATGACTTTGTACGAACTGCACTCCGTAACCAAGATTTCGAGCTACACGAGCGGATCCGTAAGAGTCGGATCTCGATGAGGACATCGCTTCTTCGACTACCACAGAGGACACGATTCTCGGACATGGCAATCGTTACGCTTATGCCACATACGCCTGCAGGCCGTGGAGGTTTTCTCGATGAGTGAGCATAGGTTCTATAGTGAGACTCCTTCGCCGAGTCGAGTCATAGAATAAAGAGTCACCCTTTAGGCGTTAGACTCCAGAGTTAGTTCGATTTGGATTTGCTTTGTTTGTCGAGTGTGCAGATGTGTTGCAAGGCCCTTAGGCATTGTAAGCACCATACCAAGTTATTAATAATAAAGATGGACCTTAAAGTTACCCCTTTCGCCCCGCATAAGTTCCATACTACTTGTCTATTCTTGTTTCCTCTCATCTCTAAACCTAGAGCAAATCGACAGATGGTGAACACCGTGGAAACCTTGGAAGCAATGGGAGTGGATCTCGCCAAACAGAAAACCCCAATGATGGAGCACCAAAGACCGCCACCGGATATGCAGAATTTGGAGCGTTTCTTGCTGCCCGGACTCGATTGATGCATGCTATGATGCAACAAATGCAGCACGTCATCGCCAGGCCACCGCTAATCAAGTTAATCAGTGGACCACGCCGTAATACAAGGCCGTCGTGAGTTCATGAGGACTCACCCACCCACTTTCTTCCGGGAATGCCAATCCATTGGAGGCCGATGATTGGTTAAGATCAATTGAGAGGAAGCTACACATAGCTCAATGCATAGGGAATGAGAAGGTACTCTACGCTTCTCATCGCTTGGAAGGAACAAATTACCAGAATGGTGGGAGAACTTCATGCCACGCGCAGAGAACCCTCAAGATATCACTTGGGAAGAGTTCACACCGCATTCCGACAAGATCACGTGCCTGAAGGAATCATGGACCTTAAGAAGGAGGAGTTCAGAGCATCGAAGCAAGGTAATCACCAAAGGGCCGACTACTCCGAACAAGTTCACACAGCCTAGCACGCCACGCTTTGAGGATGTAGCGACGTATAAATCCAGGCATACCTCGCTTTTATGAAGGGACTTAACTCAGGATTGCAAGTTGGGTTGATCACCCACACCTTTCGATTTCCAAGAGTTGGTGAATAAGGCGCTTATTCTTGAGGACAAGCGCAAGGAACTGGATGAGAACAGAAGCGCAGGATGCAACAAAGAAGGATCACGCCAGTGGAACGCAATACCGAGAGTTGCACCAAATCAATTCTTCAGATTCCAACCACGTAATGCAACAAGGACACCATCCTCAAAGACCAAGACCGCCAATGTAACTACTGCATCTTCACTTCGCTAGAAACGCTACCCTGTGCAGCAAGAAGGAACAAGGAGACGCTGCTACAATCGCAACGAGCCAGACACTTTGCCAACAGCTTGTCCGAAGAAGACAGCAGGAGCGACCCCAGTTCGCTTCAACCTAGGAACCACCCCGCTAGGACGCCAAAGACCGTGAGCCACACCCTGCATCGTGGTGAGAGGCCGAGTCAACCATGTCACCACAGATGAACTGCGAGAATGCTACGGACGTCGTCTTGGGTAAGTTACTTGTTAACTCAAGCACTCGCAATGCTTTGTTTGACTCGAGCTTCGATTCGCTTGTTTCGCAAGGCTTTGCTACTAGAAATGATTTAAGGATTGCAAGACTTAAGTGCATGCTTTTAGTTCAAACCCTGGTTTGAACTCCGAACGGAAGTAGGATGTTCCGGGTGAGAATACTAATAGATGGAATAGAGTTCCTAGCAAACCTTATAATTTTGGAGACCTGGACCTTAGATGTTATATTGGGAATGGATTGGTTATCCAAGCACAAGGTCAGTATTGGATTGTGGACGAAGGACTATCTCGATTGAGAGCCCGTGTGGGAAGAAAGTGGAATTTCAAGCCACTGCAGCTTAGAGATGGACAGTTGATGGTTAAAGCATCAAGGCAATCAGCATAGAGGATGTCCCAAGTAGTGAATGAGTACCAGATGTTTTTCCCGAGGATCTACCCGGTATGCCGCCAGACAGGGACATAGAGTTTGTGATAGAGCTTGTACTGCACAAAGACCGATAGCAAAGAGACCCTATCGGATGTCCACCGAGGAGTTGGTAGAAATGAAGAAACAACTAGAGGAGTTAATGGAGAAAGGATTTATCGAGACCAAGTTAGTCGCCGTGGGAGCACCCGCTTTTGTTTGTCAAGAAGAAGGACGGGAGTTTCGGGATGTGCATTGACTACCGTGCACTCAATGAAGTCACCGTGAAAAATAAGTATCCGCTACCCAGGATTGATGATTTGTTTGATCGATTAAGAGGAGCCGGAGTTTTCTCCAAGATTGATCTCGAGATCGGGATACCATCGATTGAAGATCCGATCGAGGATATTCAAGATCGCATTCTCGCCAAGATATGGACATTACGAGTTTACGCTATGTCCTTTGGTCTGACGAATGCGCCAGCTTATTTCATGAATATGATGAATAAGGTGTTCATGGAATATTTGGACAAGTTTGTCGTCGTGTTCATAGACGATATCCTAGTCTACTCCAAGACAGAGGATGAACATGCCGAACACTTAAGGCGAGTTTTGGAAAAGTCGAGGAACAAAGAACTTTTCGCCAAGTTCAGCAAGTGTGATTTTTGGAAGGACAAGGTGGAGTTTCTTGGACATGTAATGACCGCAGAGGGAGTCGCTGTGGATCCAAGCAAAGTAGAAGCGGTGTTACATTGGGAGCAGCCTAAGACTGTGACCCAGATTCGGAGTTTCCTTGGAATGGCAGGATACTACCGCCGTTTCATCGAAGGCTTTTCGACAATTGCGAAACCTCTTACGCAATTGCTGAAGAAGGAAAAGAAGTTTGCATGGACGCTTGAGAATGTGAGAAAGGATTTCAGAGTGAAGAAGCGATTGACATCTAGACCGTGTTAGTTCTACCGGATGTTGCTCAAAGCCGATATTTATTGTGACGCATCGCGCCAAGGACTTGGATGTGTGTCCGAGAATGGAAAGGTCGCCGCTTATGCATCAAGGCGCTTGAGGCCGCATGAGGAAAATTATCCGACACATGACCTAGAGTTAGCTGCCGTAGTGCATGCCTTGAAGATATGGCGTCACTATCTCGATTGGAAAGCAGATGTGAAGTATATACGGATCATAAGAGCCTTAAGTACATATTCACCAATCGGATCTCGAATATGAGGCAGGAGATGGTTAGAGTTGATCAAGGACTACAATGTTGGAATCCATTACCATCCGGAAGGCCAACGTAGTAGCCGACGCTCTGAGTCGGAAAAGCCATACCGTGAGTGCGTTGCTAGCCACAAGTCAGGATGAGTTATGTAAGGATTTTTGAAAATGAGGATTGAGGTAGTACCTAAGCGGATTCTTGGCCGCATTGGAAGTAAAGCCTCGCTTTAGAGGACCAGATCCGAGAAGGACGAAGGATGATGACAGGATCCGGCAGGATTAAGTCCAAAAAGGAGGAAGGCAAGGCAGAGGACTTCAAATTGGATGAGCAGTGGCACGTTGTGGATGAAGGATCGCATCTGTGTGCCTAACAAAAAGGAGTTAAAGCAAGCGATTCGAAGAAGCCCATGACTCCAAGTACTCAATTCATCCCGAAGCGCCAAGATGTATCAGGATCTCAAGGAGAGATTCGGTGGCCGAGTATGAAACGTGAAGTTGCCGAGCATGTTGCATTGTGCGACGTATGCCAGAGAGTCAAGGCAATGCATCGAGACCACAGGATTGCTACAACCGCTGAAAATACCGAGTGGAAGTGGGAGGAAATCGGAATGGATTTCATTACCGGTTTGTCAAGACTCAAGGAGGTTATGACTCCATATGGGTTATAGTGGATCGCTTGACTAAAGTAGCCCATTTTATCCCCGTGAAGACCATTTACTCGGAGATAAGTTAGCGAGTTGTACATGATCAGGATTGTTTGTTTGCACGGAGTGCCAAAGAGGATTGTATCGGACAGAGGTACCCAATTTACCTCAAGGTTCTCGGAATAAGTTGCATGAAGCCATGGGAACCCGTTTAAACTTCAAGATGACTTATCATCCACAGACGGATGGACAGATCGAAAGAGTCAACCAGATTCGGAAGATATGTTGAGAGCTTGTGCATTGGCTTATGCTACCTCTTGGGATAAGAGTTTGCCGTATGCCGAGTTTAGTTACAACAATAGTTATCGTGCTAGTTTACAGATGTCACCTTTGAGGCATCAGTATGGTCGACCCTGCCTGACGCCATTGAATTGGAATGAGACCGGCGAGCGCCGTGTCTTTGGACCACATATACTTCAAGAGGCTGAAGAGCAGATCGCTATGATTAGTGAAAGGTTGAAGATAGCCCAATCTCGACAAAATAGTTATGCCGACAATCGTCGCGGATTTGAGTTTTGAACCCGAAGACTTTGTTTACCTCAGTGTTACTCCTCTCTGGGGAGTTAAGAGGTTCCATGCCAAAGGGAAACTCGCACCCCGTTATGTTGGACCATTTAAGATTTTGATCCGCAGAGGCGAAGTTGCTTATCAGCTTGAGTTGCCACAGTCGTTAGCTGGAGTACATGATGTATTCCATGTGTCCCAGTTAAAGAAGTGTCTCCGAGTTCTCGAGAAATGCATACACTGAGTCAATTGAGTTGCAAGAGGATTTGACTTATAAGGAGTATCCCGTGAGGATTCTAGACACAATGGATCGAGAAACTAGAAACAAGTCAACCCGCTTCAGAGAGTTCATGGAGCAACCATGCAGAGAGCGGCGACTTGGGAGCGCGAAGAGGATTTGAAGAAAGAATTTCCAAACCTATTCCTTTAGTAAGCCCCAATCTCTGTGGCGAGATTCTATTAAGGGGAGGTTTGTAACATCCCAAAATTTTGCTTTTCTTAAATTCATGTGTGATTTGGCACTTTGGTGAATTTTGGAATCTTCTGAATTTATTTGGATTTATTTGGAATTTATTTGAATTTATTCCATTTTGAAATAATTAAAGAATTTAATTTTGCAAATAAAATTTTGTTGGAAATATTTTATTTGAGTCCAAAATGATCCAAAATATTTTCCGTAATTTTTCCGAATTTTTCGAGTCTTTTGCTATTTTTAATGAATTAAATGAATTCATCGGGAATTATTTTTAATATTAATTCATTGAAAAGGACCGGCCAAGGTCGGTTCTTGTTCATCCGATCGAGCCCGAGTCGGACTCGAGTTCGAGTCCGACCGAGCCACGTGACTCGACCAACCCACTCCTAACTCCTAATCAATCCCAACCGTTGGATCAAGATCCAACAGTGAGATCACCAGACGGTTCGAGCCAGATCCGGCCGGATCCGATCGCGCCCGGCGATCGTGGCGTCGATCGCGCCACGTGGGCGGCCACGATTTTCGTCGTCTTCGCCGAGTCAGGCCGGACTCCGCGCCGCGCCGCCGCCAGAAGCGAACTAGGTTTCCGTCTAGGACACGAACGCCGAGGCTATTTAAAGCGTGAGACGCCCCCGAGGTTGCCCTCATCCTTGCGCACCCGCTTTCCTCGAGCCATCTCGCTCGAGCCGCCGTTGAGCCGCAATCGCCGCCGGAGTTGTCTCTTCCTCCGCCGCGGTTTGCGCCGCTTTTCGCCGTCCGCCGTCGTCTTCCGCCGAGAAGGAGCCCAGATCCGAGTCCGCGACGAGACGCACGAAGGGAGGTTTCATCTCGCCGGAGAAGCCCCGTGGCGCCGTAGCCGTGGTCATCGTCTCCACTCAGTCAAGCCGGGCCAGTAGTGAAACCATCGCCGTCGCGAGCTCGGAGGACCGTCGAGATCGAATCGAGCGGTTGAGGTGAGATCACGTGTTCCAAACCCGATTAGATCTGGACCGCTGGATCAAGATCCAACGGTTCACAATCGCCACGCGTCGTAGCAAAGGCGATTATAGGATTAGATCTCGACCGTCCGATCTAGATCGAGCGGCCCATGATCACCGAGTAGTTTCGACGCGTTAACCCCTGGATTCAATCCGCGCCGTTGATTTTCAAACCAACGGCCGAGATTGGCGCCACGTGTCGGGAAGTTGGACCGACGCGTCGCTGGCCCACGCACGCGTGGCAGGACGCCGACACGCGGCCCGCTGCGTGTCGAGGCCCGCATGTCGCTGGCTAACCCAGCCAAGCGCCGACGCCACCCATGACGTCACATGGACCCCACTGTCGGCACCATGGGCCGAGCCAGCCGACGTCGGCGATGACGTCACCCGAGCGGTCCCACATGTCGGGCCTCACGTGGAGTCGTGGACCGAGTCCACTGTGAGACTCCGAGCCGAGCGTGGACCGAGCCCATGGACCGGCCGACGTCAAGAGCCAATCGAGGCTGCCACGTGTCCATGCCGACGCAATAATTAATTTCCGAAAAGAAAATGATTTATTAATTCGAAATATTGATTCAAATTTAGATTCAAACTTCAAACGCTTATAACTTTTATGCGTTTCAACTCCGATTGGAGAGATTCAAATTTCTAAATTTGTATAAAATTGATATCTACCTAAATATAAATTTTATTTAATTTTTGGACTAAAGTTTTTCTCTGCAAAATTATTTAATTGATTATTTAAACTTTAAATAATCATAACTTTTGCATTTTAACTCCAAATTTGTGATTCCAGTTTCTAAAAATCCAGAAAATTACGTTCTCTCTGTTTATGGATTTTATTTGGAGTTTTGGGATGTTTTTGCCTATTGTTTATTGGGTATTTGCTATTTGCACGCTTTTACGAGTAGGCGTTGAAGTGCAGGAAGGATTCGAGGGAGAAGTGTTGACTCAGGATCCAACTCAAGACCAAGAGCAAGTGCTTTTGAAGGCAAGTTGTGCTTTGACCATGTTGATCCTATTTGAAATCTATTTTGATTTAAACTATTGCATGCTAGTTCAATTAGAAAGATACTTTGTTTAAACATGGGGTTAGATAAATACCAATTTGTTATATGACACCTTGATTATCTAAGTATGTGCCATGATCCTTGTCACCCTAGTTGTGGTTTACTAGTTGGACATTATTAAATTGCCAACATGGGTTTAGATCGTTGTAGTATCTTTGCTTAGACACCTTTCGTGCTCATGACATGATTTTGGATAATCAAATGCTAATATTGACTTAATGATATATTGAACCTGTTTTGGAAAAGTATCATGTGATGTTGATGGCACGTGGTGCATGGTAATCAACTGGGGTTTGATAAACGATTTCGGCCAGGGGCATGTGGCAAGAGTAATCGTGGGCGGTTGTGGCATTGGGAGTGTTGATTTGGTTTTTAGGGTAGTCTTGCCTGGTCACTCTAAGGACTTAACCTTGCAAGCCTTTGAACTGGGTCATACTTGCAACCACATGGTGGAATGGGACGGCCCTAGTTGACTAAGTTGCTAAGGACTCACTTGTGGAGCCTCAGTGGTGTCGATTACACCGTTTGTGTGATTGTACGGGGAGCGTATCGTGGGCGTGGCCAGGTACCCATCTAACGGTGTGTTGGTCCCATACTTCGCCTTAGCTAAGGGAAGGGATGGTGTAGAGCCTGAACCGAGAGGACCACCTGTGTTGTTTGAGGCTTCCGAAAGGCTTTATTCTGAGGAACTCGCCTTTGTGGTGTTTGGACTGTATCTTGTGGGTAAAGTGCATAACCTCTGCAGAGTGTAGAATCTATTTGAATAGCCGAGTCCACTGTGATCGACAATGCTCGGGAATTACTGATCAAGGGTTAGACTTTACGAAAATAACTTGGATTTGAAAAGTTGGGTTGGTTTAGTAATGAAGTTGATGGAAATATGGTTTAGGATGGGGAAAATGTTTATTAAATTTCTTGAGAAGTTATTTACGCTTTACTTATTTCTCTTGCTCGAATCTACTTTTATTACTTGTCAAAAGTCAAGCATCGCAAATATACCTTGAGCTATTCCTTTGTACCAAGCCATGCATATAGTATATTAGCTTGCATTCTGTGCATGACTTGTCGAGTACCAAGTACTCATCCTTGCCTCAACACAATACCGGTTGAAGAGGAGATTACGCCACTTTGGAGGAGGAACTCCAAGAGGACCCGACTACTTAGGGATGCGAGCCCGATCGGTTGCTGTGGTATCTTGGATGGCGCCACTAAGTTTATTTGATTTTCCGCCGCTATTGTTTCTCTCTGAATAAGTTTCGCCCTACGAGGCATACATTTGTAACTTGACCATGAGGTCAAGTAAACCGGTTGGTTATTTAAATAAAGTACTTTGATAATATCGATTGGTATGATTGTGATATTTACCGATGTTAAGACTGTGTGCACTAGCGCGTTCTCGGACTAGTGCTGAATACACAGAGGGTCGGATTTGCAAATTCGGGTCCCGACTCACGACCATTTTTCGTCGGGAGGCGAACTTCTTTACCCGCGCGTGCTTGCTCGCGTGGGCGCGGCTGCTTGGTTGTTCTGCGGTTCCTTCTTCGAGAAGCCTCCTTGTATGATGCAGCTTTCGGAAAGCGCTTTCTCGGCCAGTGTCGCTACGTGATAGGCGGCGATTTTAACCTGCCCCTTCGCTGTCTTTTAACCCTTTCTACCGGGAGAGGTCGGAGTTACATTGTCTCTTTGCTCGTCTTCGCCAAAAATCTTCCAAGAGCCCTAGCGCCCAAGAACCCTTTTCGCCCCTTCCTTCTTCGGCCATGGCGCTGCTTCAAGGTTAGCCGATGACCGAAGGAGGCTCCAGTGCTCACGGACGAGGGGTACGCCAACCCAAGCTCGGGTCGAGTGCCCGGATGATGCGGTGCCGGCACCGCGGAGACGAGATCGTCTCCTCGCGAGTTGTACGCCATCAACGGGCTTCGTCGCTCGAGAGCGACTTCCTTGCCTCCGTGCTTGCCTTCTGTGGGTGCGAGATCTCTCATCTCCACCCCAACTCTATCCTTTCTCTCGCAATCTTCTCCCATCTTTGCGAGGCTTACGTGGGTGTAATGCCCACGGCTAGCCTCTTCTTTCACTTCTATTCCCTCTTCCGCACCGGCCGATGGCTCTGCCGGCTATGCGTTTATCTTCGCCTCGGCCCAACCGACCATACGAGTACCCTTCGTTGCTCACGAAGGACTCGGTGTCGGGTTGGGCCGACCTCCGTTCTACCGTAAGAAGGCGGAGGGGTCCCGGGCTTGGTCTATATCGGGAGGACGCTCCGCCATCGAGACGGCGCGCCTGCCGCAACCTCGAGGAAGAGCGGGTGCTCAGACGATCGGTGAGCTTGCCCGGATGGGGCTCACTGGTCGGGATATCGCCTCGGGACTTCACCTTCAACCGGTGTCCCCTCGAGGCGCCGCGAGCATCCCTTCTTCGAGGTGACCGGTGGCACGACTTCACCCGCGAGGACAACGCAGTATGTTCTGGACCTCTTTCGAGCATCGCCGCTCGGTGATCGGTGCTATGCATATATATATATCTTTTGTCTTAGTCTTCGGTTATGACGCAGCTCGAGGACGGATCGGTTGACGAGAGGGTCGCCGAGATGTTCGGCGCCCGAAGGAGAAGGAGCCGACGCCCAATCGCCAGGTCCCCAAGAACATTTTTGACCGTGGCGACGCGTAAGTACATCTTCCTCGCCTGCTCGAGGGCACGTTTCCGAGCTTATTCCTCCCGATTGCTTTTGCGGAGAAGGTCGCCTTGATCTTGCCGTGTCGAGTGCCGCAGCTGGCCGCCAAGCCGGCACCCGGCCAGGGTTCTCGCAAGAGGGCGGCGGGTCGAGGCCGCCAAGTATCCGCCTCGCCTCGCGCCAAGCGGCCGAGGCGCCGAAGCCGACCAGACCCCCACGCCGCACCTTGAGTACGCCGACCGCCAGGAGGTGCGAACTCGACCTGGTTCGATGACTTCAAACGGAGGAGGCCGGAGCTGATGGGCCGATCGGAACAGCTCGCCGAGCAGCGAAGAAGGCCGAGGAGGAGGCCAGGTCTCTCCCGACCAAGGAGCGGTGGAGAGGCGAGATCAAGGCCCTCCAGACCAGCTCACTCGGGTGGTCGATGCCCCGAGGAGGAGGAAGAAGAGGAGGACACTTATGCTCGGGTCGAAGGAGCAGGAGGTCGACCTCTCGACCGCCTCGACGACGGAAGAGGTCGACATGGACGACGTCGACCCGGGCCGATGGCACGTGCGCTGACGCCGCGGGAGGAGCGTCGTGGTCGTGGCCGAGGCCTACGAGGCCGCCGCGGCAGTCGCCGTGTGGCCCGGCGAGGGGCCGAGGAGGATGGCGCCGCCACGCGAAGGTAAGCTCTTACTTCATTCTCTTATTACGCTCTTGTCTTGCGATTTTCTTGGGCTAACCCCACCCCGCTTTGGTGTGGGCGTGATAGCTTCGGATGTCGTTTTGGACTTCCGCCGATGGCCGAGGAGATTATCAACTCTGCAGTGGACGCCGAAGCTCGACCGCTGTCGACCGAAAGTGATGGCCGAGACGGGAGGAGGCCGGCGCACCACGGACTCAGTGGAGCCCGAGCTTCCTCGGCGGGACCCGTGCTTTCTTCGGACGCGAACCTATTCCACCGCGGAGGAGCAGGAGCCGCAGGGGGATCGAGGACCAAGACGCCTTGGCCTTGGTCCCTTGCGAAGAGACACATGCGGGCGAGGCCCAGCGCCGAGCCCCGAGGAAGGGAGCTTGGTCGCTGCCGACCAACCACTTCTTGGCCGTGAGCCAAGGAGAGGAGGAGGTCGCCCCGACCTAACTCCTTCGGCCTTGGGGCACCAGGCATCCCGGCCACGGAGGTGCAAGGGGCGGAGGTGATCGCCCTTGATCAAACGCCTCCGGCCAAGGAGCATCGGCCGCCTCCGACTACGGAGGGACAAGAGGCGGAGGTGATTGCCCTCGATCCAATGCCTCCGGCCGCAGAGCATTGGTCGCCTCCGGCTGCAGAGGGACAAGAGGCGGAGGTGGTCGTTAACGACCAATCGCCTCGGCCATGAGCAAGGAGTGGCAGCGCTCGTGGTTGGCGTCTGACCTGAGCGCGGCACCAGGGGGAAGGCGGCCACGAGCCGCTTCTTTGTGGAAGAGGATCGACCTCGGGCGACCCGGGTTGGTCGAAGGTGGTGACGCCGTTGCTCTCCCGAGCACCGGGTGCTCAGGAGGAGCAAGACCCCGACGCAGCCGGCCGGATGACTTGGTCAATCCCTTCTTTCGGGCTAAGCGACCGATCGCCGCTTCAGGACAAGCCGGTCGTAGGGCCCTTACAGTAAGTTTCATGTTTCTTCTTTTTCCTGTGATCGATCTTTCCGGGAGTCCGCTCGGCTTTTTCCCTTCTCTTTTCTCTTCGCCCGAAGTTTGCCGCGAAGGCTATGGAGGATATCGACGCTACCTCGGTCTCCGCAGAAGAGTAATCGGGTCGTACCATCATGAGCAAGACGCCAAGATCGCCGATCTTGAGCGCCGGGTCTCCGAGGTGCGCGAGGCCGACTGGCAGCTGGAATCGGCGAGGAGCCTCATCGCCGGGCTCGGATCAGCTCCTCCAGAGGCGAGGCGAAGAGCACTTCGGAGCGAAGGCGCCGAGCTTGACGAGGAGTGGTGAAGCTTCGGCAGACCTTGGCCGAGCTCGGGAGCGCGAGGAAGCCAGCTCAAGGAGGCGCGGCGCCTCGGGAAAAGCGCGATCAAGGTCGCGCCTGGCGGAAGGTCCTGGACCTAGAGGCGGAGGTCGACTCCCTTAAGGACGAGCTCGCTGCCCTCCAGGCCGAGCGTAGGACTTAGCTCCTCTTTTTATTTTTAGCTCGTGTACACCCTGTAAAAAAAAACAACGCTTCGGGTTAAATGAGCAAACTCGCAGGTGTTTGGTCCTTGCCTGTTTTTCTTGAGTTCGCCTTCAACATATGCCCATATGATCCCGGTTACAGAAAAGGAAACAAGTTCTGCATAGAGCATATAGCATAGATACGAGCAAAGGATCCTTGATAAGAAGGGACGGAACGTTCCTATCATACGGAGCCCCCCTGCCATGGACAAAGGTCGTGCCCTCACTGTTGCGAGCACGAGTTTGTTCATGGGAGAATTTAAGGGTCGCTTTGGTCGTGACGATTTTTTTTTTTTTTTTGAATGACTTAGATAGATCGGTTGTGTTGAGAGAAGTGTGAGCACAGGGCAGACGAGCTTTAAACCAACACTACGTAGAGCCACCATACCCGCATGGTCACTGAATCGGCTTAGAGTGGATGCTCGCGCCGACCACGCATACTGATGAAGAGCTACTGTGGAAAGTGAACGTTTGGGCGAGCATCCACGGGGCCAAGGGAAATGGTGCGCTCATACTTGTCGGATAAGTTCGTCATGCGGTCTTTGGTAGACGACGATGCTCGCTCGACAAAGCGAGGTGAAAACACGAGAAAGAGGAAAATGATTTATTTGAAAGAACGCAAGGGGCGCGAGATAGGAGTACTGCCTAAACGTAGAATTTACGCAGTTGATCGATGTTCCAGTCTTTGGTGAGCTCCCGACCATCCGGCATCGCGAGGCGAACAGCCCCCGGGCGTCTTGTAGACATGACCGTGTAGGGTCCCTCCCATCTTGGGGTCACTTGTTGGCCTTCGACAGTCTTGAACTCTTCGTAAGACCATGTCGCCAACTTGTAGGGCCCTAGGCCTGACTGTCTTGGCTGCATGCCTACGAAGAGCCTCAGAGGGTAAGTCGCAGAGGCCGAGCAACGCCTGCTCGCGTGTCGCTCGACGAGGTTCAGGTCGACGAGGCGCTCAACCTCTTGATCGATGGAATCGATCGGTTGCACCCTCGGGAACCCAAAGACGATCTCGGCAGGTAGAATGGCTTCCGCACCGTAGAGCGAGTTGGAAAGGCGTCTACTTTGTGGCTCGACTTGTCGTGGTGCGGACAGACCAAAGAACGGGCGGGAAGCTCCTCCACCCATCGCCGCTAGGCCGGGTTGAGGGTCTTAAAGACCCTCTTTTTTATACCCTGGACTAGCTGACCATTTGCTCGCTCGGCTGCTCCGTTACTCTATGGATGTGCCACAGAAGCGAAACAGACCTTGGTCCCGACCTCCTCGCAGTAACTTTGGAACAGTTCACTAGTGAACTGGGTCCCGTTGTATGTGATAAGACGGTTGGGTATCCCGAACCGAGTTACCACATTGCTGCGGAGGAATCTCTTGGCCGCCTGGGCCGAGATGGTCGAGACGGGCTCGGCCTCTATCCACTTAGTGAAAATGTCGATGGCCACGAGCAAATACTTGCAGCCTTTCTGACCTCGGGGAAAGGGTCAAAGGACGTCGAGACCCCAGGTCGAGAATGGCCACGAAAGCGGTATGGTTTGTAGGGCGTACGCTGGTTGACGGGATTTGCGAGCATGGAACTGGCATGCTCGGCAGGTCGTTACGATTAACCGTGCGTCCGTCAAGGCCGTAGGCCAGTAGTAACCCAATCGGAAGGCCTTGCTCACAAGCTGTTCGAAGAGCGAATGAGCTCGCACATCCCTTCGTGGATATCACGAAGAAGGCATCGGCCTTCCTCCTGGGAGACGATCTGGAAAGGATTCCTAATGCGCCTTTCAGGTATAGGTCGCCTTCGATCGATCTGTCTTGAGAAGATCGCCTTGTTAGCCAGGAGCTTCGGCTTCTTCCTCGGGCAATGTCCCATGCGCAAGGTATTGGATGAATGGCGTCATCCAATTTGGCGCTTTGCTCGAGGAATGAGACCCTACCCGGTCTCTGGTGCCTCCTCTTCGAGAGGGAATCGAGGGCTTATGTAGGTGCTCGACAAGCACCACGGAGCGGTGGTTTGAGAGGAACCGACCTTAGACATTTGGTCGGCCAGGAATTATCCTTCCTGGGATGTAGATTACTTGAAATTCTTGAAGTATTTCTCCATCTTCCTTACTTCGGCCAGTGCAGCGCCATTGAGGTATCGAACACCGATACTCCTTGTTGACCTGGTTCACGACCAACCGTGAATCGCCCTTCACGGTGAGCCGTTGGACTCCTAGCGATTTACATGCTCAAGTCCGGCCAAAAGGCCTTTCGTACTCCGCCGCGTTGTTAGTCGCAGCGAAATGTAGTTGGATGGCGTACTGTAGCTGTTCTCCATCCGGGGAGACCAAGATGACGCCAGCCCCCGAGCGCTCGTATGCTCGGGATCCGTCAAAATACAAGGTCCAGGAGTTTCCCGTCGAATCATTGGTCCCGCTGGCCGGGTGGTGCCGAGCCGACCATTCTCGCCACTAAATCAGCCAAGACTTGTGATTTTATCGCCGTGCGGGCGAGAACACCGGCTCGAACTCGGCGAGCTCCATTGCCCACTTGGCTATGCGACCACCGGGCGTCTGATTTTTCAGATTTCCTGAGTGGGAAGCCGGTCGGCACCACGATCTTGTGTGCTTGAAAGTAGTGACGCAACTTCCCGGAGGCCATCAAGAATGAGTACAGAGCTTCACGGACCTCGGGTAACGCTCCTTTGGTCCATGAAGTACTTCGCGACGTAATAGATAGGTCATTGGGTACCATTTCTCTCACCGCCAACACCGAAGCTTACCGCTTGCGGGTTGCCGCCAGATATAATAGCAATTCTTCCCCTAGTGGGTGTGACGAGGACGGGCGGTTTGGAGAGGTACTGCTTTTAGCTCTTTGAACGCGCGATCGGCTTCCTCGGTCCACGTGAAGCCATCATGTTTGCGGAGGGCTTTAAAGAAAGGTAGTCCTCGCTCCCGGTAGGAGACGAACCGGCTTAAGGCGGCCATTCTTCGGTCGAGCTTGTACTTCCTTTACGCAAGTGGGCGACCTCATGTTCTCAATGGCTTCGATCTTCTCAGGGTTAGCCCTAACGCCATGTGGCCCGACCATGTAGCCGAAAGCACCTTGCCGCCTTCACGCCGAATACGCATTTTTCGGATTTAGCTTTATTCGATGCTTATTGAGGTTACTGAAAGTTTCTTCCAAGTCGACAGCGTGACCCGAAGTACTCTTGCTTTTGACAACTATGTCGCCGACATACACCTCCAAATTTCGACCTATTTGGTCTGCGTGGAAAGTCTTCTGCATGAGGCGTTGAAAAGGTTGCTCCCGCGTTTCTCGTGACCGAAAGACATGGTCGTATAGCGTAAGGTACCGAACGGGGTGATGAAGGAAGTCTTTCCTCGTCTTCGCGCGACAGTCGATTCGATGATAGCCTGAATAGGCGTCTAGGAAGCTCATGGTGCGTGACCTGCCGTTGCGTCCACCAATTGGTCTATGCGAGGCAATGGATAGTTGTCTTTTGGGCACGCTGCGTTCAAACTCGTGTGGTCGGCGCACATGCGCCACTTGCCTCCTTTCTTCTGACTTAACTGGATTGGCTAGCCACTCGAGTGCTCGATCTCTCGATGAAGCCGGCTTTTAGGAGTTTATCAAGTTCCTCCGGGATGATCGCTTTGTTTTTCCGGGAAAAGCGTCCTAAGTTTCTGTCTCACTTGGTTTTTTGTCGGTGAACTGCTTCTTTGTGCTCGACCACCTCCCTTGGGACCCGGGCATGTCGGATGGTTCCCGAGCGAACGCATCCGGCCTTGCTCGGAGGAAAGTGACGAGCTCGAGTTCCTATTTGGGATCTAAGGAAGATCCCAAATGAACGATTTGGCCGTTCCGACTCGTTGAGCGAACAGCCTTGGTCTCTCCTCCAGGTTGGAGGGCAAGTTTAGGCCGGAATGCTTCGGCTCTTGGTCGTGGCCGCGAGTGGGCAATCGACCGACCATATCCAGGCCGCTTTTCGTCGCAATTGAGTGCGGACTTGTGGTTCCCTTTGACGGTTATGACTCCGTTCGCCCGGGAATCTTCAGGCACCGATACGCTGCGTGATGCGAGGCGGCCATGAACTTGGCCAAGGCCGGCCGCCGAGGATGGCGTTGTAGGCCGACTCAAGTCTACCACCTCGAAGGTGATTAGCTATTCTGAAGTTACTTGGGCCGCCGAAACTTACAGGCGGGACGACCTGTCCCAGAGGTTTGATCGAGGTGCCCGGACTATCCCAAGAAGGGCACGGCCACACTCTTGATTTTGGAACGAGGAATCAGCATCTCGTCCAAAACCTTGGCTGAAATAAGGTCCAAAGAGCTCCGAGTCTATGAGGACCCGACCGACGACAGTATTGCCGATGGTGGGGTTCACGACCATCGGAAGCCTCTGGGGTTTGGTCATCCCAAGGGGACAATCGTCCTTGGAGAAGGTGAGGATACCTCCGACCATTTCAATTTCTTTGACCGGAGGCTTACCTCGGGTAACATGGTGCACTTCCTTGCGGCCTCCTTTAAGTCCCGTCGGGACTTGTAGGCGGAGGAGCCCCGAAGATGACCGCTATGTGATTCCTTGGTTCTTGGTATTCCATGTCATCCTCACTTTCCTCGGCTACTGTTTTCCTTTGTCATTTTCACCTGCTCGAAGCGTCGGCATGGGACCTCGCCCGTAAATCGCTTCCAGCGGTAGGTCCACGTTCGGCAATTTCAGAGGTCGTGCCTGCGCTGGTGAAGTGGGATGAGAGGTCGCCCCGTCGGTCCGCTTGGTCGCCTCGTCGGTCCGCTTGGTCGCCTCGTCCTCGAGGCCTGGGAAGCAATACAAAGAGTGAACAATGAAACTTCAACATGAAAACGCGTACTCAAACTGTAACGCATGGAAGTGCTAGGTTTTTCTTTCTAACTTAGTCCTACGTGATATTTTTATGAGAGTTTTGATATCCCACCAGAGCTACTCGTAGCCTGGATGATACTGCCCCTCAAGGTAGACTATTTGGCGATAGGTTTCTTCAAACTCTTGCATCACTTGTTGAGGATGATAATCCGAAGTTTCCACGGCATGGAAGAAGTTGATGGAGTGTTGCCGTTGTCTTCCCGAGGTTGTTGGCGTGGATGCAGTAGTCTTCCTTGGTTATGTAGGGAGGAGAATAATGATACATTACTAACATCCTAAAACTGGTGGCAGCGATGCCCTATGTGTTTTAACAATCAATAGACCATTAAATTATTTTCAAAAGGATTCATTAGCGATATTTAATAAGAACATAGATAAGAAGAAGAACTCTTTATAGGAGGGTAAGAATATAGAAGTGAGGAAAGAAAGTCCTATTGAAAGGAAAAAGTATATAGAGATATAAATAATTTCCTATGGAAAGAAAGAATATATAGAGATTCCAATTGGAAAGGAAAGATTTTATAATGTATAAGATGAGACAAGAGAAGGTTAATAACATATATAGCAATCTTCCATTCCTAATTATAGAATTATCTATTTCAAAATTTTAAGTTTCATCTAACGGCCATTCTATCTAAGGTTTGCCTGCAGTCAGCATGGCTCTGATACCAAACTGTAAGACCCTCACTTTTATGCTCTGATGCAAACATAAAAGCAAGGTTCTAATGTGCATCTTGTACCATTCCCATGATCGATGGTCGCACGCACAAAACACAATTTGGAATCACAACCATACAAAAGTTTCATATTTTATTACAATGAAGTATTGATACAATATGACCGAGAAGGTCAACTTAACTATAGCAAAAGAATCGGATGTCTTGTAGTTTGCCACATAATCCACAGGCAATCGACAAGGTAAAGCCTTAGAAAGAAATGTCGTCAATAATCCCGCTTTTCTGCGTCGGAGTAATTGTCGAGATATCCTGTCTAAAAACAACAATAATAGCAAGGGTGAGTACGTTGCGTACTCAAGAAGACTTGTAGTGTTTGCAAAACACGAAATATATGCAAGTGAATAGAAAGTGGGTTTCTACGGTTGTTTTTGCATAAAGCGAAGATTTGAATTGTAAATACTGAATAGTAATGGAAAGCATAAACTGAATTTAAAACAGTTTGATAAGTAATCAAAATATCAAGTATTGACAGAAATAACAATAAATTACTCACGGCCCTTTTGTGAGTAAAGATAACGGAAAAGACCCTCCATGGTCTTATACGAACAAATATAACAATAAGTGACATTTAACAAATGTGAATCACTTTCCAAATCATTTTATCAAGAGTTTTAGAAAATAGAAAACAACTAACTAGTGTCGGTTCCGCTAAGTCGTCCATGACCGTGGACACGGCTATTCGAATAGTTTTAGACTCTGCAGAGTTGTACAGCTTTACCCACAAGATATGTTCTCCCTTTGTGGCAAGCGCATTTGACACACTTCCTTTGGTGTGCCGCCAGAGAGTTCATAACGAAACCGTTCGATTATTTGAACCTTAACTTTGCACTAGCCCAATGACGTTACTCCTGACTATGATGGAAGCAAACAAACGGTGAAGCAATAGTATTCAGAGCCCGCGGCTCAAATGGTACAACAACAGCCCCAATTCATAGCCAGGCGTACACCGTTACAACGGCAGATGCCAACACCTCGGTGATGACACCTCCCTCGAGCAAACCTATACCCGGAATGCTCGTGCTACAACTGCCTACCAATGTGCAAAGCTAATCCCCAAATAATTTAATAAGTTAAGACTGTCGATCCGGTACTTGTGGATGTACGGTTTACTTGGATCATGCAACACTACGTTCGGTCCTCAAAGTGACATGGGCGATACTCCCCCTATCTACGTGCATTAATAATTGCACTTCCGGCTATTGCCAATAATCACCCACGTCGAAATCATAGTTTGACTTTCAGAAAGAATAAAACATTAGAATCACAATATTCCATCAGGTTCAAGATTAAAGTTCACCAGGTTCATTATTTTTCTTCAATATGTCAAATGTTCATTACGAACAGTAAAACCATCTGTTCGTATCCCAGTCTAAAGCATGGCTAAGCATATGCATGTAATAATCGAATATACCCATTTTGACATCAATTGTCTATCCACGAGCTAGGGTTATCAAGGTTCACATATCAATATCAATTGAGGAAGTTTATCAATGATAAGGTATTTCTACCAGTACCCAAATACAATTTTATGGAACATAGCATATGCAGGCAAGTTTTAATTAACATTTTAGTTAATTATGGAAAATTAGGATCAATATGATTAAGGGGTGCTTGCCTTGCTATCCATTGTTTTCAGTGACGAAGTCGAAGACGTAATCTTGCAGTTGTCGACGACGAAGTCCGAGACGTCGGATTCTACACGTCGTATAACGGAAAAGAATAACAAATAGCAAATAGCACTTTCAATAAGGGCAAAAGGAAATCAGATGGAAAATCAAATAACAAACATTACATTAAACAAGCATGGGAGTGAGTTTCTTTCATGTTGTAGTCTTTTATTGTCGATTAATGGTTTAGGGGTCGCATTGCACACGATACCTTATTCTTTATGATTCATTCTATTTTAATTTACGAATTCAGGAAGCTAAGATTGTAAAATAAACTAAAATTCATTTTCAGGGTGTGAAATTGTTTGTACTTAATATTAATTAGTTCATAAAACTATAAGTGTGAGAGTGACTACAAATTGCATGGTTAAACTCAAGTATATGCATTGGAATCACAGACTTTGAAGTTTACCCTTCGCAGGATCATGTTTTAATAGGACTCAGATGCAAAGCAAGATATATAGGAATATATATAAAATGCTTATGTAAATTAAGTTAGTCATGTCTTAAGGAATATTCCAATGTCCATTTTAATAGGTATTGGAGTCTTTTGCTAATGTTCCATTTATTAAATAGAAGTTTATGTTAATTAAGGGTTAGGAATTTACTAACTAAATTCATCCCTACTTAATTTTTGCATGTTTGGAATACCCATTTTCCTAGAGACATATAGCATTATTTATTATTATTATTATTATTATTATTATTATTATTATTTTTTATTCCTATCATCCCTTTTTATTTTCTCTCTCTCTCCTTCAAATCCATTTCCCCACTTTCCCTTTTCTTTTCTTATACATTCAATTAATAAGCTCTTCCTCCTCCTAGCGCCTTCCTCTATTTTTCCCCATTTTCCGATTTCTCTTCTCCTGGCCTCCTTGGTCTCGCTGATCGACTTCGGCCGCCGGCTCAGGTTCCTCCGCCGGCCGCTAGTTCGCTCGGTCTTCATTGTGCTCACCGCGGTTTGTGTCCTCAACCCCGGTTCGTCCTTGGGCCCGGCCATGATCAAGATCCTCCCGCAAGCCTGGCGCGGTCGTCCCAGTCTTGGTACTCTGGCCCAGCTGGCCGACCACTTCTTATGGCCTCGGATTACGGCTCGCCCCAAGCATGCTACCCCTTACTTGGTCCCGCCATGGCCGCCGTTTCCAGATCCCCCCTCCGGGTCTCATCTGGCTAACTTGGTTAGATCTTTCTAAACCCCACTCCTTACTCTATTTCTTCTGATGCCTTATCTCCCCACGATGGATTTGCTATGTACTGAAGTCTGGAACTTTCTAAGTCTTTCGTTTAATTGTTGGGACTATGTTGCTGTTATAAAATCTTTGACGACATCTTGATGGGTAAATGAGGTAGTTGAGTACTCAATGATGCATAAATCGATAGTTTGTGCAGGTTTAATAATAGCCCACGATTATTGGAGTGCTTAATTCTTATGCCTGCTCGATCTAGTCTGTCTATTATGAAATGGAATTAATAAGATATATGTATCGAAAGATTGAGGGCAGTATTGATGTTTGGCAAATAAGAATCACGGAGTAGTGTATATCTGCACATATTAAACTTTAATGCAACTACTTCTTGTAACCTTGATCTTTACTTCTTTGCATTACATGTTCTTGAGTATTTTGTGGTAGGGTTTCAGAAAGAGGGCTTTCGGTATACTCATTAATAAAAGCATGCATAGTTGGGTAATCTTAAGGAACTGACTTCTATTGGGTAACCAGATTTAATTTTGTACTTGCTATCTATATACTTATGCTTAGAAAGGAAAAGACTAAAGCTGTTTAACTGGAGGGTATGGGACTCCTTTACACTGGCTATTACCTTTATTGGATGACTATCTATACTATGAGCTGAGAGATGGGATTTTCTAAATTTCATAGCTAGCTGAGGGTGCCATAACCTTGTTAAATATTCTATAACAATTACTATGCACTGCTGCGTCATGAATTGGTTATATGCATGGTTTGCTTACATGGATTGATTAATTGTCGGAGTTACGGATGATTCGCAAGTATGGGTCTAGGGCACATTAATAGTGGCTTTGGATAGTTTACATGATAGATGATCCTAATGCCGTTAACTATATATTGATGGATCATAAATGGATTAGCTTAGCAAATGATAGATTGATTGATGCTAGGCTATGTTTGAAAGTCTTTGAATGCTTAGATAAAGCATAATGACAGAGACTTTCTAATATCTTATTTATATGGTAAATGATGAAATAGATACCATATCTTGCGAGTGGGCTATTACTCTTTGGTCAGTGATGATTTATGTATTTTCAAATTTACGGGTTGGATGGCGTCATAGTGATGACTTTGATTTGCAATACGCCGGGGGAGTATTTGCAATTCAAAGGAGACATATGACGCAACCCTCATAAATTTGTTGTGCATAAAACCGAGGCCACTTCTCCCATATTTCTCCTTTGTCTTTCTCTTGCCATTTTCTAATCTAGCTTCATATCCATACTTACTGGATACGCTTATGATGCTTTTAATAGAATCGAACTCGTGGAAGCTTACTTGTGAAAAAGGGATGAATATTTGCTCACTTGATTTCTCCTTTCTTTCCACCGATTGTTCTGGATCTGCGTTGGGAACTTAACCTTCACGACTACTCTCTTCCTTCTTGGGTTCGGTGGTAACCTTCCGAGGTCTACTCTTCTATGGTCTTCTTGGATGGCTTCCTGAGGCTTTCTTTGAGTTGTATGGATGTTGATAGTGATATGAGGGCTTGGGTGACTTATATAGTCCTTGGTAGTGTATTTTGCCACAGGGTGTGAAGGCAGAGCCTAATGGCTTGGTCTTTACGGCTGGATTAATTGCTCACTTGTTCAACTTGTCAGTGCAATGATTTTGGCTTTAAGACCAATACAACTTGCTGGCTGGGCATTATCCTGGATGTTTCGGTTGGGCTTGGTATCGTGGCCGGTTCTGGAGCCTTTGTGCTTGATTGATTTGGGGTTTTCAGTCGGCATGGTTAGCCTGGTGGCTTGCTTATTACTACTGGATCGATGGCATATTTATTACCCGTCGATTGCATTAGTAATGGCCTTGGTCTTAGCTTTAGTCTTTGGCTCAGGCTTGGCGTGCTATGCTTTGGTCTCAAGTCTTCGGTGATTTCGGTTGGGTTGCTTTATCTCCATCATATAAAATGCTTTAATATTGTGGTCTAAATATCATCCACTGTGGTCGCCAGGCACTGCGTGTATACTCTGGGTTAATTTGGGTTGCCGTGGGTGGGAAAGAGCCGAGCTCTGGGGTGTTTCGGTTGAATCTGGAATGTGTTGGGGTGACCTATGGGCACGATCTTGAGGCTTATCTTTTCTACTGTGGTCTTTTACTGTTTTACTGAGGTGAAATATTTCTACCTTGCGATATTTTCTAAATAATCGCGTCTACGGCCTAAACAGGTTTGCAAATTGCCGAGTGATGCAAATCTAATCGCGAGAGGAGCCAGATTGGCCCCCGGACAATCTAGGTACCTCACTGAGCGATCTAACTTAGCTGACGGCAATTATTTCTCTTTCCATTTAATGTATCCAATTTAATGCATTTATTTTATTCTTTTTCTCACATGTGTACCATTGGATATGCAGGTTTACAAATGCAGATCAAGTCAGCACAGGAGCTGTAGTTTAGGATCTTGTAATTTATTTTCTTATGATGTAATTTATAACCGGACTTGTAATCGAACAGTCTTATGTGATGTAATTAATATAGTGGTTGTATGTTTTTATAAAAATTCTTGTACTTCCTTTTTATTGTAAATGTAAATTACAATGTAACATATAACTGAGTGTTGTAATCTATTCTCATGTAATGAATAATTTCTGATCATGAATGATAATGGTTCACCTTATTTGTTAATGTACCTTTCATAGTCAAAATCCATTACACTTAACGATTCTAGATAATTCTACCAATTTCAATATTCTCCCTACTACTCATATTGACTAATCTCTTTTCATAAGTCATGATTATCTTGCTAGCCAAATAAGCAATCTATAAAATTTCTTTCTTTTCTAAATTCCAAAACTCATTTCTAATCAAGAAATAATTCACTAAATGCACACAAAATCATGAAACGCAATAAGAAAATGATTTCACAATTTAATATTTAATTTTATTTGTTTAGTAAATTCAGAGATGTTACATGCAACCACTCACATGAGTGCATTGCATCAAACAAAAAACTAACATGCTATCACAAGCATATCACTTAATCACCTGAAACAACATATGCACATGCACCACACATGCTATGAGCACAACCACTTTGCAATGCCAAATTCAACATTAAACCAATTTTTCATCACTTGATTTCACTTGTGCCACTTTTTCTCGGTTTCTAACATCTATGCTTTGCCATATGCTATTTTCACGGTTTTCGTTGTTCTAGCTGAATTCGTTCCGTTGTTATTTCTGAATTGATCGAGAAAAAGGTCGATGGAGAAGTGTCCTAGATGAAAGCAGAATACGCAGAAGTCAATAACATTTGCAGACTGATTTAGTTCTTGTTTATTCCTTGAACGAACTGGAAGGCGGTTACACACAAGTACTGATCAAGGAGTACATTATACATCTGCAACAAACCCTCCATGCACGAACTCACGCGCGCGCGCACACACACTAACCAAACGTGACTCACCCACTGCATCACCATGACCTCGACCGATCACATATTTGGCCACTTCAACTGGAGATCTCGATGGACTTCACCTCGGGCTTCTTGACCTCCGCCTTGGGCACGGTAACAGTGAGCACGTCGTTTGCCAGGCCGGCCTTCACATGGTCCACCTTGGCGTTCCCCGGCAGGCGGAAACGCCTCATGAACTTGCCGCTGCTGCGCTCCACGCGGTGCCACTTGTCTTTCTTGTCCTCCTCCTCCTTGCTGCGCTCGCCGCTGATCACCAGCCGATTGACTCTTCACCACGGCCACCATATCACCTAGGGCGCGTTTCCGCGTTGATAACGATGAAGCCGACGCAGAGAGAGATGTTTCAAGATCGGCCAACTGCTGAGACACTTTGGCCAATTGCTCCTCAAGAGACTTCTTCGTAGATTCCAAGTCCTTCTGCTCCATCTTGGCCGATTTAAAACTAGAAATGCCTTCGTCATATTGTTGCTTCTTGGCCTTCGTATCGGCTACCAGCCTATCCAGGATATCCTGATCAGCCTGCTGTGCGGCCCGCTGAGCTATTCTGGCTCTTGCAGTCGCGACCGCCTCCCTTTGAGAGTCTAAGTGACAAACGTCCAGAAGGGCTCGCATTACCTCTGGAGGAAGGTCGGCTTCAACCGCGGCCATGGCTGTCCGCAGGGGCTGCATGTCGGCCAGGAGTTGAGTCTCGGGCTGCATGACTTCATTAAATAGGCGATTGAGCCTCTCTTGCATCCCGGGCACAGAAGTCACAGCAGCCGAAGCCCCTGCAGCTGCGCTGATAATTTGTTGAATATCGACTGGGTAGTCGTCGGTTGCCAGAATCTCGGGATCACCCAGCTCATCCAAAGAGAAGCCCAGGAGATCAGCATGGTCCGCTTCAAGCGTCAGAGAAATCGGGACTTCAACGTGAGGAATCGCAGGTGCAGCTGGGGCAGCAGTCGGCGGTACTTGAGAAGAAGCAGCAGGGGGGTCTGAAGTCGAAGAAGCGGGTGGCAGTACAGGAGCAGGAGCCGATAAGGCGATAAGGGAGGCACGGCCACCGAAGTTCCTTGAGTATCAGCTAAAGCATCGACTACTTGAACAGAAGGAGTTTCCTGAAAAACAACATTCCACATCAGGGTATAGGTGAAAGCCGATACAACAAATGGATCTTGAGGAATAGAACTAACCGCAGTAGCCGATCCGGTAGGGGAAGATGCCGCGTCACGTCCAGCAGGCTTGGGGGTCGCTTTATGACAACCTTGCAGCTCGTCTTTTTCTTCTTCTTTTTTTCTGAAAATAGCGGGCATTAGGATTGGCTGATAAAACGAGTATTTTAGCCGAAAAAGGACTTACTCTCTACGCGCTGCTTGGCAAGGGTCGATAGCGATGGGCTGCTGATGCCCAAAGTTTCGGAGGAAAAACCCGCGAGAGCGGCCGACGGTCTCTGTCGTTTGGCTCTCTCGTCGGCCGATGATGCTTGTGCCGGGGCCGACCTTTTGCTGGCCTGTAAAATAGAGGACACGGTTAGCCGACGGAAATTTTATTTTGATAAAAACATACCAAGGATAAAATACCTCTAAAGACGAGTTAGTGTAACCATGACTCGAGCTAGACCCAGAAGCAGCCTCCGTCGACTCATGAAAATCAGGAAGGAACGAGGAAATAACGTCCTGCAGGGTCCGTCTCAACAAAAGTGACTCCGCCACGGTGGCCCACCATGAAGTGAATTGGCCTGCCCGACGCGTATTTAACACGAGAAAAGGCAGGTCCACGACATGGAGTTCGTCGGCCAACTCGATAATAAGCTCTGCAGCGGTGGCATTGGTAACTTTGTTTCGTGGTTCAATCCGATTGAGCAGTGGGAAGCAAGGGATCACTTGCCCAAAGCCCAGTTGGCGTGCGTAAACATAGGGGTGGTAGAATTCATAGGTCAGCTGAAATGTCCTGTTACGGGTACTCAAGCCGACATGGAGAATGCAAGGGGAGATCAATAGAGGAAGGAGGTCGAGAGTGGACTGAAACATCAAAGAGCTGTTAGCGTTTAGCCGAAGAAAAGACGGCCAGGGGAAGTTGGCTATTTGACTATAGGTAAAATAGTCTCGGCGGCTGAAATTGGTATGGTTCAAGTTTAGGAAAAAAGAGATGTATTTGTGGAAACCGGCCGGGGACATCTTTTGATCACTAGAATACATGATGAATTTCTCACCAGGTGATCGGCTAGGCTGGAACCTAGGGGGTGTGTCCTTAGGATAATCCTCTGTGGGAAAAGCTGATTCCTCCGAAGGGTCAGAGATGATAATATGGCCAAAAACACAGTAAAGCCAAACTTGAATGAACCACACGGGACCACCGATGTTGCCAACGACGTAACGACCGTTGCCGGTAAAAAGCCGACTCCAAATGACATACATCATTTGGTAAACGGCTCCTAGCAACGTCTTACCCAAAGCTAGCCGACGCCCTTCTACTAATTGTTCAGCTATAAATTGGTAGACTTGGGTTGGCCCTAAGGAAGCCCCACAAAAGAGAAATCGGTCCAGCCACAAATTAAGGAAAGCAACGTGTTCTTCGTCTGATACCGGGCCGGTTACCTTGTTGTTATTCTGGATATACTTGTGCCAACCCTCCCCTTTAGAGCGGATCAATTTGCGCCTAGGTTTCCCGCTGAAAGCCGACACTTGGTCACCATCGGGTCTAAGGCAGCACAACTCAGCTACGTCTTGAAGGGTTGGGCCGATGGGACCGGTCGGGAAGAAGAAGGCATTGAAAGAGTCCGACCAGAAATAGCAAGCGGCGGCCACTAAGGGTTCGTTAGGCTCGAGGGCGGCCAAAGATAAAGGGAGACTTTTGGATATGCCCATCCTTTCCCACTCTGCTCTCTTTTGGGCCGATATCCTAATGTACCAAGACCTCCAGCCCCTAAGAGCTGTCGGCCAAGCCCTAAATCTCTTACCCCATTCGTTTACAGAATAACCTGGAGCCGAAAGAGGAAGCCTAGGGATCTCATCGCTAACGACGGTATCGGCTTCTATAGTCCCTATCGGTCCTAAAAAATACTGGTTGTCACTATTAGGGATTGGAATAAGTACCTGCGAAGCGTCCATTTCAGCTGACTCAGAAGGGAGAAGGATGATGAAAGCCCGAAGGGAAGTTGCTTTCGAGGAGGCCAAAGATGCAGAGAAAGCTGATCGTTGAGAGTGCGAGAGCTTGAAAGCGTGGAAATGACCGTAGGGGGACCCCCATATTTATACCGCGGTGAAAAAGGTGAACATGCGGGAACAATTATCGCATTTAAAGTGCACCAAGATTATTACGACACAGTTAATGGGACGGTTCTCAAAAAGGATTCTCCCATAAGCCGATATGGATGGAAAGCCGATAGAATTTTTGGAAGACAACAAGTTATCTTCCAAAAATGGGGGGCATATGTTTACACCAAAATTAGGCATGTGTAGATAATGTCAGCTCAAATTAGAATAAGAGGATGCGTTTTGGTTTTGTCCCGTGTACGACATGGATTCGGCTACCAAAAGGGAGGAGTTTGAGCCGAAACCGATACGAATTCAATTAACGTATCCAGGAAGGACTCGGATCGGCTCGAGCAATATAAAAGGGACAGAAGGGGAGAAGGGAAAAGCATCAACACATCAACCAACCAATACTCTTTGTTTTACATTTTTCTAGTTCAATAGCAATCTTTCCTCTGTAAGCCGTCGAGATCAATAAAAGTTGCGCATCGCCAATTTGTTGTTCTTGTCGACTTGATTCCAGGTTCGATCTACTTTGCTGGTTGCGCATCGCCTTTCGAAGTCGATCTACCTTTACTCTTGGATTAGCCTTGATCGGCTAGTCTAGTTATCTCCTTATCGGCCCCTAGCCGATCGGTGTTAAGCCGATAGTCATCGCTATCGGCTGCTTAGATTCACGTTCTTTGCTACCTTGTTAATTTCAGGTCAAATTGATTGGCACGCTCTCAAACCCGGCGTTTGTCTTGTGTGTTTGAGGCAAGAAACCACACTTCACATTTTTTGCGCAAACAGTTATACTAAATGATAGATGCAAAGATGGTTCAAGAAAAAAAATCTTTTATGTGTTTGGTTGTTTGAATGGAACCATCCCCTCCTAGATGGTGTGATACAAATTTGAGAAATATTCCTTCTAAACACTGAACCATTCCATTCATCTAAAATAATGGAACCAAATGGTATAGTACAATTCCATCCCATTTATGGTGTGTTTGGTTAGTGAGATGAGGTTAAATGGAATGAGATTATCATGTACCATTTGATTCCATTATTTTGGTTGAATGGAATGATTCAGCATCTATAGAGAATATTCTTTTTTTTAAAAGCCGAAGCTCTGATTAAAGAAGAGAAAGTTAAGAGTACAGAGTGCAAGAGACTACACTAGGAAAAAGAAAAAAAGATAGATTTTTTTAAAAAAAATGAATCAAGAAAAAATATAAAAAATAAATAAAAGAGAAGATGACAGAAGAGCTAGAAGATTCGTGTCAGACTAGTCGATGCAGCAACTTTTTGACCCCTCGTGCTCCAGCAAGAGACCAGCAATAGGCCTCATCCTTAATATCTTGATGTAATTCCTCATTTGATTTCGATGTGCATCAGAAAATTCTGTTGTTTCGCTCTTTCCACCACCGCCAACAAGTAAGAATAATCAAGCTTTTAACCCCCTTTCGGCAACCAAAATGGCTATTGACATGCTGTACAATCCACTATTCTAGGTTGGACGCCGGTTTCCAATGCTCCGGCCTGAGCGAGGGTATGCATGCCCAATTCGCAATGGCTACCCATAACCCTCGGAACTGAGGGCAGTCTACGAAAAGTTGAAAATTTGTTTCTAGGTTTTAATAGTACATTTGGCAAAAATATTGATTTGGTCACCCCCGGATCTAAAGGCACTGGGTTGTCCACAGGCGATTTTGTTGCGCAAGCCAAAATAAGATTTTGCAACTCAACGGCGCCCGGGTTGATCAGATTGTCGTGCTATACGATTTGTACGAGCTACTTACGAACTGCAAGTGGTATGCCGAGGCGGTTGTGTAGTCGCCGTTGGAAGTTTGTGTCCATATTATTTCATTTTCAATGTGTGGTCTCAGATTTACTAGCTGAACTTCCATCCTCAGTTGTACAAACTCGGAGAGGAGTTGGGCAGTGAGGTTGTGGCGGATGTCGCGAATCCAGTTGTTGTCTTGCAGAGTATTTGCCACAGATTTAGTCTTTAGTCTGGAATGTTTGAAGAGACCTGGCGCCAGTTGAGCTGGTGCTTTGCCATGCATTCATTTGGAACTCCAAAAAAGCGCATTTTGGCCATTGCCAATTGTTATTTTGGTGGTCGCAGAGAACAATATGTGGTCAATTAGGTCGCAGGGTGTTTGCATTCCCCTCTAGGGTCTTTCTGGGGATTTCCACTTTAGCCATAGCCATCGGAGTCGGAGTGCTCTGGAGAATATTTGTAACTCCAAAATGCTTAGTCCTTCTAGTTCGAATGGCCGACAAGCAGTTGTCCATTCCACTTTACACTTGATGCCGTTGCAATCATCATTCCCTGGTAGGGAATATTCTTTAAATTTGTATCCCACCATCTAGAATGGGATGATTTCATTCAATTAACCAAACACATGGATAACTTTTTTTTAATCATATCATATATATACCACTTGGTATAAGCAACCAAACATATCTTTAACCTCGTCCCACCAACTAAACACTATTTCCCATGCGTAGCCTAATTTTTTCCTTTCCAAATTGATCAAGAAAGATGGAAACAGTAGTGTCTCATTATTTCCAGATCAAAGCTTTAAATTCTGCACACCGAATGATTTGGTTGAGAATGAGAAACAAGGCATGGTCGGACGCTACGCTGCGTTGTGCGAAATTTGGTACGATGATTATCGTAAGGACTTTTTGTCAAAAAAACACGGGGGATCTAAACGTAATTTCAAATTTTTTAGGATCTTTTTTGTAAAATTAGCGGTGGAATGACCTAAACACAATTTAGATATTTCAGAGGGCCTATGACGAAGTTGCTCCGGTTGGGCTCCTTGCATAATAGAGGTATTATTATATTATTACTCGCCAATCGGTGTGGCCACACGGGCAATGCTTGTCCTACTCGATGATTGGGCATCCGATCGGAAAGCTGGCGGAATGACCACATTTTTGCACTCTGCCTTGTATCATGAATATTGCTGTGCCGCTAGATTTGGACAGCCGACCAATTTTCCTACACAATGGACTGCTCCACTGCACTTGGATTGAGATCACGCTAGAACGCTCGAGTCCACACTTCAGCACATTGCCCTGTTTGAGTCTTATGTAATCATCCGACGTCTCACATAAACAGGTAATTCATGTTCCTTTATTGTAAAAGAAAATCTTCAATAGATAATTTTTAGGGAGTTTTTATCGTTCAAAGGGGTACCACTAAATTACCTTTAAACTTTGTATCTCTATCCTTTAAACTTTGGGTTTTTTTATGCTAGCTCAATAAATAGTTTACCTTTAAACTTTGTATCTCTATCCTTTAAACTTTTTTTTATGCTAGCTCAATAAATAGTTTAATGCCTTCGAAGTACGGTAAAAGGTCTCTGATTATTAAGGTCCGGACAAGTGGTGTTGATTAATGAATCAAAGCTCCTCTACTCTAAAAAAAACCAGATGCCTGACCGCCCCCTCTGATTCTAGTTTCTGTAGTGCAAAGCTACAATATTTTTATTTCTTATTTTTTAAAAAGATTACTTTAAAAAAAAATTGAAAAAATTCCTCTCTCTCCTTTAACGTGTGTTACGGTATTTTTTTTTCCTGTTTTTAATTGTTAAAATTCAGCAATGCGCGGGACCCTAACCAACTAGTATGTATGATTTTCGATGGAGCTGAAGCAGTTATAAATTCTGGGTGAAACCGTGGAATATCTGGAAAAGAGTGGAATTGATTTTTTTTTTCAACAACAGCCAATCGATGCCATCCAGTGTGTATTCTCGAGCATGTGAGGATATTGCCCCAAGAAGGATCGCTTTCTGTTCTGAAGCAGTGATGAAAGGGGAGAATTGCATTTGCTATTGTTGAGAGGTGTTTACGTGAGTAGTGCTACTATGCTTTCTCTTCCAATACAAATTGGATAAATTTTAAAGCAGATGAATAAATAAGTAATCACTACCTACTATTTATTCATGCTTTAATATTTATAGATACATAGAAACACCTTCGGCCATTGTTTGTTTTGGTTTGTAGGTTTGCTAGTTCTTAGGCCATGTTTGAATGGGCTAGAGCTAATTGTTAGCTGGCTAATGGCTAGAGCTAATTGTTAGCCAGCTAATAATTAGCCCATCTAAAATTAGCCTAGGGCTATTTGGATACATGGCTAATAGTTGGGCTACTTTCTTAGAAAAGTCATGTTTGCCCCTCATAACGGACTAGGGAGTGGACGTACGGGTGAGGAAGTGAGGATAAGGCCAACACGAGGGTATTTCAGACTTTTTTCAGCGTGTTACCTACTATTAGCCCAAATTAGTTCCCCTCCACCAGCTAATGGACTAATTGTTAGCTGAGGGGTTGGCTAAAAATTAGCCCACCTATTAGTCTTCCTGTTTGGATAGACTAGAACTAATTTTTAGTCAGCTAACAACTAGTCCAGGGATCCAAACATGGCCTTAGTCTCCGCAAAGCCCACCTTGCCATCCGGCCTTGCCCACTATTCATCCGACAAGTAGCCACATGGAAGTAAAATGCTGACTAAGTAAAAAGAAGGCTCAACAGCTAGCGCATCGTATAAATTGGCTTATCGCACTAAACGTGGCAAGAAAACAAGCATATAATTTGGCCGGGCTTTCTTGGTAGAAATTGACGAGGATCTCCTTCCGGGTGGAAATGGATAACAGAAATGAGATAGCATCTCATCCGTCATGTTGGTTTCCGATAGGCCTGTCAAATCCGACCTGTCACCGAGAGCCTAATCCACCGAGCAGCTGCAGTTTTTCCCACACGATTTTTTAACTTGCGTCGCACCCAGACAAGAACCAGAACAGCAGCCTCCATAATGCATTTACGCTCATCCATATCTCCAAGTAATTGTTAATCTTAAAAGCAGTACTAGTTTTTCCATTCATTCCTCCTAATGGTATGGTCTGGCTGCTCAAAACTATGGTCTGGCTTTTTTCAGAACCTGTGAAATACGAGCCCTCGCAAAACATAATGCACATAGCTTTCACAGCATTGCAAAACTGCTTTATTTTTATTTATTTATTCGCCAATCAAGCAGAAGACGATTACTATAGAAGTTCGGAACAAGGGAAGTACAGAGTAATACTCCAGCAGACAGCACATTTGCAGCAAACCATGCACACGCATTACGGCATTAACCAAACACGACTAGTAGCGGTACTCCATCTTTACATTGAATAGTATTTTTGTAAATCTAAACACTCATCCTGAAAATCCTAGAACCGCCACTGGTTCAAGATCAGAGCATGATTATAGACCATTGGGCATTGGCCTGTTGGGACTAAAGGATCTTAGTGCCTTAGATTAAACACCTAGATGTAGTGTTTAGTGATACCTTCGGGAATGGAGCTCGAGGACGCCATTGACAGAGACGGAGATTAAGCAGAGGCGTTGGAGATGGCGTCGCCTGGTAGGGGCCTTCCTGTTGCTCCGTGCGCGGGATCGATCGGATCTTAGGAGTTTGTTGGGGGAAGATGCACTGGGAACGTTGGTTCCGTACGGGACCTCATCCCCCCTTTTATATGGCGCACATACAACAGGGGGCCACAACCAATGTGGTTAGTTGCGCCCCCGATCAGGGCGCGAGATCAACCCAACATTCTCCCCCTTGATCTCGAGACTAAAATAGTTTGACTTAATATCAACTCCGCTTCTTAATAGATTAGTGCATCAAGACCAAAGTGTTACAACAACCAGTTACGTGTTGTTGAACTCAATGACTATAATACACCTTTCTATTTCAAAACAGAAACTTAATCTTGTGAGAGATGGTTGCTTATTTGACCCCTTATATCCAGAATCAGAGGCTTTCCAATAATCCCATGCCGGCTACGTGTTCTCTGAACACATATGGTGGTAAGCCCTTAGTCAACGGATCCGCAAGCATTCGCTTGGTACTTATATGCTCAATTCTTATAGTTTGATCCTGGATTTTCTCCTTTACAACATAAAACTTAATGTCAATGTGTTTGGCAGCACCACTTGACTTGTTGTTATAGGAGTAAAATACTGCTGGTTCATTGTCACAGTATAACATGAGTGGTTTTGCATGCTGTCTACCACTCTCAATCCCTGCATTTAATTTCTTAAGCCATAGTGCCTCGCCGGTTGCCTCATAACAAGCTACAAACTCAGCGTGCATTGTCGATTTATGTAGTGATTTGTTGTTTAGAGCTTTTCCACGAAATAGCTCCTTGCGTAGGGTGAATACATAACCCGATGTGGATTTCTTAGTGTCTACACACCCTTGCAAAATCTGCGTCGAGAGTAACCCACAATCTCGAGGGTACTGACTTTCTATACGTTAACATGAGGCTTTTAGTTTCTTGCAAATATCGCAAGGCTTTCTTAATCGCTTCATGATCTATTCCTGGATTTGACTAATATCTGCCAAGCATTCCGGTTACAAATGCTAAGTCAGGGCGAGTACATACTTGAGCATACATTATACTTCCGACAGCTGAAGTGTATGGAACCGACTTCATTTGATCGATCTCATATTGGTTCCTGGGACATTGAGAATTCCCAAACTTATCACCATTGACTATTGGAGCAGGCGAAGCCTTACACGCATGCATACTGTATTTCTTAAGAACCTTTTCTAAGTATGCCTTTTGCGATAGGCCTAATACCCCTTTTGTTCTATCTCGGTAAATCTCAATTCCTAAGACATAAGATGATTCACCGAGATCTTTCATATCAAAATTTGAGGACAAGAAACTCTTAATTTCCATAAGTAGATTTTTATCACTGCTCGTCAGCAGGATATCATCTACATACAGGACTAGGAAAATGAATTTTCCATTCTTAAATTTAGTATAAATGCAATTGTCCTCCTCATTTTCCTTAAAATCAAAATTTCTTATAGTCTCATCAAATTTAAGGTACCACTGTCTAGACGCTTGTTTTAGCCCATAAATGGATATCTTCAGTCGGCATCCCATGTTTTATTTCCCTTCCACGACAAAACCTTTGGGTTGAGCCATGTATATATTTTCATATAAATCTCCATTAAGGAATGACGTCTTAACATCCATCTGATGTAATTCTAAATCATAATGTGCTACAAGTGCCATGATGATTCTAAAAGAATCCTTTGTGGAAACAGGCGAGAAGGTTTCATTATAATTGATCCCTTCTCTCTGAGTGAACCCTTTTGCCACGAGTCTTGCTTTGAACCTTTCGAGATTCCCTCTGGAGTCACGCTTAGTTTTGTAGACCCATTTACAGCCTACTGTTTTGGCTCTTTTAGGAATTTCTCCTAGGTCACATACCTTATTGGTGTTCATGGACGTCATTTCATCTTCCATGGCTGCGAACCAGTCAGATGAATGGGGACTTCTCATGGCTTCTTCAAACGAGGTGGGATCATCCTCTGTTTCTAAATCTTCACTTATATAAACTTCATAATCAACAAAAATTGCTGATTTCCTGTTCCGTTGCAACCTCCTAAGAGGTTATGGAGCAGGTTTATTGTTCGATACAGGAGGCTGTTGTGGCTCTTCAGGTGCAGCTATAACAGGTTCATGGGGCTCCATGACAACAGGAACCTCAGGAATGTCAATGGCAGCATTAGGAGAGCCGACGGCAGATGTTGCAACCACTGGAGGTGCAACAACAACAGGTATCGAGAAAATGGGCTCTTGAATCATCGGAGTTGGGGCACAGACCCGCTTCTCCTCAAAGCTTATTTCTCGGGATACCATGCTCCCCCTGATCATATCTTCTTCTAAGAACACAGCGTGTCTCGTTTCTACAAACTTAGTCTGTCTGTCAGGACAGTAGAAACAGTACCCTTTTGATCTTTCAGGATAGCCAATGAAATGGCAACTGACTGTCTTATCATCTAACTTTCCAATATTTGGATTGAATACTTTGGCCTCAGCTGGACAGCCCACACATGTAAATAATTTTAAAATGGGCGTCCTCCCAGTCCATAAGTCATATGGTGTTTTAGGCACCGACTTACTGGGGACTCGATTAAGAATATGGGCAGCGGTTTTTAATGCCTCCATCCATAAATTAACCGGTAAAGTGGAGTAGCTTATCATACTACGTACCATACCTATTAAGGTACGATTACGCCTTTCAGCTACTCCATTTTGCTGAGGTTCGCCCGGTGTTGAATACTGGGCCACTATGCCATTTTCCTGTAAGTACCTTGCAAAAGGTCCAGGAACTTGGCCATAAGGGGTATGTCTACCGTAGTACTCCCCTCCACGGTCTGATCTTACTACTTTGATCTTTAGATCATGCTGATTTTCAACTTCAGCTTTAAATATCTTAAACTTATCTAGTGCTTCCGATCGTTCTTTGATCGGATAGATATAGCCATAACGCGAAAAATCATCAAAACCATCCACTGACTTCACAGGAAAAGGACCACATATGTCTGTGTGAATGATTTCTAAAATTCCTGTGCTTCGTTTGGCAGTCTTCTTAATTTGCTTAGCATATTTGCCCTTAATGCAATCAATGCAATGTTCTGAATCTGAGAAGTCTAACGGGTGGAGAATTTCTTCTTTGAAATATGGCCTAAACGACAATGCCATAATTTCGAAGACGTCTCGTTTGCTACTCTCTTACGCTTATTACATTCTTTCACAGATGAAGAGGCATTCACAACATTCACATCATTGCTTTGGGAAACTAAATAAAGCTTGTCTTGCATGAAAGCAAGACCGACATCAATGTTATTGAATTTAATCAAACATTTCTTATTCCCAAAATAACATTCATATCCATCAATTTTTATATACTCCATTTTTCACTCATGGAGTTGTAATTGACTGCAAAAGCTCATATTCCTTTGGTAAGGAATTCATGATAAATTGCACCAAAAACTCTTCTGATATTTCCATTTTCATGGTCTTAAGTCTGGCAGCTATGTTGCTCATTCTCAGAATGTGCTCTCTTATGTTGCTTTGATGTCCGTCGAACTTCTCATTTGAAAGCTTTTGCATGAGAGAGCTCGCGTACATCTTAGTAGAGCCAGTGAACTGGCTCTGAACTTTGCTAAGGTATTCCTTAGCACTTGCACATTCTGGGATGTCACCTCTTATTCCTTCCATGATGGAGTTTTTTATCACCATCATGCACTTACGGTTGGAATTTTTCCACTTCACACGCTCAAAGTCGTATGCCATTCTTATTGTTGGATTATTCTCAGCACCCAATTGACCAGCAGGGATCATCTGGGACTCAGTGGGACGATCATGCGTAATTGCATAATCAATGTCCGAGAGAGCGAGTGCCATCTCAATCTTCTCCCTCCAAGAGGGATAATTCCCCCATTCAGGGGCTCAATCGCAGAGATTAAACTCAGAACGTTCGAAGTGTTTGAACCTTCGGAACGAAAAATACAATTCAATAAGAATACTGAATTAAATGCATGAATTAATTCAACGTTGGTTCAATTAAAACATGCTCTTAATCAAAATTGTTCTACTTCTAAATCACCGTTGGGCAGAATTAGAGTGGAACAAAATTTAAACTTAATTATGGTGAATTTTATCATCAACGTTGGTCAGAAGATAAAATTTCCATGCTAATGAAACAATCTTAATACAATTTTCCGATTTAAATTTTCATGTTGGATCTAATTTAATCAGAAAATTGAACTTAATCTTAACAGCGGAAGAAAAAATTAACTCAGTGCTTAAACTAATTGAGTTAATAAACTTAATATAATTTTTTTCAATTAAATTTTCACGTTAGATCAAATTTAATTGAAAATTGAACTTAAACTTTAGCATCGGAAATATAACTTAACTTAATACTTAATCTAATCATGCATAGCGAATATACACTTAATTTTAGACTTATTGCATTAATTCAAATCTGTAAAGGAAATATATTTGCACAACAAATATAATTAGGAGGGTAATCTGTTTGGGCCAAAACAGCCCAAAAAAAAAACTATCTCTGCGTGCGGGCCCCAAAACATGGCCCAGCAAAACAACTTCTTAACGTGGGCCAAAAGTGGCCAGCCAAGCCCGCGAAAGATCTTTGCCGTCAGATCGAATCGGACGGTTAGGATCGAATTGGAAATGCAATAAACACCGAAAAAATCGGCAGCTCCCAACAAACCCTAACCCTACCTAAATCCCGGAAAAAATGGATCACGGGGGGAAGCGCGCATGGAGGCGGCTGGACGGCGGCGCGTTGGCTCTCAGGCGGTACGCGCGGGAGGCGACGCACGCAGGCGGTGCGAGCGCTGGGAATGGCTACGCGCAAGCCGATCTGGGAAGGCGACGCACGCAGGCGTCCGCGCGTGGCTGGCGGGGAGGAGACGCAACGCGCAAGGGCGTGCTTGCCCAGGGCGGCGGCTCGCATGGAGCAAGCCGTAATGCTTTTGCACATGGAGGCACTCGTCCTTTCCGTAAGCCTCACGTCCAGGGATCAATTCCCACTTCAGACTAAAAAAAAAAATTAATAGCAATTTTTCTTCTCATGTTCTTTGAATTTGGTTAGAGTTCTTTGGATTTGGGGCTTTCTTCTCCTTTATAGTTGCTATGCACATCTATTCTATGTACATCTACCCGAAAGTGGAACTTTTCTAGGGTTAGATCTAGGCACAACCACACAGCTCTGATACCATTGTTGGGACTAAAGGATCTTAGTGCCTTAGATTAAACACCTAGATGTAGGGTTTAGTGATACCTTCGGGAATGGAGCTCGAGGACGCCATTGACAGAGACGGAGATTAAGCAGAGGCGTTGGAGATGGCGTCGCCTGGTAGGGGCCTTCCTGTTGCTCCGTGCGCGGGATCGATCGGATCTTGTTGGGGGAAGATGCACTGGGAACGTTGGTTCCGTACGTGACCTCATCCCCCTTTTATATGGCGCACGTACAACAGGGGGTCACAACCAATGTGGTTAGTTGCGCCCCCGATCAGGGCGCGAGATCAACCCAACATGGCCATCTGCTACGTTAATATGCGTCCCCTTAACTCGGTGGCAGACAACTACTCCATGAGCATGTACAACGGTCTACATCAGCAGTCTCTAAGCCGTCTATAAGGAATGCCACCTCAGATTGTTGCTGACATGGACCGGAGTAAATAAGGGAAGAGATAATAGTCGTCTCGCATGCAGCAGACGACGCTAGTGCAAAAACCAATACGTAGAGACGGCTTGCAGACGGCCTAGAGACGGCTTGCAGACGGCATCGACTCCAACCAACGAATTCAGGGGATGCGCTATGGCGGATTTTTTTTTTTGACTCACTTCATGCTGGCATTAAATGATCATGTAGACAACACTACAGACAACCCATTGTATGAGTTGTCTCTAATGCTATCTATAGATGACATAGCAATGGTTAGAGACAACACCTATCTCTACCATTGTACATGCCCCACAGACGAGATGCTTCGGCGCAATTACTGGCAAATTAACCTAGTGATGAAAAGGACATCACCGGAAGCGAAATTACGGGAAAGGAAAAAAATAAAACAAAATCAAAATAAAGGAGAGGGCCCCAGGCTCCACGAAGCCGGAGAGTACTCTAGAACAATGTGGCCCTTCCTGGACAGACAGAAGCGAAGGGGCCAAGAAAGCTGAGCTGGAAAGCAAACGAAGAACTGTGCAAGAAAGCGGAGAGAAGTCGAGATGCTTCAAGAGCAGCTCCTCACGAAGCTATAAGTAGCTCGCCTCGCGCCTGTCAGCTCAACCACCGTAGTAGCATCAAGCAAAGCAAAGAAAGCACACGCTCCACTTCCAATCCACCGGTGAACTTCCCCGCACCGCACACACCAAGCGTAGCGGCAATGTCGATCGTGAGGCGCGGCAACGTGTTCGACCCCTTCGCCGACTTCTGGGACCCCTTCGACGCCTTCCGCTCCATCGTGCCGGCTTCCTCCGACCGCGACACCGCCGCCTTCGCCAACGCCCGCATCGACTGGAAGGAGACCCCCGAGGCGCACGTGTTCAAGGCCGACCTCCCCGGCGTGAAGAAGGAGGAGGTCAAGGTCGAGGTGGAGGACGGCAACGTGTTGGTGATCAGCGGCGAGCGCAGCAAGGAGAAGGAGGACAAGAACGACACGTGGCACCGTGTCGAGCGCAGCAGCGGCCAGTTCATGAGGCGGTTCCGCTTGCCGGAGAACGCCAAGGTGGACCAGGTGAAGGCCGGCATGGAGAACGGCGTGCTCACGGTGACCGTGCCCAAGGCGGAGGGCAAGAAGCCGGAGGTGAAGGCCATCGAGATCTCTGGCTAAGTCCGTGTCGTCACTCTGCAAGTATCAAGTGCTGCCTCACTGTGGAGGCGGCGGCGTGCGAAGCGTGGATGGATGTGAGATCAAAGTATGTGGCGTAGCGTATCGTGTTTGTGCTGCATTAGTATGTTCTGTTTGGTGCATTTGTGTGTACTACCTGCATGCGTATCATGCTGCTTCGTAGCCGTACTAAGCTATGTATTTTGTTATGTACATGAATAAATAAAAATAAAACAGCCTGTGTGGCATGTATATTTAGTCATTCAGATCTTGGCCCCGTTTCGATCATACACGTCATTTGGTTTGGCCTGCTCGCTCTGCAGTCTGCACTCATCATCAGGTGTTCTGTTTGTGACTTGTTTCTTCACTCGGCTCCTAGTCTCAATTGCGTAGTGAGGCCCTTACAAGCCCATCTAGACCATTCTTGGGTCCCTGTAATCGCCGAAAGCAAGAGCCGAATCAAGCAGACATGACCCAGGCTTTCTCGGCCGTTCTCGTGCTAAAGCAAAGCTAGCTACTGCTGGGTTTTGACAGCTTAAGGTCACGTTCGTTTGTTTAGTTGTTTTTATTCGGCTTAAAGCCAAAATGTTAAAAGCCAAATAAATAGTAGGTTTTTCAGCCAGACTTGTAAAAAACCTTAAGCTAAGTCACAGGTACTTACTATACTTTTTCTCCTAATATAAATTACACAAATTTTGAAACAATCAAAGGGGTAAATAATCACCGTCCATCATTTATTTATAGTTTAATATTTATGCAACTTCAAAAAAGAAAAGCATAGAAGCACTTCTCTAAAAATAAACCTTTGCAAGTCAATTTCAACAAAATTCCCCATCAACTTTTTTCTTCCAATACAAGTTGCACAAATTTTAAAACAAGCGAAAGGTAAGTAATCACTAAATCACTATCCACCTTTCATTCATACTTTAATATTTATGTAACATTTCTTTTAAAAAAACATAGAGCTATCAATACAAAAACTTCCATCGTAGGCTCTCCCAGTCCCACCCCCTCCTGTCTCCACCTGCTTAGGACTAGAGGTAGGCCATCCATCGGAGGCCTTGCCTAGCTGGAAATAAATTTCGTAGAGCTGATATGCAAATTTTTTCTCGTGCATATCTGACACTAATTGATGCCACGTAGACAATCCTGCAATCCAACGCCACGACTTAATTCAGGTGGAAATAAATACCTGACGCTTATTTCAATCAAATTAATACCTGACGCTTATTTCGATACAAATTTGATTGTTTAATTCAGACTTAAGTCGTGGCGTTGGATTGCAGGATTGTTCACGTGGTATCAATCAGCATCAGATATGCACGAGAAAAAGTTTACATACCGACTCTAAATTTCTTTCCTGCCCAGCCACCGTTTTGTCGGCCTGGACCAAGAATTTGGGTTGTGTCACACCACCGTCCTCCATGTCAGCGCGCCAAGGTCGCCGCCGCCGGATTTGGCTAACCCCTAGGCCATCGTCAACAGATCCAACCCTCCATGCTTCCCCTTCGTGGTGGCCCACCACCCAGCTGCGTTAGCTTCGGCCAATCCCCAGGTCACTGGCATCATATCCTGCCGTCACCGCCTGCCTCCGCCATGGTTATCATCCTCCACCCAGGCGCCACTGGGTCAGCCGACCCTAAGGTCGCCGCCGCCGGATTCGACTGACCCCAAGGTGGCTGGCACCAGATTGGCCCGTCACCACCTGCTTCCATCGTGGTTATCATGCTCCACCCCGGCGACACTTGATCCGCTATCGTTGGATTCGACCAACATGTTGTAGTCGCGCCATCCAGGTGGATGGATGATGAGCCCAAAGATTGTTCTCATACTAAAATCATGCTGCAAAATATCTTCAATTGGCAGATAGAGGATCGATCGATCGATTGTTTGTTTAAACTTTTCTTTGGTTCTGTTTTTGTTTCGCAATTTGATCAAAAGATGATTGTTTGTACGAATAAACACTACAATGTTTTTCCAATGATTGATGGCGCAGTTGGAATATATAATCTAGTTTAATTAGGTTTCGTTGCAATATTGATGCAAAGATTTAACATTAGCTTAAATATAATTCCTCGATGAATCGAGAATTTTGATATTCAGTTTCGTTGATTGTTATGCGCGTTCAGTAGGACAAGGTGTTCTCACGTTACGAAGATCTTAGAGCTCCAATCACTTTCTTAACGTGTGTAATGGACGTGCACACATATGTCTGCACGTGTGGTGCGTGGATTATGTGCGTCTGCTTGTACGGTTGTACCCCTCAAGAACTCAAAACCGAATATGCAAATCTTTCTTAGCTCATTTGAACAAGGGTATTTCTAATATTTCGTGGTTCACAACGATAAACTAACCCAACAAAAACCTGTCAAATATATTGACTTATCTTAAAAACATACTGTTTTTAAATTGTTTAGGCCCTGTTTGGATGATGAGTATTTCTATGAAAATTTTTGGAACTTCATTCAAATTTGAAGTAAATCCAAAAACATTCCAATAAAACACCCTAATCCAAACACCCCCTTAAGCTAAAAGGCTTAAGCTAAAAAGTTGGCTTCAAGCTATATAAAAAAAACTCAAACAAGGCCTAACCGCCTAACGGCCTAAGCATGATGGTTAGCTAGACATTTCCAAGAACTAGGAGAAAAGTCAGATCGTTTTTAAATTTCAAATTTACCCTACTCCTAGTCTCTACGATACTAGTATCTCAGAATATCAAGTATCAACAGCTCAGACTAATAATCAGATTTTCCTTTATCAAAGACCGAGCTGCAGATCACTTCACCGTACTACAGTCCATGAGAACATGACAAACTAAGGTCCTATTTATTTATATTTTTTACCAGTTGAAAAACTAAAAAGCTAAAATCTAATTAAATGGTAGCTTTTTATCTGGGTATTTTTTAAAAGCTATAAGATTTTATATAATTAAAAGCTAAAAGCTACCGAAGATGTGTGTTTTTATTTTGAGAGTGACTAGGGAACGGTATACCGTTGCAACGGTATAGCCATGAAACTTATGAAACTTATCAGTTTCAGTGCTAGTTTCATGAGTTTCAGTGTTTAGTTTCATCAGTTTCATGTTTTATCAGTTTTTAGTGCTAAGTTTCATAAGTTTCAGTGCAAAAAATCATAAGTTTCATGAGTTTCAGAGGTATACCGTTGCAACGGTATACCGTTTTTTAGTTTTTCCGTTTTATTTTTGCTTATTGAGGGTTGATTTTAGACTAATACTATTGAAGTTAGGTAAAATTACACACCTCTATCATGAATAAAAGCCGATGGTTTTTAAGATGTTTAAATCAAGCTCACTTTAGGCTATAGGCCAAAAAACTTAAACCTAAACAAACTGGATCTAACACGACAGCTACTAGTTAATTTCCTCATCTAGTAATGTACTCCCTCCGTTGATAAATATAAGGTATATTTTGACTTTGCATAAAGAATAAAGTTGTGGTGAAATTGAGAAAGACACGAAAGAAAATGACTTACATACCCCCCTCTTAATTATCTTGGAAGATGAGAGAGTACTTTGTGTGGTTGGTAATGAAAAAATACATATAGTTGAAAGAGAATAAATAAAGGTATTGTAGAAAAAGCTTGTTAATTAATCTACATATAAACTTTATATTTTTGAATAGAACTATTCAAATTATATTTATCAACGAGGAAGTTCGTTGCAATTTTTTCGTTGAGCAAAGAGAAGATATGTTTAAGTTATGTACCGACACAAAGTAGTACAAGCATCAACAGCTCGTCACATACTACCACAGCAAGTAACGAACAATGTAAAGAACTGAACAACACGCAAAGCTCACTGATATGCATACGGCAATCGAAACACCCAAGATTTGATCGGGATTTCCATTATTGGTGAATCGATCACTCCGGGATGGCAACGAGCATCGGCCGCCACGGTCTCCTCATCAGCAGCCGACGCCGGAATCCGCCGAACATGAACCTCCGGTGCACGGCCGCACCATCGCGATCACCACCTGCCGACACGGCCGTGGCATCCGACCGAGCCACCGAACGCTGCAGCCCCGGTAACAGCACGGGCCGACCATCTTTCTTGGCACAATACTGCGACGCGCACCGGCAGACGGCGGCGCCACCATCCTCGGCGCCGTCGACCGACTCCAAGATCTCCCCCAAAGAGCTTCTGCTGAGGAGGCTGCTCTTCTCCCCGTCTTCCTCTGCGGCGGCCGCAGGTGATCTGCAATTCTTGCGGCAGAGAAGACGGCGCACGAGGAGCCAGAAGCTCTTCACCGTTGGCTTGTAGAGCGCCCCGGCCATCCTCCTCGTCGCTGTTGCCACCGATCTCTCCGAGATATGGACGTACGGTCAGATGCTTGGTGTTCTTTCTAGGTGTGGTTGGTGCCTGAGCTACTACCGTTGCTCGCTTTGGATGACCTGGGATTCTGGAGTCGATCCTGAAATAATGGTGCTCTAGACTCTCGACTCTATTGTGCCTTTAGAATTTTGTCATAGGGGATTCTTTCATTATAGTATATGGTATTTGTTCGTGTTAGACCTTAACGTCCTGACTTGTATCACTATACTGTCCCTGAATTCAGCATCCTGCCTTCCAGGACGCCTAGCAGGTGCAGTCTTAGTATAATGCATGGATGCAAAGGTGCAATCTGGAAAAATGGCATGATCCATCCATGGGTTCTTTGTTTACGTGTGGCTAGCTTGTGAGAGCCGCAATACACAGGACGTTGCCATTTGGAGGCTATGGGAGCAGGACGGGGGAAGCTGTCTGCCCAGTGGACAAAAGAAAAGGACAAGCGTCCGCATCAGTATCACCGTCAAACGCTAACTAACCGGGAGCTAAAAAACGCGCGAATTGTGGTGCGATGAAGAGACCGACTGTTCGAACCAACTGGCGCTTTGCTTATCGGTATTCAGTCGTAATGTAGAATGCATATATGTCCCCTTCGGATCCCAGTTAGAATGGAACAAAACAAAACCATCGATGTGCCCTTGATTTTTGCAGGTGAGGGAGGTGATTTGACGCGTTCATGTGCAGCAGTAGTCGCACAGTGACTGCTCCCATCTCACATGGATTGGTCGAGATCTTTTCTCCACCTGATATGTGTGTCGTCTTGTTCAGCGAACTTTGCCTATCATTGTTGAACGTGGGGGCGTGTGGTACCTAGAAAATGGGTAGCTCCCAGGTCGATAAAAACAAAGCGGCATGCCGACACAAATACACACATATATATAAAAGATAAATTTTAGAAACTATAAAATTGTTTAGCATAATTTGATTTAACCAAAAAGCAATTTATATATGTGCATAAGCACAAATCCACCTTAAGACATATATTAGCAATGCTTTGCATATCGAGTTTTATTTTTCTCTCGTCTCTTTCTTCTTGACCTTTAGAGTTCTCTCAATGGTGAGAACTTTTTTGTTTCTTTCTTTTTATGTGTGTACTATTTCTTTCTGTGCTCAGTTCTCTCCTCTTGTTTGCTAACCGATGCATATATAGTTAGTCATCTGACAAGCGCGTAGCTTAATCGTGAGGTATCTCGCGAGTTCGCCTTGCGAGAGTAATTAACTAGGAGCCTTCCGAGGCCCTAGGAACAACAAGACCACATCGCCTATATCAAATCTGTTATGCCAAGTAAGCCATGGGGCGCAATAGTTTTAAGGAAACTTGTAATTTTGTGGTTCTCTAAAGAATTAATAAAATACATGTTTCCTTATCTTTTCTTTTGTTGATTTACTTTTGTGTCCTTTAGTGCACTGCCACACGCCCACACCCGCACTTTATACCCATGCATAGAAATCTTAGAGCGATTTCTCATGTCAAACAAAATGGCACGCTCAATGGGACATGATTCTCCTCCCATCTTTGCTGCACATCAATGGTCTTCATATCCGTCATCAGTTTCTTCTCCAACATGAAGTAGCCCAGCGTTCTATGTGGTCCAATTTGGGTCACTCTCTCCGGTGGTGTACTCTAAGCTAATGTACTACGCCACTGTCTTCTCCACGGTCGATGAGCCCAAGACAAAAGCCAAAAGTCAAGTGAAGAGCTACGGTATAGAAGCCTTCAATTCCATTTGCTTGAAGCACCTTTAAGATGTTTTGAACTCTTTCCACCCCTTATGTACAGCACTCATAGTCCACAAAATCGTCGCAACCAAATGCTCCTCTTCCGGCTCTAGTCTTTTGCGGGCCTTAGAGGACTTAAAAATATTTTTTCTTTGGGGTTGAACTGAATTGCCCTGTTTTCTGTTTTTCCTCCTCTCCCCTTTCTTTTCGTCTTTTCCTCTTCTCCTCCCTGTTATACTCTGTCTAGTGCATTCTCTTGCACTCTGTACTATGCATACCTTTATTTAATACAGCTCGTCTGTTTTCAAAAAAAAAAGTCCACAAAACCGTCGCAACCAATTGCTCCTCTCCCAGCTCCGGCCGAGCCCCATTCATCTCCACATGTGTTGCTCCATATTCAAATTACTCGCAACTGAAGTTCTCTCACCGGCTCACAAACCCACCAACCAATTCTTACAATCGTCCACTGTGACTTCCGCGCCATGATGACCATCTTCTTCGGATCCGGTGGCACGGCACCGGCCTTCCTCACAGCTTTTTCGATCAAGTAAACAGGTGAAATGAAGTCCCACTAACCTCCTGATTCTCATACCCTTTTTTTATTAAACTTTAGCTCACCTTTACTAGCCTTCCGACGCATCACCAGCAGCAACGCCGCCTGAGCTCGTCGCGGGCCATTTTCGGCTATCCCTAATCTCCACCGAGCTACCCCTAGAACGCATGCACCTACTCCTTGCTCCATGAGCGGTGGACAACCAACCCCTGGTCGATCCCGTCGCCGGCAAGCTCCTTCAGCTGCCTCCTCTGTCCCTTATCACTGAATTGCGGGCCCAAGTAGTCAGTCTCAAAGGACGCGCCGAGCCACTAACCACGGGACCCCGCCTAATAGCCCTCAAACCACCGAGCCACTGCCTTACGGGCCCCATCGGACAGAGCAGTGCTTTTACAGACTTGCCAAAAACGGTAATACTCTTTCTAAGTTTGAAGGCACACTTTCCTTTTTAGGAAACTTCAGAAAAACCCTAGAAACTAAAACATGCATAACTTTTGCATACTAAGTCGAAATTTAATGAAACAAGTTTCTAAATTTGAGTAGCATTATGTAGATTAGTATTGACATAGGGGTACTTAGGCGATTAGTATTTATTTGTTGAGAAAATTTTAAAGTTGCCTATTCATCCTCTCTAGTCCGAATTCTTGACCCAACACCAACTCCCCCAAAGTTCTGCTTGTAAATTTTTCACATGTATTACTCTTAAATGGCATTATAATACTCCAGAAAGAACCCACACCAAATCCGGTCCAAGCAACATGCAAACCGATCCAAATAACATCAATTTCGATCAAAATACTCAAAATTTCGGTGAAATTTACCGAAAATTTTAAAATCAATGTATCAATTTAGGCCCTGTTTGGTAGCAAAGTTTTTTCAATACTATGGTATTACAAAACTATGGTTTGGAAATTGCTTTAGCATAAATACCATAGTTTCACTTACCACCATTGAAACCATGATTTTTCTTGGAACTACAAACTGTTTAGCTACAAAGGCTTTTGCATGATATTTTCAAAGTATTGACCAGCCATGTACACCTCTCTCTGTGTGATTCCAGCGCCAAAAGCTCAAAACTGAGGTCTGAGTGGAGTTTTCAGTACTCCAAAAATACTATGGTATTGACAATACCATGATTTTCAAAATAGAGTTTTTTTTATTGCTTTCAAACACCTTATGGTAAAAAATACTATGGTATTCTTCAAAACCATAATTTTATTTAGAAACTATGAAAATACTTTGTTATCAAACATGCCCATAATTTTTTTTCAAATTGTTTTTATTCGGCTAGGAGTTTTAATTTTGTGTCTGACCAAAATCTATAATCTCAGCCGAGAAATTTGAACCTTGGCGCTAAGGGCGCTATCAAAAAGCCTTGGGGGTGTTTGGATGAGGGGTATTTTCTTGGAAGGTTTTGGGATTTAGTTCAAATTTGAACTAAATTCCAAAACATTCCAATGAAATACCTCCTATCAAGCAGGGCCTTGTGGGCGAGGCGGTTGGCAACGGGCCAAAAACAGCTCAAGCAAAAAGCGCCAGCGGCGGCTGCGATAAAAACGAGAAAAAGAAATAGAGAGCGCGGCGGCAGCGCAACTAGGGGTGTAAACGGGTCGGGTTCGGGCGGGTAGTAGGTCATCCCGTACCCTACCCTATTATTTTTCTCCTGCACGTGCACGCACGTAGTAAAAATCGGGTAGGTACGGTAACGGTAGCATTTTCTACTTAACGGGTAGAAATCGGGTTACTGTAGTGTATGACGGGTATAATACGCATAACGGCATTTACTTCATCGGGTAGTGCACTAAATACCTAGGATCAAAACATGCGATGAAAACAATCCAACCATCACACTAGTACATCATATAATATAATAGATAACGGCGTATAGTCTAACAAACATACATAGTCCAATTACTCTAGAACATAAAGCAACATAGAAGGTGGTAATTAACAGTAGCATGTTACACCCTAAGTATTTTCCCAAAATCATGTTCTCTACTGCCTAATGAGCAAAACAAAAGTGGTTTCATAATTTTTGAACATATATTGAACAAGTTATGGTTATTTAATTATTTCTTACATTGAAAACCTACTTATTTAACTATTAATGCAAATTAACTCTAAATTCAAAATTCTTTGCATAATATAGAAATATATCAGACAAGGATTGTAACAAAATTTATTCCACTAAGTTTGAATTAACTTTGCACAAAATTTGCATGTAGCTAGTTTCAAACATACCATTCAAATTTGAATTTTGATTTAAATGGATAAACAAAATTCAAATATTTTTGCAGAATATGAAAGTACATGATTTAACATGAATTTTGTCGACGATTGGGAAGCAGGCCCCCGCCGAGCTTACTTGTTGGTGGAGGGACCAACTGTGACCCCTTCTCACGTGAGGGATTACTCAAAGGGATGACTCACTGGACTTCAACGAGCGTGGACACGTTAGCTTACCCTGGTTCGGGCCTCTCAAGAAAGAGATAATAGCCCTACTCCAGCTAGTGTATGTTCTTGCAATGTATCTCGAGCGTATGTCTCTTGTCTTACAAAATGCCTGCTCAGGTTGTGTGTCCCCTTATGATGGGGACGCTTTTATAGCTTACAAAGGATCGAACTCCATGACCACTACCCGCGACGCTTGGACCTCGTCCAAACGTGGCAACTGGTGGATCCTATCTTTCCGCCACGCTCCCACGGGAAATGTAACGGGCTAACGGAAGTTACGCTCGGGTGGTTATTCTCACCGACCCCGAGACCACGTAAGGTCGGCCGATGGCGGCAGACCGAAGCTCGGACATCTTACCCGAGCCCGAGCTCGAATCGACCGAATACGTGGCATTCTAGGTCCCACCGAGCCCGAACTTCGAACTGGCCTAATGCGTGGCGTTCAGTGTCTCGAGTAGACCGCCAGGAGTAACGACCTCCTGGTGGCTCGGACGGGAGCGAACTTGGTCGTTGGTGGCATCCGAGGTAATTTATGGAAATTACCCGACTCCCCGACAGCTAGCCCCCGAGGTTCAAGTGGGAAAAGGTCTAAGGAAGGCCTTCCCCTTGGGCCTACCGTTCTACGAGCATGTCGGTTCTGCGGCGGACAACTGCCGCGACCAACGAGCTATTATCCTTCTCCGAACGAGCTTGTTGGTTACGCGGCGGACAACCGCCACGACCAACGAGCTATTAACCTTCTCCGAACGAGCTTGTTCCCGGCCGTCCGCTTCGAAGCAGTGGGCCCCTCTCAACGGTTCCTTCTCCCTAAGCCTCGAATCGTCCTTCCGGGAACCGTCTTTTCGGGCAGACGGTTTCGATTTACGCGCCCACGTGTCGTTTCCTGATGGCGAACGCCTCAATCGCCTCTGTGCCTCTAGGGCTTCCTCGACCATAACGGCGGGAAGTCCTTTTGCTTTCCCATTTCTGGAGGAGTTTTTAAACACTCAAGAGAAAGCCCTTAGACTTACTTGGCCGCTTGCGATCGCTGCCTCATACCCCTCTCGCTTCGGCGCTCATCCTTCTCCTTGATCATCTTTTTCCACCCTCATGGCGAGGTTCGGCCAAAGAAGCTCGACAGCGCAGCTGGAGATCCTCTAGCAAAGAGGCACGCCGACGCCAAGCACATGGAGAGTCCCCTGGCGCCGAGGAGAGCCCACAATGAGGAGGGGGAGATTGTCTCCACCGAGCTCTACGCCATGAACGGGCTCGGACGCCCGAAAGTGAGTTCGTCGAGGCCAGACTCGCCTCGCGAAAGTGCGAGATCGCTCACCTCCACCCCAACTCCATTCTCATCATGGCCATCTTCACCCATCTCTGCGAAGGGTTCGTGGGCGCCGAGCCCACTCCCGCCTCTTCTTCCACTTCTACACCCTTTCTCGCACGCCAAGACGCCGCAGCCTGGCCGCTTCATTTCCGCTGCGACCTACCCGACCATACGAGTACCCGAGCTTCACGCTCAAGGACTCGGTGTCGGGTTGGGCCGACTCTTGGTTCTATTTGAGGAAAGCAGAGGGCGGCACGCTTTCCTACTCCGGCGTCAGAGGTCGCGCCGTCGAGACGCCCCGTCCGCTCGTGGAGCCTGAGGAGGAGAAGATCCTCATGACGATCAACGAGCTCACGTGCCTGGGGCTGTGTCGGGACCCGAATCTACAAATCCGGACCCTCTGTGTATTCTGTACTAGTCCAGGATCACGCTAGTACACACAGTGGTACAGTGGTTGAGTATCACAATCATACACAACGGAAATAATTAATAAAGTACTTCAAATATTAAATAAACTGGTTACAAGACCTTAAGGTCACCTTACAAATAGTCACGCACGCAGGCTTACAACAACAAAAGAGAATAAACAAAGCAATGAATGAAGAACACCGAGGAATCCCATCAATACGCCACAGGCAATCGACAGGGTTCGACTCCTAGATAATCGCCTTCTCACGGAACTTCTTCTTCTTCGACGTTGTAGACTTACGCTCCTTTGGTGATTTGTTTGTTGCAAGGGGTGAGTACATAAAGCACTCAGCAAGTCATGCACGTAATGCAAGTCTAATAACTATATGCATGGCTTATTCCAAAAGACAAATGAATGGTTATTTTGCGTAAAAGCAACATTTTGCCTCTATCAAATAATCTTAATAGATTCAAAAGCGTAAATACCATATTATATAATAAGTTATCAATCTCTTTTCAAACCATTTGGCACAAGCCCTAAATCACTTTAGCAATTATCTCTCGCATACTGACCACCCATTCCCACATTTTTATTCTAGAAAATCTACCCCTTGATCAGTAATCCCGAGCTTTGTCCAAGACTGTGGACTCGGCTATTCGAATAGTTTTGACACACTCTGCAGAGGTTGTACACTTTACCCACATGATACAGCCAAGACACCACAAAGGCGATTAACCGTAGAATCTAAGCTTTTTAAACTTCCGTCTACACCAATGACCCTCTCCGGTTTGTGCCATACACCATCCCTTCCCTTAGCAAGGCGAAGTATGGGACCGACAACACCGTTGGATAGGGTACCAAGCCGTAGCTCCAGACGCCTCCCCGCACAGCTACTCCCTGTAGCTGTCACCCTTAGGTATCAAAGGTAAGACTTCGTAATCCTACTAACCTAAGACTGCCCCACACCAGCCCATGTGGTTGTAATGGAATACTCACTCAAAGGCTTGCAAGGTTAAGTCCTTAATCGCCCAGGGCAAGACATTCATCACTCATCCCCGACTCCAAAACATCTCACATCGCTCATCCCAAGGCCGCAAAGGCTGTTTCTCAATATCTCAGTGCCATAAAGGCCCACCTCGGCATAAAGCCTCATACCACTTGCCCTGCACTAAATCTTTTCCCCACCCTTGTTCAACTATTGTGCAACACATGCCAACAAGAATTTCCGGCTACTATGTAGAACCACAAAGGTACCTACACTTCACATCTTCCCGTGACAAGTTCACACTTAACATTCCAAAATCATCTCACTTGTCATTAGTCAATATTATTTTGCTTATTTTGAAACAAGGTTCACGTAAGCATGGCTAAGCAACTAGTCACGGTCTAGCCTCCCGTGTTGGCACAATCATATTATCCAACATTTTAATCCCAACTTAAGGCAACAAGGAAACATATGACATACAAATAATATTAACAAGGGTGAGTTAACAATTAGGTTGATTAACTAATTACCCAAATTAAATTATTTATTTTATTCAACATAACATGCATACTTTAAATCGAAATATATCTTTAAAATGCTAGGATCAAAATGGTCAAAGCACGACTTGCCTTCAAATAGCTGATACTCTTGATCTAAGTCTTGAGCTTGGTCTTCGACTTCCACACTCCCGCTCAGATCAACGTCTACGCGTAGCAAACAACCACGTAAACACACAATCGGAAAAATGCCGCAAATCAAATTAATGCGTAATTTCGCGAAAACTTCCAGAAAATTAGTTTAGCATATTCTAAGATTTATAAAATTTATTTCGACATTTTGACACGTATAGTTTAGTAGTTACAAAATTCGCAATTTTGGACTTTCCGCAAATAATTTAACAGTATAAATTTAATTATAAAATTTCACAAAAATTACTGTAGAAAGGTATTAATATTTACTAATTTACAAAATTTGTCGCAAGCGAGTCGGACTTGGAACGAATTTGTAGCGAAAAAGAGAAAATTCGCAATTTCTGAAAAAGTTCATGTGTAAAACTAACTTTCTAGTTTCTTTTCCCTGTGCAGGGTACTGTGCGGCGAGAGCGACTCCATGCATGGGTACTGTGGTTCGGTTTTGAGAATATTTCAGCAAGCATACCACGACATGGTTAACAAAATATATATACACACATATACACGCAGACCATTCAACTAATATACGTATACATATGGAAGATTATACTAGCGAATCGGTCGAATAAATACATACGGACCACCGAAAATAACCGTAGGTAGGCATATATATACACTCCGTTCTAGCCAACATGTATATACGCTAAAGTATACGTCCATCCGTCCAAACCGTATATACATTTATTCGGCCAAAAATCTACGTTCCTCCGACTAACTATATATATACGCGAATATATATATGCATCTACTGACCACGGTACACGCGTTCACGCATATAGAAAAATCATATACGCTATTATCCTAATAAATACACGCGAATAAAATATATATATATAAGGAAACAAACATGCGTAGTATCGTATGTAGGCGCAACTATAGATGATGGGATCAACTAATCGACGGAGACGGAGTGCGCAAAAAGAAAAAGAAGTACCGATCTACGGCGGCAGTAGCGTAGAAAGAAGACGACGTGGCCGGAACGTGTGCTCGCGATGTAGATGACGGCGACGACTACGGCAACGTCCACGTACACGGCAGCGATGTCAACGTAGACGGCGGCGGCATCCACGGCAGCGGCGACGTGTCGGAGGCGACGACGACGTACACGACGGCGACGGCGAGAGAAGCGCGCGGTCGGCCAAGTCAGTGGTTTGGAGACGAAGTCAGCATATGGTATGAGGAGAGGTGAGAATGGAGAAATGACTTAAAAATGGAAAACACTGCTAGGGAGATAGAAATGGCTGGAAGGTTGGAAGTTGCCAGAGAAATGGAAACGTGTGTGCTGCAAAGGAAATGAATAGATCGCTAGCTTGTAGAGGAAACGCTGGAGCATGCGTACGGCTAGAGAGGAAACGTTCACGCCCTTAATCACGCATGCATTGCCTGATATAAATGGGTGCATGCAAGGAAATGAATAGGGAACGGCTGGAGGATCAAGAGCACGTATTGCTAATTAAGCCCCATGCGTGAGAGTTTCCCACAATGCTTCATGCGTGGAGAAAATGGAGAGATGTGAAACGGTCGGAAAGGCAAAGGTCCAAATAGACATGCCTGCACGTATACGTGTTGCATATATACATGTATATGCACACATTGCGCAGAACGGGTTTAGAAGGGGAAAAAAAATAGCAGAGTGGCTCAAAAATCCAGGAAATTCTTCTAAAATACTATGAACTATTTGGAACTTAGCAAAGTTGGTTTCGCGATTTTTGGACGTGTAGATTTTCCGCAAAAATTCTTTTCGTGAATCAGACACCTGTACCGATTTTTATAAAATCAACGACTTACGTTAGATAGCAAGTTTTTCGAAAATATTTGAAACGAACACTCTCGTCTACCAATTATCTTACTTATCAACGAAATTTTAAATTTTATGCTTATTCGAAAACGCCGGATCTTTATTTAATACGATTAGTCCAACAAACTGGAATTCAAATTACTCGCGAGGGTTCCAAATAAACTTCAGAAAATACAAATAATCCCAGAAACACACTAAATATATTAAAAGCAAATTTTGGGATGTTACAAACCTCCTCCCCTTAACAGAATCTCGTCCCCGAGATTCGAGGCTAACTATAGAATAGGTCGGGAAACTCCTTCTTCAAGTCCTCCTCGCGCTTCCAGGTCGCTTCGCTTTCAGAGTGGTTACTCCACTGCACTCTGCAAAACCGCGTTGACTTGTTCCTCGTCTCGCGATCCTTGGTGTCGAGAACCTTCACCGGATGTTCCTTGTAGGTCAGGTCTTCTTGTAGATCAATGTCCTCCAACGGTGCTTGTTCCTCGGGTACTCGCAAACACTTCTTCAGCTGGGAGACGTGAAAGACGTCATGCACTCCACCAAAGACTGCGGGCAACTCCAATCGATAGGCTACTTCGCCTCTTCGGCTTAGGATTTTGAAGGGTCCCACATATCTCGGTGCAAGTTTCCTTTGCGTGAAACCTTCGGACTCCCTTAAGTGGTGTTACTCGAGATATACATAGTCTTCGTGTTTAAAGCTTAAATCCCTTCGTCTGTTGTCCGCATAGCTCTTCTCGTCTAGACCGAGCAATCTTCGCCTTTCCCGATTATTGCTATCTTTTCTTCGGCTTCTTGCAGAATGTCCGGTCCAACCACTTGATGTTCACCAATTTCATTCCAATGTAATGGTGTTCGGCAAGGCCTTCCGTATAAAGCTTCAAAAGGTGACATCTACATACTAGCTTGATAGCTGTTATTATAACCGAATTCGCATAGGGCAAACATTTATCCCATGATGTCGCATATGCCAATGCAATGTGCTCGAGCATATCTTCAAGTATCCGATTGACCCTTTCGATCGACCATCTGCTTATGCGGGTGATATGCGGTAATCAAGTTCAATCGTGTCCCCAAAGCTTCATGTAGCTTACCCCGTAACCTCGAGGTGAATTGGGTACCTGCATCGACACTATCTTCTTCGGCACACCGTGTAGACAAACAATTACGGACATATACGCTTCGCCAATCGGTCTCTGAATAAGTTGTCTTTACCGGTATGAAGTGTGCAACTTTGGTTAGTCGGTCCACTATAACCCATATTAAATCATAACCGGCTTGTGTTCTAGGCAAACCAAGAATGAAATCCATGCCGATCTCCTCCCACTTCCATTCCGAATCTTCAGTGGGTTGCAACAGCCCTCGCTGGCCTCTCGATGCATAGCTTTGACTCGTGACATACATCACATAATGCAACATATTCTGCGACTTCTCTCTTCATACTCGGCCACCAAAACCTTTCCTTGAGATCCTGGTACATCTTTGTACTTTCCGGTGAATTGAGTACTTGGAATCATGAGCTTCTTCCAAAGATCAACTGTTTCAACTCTTTCTTGTCGTGTACACAAATACGCTCCTTCATCCACAAGATACCCCGATCATCCAGCCTGTATTCTTGGGCTAGGCCTTCTTCCATCCTAGATTTGATCCGATTGATTTTCTCATCATCTTCCTGGCCTTCTTTAACTGATCCTCCAATGTTGGCTTGATTTCTAATGCGGCTAGAAAACCTTCGGAACCACTTCAGCCTTAGTTTCCGAAAGTCCTTGCACAACTCCGTTTGACTGTCTTCCATTATTGCGTTAACACTGTGACCTTTCCGACTTAAAGCGTCAGCCACAACATTGGCTTTGCCTGGATGATAATGTATCTCCACATTATAATCCTTAATCAACTCTAACCATCTTCTTTGTCTCATATTCAAGTCTGACTGGGTGAATATATACTTAAGACTCTTATGGTCTGTGTATATCTCACACCTGTTTCCAATGAGGTAATGGCGCCACAACTTTAGAGCATGCACGACAGATGCTAACTCCAAGTCATGCGTCGGATAATTTTCCTCATGAGGCCTTAACTGTCTTGATGCATAAGCTATTACTTTTCTATTCTGCATCAGAACACATCCTAGTCCTTGTCGTGACGCATCACAGTAAATATCAAAACTCTGATGTACATCGGGTAGAACCAATACTGGTGCCGTTGTCAATTTCTTTTTCAACTCCTGGAAACTCTTTTCACATTCCGACGTCCAAATAAACTTTTTTTCTTTCTTCAACAATTGCGTAAGAGGTTTAGCAATTGTGGAGAATCCTTCTATAAATCGACGGTAGTATCCCGCCATTCCCAGAAAACTTCTGACTTGAGTCACCGTCTTCGGCTGCTCCCAATGTACTACTGCTTCAACTTTACTTGGATCTACTGCAACTCCTTCGGTCGTCATGATATGTCCGAGGAACTCCACTTTGTTTTTCCAGAAATCACACTTACTGAACTTGGCAAATAATTGTTGTTCTCTTAACTTTTCCAACACTAATCTGAGATGTTCAGCATGTTCCTCTCTGGTCTTGGAATATACCAGAATATCATCAATAAACACTACTACAAACTTATCCAGATATTCCATAAAAACTTTATTCATCAAATTCATGAAATATGCCGGTGCATTTGTCAATCCAAAAGACATTACTGTGAACTCATAATGTCCATACCGTGAAGAAAACGCGGTCTTCGGTATGTCTTCAGATCTGATCTTTAGTTGATGGTATCCTGATCGAAGATCGATCTTAGAGAAAACTCCTGCTCCTCTTAATTGATCAAACAAATCATCTATCCGAGGTAGCGGGTACTTATTCTTTATCGTCACATCATTCAATGCACGATAGTCTATACACATCCGGAAGCTTCCATCCTTCTTTTTGACAAACAATACTGGTGCTCCCCAAGGTGAAGAACTTGGTCTTATAAAACCTTTTTCCATCAGCTCCTCGATCTGCTTCTTCATTTCAATCAGCTCATCCGTAGACATCCGATAGGGTCTCTTTGCTATCGGTCGTTCTGCACTAGCTCAATTACAAACTCTATGTCCCTATCCGGTGGCATCCCTGGTAGATCTTCTGGGAATACATCTGGGAATTCATTTACTATCGGCACTTCTTCCAAACTAATTGCGTTCAAGTTGTTGACCACCAGTTGTCCGATTCTGGTTGTTGTGGCTTGAAACTCCACCTTTCTCCCATCCGGGCTTTCAACAGAAACTACCCTCCTTCCGCAATCCAATACCACTTTTTATTTAAATAAGGTATGGTTGCTTACAAGTGCCTAAGGGCAAATGCAACGCATACCTGCCACACACAAACATAACACAAGACATCACGCAGTTCACATCGACTCACACATACGGCCGAACTAGAGAATAAAGACGCGACTCAACAACCGAGTCTCACAACAGCACTACTCGCTCACTCGTCGAGCCAACCTCCACATCTGCCAAAACAACTCGTAAGAACACAACATTTTTAAAAGTAAGATGAACATGAGAAAGTTCAGCATGAGGCAAGAATCAGAGAGAAAGGATAAGTCAAGACTCCCATTATTTTCTTGACCAGTTTTAGCCTTTTAGAAAATAGTTTTGTCTCCGCCAACGGCCATTCTAATTGAGGGTATCCTGCTGATCAACCTTGGCTCGATACCAACTCGCTGTCAGACCCGAATCTACAAATCCGGACCTCTGTGTATTCTCGTACTAGTCCAGGATCACGCTAGTACACACAATGGTACAAAGGTTGAGTATCACAATCATACACAACGGAAATAATTAATAAAGTACTTCAAATATTAAATAAACTGGTTACAAGACCTTAAGGTCACCTTACAAATAGTCTGCCACGCAGGGCTTACAACAACAAAAGAGAATAAACAGCAGCGGAATGAAGAACACCGAGGAATCCCATCAATACGCCACAGGCAATCGACGTGGTTCGACTCCTAGATAATCGCCTTCTCACGGAACTTCTTCTTCTTCGACGTTGTAGACTTACGCCACCGGTGATTTGTTTGTTGCAAGGGGTGAGTACATAAAGCACTCAACAAGTCATGCCTGTAATGCAAGTCTAATAACTATATGCATGGCTTATTCCAAAAGACAGTGAATGGTTATTTTGCAGAAAAGCAACATTTTGCCTCTATCAAATAATCTTAATAGATTCAAAAGCGTAAATATCATATTATATAATAAGTTATCAATCTCTTTTCAAACCATTTGGCACAAGCCCTAAATCACTTTAGCAATTATCTCTGGCATACACCACCCATTCCCACATTTTTATTCTAGAAAATCTACCCTTGATCAGAATCCCGAGCTTTGTCCAGATCGTGGACTCGGCTATTCGAATAGTTTTGACACACTCTGCAGAGGTTGTACACTTTACCCACATGATACAACAAGACACCACAAAGGCGATTAACCGTAGAAGCTTTTCGTAAAACTTCCGTCTCACACCAATGACCCTCTCCGGTTTGTGCCATACACCATCCCTTCCTTAGCAAGGCGAAGTATGGGACCGACAACACCGCTGGATAGGGTACCAAGCCGTAGCTCCCAGACGCCCCCGCACAGCTTACTCCAGGTAGTCACACCCTTAGGTATCAAAGGTAAGACTTCGTAATCCTACTAACCTAAGACTGCCCCACACCACCATGTGGTTGTACGGAATACTCAGTTCAAAGGCTTGCAAGGTTAAGTCCTTAACTGTCCAGGGCAAGACATTCATCACTCATCCTCGACCCAAAACATCTCACATCGCTCATCCCAAGGCCGCAAAGGTCAAGTTTCTCAATATCTGTGCCATAAAGGCCCACCTCGGCATAAAGCCTCATACCACTTGCCCTGCACTAAATCTTTTCCCCACCCTTGTTCAACTATTGTGCAACACATGCCAACAAAGAATTTCAGCTACCATGTAGAACCACAAAGGTACTCTACACTTCACATCTTCCCGTGACAAGTTCACACTTAACATTCCAAAATCATCTCACTTGTCATTAGTCAATATTATTTTGCTTATTTTGAAACAAGGTTCACGTAAGCATGGCTAAGCAACTAGTCACGGTCTAGCCTCCCGTGTTGGCACAATCATATTATCCAACATTTTAATCCCAACTTAAGGCAACAAGGAAACATATGACATACAAATAATATTAACAAGGGTGAGTTAACAATTAGGTTGATTAACTAATTACCCAAATTAAATTATTTATTTTATTCAACATAACATGCATACTTTAAATCGAAATATATCTTTAAAATGCTAGGATCAAAATGGTCAAAGCACGACTTGACTTCAAATAGAGGATACTCTTGATCTAATTCTTGAGCTTGGTCTTCGACTTCCACACTCCCGCCAGATCAACGCTCACGCCAGAGCAAACAACCACGTAAACACACAATCGGAAAAATGCCGCAAATCAAATTAATGCGTAATTTCGCGAAAACTTCCAGAAAATTAGTTTAGCATATTCTAAGATTTATAAAATTTATTTCGACATTTTGACACGTATAGTTTAGTAGTTACAAAATTCGCAATTTTGGACTTTCCGCAAATAATTTAACAGTATAAATTTAATTATAAAATTTCACAAAAATTACTGTAGAAAGGTATTAATATTTACTAATTTACAAAATTTGTCGCAAGCGAGTCGGACTTGGAACGAATTTGTAGCGAAAAAGAGAAAATTCGCAATTTCTGAAAAAGTTCATGTGTAAAACTAACTTTCTAGTTTCTTTTCCCTGTGCAGGGTACTGTGCGGCGAGAGCGACTCCATGCATGGGTACTGTGGTTCGGTTTTGAGAATATTTCAGCAAGCATACCACGACATGGTTAACAAAATATATATACACACATATACACGCAGACCATTCAACTAATATACGTATACATATGGAAGATTATACTAGCGAATCGGTCGAATAAATACATACGGACCACCGAAAATAACCGTAGGTAGGCATATATATACACTCCGTTCTAGCCAACATGTATATACGCTAAAGTATACGTCCATCCGTCCAAACCGTATATACATTTATTCGCCAAAAATCTACGGTCCTCCGACTAACTATATATATACGCGAATATATATATGCATCTACTGACCACGGTACACGCGTTCACGCATATAGAAAAATCATATACGCTATTATCCTAATAAATACACGCGAATAAAATATATATATATAAGGAAACAAACATGCGTAGTATCGTATGTAGGCGCAACTATAGATGATGGGATCAACTAATCGACGGAGACGGAGTGCGCAAAAAGAAAAAGAAGTACCGATCTACGGCGGCAGTAGCGTAGAAAAGAAGACGACGTGGCCGGAACGTGTGCTCGCGATGTAGATGACGGCGACGACTACGGCAACGTCC